>CATOUR010000027.1:1875000-2500000 GCA_951848785.1 Callosobruchus maculatus | reverse complement strand
GGACGGCCACGGCGCCGCCCACTCCGGGCATGACCCTGAACTACAAGTTTCTCCATATTATCGCTTCTGTGTATATGTCCGAAGAATGTAAGCATTCTCGTCGACACAATAGAGGATAGTCTGTTTGGATTACCGAGCTCATCCAGTATGGAAACGTTAGTTCGATGGGCGGTATAAGGAACACAATCCAACAACAATCCAAGTCTCCGAGGCATACAAAAATATGGAGTACACAAGATACTGAACCAGTGACATTTTGGTAGCTTTAGTGATGTTATGGTCACGCCATATTTTAGTAAGCCTTGTGATGACCACACGTGCCTGTTGAATGGAAGTTAGAAAGAGCCAAAAGTTGCCGCTAGTCGCAGCTACGATTCTTGTCGCTAACTCAGTTTTGGCAGAAAATCTCCACACCTGACAACTATGCGGGAACGCGCGTTCTAAAGATTGAAAGCGGGGGGGTAGGTGTTTCTGACACTTCCAACACCTTCCGATACAAAATACAGGATAAGTAACATTCAGTTTCACTTTAGGGCACCTGGACCACACAGAAGTGGAGGAATATAAAAGTTGGCGATATAGTGAGGGTAAGATGCGACGAAGCCTTCCCAGCAGATCTGGTCCTTTTATCGTCCAGTGATCCAGACAGTGTCTGCTACATTGAAACCTCAAACTTGGATGGTGAATCCAACCTCAAGATCAGGCAATGTCCATACAGCACGAAACATCTGACAGATCCGAAAGATCTGGTCGAACTCGGTGGAACAGTCCATGCGGAGCCGCCCTCTAGTCTAATATACGATTTTAATGGTACGCCAACTATAGAATAGGCCTATACCGTGATCTCAAATTGATCAACTTATTTACTGCCGTATTATTTTTGATGATACATAGGACCATTTACTGTAAAAAGTCAGCAGAAAACTTGATCCAAATGAGACTAAAACTAAAAAGAAAATTGTACAGTAATTTGAAATAGCCGATGATGACGTCACCTGTAGGGAACCAATGAGAAGCGTCCTTTCGTGGTCCGATGACTACGAGCGGATGCTATTGTTTTGTACCAGTGAGCTCTTATTGGTTCCCTACAGGTGACGTCACGACCTGGGCGGGAAGTGTATGGATTCAAAAAATTCAATATTTAGAGCAATTTTTTTCGGTTATAAATACGATAGAAAAATTTTGTAAATTATTTATGGCATCTACGTGGTGTCAGGGTTCGTTTAAGCCAATAAACCAAAAATGTGGTATAGGCCCATTGTATGATTAATATTATACAGGGTGTCCATTTAGTGTGTAATTCTTTGATATCTCGCAAGATATACCTGATAAAAAAAATGTCAAATACAAAAGTTATTTGGTTACTTAAGACGAATATTCTAAAAATATTTTGAAATATACAGGGTGTTGCGGGAAAGTAGGATAGTGATCAACTTGATTTTTTTTATATGGAACTATAACTTTTTCTTAAATTCTTTTAGCTTCCATCATTGATCTCTATTTAACCCTAAGATATTTTTGGGTCGGTTGCGACGTTGCCAAGTTATAATTTATTTTCTATTAATTTCCCGATTTGCAAAATCGCAAGTAATACGTCCAAATTGATATATTCCTTTAACTTTTCTTAATAAGCCAGTTACCTGAATATTAGTTGGATATTATTTTGGATGTTACCAGCAATTTGTATCTACAGAGTATTTTTGGCAGAATTTTAAATTACGGCAACCTGGAGGTCATTTTACTTTGTCCTTTAAATGTAACACCCTGTATGTTTTACTTTAAATCGAAATATCTACCAATACCCTATCTCGCCTTGTAATATTTTTTTTCGAGTTTGCGGCGTTGCCAAGTTATACATTATTTTTCCAAATTTTTAAACAAATATCCCCGATTTTAATTTATTTTAAATAGAATCCTCTACTTGATTTTATTGCAATGAATTGCGCGTGTCGAATTTAGTAAGATATCATAATTTCAAAATTTTGTTTCTGTTAATTATTGAGATACGGCAACACCGCTTTTTCGGTAAACAGTATCGGAACGCTTAAATATTTCCAAAACTGCCACAGCTGGAGAGGTGAAATTCAATACTTGGGGGTTTCTGAACATACAGAATTCAAAGACGCTAACATCGGTGTTGTCAGATTTACCATTTTTACGTTAGACTTCATAAATAGTGCATTACATTCAACATTATGGATTTTTTTTTATTTTTATCATTTTTTTAATTCAAGTCCTCTGTTGTAGGTGTCCTGATGCAACCCGATAAATTCAATGAGCCCCTTGGCCCATATCAGCTACTTTTACGAGGCACAAAACTCAGGAACACGGCCTGGATATACGGGGTGGTCGTCTATACCGGCCATGAAACAAAATTGTTCCTCAACTTCACCAAAGTGCCCTACAAACAGTCTTCAGTGGATAAGATAACCAACGTCCTCATGATGATCATGTTTATACTTTTCATACTGATATGTATACTGTGTACGATTTGCAATTATATCTACCACGAAGCCCTGAAGACGCATTGGTATCTGCAACTAGAAGAATATAATGCTGTGAGTTTTTAAAACCCTTTTCTTGCATTGATCATTTTTTTACTACACCTTTTCCAGCTGTAGTTTCTAAAGCGTCAAGTGATAATTCAAAACGGTCAAGTTAATTTTCCAACACGTCAGTTGTAAATTCAAACTAAAAGGTATAAATTACTGATAGTTTGAAATCACATTGCACAGAAATCAAGGGACATCGATTTTTTTCTGATGTAAATTCATTTTAATGAAAATTCGATACAATATTATTCTCGTGGCGAGGATGGAAAATGTGTATGGTTTTTAGAAATCATGTCAGTGGCGGCGCAGCAATAATAACAAAACTAAAAGTATAAAAATAGCTCAAACCTCGCTTTTAGGCAAATTTGGGGGTTTCTGATCCTTTTACTTCCCACACCGATAGGTGAGGGGAGTATTGTGATCGCGAAAATTTTCGATTTTGAGATAATACGTTTTTTGGGCGTTTTATGATGTCTACATAACGAAAATCCACGTCACTCATTTCCGTCGGTCTGTCTGTCTGTCTGTCGCTTTTTTCTAGCCTCGTAATCTCAGCAACCGCTGCATGGATTATGATGAAATTTGGGCAGCGATATGCTGTGGGGTCGTAGTAGGTAATGTTTCTATAATTTTGAAAATCGGTGCATAGGCGGCGGAGTAATTAGCAAAAAACGAAAGAAATTAAATATTGCTTAAACTTCGTTTTTAAGCATTTTAGGGGTTCCTGATCATTTTCTACTTTTTTTTGGATGGGGATGAAATTGGGGTGGTTGGGGGGTGGAGGGTTGTAAAATGAAAAATTTGTTGCTTTCATAATAGACTGTCCACTGACCTATGAAGGAAGACCTAGCAACATAAATAACGTTTTTAAGTCCATCCGAACATTGCCTTGCCTATTACAGAAACCAAAGGACTTAGAATTTTTCTGGTGTAAACATACGAGATTATTGCTTTAGATCGTTCTATATTGTGTTACGAGGAAACGGTTGAATTGATTTTAATGAAATTTTGAAACAGTATTACTACCGTAGCGAGGATGGAAAACGCGTATGGTTTTTATAAATCGTGCCAGTGGCGGCGCAGAAGTAATTAAAAAATTAAAAATATAAAAACAGCTAAAACTTCGTTTTTAAGCATTGTAGAGGTTCCTGATCATCTTCTGCGTTTTTTTGGGTGGGGGTGAAATTGGGGTGGTTAGGGGGGTGGGGGGTTGAAATACTGAAAAATTTCTTGTATTCGTAATAGGCTGTCCACTAACCTGTGAAGGAAGACCTAGTGACATAAATCACCTTTTTAGGTCCATCCGAACATTGCCTCGCCTATTACGGAAACTAAGGGACTTAGAATTTTCTGTATACATACGAGTATTGCTTTGGATCGGTTTGTATTTTGTAACGTGGACACTATTAAATTGATTTTAACAAAATTTTGACACAGTATTACTACCGTGGCGACGATGGAAATCGCGTATGGTTTTTATAAATCGTGCCAGTGGCGGCGCAGAAATAATAAAAAAAACTAAAAATATAAAAACAGCTCAAACTTCGTTTTTAAGCATTTAAGAGGTTCCTGATCATTATCTGTGTTTTTTTGGGTCGGGGTTAAATTGGGGTGGTTGGGGCGTTGTAAAACTGAAAAGGAAAGACCTAGCGGCATAAGACAATTTTAGGAGGGGGGGGTAGCGATTGTTTGGATGCAAGGGATCTCAGACTAAAGCTTCATGCTATGGGAAAATAATAAACTGGTATCACCGTAATGTGTGGGAAGTACTGAGTCAATCAAATTGACTCCATTTTTACTTCCCACACCGATAGGTGAGGGGAGTATTGTGATCGCGAAAATTTTCGATTTTGAGATAATACGATTTTGGACGTTTTATGATGTGTACATAACGAAAATCCACGTCACTCATTTCCGTCGGTCTGTCTGTCTGTCTGTCTGTCTGTCTGTCGGTCTGTCTGTCTGTCTGTCTGTCGCGTTTTTCTAACCTCGTAATCTCAGTAACCGCTGCATGGATTGTGATGAAATTTGGGCAGCGGTATGCTGTGGGGTCGTAGTAGGTAATGTTCCTATAATTTTGAAAATCGGTGCATAGGCGGCGGAGTAATTAGCAAAAAACAAAAAAAATTAAATATTGCTGAAACTTTGTTTTTACGCGTTTTAGGGGTCGCTGATCATTTTCTACTTTTTTTTGGGAGGGGGTGAAATTGGGGTGGTTGGGGGGTGGGGGGTTGTAAAATTGAAAAATTTGTTGCTTTCATAATAGACTGTCCACTGACCTGTGAAGGAAGACCTGGTGACATAAATAACTTTTTTAGGTCTATCCGAACATTGCCTTATGCCTATTACAGAAACTAAAGGACTTAGAATTTTTTCCGCTGTATACAGGCTGTCCATTTAGTATGTAATTCTTCGATATCTCGCAAGGTATAGCTGATAGAAGAAAATCTCAAATACAAAAGTTATTTGGTTACTTGAGACGCATATTCTAAAAATATTTTGAAATATACAGGGTGTTGCGGTAAAGTAGGATAGAGATCAACTTGATTTTTTTATATGGAACTATAACTTTCTCTCAAGTTCTTCTAGTGTCCATCATTGATCTCTATTCAACCCTAAAATATTTTTGGAATCGGTTGCGACGTTGCCAAGTTATAATTTATTCTCTATTAATTTCCGCATTTGCAAGGTCGCAAGTAATACGTCCAAATTAATATATTCCTTTAACTTTTCTCAGTAATATTATACAGCGAGTTACTTGAATAGTAAGCGGATATTATTCTGGATGCTGCGAGCAATTTGTATCTACAGGGTGTTTTTGGCAGAATTTTAAATTCCGGCAACTTAAAGGTCGTTTTACTTTGTTTTTTTAAATGTAACACCCTGTATTTTTTATTTTAAATCGAAATATCTACTAATACTCTATCTCGCCTTGTAATATTTTTTTCGCGTTTTCGACGTTGCCAAGTTATAAATTAGTTTCCCAAATTTTTAAACAAGTATCCCCGATTTTAATTTATTTTAGATAGTATCCTCTACTTATTTTTGTTGCAATGAATTGCGCATGTCGAATTTAGTAAGATCTCACAATTTCAAAATTTTGTTTCTATTAATTAATGAGATACGGCAACACCGCTTTTTCAGTAAACGGTACCGGAACGCTTAAATATTTCCAAAACTGCCACAGCTGAAGAGGTGAAATTCAATACAAACGTTTGTATTATTGATAATAGGCTGTTCATTGACCTGTGCAGGAAAAACCTAGCGGCATATGACAATAATTTGGGGGGGGGGATACTGGCGATGATTTTGTTGCAAGGGGATCTCGGACTAAATCTTTATGCTATGGGAAAATAATAAACTGGCATCAGTGTAATGTGTGGGAAGTACTGAGTCAATCAACTTGACTTCATTTTTGTTCCATCTAGTTGAAGCTCTTGGAATAAAAACATTGTCGTTCTAGTCCCTACGGAGAGAGAAGCAAGACCTTTTGTGATGGATGTTACTTGTGGGCAGGCAGGTGATGATTTGGCTGTAAGGGAATCTCAGGCTGCAGTGGAAAAATAATAGAATGCTATCACCGTTACGTATGGGAAGTACTTAGTCAATCAACTTGACTCCATTTTTTGTTTTTTGCTAATTACTCCGCCGCCCGTGCAACGATTTCCAAAATTACAGTAAATTTCATCACAATTCATGCAGCGGTTACTGAGATCACGACGTTAGAAAAACGCCAACAGACAGACAGACCAACGGAAATGGATGACATGGATTTTCATTATGCAGAGATCATAAAATGCCCAAAAAGCGTATTATTTCAACACTGCTTAAGCAATTTTCTCTTTATTCTTCAAAAGCCCTTATCCAGAAAGCTCCAATTAGAAGGGCTATTTTGGAAAAAATTGGTAGTCCTTTCCGAAAGCCAAAGAACATATTTTTGGCAAGGATACCATTCTTTTCAAAGTTTCTTATCTACATAACCTTCATAAATGTCATTTTGTTGTTTACACCGCAGTTGATTTGCAACCCATTATAAGTTGAGATTTTTATTTTTTCCAGCTCGATGTCTTCTACAACATCACCAGTTTCGTGATTTTGTTCCACAATGTGATTCCAATATCGCTGCAAGTGACTCTGGAGGTAGTTCGCTTTATCCAAGCTATGTTCATCAATGTCGACCTTGAAATGTACCATGAAGAGTCTGATATTCCAGCCACTGCCAGGACGTCCAACTTGAATGACGAGCTGGGTCAAGTAAAGTATATCTTCGCGGATAAAACGGGTAAATATCTCCTTAAGGGGCCTGGGTACACCCATTTATGAATACATGTATTTATCATGTAAAACACGGATTCATATTCCCAAGAGGCCTCACTTGTTTTTCAAACTACAAACATAAAATTTAGGTGATAGTTAAGACCTTAATGAGGGGCAACGAATCATACATTCTTTAAATGTCTGTAATTTTTTTCTCCAATTTGTTTTTTGAATCATTATTGTAAGTTTGAAGGTAACGTCAGGATCTTCGAAATGCGAAACGCATTTTTCTGAGATTCTTCATTCGACATCCGAGCCCTTGTGAGCTGGCCAAGATTCCCCCACCACCTTTTTACATCCAGATCGCATAGACACAGATACTGGATAAAAGGGAACAAACGGCCACGCCTCCTCGCTAACACGGGAATACGTATTTTCTTTGATTCTCAATTTCGCGCTCTATACTCTAGACCCTTATAAGTACTTTATAACCAGACCATATCATAGAGCTGATGCCACGTAGAAGCCATTTTCCCCATCGGACGCCCTGACATTTTTTGTCTTTCTTTACTTCCAAACATTTGGTATACAACTGTGTGACGGGCCAAGGTTGTGCTAGAAGAGCACCTCGGGTCCGTGAATCCAAGGGATTAAATGAGGAATAAAACGTGACATATATTTGTTTCACCTTTTAATAAATTCGTTTAAAAACTAAATATGTACACACAAATGGAGTATGAAAATCAACAAAATATATATATATTTCTTCACCTTTTAATAAGTTGCTTAAATTGTAAATATGTATGAATATGGAAATAGAGTACGAGAGCAGTAATAATACACCAAGTGAATTCTCAAACTATCTGTAGCAAAAACATAAAGGTTATTTAGAAAACCACTGGCAGTTAAATGATAAAGTAAACTTATCTTTTGAAAAAAAAACAGATGAATACGGCAGCCTCCCTGGCTACAGTGGCTACCGCCCCCGTGGGATTGTGAACACAGCAGCGCCTCTGCGTTAGCTGCCTCCTTGCAGAGAGTTAATACAGCAGCCCCTTGCTACTGCCCCCGTAGGATTTCGGACAGCGTCTCAGCGACAGCTGTCTCTTGCATTTATTACAGTAGCCCCTTTTGCTACTGCCCCCGTAGGATCGTTATTTAGTCGCCGGAACGGGAAGGTGGATCTCGGCGGTCAAGATGGCCGTCGTGAGTAGTAAAACCCCAAAAAAACGGGAAACCAGGCTGCAAGCATTATAGCTCATTTAATATCGCCCGATTCAGAGCAAGGCCCCATCCCTTTGTTTGACTACCCCAAGAAAGGAAAAGTTACCTAGGTTCAGCAACTGCTATATGTTAGGCCAGGTCCCAGGGATGGTCACTAGTCACTACTAGGCAGCCAGCTCGGTGGTGGATGGTCGGTTGGTCAATCGGAAACTGACTCCCGCTCCGGTTGTGTGAACTAAAGAAGACTCTGTGTCCCTACCGAAAACCGTTGAATTCAAAACGTCCAATCGACGCTCGCCAACGAGTGATTTATAGACCAGTCGATATGGTCTTCCAGCGTTGGGAAAAACCAGCCGCTGCTAGGCAAATTATAGGCTTGGAAACAAGTCTGCCGTTGCAACTGTTAAAAATTAACACAGGTTAAGTTAAATATGCAACACAACTTATATTATATATTACACCTAGATTTCATGCAATCTGTGCAAGAATCTCAAAAAATCATTCAAATCTAATACAAGTACATATTCTGATACATCCATTTTATTATTCTACGTCAAAAGGATAATATATGCATTCCTACAAAAAAAAAGGATAATAAAGAAAAGATTGAGCACAAGATGCCGAGAATTACAATAATTTAGATTAGATCAGGCCATTTAAACTAGTGCTTCCAAAAAGCATTTTACGAAGACAAGCATGCTTCAAAAAATAGTCAAATAAATTATCATCCCAAACATTAATGGTACTATTATGCTGAAACAAAATTTGTATAATACGCTTACTCCTTACTCCTTACACATGAAACCAATCTTTAGAAGAGTTAGCTACGATTTTCGCCCGACGGCCATCTTTGTGACGTCATAACGTCACTTTTCCTATTCGTCAATACCACCCTTGACCAGAAAGGAAACGTCCAACGGTTCTACATCCCGAGAATGGCAGAGGTCAAATTTCAACATCGAGATGTAAAAGGGTAGAAAACATCAATTAATGGGTACAAGGTAGAAAAAAGGAATAGAACGAGCACATAAGTAGAATGGACGGAAGAAGACTAGTTAGAATTGCACGCGACAAGTCTTCATTAGGTCGCAGAAGTCCAGGACGTCCCCGAAAACCATGGAGTGACAACCTAGCAGCGTACGCAGAGATACGAAGAAATTAAACAGGCGATTCGCCTAAACTAAAGAAGGAAGAAGAAGATGTAGAAAACATCCTTCAAAAACTAAACACGAAGAAAGCTACTGGTCCCGACCAAATTCCAGCCTTAAACGCTGAGCCGCTGAGCTTGCACTTATTCTTTGCAAGCTTGCAGTTATTCTTTGCAAGCTCTTCAAACTATCGTACCCTCGATGCGTTTTCCCCTATTTGGAAGATTGGCTGCGTACGACCCATTCCTAAGAAAGGCAACAAAACCAATCCCATCAATTATAGACATGTGGCACTTCTCAGCATCAAGTCTTAGATTATGGAGACTGTCATGTCGTGTCACAGCTGCTAAAATACCTAGTCAACAATAACATCATAAATGATCGCCAGTATGGCTTCCATAAGCATAGTTCTACGAGTGACCTCCTATCGTACTTCAGTTCCTTGCACTTGACATATCGGAAGGTTTCGATAGAGTGTGGCATGAAGAACTTCTGGGTAATCTGGCTGCTTATGGACTACCACCTGACCTGCTCCAGTGGCTGAATAGCTTTTTGAACGACCGATCTCTGTTTGTTGTCAGACGAATGTTCAATAAATGCCGGTGTTTCTCAGGGATCTGTCCTATCCCCCACATTATTTCTGCTGTACATCAACGAGCTGTTGGAAATAATATACAGCTTCGCAGATGACAATACATTAATGTCGTGCATGGAACCAGGCAAGAGACTATCATCCCAGGGGATGGTACGTTGGCGACAGCAGCATGCCTCAAAGATCAACGTACGCGTAGATATCAAAACAATTGTCGAGTGGGGATTAGTAAATGAAGTACAGTTTAACATATCGAAAACCGAGACAACAACACTGACACGTTGGCTTACCAAATCTGGAAATCGAGGGTCACCCAGTAGTCGAGTCACCTTCCGTCAAACTTTTGGGGACCAACATTAACAATAACATAACATGTCCTGGCATGACCACGCCGTCAGTGCTGCTAAAACGGCATCCTAGAAACTTGGAGTTTTGTTCCGCTGGCGCTATAGGAAGCTGTATACACCAGCGCAACTCCTACTGCTTTACAAGGTACAGATCTCACCATCGTTGGAGTATTTCTCCACGTGTGAGAAAGAAGGGTGACTGACCTGTCCCTGTTTTACACATTCTACCACGAAAGGTGTTCGAGTGAACTCTCCCAAATAATAACACCGAAGACTGTCCGAACGAGGAACACTAGAGAGTCTCTGCGAGCTCATCCTTACGTGATCCTTACTAGGTCGAAGTCCTTACTCCACGAACCAGTCTCCTCCAGCATTCCTTCTTTTGGAGAACTTAGACGCTGTGGAATTAGCTGCAGGGGAATTTGTTTCCCGACGGCTGCAACCTGCAACGATTCAAATCTAACACGCACAAGCACTTATCCTCTCGCAGCGCTTCTACAGCGCCATAGGCTTCCAGCCTTTCTGGGAGGCTGACCATAAAAAAACCTAAGCCAGCGGATTTTACGAATCATCATACCAAACACTTATCCTACCTTCATAACGAATCTAAATTTGTAGGTTACACTTACTCCCTAGAAAAGAACACAAGTCGCCCATGTTTGACCACCTGACTCGACGCTTAATACACTTAACTCTTTTACTGTTCATTTTCAAAACTCAATTTCTTCAGGCTCTATATTAGTCTTTTTTCATAGGTACCTTGACCAAGAACTCTCTACTTTTGAAAGACATCGCAGTGGGGAGCGGCAGCTATTCCATCAACTTTCTCGCAAATGCTGACAGACCTGTCCCAAATGATGTTCACGAGCTTCTGCTGTGCATGACCATCTGTCACACGGCCATACCAGAGAGGCAGCCTGACGGCAAGATCAAATACAACGCGGAGTCGACAGACGAAAGGGCTCTGGTAGATGCAGCGGCTCGAATTGGGTAATTTTCTGTTTTTTATAAAAACATAAAAAGGGAAAAGGGGGGAAATCTGTACCGTGAGGATGGCCTTTAGGCCCTCTCATTGGATTTTGAACATGAACCGGATATTTTTTTGTCTGAAGTGGAACATGCCCTCAACAAATTAAAAACTAGTAAAGCTACAGGCATTGAAGATATTTCTGCCGAAACGTTAAAATGCTTGGGTGATGACAGCATCTCTCTTTTATAAATAATATTTGTAAGAAGGTCTGGTCCTCCAGTGTATGGCCGTATGAATGATGTACATCCATTTTCGTTCCAGTTCATAAAAAGGGATCTCCAACAAATTCAGACAATTATCGCCTACTTTCGTTAATCTATCATGCAAGCAAGGTTCTACTGTATATCTTACAATCTCATTTGGAGCGTTTTATTGGCTGGCAAATTTTTCAGGCGCAGGCTGGTTTCGTAAAAGGACGCGGTACGCGTGAAGAGATTTTAAACTTAAGGCAAATCAATGAAAAAGCCAGAGAGCATTATTTTCCAGTTTTTATCTACTCTGTGGACCATCCTAAGGCGTTTGATAACGTAAAGTGGCCTAAACTGTGGGAAATCCTTATGCCTATAGGAGTTCCTTACCACTTAGTATTTCTCATACAGCAACTCTATGAGTCCAGCTCAGCTCGTGTAAGAATTGATGGTCCGGTCAAGCAGCAACCAGGAAAGGAGTTTGTCAGGGATGTCTATTATCTCCGATGTTATTTAACATTTACTCTGAATTTGTGATGAGACAGGTATTGGACAACTGGAATGGCGGTATAACTATTAGCGAAAGCAAATTATCCAACTTAAGATTTGTTGACGATACAACCCTTATTGCTGCTTCTCAGGAAGGACTAGTAATTCTTCAAACATCTTAGAATAACGTAGTGCAGCATACGGCCTTGGTATTAACTACAACAAGACCAAGGTTTTGATGGTAGATAGAGAGCATGATAATCATCGAGAAATAAAGTCAGTAGGCCGTTGTGAAGTACTTCAAGGTTTTGGGTACCTCGGTTCTTTGATCGACAATTCGGGTAGCTGTGAAAATGAGATTCGACGGCGCATTCAACAGGCACGTGTGGCCATGACAAGGCTTACTAAAATATAGCGTGACCATAACATCACTGAATGTCGCTGGTTCAGTCTCTTGTGTTCTCCATATTTTTGTATGCCTCGGAAACTTGGACTGTTAAAAAGGCAGATCGAGCTCACATAGATGCTTTTGAAATGCCAACGTGGGGGAGAATGTTGAGAGTTCCTTATACTGCCCATGGAACTAACGTTTCCACACTGGATGAGCTCGGTAATCCAAAGAGACTATCCTCCATTATGTCGACGAGAATGCTTACATTCTTCGGACATATTCACAGAAGCGATAATATAGAGAAACTTGTAGTTCAGGGTCATGCCCCGAGTGGGCGGCGCCGGGACCGTTCCCCTACACGCTGGGTGGATACAACTAAACAGTTGCTGGATATAAGTATCAAGATCGCCACTGAACTGACAGTAAATCGTGAACGATGGCGAGCTACGGGTCTCAAAACTGTTGATAATATTCGTATCGGCAATACTCTAGCTCCGCCTTAATGCATTTTACGAGTTCACAACATGTCTCTTAAGACATTGTGACTATGATAACGATGATGTGATTAAACTTATAACTTATGAAAGCTGAAAAAGAAATTGTTATAATAGGGTTCTTGCACCCAAAAAAATACTGCTCTAAAGCATTCACTATGACGTATTAAGCATCATAAAATAGAAGTTTTAGATTTTTTAAGTTGTTGTGTGACTTATTTCAACTATAAATTTGAACTAGTGAAAACGGCGTGAAAACAACCTCTGACGTCACAAGACATTCTAGTAATCGGATTTGAGATATCATAAACACTTTTTCGATAATTTTGTTTACGACACTTGACGACTTGACGCACGTCATTCGGCATATTTTATTTGAGGTTAGCGTTAGATATCAGGCGTCAACAAGCAACACGTCCCAATCACAAATCAAAAGGGAAGATTGATACAAAATTGACGTAAACAAAACCTTCCTTGTGTTTCTGTGTTACAGAACAACATGTTGTTTTGAGCTTTTTGGGGTTGTCATTTATAAATAGAGATGGGTTTAATAATGTCGATTATTGTACTATCTTGTGACATCAGCACCCGTTTTCAGTCAGGCGGAAAAATTTGAAAAAGCGTAAATTATAATTACAAATTTCTTCATCTGAACGGCATCAAGAGTGGAGGTTTTATTATAGACAGCCTTTGATACGTCTCTCTTTCCTCTAAACATACTTTGAATCCAAAATTACGACCACTGCAAGTACGTTACATGATAGTTGTAGGATATTTATTGAAACATTGTATGCTTCGGTATATGTACCACTTCTATTTCGTGGTTTTATAGTATTCTACACAACGTTCTTCTAAATATGTAAAAAAGTAATTTTTTAATAGTTGTATAAGCAATAATTGCTATATACTAATACAGTTCTTGTATATTTTAGGACAGTTATAAAGTAGTTTAGGAAAACGTTATCACAATGTTTATGCTATTAGAACCTGTACACATCTGACTGACATTTTTGATGTTTAACATTTGTTGTATAGTAGTATAGCTTTACGAGTATAACAAAATTATAGGGCAATTTGACCCGTCGTCAAAATTTATTCTTATAACATCACTATCGGATACCTATACAATGTTTCTGTTCTAATAGGAAAATATTTTGCCAGTTGGGATGGTGCTAAGTATCAAAGTGCCAGTAAAGGCTACCACAGACTATGCGATATGTATCAAGAGACGGTATCGCGGTACAGTCTGTCGATCCATATCTCATAGTGCGGAGGACCGTCTCATGTGGTCTCTTGTATGATGACACAGATAGACTGATACCGCCGACGATGGGAGATACAGAGACAAGTTTGGCTTTACGGCAACTAGTTTGAGCCTGTTTTGGAGTGTGCACGGAAGTCTCTTGTCTCACCATATTGACTTAGCGACCTCAGAATAAGATACGCGCATCGAAATGGGGCCAGTGTCACGATACTGTCCCATAACAGCGTCTCTTGATGCATATCTCATAGTCTGTGTCAGAATACGGGATACATATCTCAGTGTAGATACAGAAAGATCGAAAAAGGTCAGTCTCATGATACCGTCTCATTATACAGTTTCATGGTACATATCTCATAGCCCGTAGCAGGTTCTTTACCGCCACATTATCAAATCAGGCGACAACTTACCGCTGTAGTATTAGAGAACATGATACAGCTATCGTAGGTTTCACCCAAATCAATGTCAACTGTTGAAATTACTACTTCCAAAATGATTTGCAGCTAGAGGCCTGTCTGTATCACAAGTGATACAGAAAAATGCATGCGCGACAAAAACGTCGTTCTGTTTGACGTTCTCGTTGTACGACAAAATTGATAGCTCACTTACTCTCTTATCAGTGACATGTTTCAGCAACGCACATTACGTTGACGCCGCAAATATTCGCCAGCCAGTGGCGTACCGCAGAAAAGTGCTAAAAAAGTGTATGTTACATTTTGAACTCTTTGTTAGTTACAACACATTTTATCTAGTTGAAGCTGCACACACAAAAATACATTCTTGGGCAAAGAATATATACGTTCATACAAGTATACCATATATATTATCTCTCTATATGAGCAAAACTGTAATTATCTTAAAGTACGTGATATTTTTGATCATACAGCGTTGAATTATCCCACGACGATTAAAACACGTAATATATTGGAACTAGGCAGTAGTAGAGAATTATAATGTTGGTGATGTAAATTAGAGCATGTGTGGCCTTGGTTACTGAATTTTATCCTCTCTTCCAACATAGCTACGTGTTTAAGGAGCGCACTCATGACTCAATCGTGGTGAATGTGAGGGGCACCAAGCACGTCTTCCAGATCCTGTGCACATTGGAATTCAGCTCTGAAAGACGGATGATGTCTGTGATCGCTAAAGACAGGCAGGGAAGGATCAAGCTGTACTGCAAAGGATCAGATGATGCCATTACGGAAAAGGCATCGCTGAGTGGAAGCAGAAATTTTCTGAATCTTCTGAAAAGGGTAAGAATAGCTGCTGCTTGCTAATATCGCTAGAATTTAAGTACTTGTACTTCAATATGCTAGCAGTGGCGTTACTATCATAAGACAAATGTACGCAATGGATTGGGGCCCCCTCGCTTGGGGGGCTCTCATCTACTCTTATTTTTAAAAGTTTTAAGTTACATACCTAAATTGCAGTTCGGCAATTGTAAACTCTCAGATATTACGTTTATTTACTAGACCGATCTAAGTCAAGATTTAATGTTGGGTGATCGTCAAAGAGAAAACTAAAAGGAGATTTCGAAAAAAATCGAGGAAAATTAGCGAAACTAGACACGCTTTTTTCACGAGGTCGCAGTGTGAGACGAATTTACAGTCATCAGCTTCCAAATCTGTTGATACTGTGGATAATCAAGAACAGCGAGTCAGCTTTCTAGAGTTTGTGATATATTCAAATTGTAGCTTTCATGATATAAAGAATAAATCATGATATCACATTCAACAATAATATATTAGCCAATGCAATATACATATTTCTCTTTAATTTTTTTTTGTTCCTCAATTATAGTGTACAGTGTGCTGTCACTACCAAGTAAGCTAATATTGTTCATTCTTGTCCTATAAATGGTGTAAACTGTTGGGCAATAAATGCTTTTATTATTATTATCCTGATTTTCCAAGTTTATCTCGCATGACTGCAGCAGGAACAAATGTTGACGGGCTGTGCCAAGTCAACACCTGAACTATTATTGATCGGAGTTTAGGAAGGATCTTACAATATTACAGGTTCTTTGGAATTACAGACTTTTGAAATATTTTGTATAACCTTTCGTCCAGGCCTAACTGTTGTAGGTGTGGTGTAAAATTGTTTGGTGTAAGGCCTGAGACCGACACAAATTAGGAGAACAATAGTAACTTTGTTTTGCTTTCAGAGTCGTTTTATTTCTATCGCAAGGTCAGTGTATTTAGATGTCTTTCAAGAATAGGTGTTTTGGAAATTCGTATCGTTGGAAATAGCAATATCTATTAAATAGGTAACTTTGTCTGCCTTTGACTGAAAAACTATATCTGGCCTATTTGCTAGAATAGTCTTGTCTGTATGTATTTCAACGTCCCAGTACAGTTTGTATTCATTGATTTCGAGTACTGATGTCGGTGTGTAATTGTAATATGGATCTGTGTTTTCTATTAGCTTGTTTGTTGTGGCTAGTGCTTGGTGAATGTCTTTGGCTGCAGAGTTATGTCTAGCTGTGTACTCAGTTCCGGCGAGAGTTTTGCATGCGCTTGTTATATGGTCTATTTTTCTCTCCGTTGGTGGCATTTTCTGCAGTTATCGTCGGTTATGGATGTATCTTTAATTATGTATTTCATGTAGTTCCTTGTTGCAATCACTTGGTCTTGGATAGCAAGCATAAAACCCTCAGTTTCTGGAAAGAGTTGGCCATCCTGCAGCCAGGTGTATGATTGTCTTTCATTATTGTCCTCTTGTGTGACGCGGTATCGGTGCTTGCCATGGAGTGCTTTTTGTGACCAGGTGTTTATTCTTTCTTGTTGTAATTCTATGTGATTGTGTGCATCTGCTGAGTGATCTGGGCGGGATAGGATGAGTGGAGTATAGTTTTTGTCTACTTTTACTATTGACCTATGTAAGTTTGTCTGTTTGCTTTGGAAAAAGTCTCTGAGCGTCTTTATTTATCTTGGGTGAAGTGACTGTATGTCTATAATTCCTCTGTCCCCGTGTTTCCCGTCTATGATAACATTCTGTGCTTTGTGAGTTCCGTTCATACGAGTATGTTGATGTTTTCAATATCAGTGTGCGACCACTTGATGATACCAAAGGAGTATGTGAAGACTGGTACCGCAAATGTATTCATTGCTTTTGTAAGATTTTTGGAATTCTTATTATTATGACTTTCCAAGTTCCACTCGCATAATTGCGGTAGCAACAAGCGTTGACGGGCTGTGCCAAGTCAACACCCTGACTATTATTGATCGGAATTTAGGAAGGATCGCACAATATTACAGGTCTTCAGGATTATAGACTTTTGAAATACTTTGTGTAACTTTTCGTCCAGGCCCAGCTGTTGAAGGTGTTGTGTAAACGTGTTTGGTGTAAGGCCTGACACAGACATAATGAGGGGGACAATTGTGACTCTGTTTTGTTTCCAAAGTCGTTTTATTTCTACGGCAAGGTCCGTGTATTTAGATATCTTCCCAGCGTAGGTGTTTTGGATATTCACATCATTGGGAATGGCAATATCTATCAAATAGGTAATTTTGTCGGCCTTTGACTGAAAAACTATATCTGGTCTATTGGCTGGGATGGTCTTGTCTGTATGTATTTCAACGTCCCAGTATAGTTTGTACCGATCGTTTTCGAGTACTGATGTCGGAGTGTAATTGTAGTATGAATCTGTGTTTTCTATCAGTTTGTTTGCTGTGGCTAGTGCTTGGTGTATGGCCTTGGCCGCAGAGTTATGTCTGGCTGTGTATTCGGTACCGGCAAGAACTTTGCATCCGCTTGTTATGTGATCTATTGTTTCTTTTTGTTGGTGACATTTTCTGCAGCTATCTTCTGTTATGGATGGATCTTTAATTATGTATTTCTTGTAGTTTCTTGTCGCAGTAACTTGGTCCTGGATAGCAAGCATAAATCCTTCAGTTTCTGGAAAGAGCTGGCCATCCTGCAGCCAGGTGCATGACTGTTTTTCGTTTATGTGGTCTTGCGTAATACGGTATCTATGCTTGCCATGGAGTGGTTTCTGCGACCAGGTGTTTATTTTTTCTTGTTGCGATTGTGTGGGATTGTGTGTGTCTGCGGCGCGGTCTGGACATGATAGGTTGAGTGGTGTATAGTTTTTGTCTGCTTTTACTATTGCTCGATGTAAATTTGTTTGTTTGTTTTGGAAGAAATGTCTGAATGTCTTTATCTGTCTTGTGCGAAGCGACTGTATATCTATAATCCCTCTGCCTCCTTGTTTTATGTCTATGGTGAGCCTTTCTTTGCATGCGTTTGGACGTGACATTCGGTGTTTCGTGAGTTATGTCCGTATGAGGATGTGGATGTTTTCTATATCAGTGTGTGACCACTTGATGATGCCGAAGGAGCATGTGAGAACTGGTATCGCAAATGTGTTAATGGCTTTTGTAAGGTTTCTAGAATTCAATTTGGTTTTTAGTAGCTTAATAAGGCGATCTCTGAACTCTTGGGTTAGTTGTGCCTTGACTTTTGTGTGGTCTATTTTAACGTTCTGGTTGAAGCCCAGGTACTTGTATGTTTCGTCCTTGTTCATGCTGTTTAGTGTTTGGCCAGTAACTGTTTCCTGTTCGGGGTGGTCCTTCCTTTGGCCTTTGTTGATGTGGAGGACCTTGCATTTACTTATTCCGAATTCCATTCTGACGTCTGATGAGCAAACTTCTGTTATTCTGATTAACTCTCTCAGTTGTACTTCATTGGCGGCATATAGTTTTATATCATCCATGTAGAGGAGATGGTTGATTTTGTGTTGATTTAATCTCTCGTGTCTAATGTTGAAACCGCAGTTTGTGTTGTTAAGTGCGTTGGAGAGTGGGTTCAAACAGAGACAGAACCACAGTGAACTGAGAGAGTCATCCTGGAAGATGCCGCGTCTTATGTGTAGCTCATCTGTCTTGATATGGCCGCTTATTATTATTTTATTATTATCTGTCAATCGTTCAGGTAGACAGGTTAGCCGAAGAAGGTCTCCGAACGTTGTGTTTCGCTGTGAAAAACCTACCCAAACGACAGTACGAGCAGTGGAAGGCGCTCCATGACAAGGCGATGGGTTCGGTGTACCGAAGGTCCAGCGACCTCGCGGTGATCTTCGATCAGATCGAACAGGACCTCGTGATCCTCGGCGCGAGCGGCATAGAGGACGAACTGCAGGAAGGTGTGCCGGAGACGATCGCCTCGCTCAGGGAGGCTACCATCAACCTCTGGGTGCTCACCGGGGACAAGCAGCAGACTGCCATCAACATTGGGTATGTTTCACTACTTTCTGGAGGAAGTTTATTTAAGTTACTTTCTCATAACCAACAAGGATGATCCGCCTAAGGTTGACCTGGATATATGGTGAAGGATTACCTATGTAAATGATCCTCAGCTCGCCAATACAGAGATGAAAACGAGAAAACTAAGAAGTAAGTAGTATGCAGAGAGTAACGAAATATATCGATATATTACGCTCAATACCCGAATTCGGGCAATGCCCGAAAAAAATACGCAGAACTAGTTTTGAGCAAGGAATATTTCCCTAACCCGAAATATGAATACGGCTATTGAGCATTACCAAATAGGCAGAACTAGTTTTGCGCATCTTGACGTACACAGAACTAGTTCTGCGCAACTTGAAATGCACAGGACTAGTTCTGTATATTTTCTGAATGACCAGCACAAATTCTGCTTCTTCCATTTAATCAGTGCCAGCGACGGACTCAAATATATATAAGCTGGAGAAGTTAAGTATATTTTAATGAATACCAACAAATAATAAATCGCCAACTGAGGCTCGTTTAAATTTTTTATTTGATTGTGTGAGCATCAAATTGGCTTGTCCTTCCAAACCTCTTTTTGCGTTTACACGATTCGTACTCATATTGCAGGAACGTTGGCAAAGAAGCTTAACCTAATCTAACCTAAACGATAGGTTTTTGCTGGTTTTTGACACACAATGCATAACTATTATAATATTCACTTTGTTTGTCATTCCGTACCACAAAACTAGTTCTGTGCATTTCCAGATGCGCAAAACTAGTTCTGCCTATTTGGTAATGCTCAATAGCCGTATTAAATTAATTTTTCGGGTTTGGCAAATATTCGTTGCTCAAAACTAGTTCTGCGTATTTTTTTCGGACATTGCCCGAATTCGGCTATTGAGTGTAACAGATACACCTATTTTTGTATATAATAGGGTGATTCATTGCATCTTTGTTCTTAAATCTATCCCTTATAATATAAATATGAATCCTCTCTATTACTTCGTAGAAGGTTCTTACGTGAAGAAATCTAATAAAACTTATACAGAATATTAGAAAATTTATAAAAATGTGAAAACACTTAACGACTACGAATGGTATAACATACTGTATGGTGTTAGTGATTTGTTTGTTATTGTTGTCATGTATGACGTTGCTGTTAAAAATGACAGGTTAGATGTTTAAAAGTGAAGGAATCATCTGCAAATTTCGAGCCCCTCAAGTGTGCCTCGTGGAAATAATAACGAACACGACCGTAATTTCAAGGATATATTTATGACCCAAATCAAATAGAAAAGCTCATACAGGGTGTCCAAATAATCGGCCGACAATGCTTGAGAGGTGATAGACCTCACATTTTTATGAACACTGAAATAGGAACATGAAGCCTTAAAATGCTTAATTTTCAATTTATCTTTTTTTCTCAATTATTTCGCAATAAGCTGGCACAACGATCTGAAGTCACGTATCGAGTGATTTTTTTAAGGCGAGAAATGCAAATTCAATCACAGTTTTGCTATAATGAATTTTCCGGTTTGATGCATCAATGTGAGTATCAAGAAAATCGTTTCCTCAATATGTTTTACGTGAAAAGGCATAATTTTTTGAGTCCCTAGAGGTAACCGTTTTCGAGATAATCCTCATTGAAGTTTCCAATGAATTGTAAATTGCGATCGAAAGAATTATTATCAGTATTTCCGCACGAATAAATATTAAGCTCAGGCTCATACTTTTACATACCATTTACGAAGCATTCCTAAACTTCAACACCACCTATTTTGGAAATTAGATATATTTGAAACATGTTTTTTGATCTACCTAATGTTAATTCGTGCGCATTTTACAAGTAATTGGGGTGCCTAGGCAATTTCAGTAATGGTTAACTCGAAAACGGTTACCTCTAGGGGCTTAAACAAAGTATACCTTTTTTACGTAACGCATATTGAGTAAACAATTTTTTTAAGATTCACGTTGATGCACCAAATCGGAAAAATGTTTTGTTAATCTAAAACAGTTCCATGTGCCGTAGGTGGCGCCCTCTATTTATGTTAGCAGAACCTTGCTTGAATTTGGATTTATCGCCTCAAAAAACCCCATGATACGTAACTTTAGATCGTTGTGCCATTTTATTGCGGGATAATTGAGAAAAAAAAACAAAATAAAAGTGAAGCTTCGACACCATGTATCTTGAAAATTGAGCGTATTAAGGCTTCATGTTCCTATCTCAATGTCATAATAATGTGGGGTGCTTGCTTACTCCGCAAGAGGGAAACAATTAGCACCTTTCATTCCATGAAATCCTGGCCGACTGAGGAGTCACACACACTCAACCAAAAGCCGACTAGATGTCTCTGGGTGACTGAAACACATGGTTCTCAGAGAGACGCGGGGAAGTGGTGGGTGTCGATGGAGTGGATACCTTGTCATCAGCGCTGTGTATCAATTCGCGTCGGCCTAGAATGTCGGAGATGCTAGTTCGAATCACCGTACATTAACAAAGACAAGTAGGGTCACTCTAAGCTCCGCCCCCAATGTGGTCTTTCCAGCTGTACTCTCGGATACTACGCAAGCTGGCGGATTCTGGCGCCCGGCGGTAGCCGAACGCTAACAGCTGTGGTTTACAGGGTCAGTCCACCTAACACCACCTAACACGCGACACGGTGCACGGGATACAATCCACAGAATTAACATCTCTAGAGGGAGCCTAATTTGAATATTGGCCAGCCAACATCTACATATAGCGTTATTGCCACTCTTCTTCGTCTGCAATAACTTCTAATATGTCGTAAATCTGGCAACCTACAATCGGCGTCCCCTAAAGCTGTCATGTGGCTGTCATTGTAGTTGTTGCGTATGTTGAGATTTTTGTGATTGTAGTGTATATTTGAGTGACTTTGTGACTATTTGTGGTGTGAATTAAATTATTTATGAACAATATTGTCATAACTGCATGATGGGACGAAATAAAAAGTGCATAGTTTGCTGCAATAGAGACGAATCGGTGAACACCACTTATCATAGGTTAGAATAGGTTTTGTTTTGGTTTTCAGTAGCGTAAAATATGGGGAAACACTTCATGGTAATAATAAATTATCAACTGTACCAATCAAGTTATAATAGGTGTAACTCTCTAAGTATAGCTAAATACTAATACAACTTATTGTATCAGTTTGTAACATCACAGTAATAATTGAATCTATTAATGAACATCCAATTTTAATATAAAATCGTACGCCACTGGTAATGCCCTCAAGCTCAAAATTTCCTTTACATGTCGGCTGGCCAGCGACCTGTGCATTTTGTTGTTTAAATTCCCTGTAGAGATGTTAACTCTGTGATACAATCGGTCGGATCTACCGGGGTGCCTAAATAAGTAGTGTTTGTGTGTTATTGAGCGTTTTGCGCGTATTTCACAAAAAATGCCGGCGACATGCTCTGTATATGGCCCCATTGTTTTTTTTATTTGCGCCTACTTATTCCCATTGATTTTTAAAATATCTGTTTTAAATACTTTAATTTTATCATTGACTTAATTCTTAAGTTTTTTAAATTCATTTTCCAAATTCGTGTTTCCCGGTTCTTTTTGTTTATAAATTTTGACTCAGTTTTCAATCATTCCGAGAATTTCTTGATTTATCCAGTCCTTATTTTCACGTATCTTATACGTCTTTTTGAATTCCGAATCTTTTTCTTTACAGGAAGTGATTAAGTCAATTAGTTCCTGAAATGACTGAACTTCTGTAGTTTGAATATTCTTTTCAAATTTTGAGATGAATTTTTTATGATCTATTCTGTTTACTTCTTTTCTATATTTTGTCGCAAGTACCTTTATGTTTACACCTAAGGTTATTGACAACAAATTATGAATGATCAGACTGTTACTGTTACTTACTACTTGACTCGTACATTTCAAATTACTACATCCATCTGACAAAACATGATCTATAATACTCCTTGAGCTATTTGCCACCCCAGTAGCTGCATCTGCAGTTATTGTGTTGAATGGTTTATTGAATAATACATTATATTCTATCTATACTATAGAATTCATTTCTATTGACCCCCGTATAAGTAAAGTGAACGTCGACCGTTGACGTCGACAATATCCCATAGTCGGATTCCCTGTAAGAAAACGAGATCGCACGAAGGGAACCCCTCTCAAATCGAGCCGGCTCGCATTTGTGAGACTCACATCAAAGTCGGCACGGCGAGTGACCCTACTTGTCTTTTTCGAATCCAGCCGGTGCCCAACATTTTTCTGACTTTTCTGTGAACCAAATGATTTGAACATCGGAGATAATACACATCCCTAACGAACTCCTTTTCTGGTTACAGTTTGAGCAGACACTCTAATGTTATAAGGTTTTATTAATTTTACAAGTAGCCTGCCCTCGTTCCAGATACTCCAGCAAGCTTTTGGACCATTCGATGAAGCTGATCATCATGAACCACACGTCTTACAGAGAGGCTCGACATACGTTGACAGATCGCATGCAGGATCTCGCAACTGACACATGGAGAGGAATGGACCTGGCTTTGGTTATAGACGGGAAGACGCTTAGCCTGGTGTTGTCTCCGAGACTCAAGGACATGTTTATCAAGCTGTGTCTCTACTGCAAGGTGGTCATCTGTTGTAGGGTGTCACCGATTCAGAAGTCAGAAGTGGTGGAGAATGTCAGGAAGCACACCAAGGCCGTCACATTGGCGATAGGTAACAAAGCGCCTAAAAAAAAGGTATTGACCTGATGCTGTGACTATGTTGATCCTATTGGTCAGTATTTATTCGTAACTTGGATGTTTATTGGTCATCCTGTGCTATCTGGGCTTGAATCAACTTAGCAAGTTACGATTATTTTAGTTCTTTTTTTGATAGATATTACAGCAGTAGTTTTTTTATTATGTTATTGGCTCTGATCTGAGATCAACTGGCCAATTATATTGTGGATGACCTATCTATTCTTTTTTTCATAACTATGAAGAAAATCATATTGTTCTACATTAGTTATAGTTGAAAATTACGGAGCTATTTTTAGTTTTTATGCACAAAAGTTATGTAATAGTTTCTATACATAGCTGTCACTAGCCAGTATAGTGATGATTAGCAGGTAACGGAATATAGTTTGACAAACTGTGATATAGGTTTGTTACCTCATTAATGATCTATTGGCATTCTAATATACAGTGTTGAGCAGTATTAATCTCTCCACATCTACAGTGAGGCTCATCGTCTAAACCAGGGGTTCCCAACCTGTGCGCCGCGGCGCCCTGGTGCGCCGTAGAAAGTAAAGAGGGACGCCGTGAGTCGATCATCTATAAGTCTAAAGCACAAATATTTGTGGGTGCCTAAAAAGCAACAATACCTATTCTGACGCTCGCCACATTTTGAAACTACTGAAGAAGATTACAACGTTCAGGAAGAAACTACAAGTTTGGATAAAAAAGACGAATGAGGGCAGCGGTCAAGATTGCTTTCCACAATTGTATAAATATGCGGGATCCAATGAACTGGTTGTCTCATAAGACCTGATGGCCCTTTTCACGGAACACTTATGGAAGCTCACTGAATGGTTTTCGAAATACTTTGCAGACGATGATGTCGAAAGATTTGCGTGGATCCAAGATCCCTTTCATACGCAAGCTCCGCCAGAATTCTCCAAATCCGATTTGGTGGAGTTTTGGTTATCGATTCAAAATTAATATCCAAACCTAACTTCAAAAGTTTTAAGAATTTTTATTCCATTCGCAACGTCATATTTATATGAAGCCGTAGCTGTAATCAAGAACAAATATCGCTCAAGGATCAATGAGGAGCAAGAAATGAGAGTCGCAGTGTCGAATTTTATTCCCCGTTTTGAAAAACTATGCGGAGATCACCAAGCTCAATCGTCACGTTCATTTGACTGTCGTATTTTATTTTTGTTTTTCTTGAGTCTTTCTTTTTGTTTTTTGTTTCAATTCTGAATTCTTATAAATATGATAAGATCAACTTCATTTCCTATTGAGGAAGTTTTAACTTTTTGTCTACTTATTATTGTAGATACCTATTTGTTTCGACAGTACCTATTTAAAATATCTGTCTAAGGTAGGGCGCGCCGTGACAAAATGCCAAACTTGAAAGTGCGCCGCGGGTTGAAAAAGATTGGGAACCCCTAGTATAAACCGATTCTAGTTTTGTGTTTAGGGCTTAAGCAATGCCCACACCTTAAACCAGGGCTCTGTTCTTATGTTCTGCTGGATCTGCTTGTATGTTATTGCAGATGGATGTTTATGTTAGTGTTCGCTCCATTTTTCTTTCAGGTTCATGTTCAACATAATACTTAAGTCACTATAGGGAATTTTGAAATATCTCATCGGTATTCCATCTGTAGTCGCGGTCTTTGCTAGTCTGTTGAGTGTGTCGTTTTGAGGTATACCTGCATGACCTTTAAGCCATATATTTTTTACATTTTTATCCAAACTGCTGTGTCTGTTAATCAATTCAATTATGTTCGAGATGACATGGCTGAAAGTCGGTGATATACTTAAATCCTCTAATCTCGTAGTTGCACTCTTGTTGTAGGTGGTTATAATATCTCTAAGCTCGGCATTATCGAGGCAATATTCTAGGGCTTTTTGAATGGCTGTCAACTCAGCAGTATATATTGAACAATCTAGAGGGAGTTTATATAATTCTTGATAGTTTTAGTAGTAGTGATAGTGCATATGTGTTCACATTGATCCCATTTTCTTTTATCTGCTGTTTAAACTTGATGTATGCGGTTGGATTATCTTGTACAGCAGTAGTTAATGTGGAATGGACTGCGAAAGAAATATATCACTTATCAGTACCTTTTGACCGACTCATTTATCCCATATGCGTGAGATGACTTTTAAAGTAGAAGAGCCCTTCATATTTACCAGACGTAAATTGTTTCTTGTATGTTGGATTCTTCAGTAACGTGAAAAAATAAATAGAATCAACATAGTCACAGCATTAGCTCAGAGCCTTTTTTGGGTCAGTGTAATCATTTTTCTTGACTAGTTTATGATTCGAGGGCTGAAAACCACATGAAGTATATTCAGATATTTGTCGAATAGTATGGCGAATTAGATACAGCGTAATTAATTCTATATAGTAATGTTAGAGGTATTCAAAGAAGCCCTTGGCAATATAAATAAAGTGGTGCACTTTATTTTACAGTCATTCAGACTCCAAAAAATGTATAACTGAAAGTTCTGTTGTCTCATTCATTCTTAGGAATAAAAAAAAGGACTTCATGTTGTTTTTGATCCCATTTTGGGTCACTAAATATGCAGTATCGCTTTCAAAGTGTAATAATTTTATGCGCTCTATACCTATTTGAAAAACTTCCTGTCGATTTTTAAACTTTGAAGCTTAGCTATGGGCTTTCAAGCTATGAGTCTTTTAAAGATATAATGAGGCATTCCTATTCCTAAAAGAGAACCCAAAATGTAGTGTCTCCTATTTTAGGTGACTGCTCTGTGGTTTTGAGCCCTCGATTTTAGATGAAAGGCACTGCATGGTATACAGGGTGTTCCAGAAAGGTACCTTACAACATACGACCGGCATACTTTTATAGTTAATCAACTAATATCCAATTAATATTTGCGTGTCGTTTTATCGCAAAATGTCTACCTCAAATCCTCAACCTCAGCTTTCTGCACATTCCATATTACAGTATTAATTTGCGACGTTTTTTGACGACTCTGTCTTTATGATTAAATGCTAGACATTTGCAACGATGGTCGGATCGTTGCCTTGTAGAGCAGCAGCAGTTGCTCTGCTGTAATCAACTGTGATGATTCCCAAAAGCTTGACGGAAGGTGACTCGACTATTGGGTGACCCTCCATTTCGACAGTTGGTGAGCCAACGTGAGACTATTTTGTCACTGCTGTTACCTGTACGTTAAACTGTACTTTATTTACTAATCCCCACTCGACAATTGATTAATATCTACATTGATCTGTGAGGCTTTTTGCTGTCGCCGACGTATCGTCTGCTGGGATTTTAATGTACTGTCGTCTGCGAAGCTGTAGATTGGATTGGAAGTTATTTCCAGCAGTTCGTTGATGTACAGCAGAACAGCCTGATTTTTTTTTATTTAGTCGTGTCTGAACTACAACTTGTAACTAGAAATTATAAAATATCCATAGGTAAAAATAAATATTATGACAATATGTTGTGAATATAACTATAAATGTTCATATATCACTCCAATGTCTGGCGCATTTCACAGCATTTTCATTGCACGTCCAAAGGTCTCGGATGGTACATGGGGCTTGTAGAGATTGACACGCTAGAAGGTGCTCCATTGTCTGGGATTCTCCACATTGACACGTTTCCTCTTCCACGTATCCCCATTTCAGGAGGTTGTTCTTGGATCTCCCCATTTGGCACCGGAGTCGGTTGAGGGTTTTCCAGGTGCCCCAGTCTAAGTCTGAGCCTGCAGGAAGTTTTTCTTTTGTATTCCAGGTTGGGATGTTGTTGACTGCTAGGTGCTGTTCCCATTTTGCCTTCTTGGTAGCAGTTTTAGAGGCTGTGAGAGGCTGTGTAGTTTGCATAAAGCCTCGCCTTGATTTCAGTCTGGCCGCTGCCGGTATATATTGGTACAGAGGATGTCTGGTGTCTTCACATTGTCTGCTTCGTTCGGCCATGGCTAGGGTTTCCCTACGTATTTGCGGTGCTGCTATTCCGGCTAGCATGTAGAGCTGATCAAGGTTAGTGGGTTTTAGGCATCCGGTTATTAATCTACACGTGTCATTCAGGACAAGGGCCCTCGACTACAAGAAACAGAGATCGGTCGTTCAAAAAGCTATTTAGCCACTGATGCAGGACAGGTGGTAGTTCTTAAGCAGCAAGTTTGACCACGGTCTTCCAAATGTAGGTATGCGTTTTTAGCCTGTGCTTGTTCGCGAAATTCAGTGACCTAGGAGATGGAGAACTACCTGCTCTGGCTGTCAGGCAACATTGAAAGCATTTAGCGCTTGTAGGCTTTTGAGATATAGAAAGGTTTTGGACGACATTTCGGCAAGACATTAAGGCCCGATTTTATCAACATGCAGATTTTAACAAAGACTTTGACCAAACAGAGCAGCCCTTTTAAGAACATGCATCTGTCAAAGTACTCTGAAAATTATTGATTTCTCTTGAAGTTGACCTCAAAAAGCTCAAAAATGACATACTTTATATACAATCGACCATTGTTAACCTCAGTATCTTTTCCAGTCTGATTTTCCATCCCAAATCGGTGAAAAATTGCATTTTCTTGTTTAATCAAAAGTTTAGCAATTGCTAATTTCAACCAATCAGATTCCAGATTCCATTTCCATTTGATCGCTGGTTTCATGCTGTATTAAATGCTATGATGACAAGAAATTCACTCATTCACTCATTGCATTATTTGGATAAAACAATAATTTACTATCGATAATAATTATGAATACCTGCAACATATCTTTGTTTTATAGTAAAAAGAGGTAAAAATAGCATTTTGTTACATTTCAAAGATTACAGCTACTTCCCAAACATTGCATTACTGGTTGCCTATCCAGAACCCCAGAACGCCAAAACTTGCCATTTTATAATTAAAATTAAGTATAACCCTAATTGATGCACCTGTGAATACTTCTAGAAGAAGATCTATAACAAACATGCATCCAGTAAATGAAAGATTAATTCTTCATAAAAGTATGTATTTTCATATAATCCATCTGACTGACGGACGTAGGATTTTTAATTATTAAATAAGGTAGGTAGTTGCTGTGACTGATATAGGTACCTACTACTTTTATCACAAATTATCCCAGTTTGCAATTAGTAATTATACAATAATTATAATCTAAACATGGAAAATGTGGCATTAATTTGCAAATCAATCGCTTTGTTCTGATATCCTGCTATGATTTTGATCCATGAATTTCTAAAATCTCTTTGACAAAAGTGTCATCCAGCTTTGACGTGTTGTTGTCAATATTGATGAAATACTATTGGATGATGCTTATTAACATAGCCCTCAAAACCCAATAGAAAGCTTTTGCTAAATAACATCCAATAAAAAAGCTTTGTTAAATTATTTGTTAAATATGCATGTTGATAAAATTGGCCCTAAGTGTCACTTATGTGGGTGCCGAGACATGCTGGACTTTGAGGTTATAAAATGGTGGATCGGCTCGCAAGGTACTTCTTTAGTTCATGCACTCAACACAATTCAGAAAAATGACCAAGTCAAACCTCTGGTTCACCCTGTATATCGATTGAACTGGTTCTTATCCCAACCTTCACGCAGGTGATGGCGCCAACGACGTAGCGATGATCAGAAAAGCCCACGTTGGTATAGGAATCTCAGGATCAGAAGGCAATCACGCCGCAGCTGCCTCAGACTACACTATAGCCCAATTCAAGTACCTGGAAAGATTGCTCTTCATCCACGGGGCTTGGAGCTACCTACGCATATCCAAAGTCATACTCTTCTTCTTCTACAAGAATCTAACTTTCAATCTGATACAGCTCTGGTTCACCCTCGAACATGAACACTCTGGCATCAACATGTTTGAGCGGTGGAGCATAGGACTTTACAACGTTATTTTCACGGCTCTACAACCGATAGTGCTAGGGATTTTTGATAGGCCAATCACAGCTAAACAGACCTTGAAGAACCCCATAGCTTACACCTACTCCCAACGTGGAGGTTTGCTCAACGTACCATCCTTCATGTATTGGCTTTTTGTTAGCTTCACCCAATCACTGCTGTTGTACCACTTGACAGTAGAAATGTCGAAGCATAATGCTTTATGGTCAGAACCAACGTATTCTACATACCATATAATCCCTGGGTGCTTCATCTACACGTATCTGGTCATAGTAGTGAATTTGGAATCAGGAAGGTTCAGTGACTCTTGGCCTCGTCTCATGCACGTCACTATTTGGACTTCTATAATCGGTTGGTTTCTCTACGTTACCGGGTACAGTTTTTTGTGGTTCATTTTGGGAAAAGGTATAAAAATGGTCCAGATTTGCAAGGTGTTATATTCAGCGGTACCTTTTTGGCTGGGAATGTTTATTATCCCTCTCATCACGTTGCTGCCTGACTTTTTGGTACACATGGCGCAACGCACGTGGTTTTCTAACGTTTTGGATAGGCTACGGATGTCAGAAGCTGCACAACGTTTGAATCGACGAAGATTTTTCAATTCAATATATTTTTTCGTAATGTTAGGGGGGGCGAATAAATTGAAATTACACCAACCTCTTGCTGCTGACAATACTGACATAACTGTCAATACTGATATAATGTAATGTTCGTAAAAGTAGAACTGTTATTGATCACTTGTTTAGTTCTTCTTTTATAGGGGAAGACAGGGCTTCAGAAACTCTTTTGATGTTTCTAAGGTGCGAAACTATTTTCAATCTCCACATCTTTTTATAATCAGGAGAATGTTAGTTTACTTTAGATGTTAGTATGAGAAGGAGAATGACAGGCTATACATCCGGAGCTTGATAGTAGAGGGGACGAAAAATGATGCGTTGTAGTAAAAAGCAACATACTTCACTCAATGTACCTTCGTGTATTGATTCTTTACTAGCTTCACGCAATCACTGCTGGTTGTACACTTGACAGCAGAGATGTCAAAGCATGAAGCATTATGGTCAGAACCAACATATTCTACATACCATATCATCCCTGGGTGCTTCATCTACACGTATCTGGTCATAGTAGTGAATTTGGAATCAGGAAGGTTTAGTGACTCTTGGCCTCGTCTCATGCACGTCACTATTTGGACTTCTATAATCGGTTGGTTTCTCTACCTTACCGGGTACAGTTTTTTGTGGTTCGTTTTAGGAAAAGGTATAAAAATGGTCCAGATTTGCAAGGTGTTATATTCAGCGGTACCTTTTTGGCTGGGAATGTTTATTATCCCTCTCATCACGTTGTTGCCTGACTTTTTGGTGCACATGGCGCAACGCACGTGGTTTTCTAACGTTTTGGATAGGCTGCGGCTATCAGAAGCTGCACAACGTTTGAATCGGCGAAGGTTTTTCAATTCAATATATTTTTTCGTAATGTTAGGGGGGGCGAATAAATGGAAATTACACCAACCTCTTGCTACCGATGGTACTGACATAACTGTCAATACTGATATAATGTAGTGTTTGTAAAAGTAAAGCTGTTACTGATCACTTCTTTAGTTCTTCGTTCATAGGAGAAGACAGCGTTTCGTAAACTTTAAAGGTAAATTGGTGGGCATCTGAAACAGACATTGTTATTTTTCCTGATGTTTCTAAGGTGCGAAACTATTTTCAATATCCACATTTTTTTATGATCAGGAGAATGTTACTTTAGATGTTAGTATGAGAAGGAAAATGATAGGCTACATATCCAGAGCTTAGTGCTATACTCACAGAGTTAACATCTCTAGAGGGAACGTAAACAACAAAATGCACAGGTCGCTGACCAGCCAACATGTAACGGAAATTTTGACAGCTTGAGGGCATTACCAGTGGCGTACGATTTTATATTAAAATTGGATATTCATTAATAGAGTCAATTATTACTGTTATGTTACAAACTGATACAATAAGTTGTATTAGTATTTAGCTATACTTAGAGAGTTACTCTTATTATAACCTGATTGTAACAGTTGATAATTTATCATTACCATGAAGTGTTTCCCCATATTTTATGCTACTGAAAACCAAAACAAAACCTATACGAACCTATAATAAGTGGTGTTCACCGATTCGTCGCTATTGTAGCAAACTATGCACTATTTATTTCATCCCATCATGCAATTGTGACAATATTGCTCATAGATAATTTAATTCACACCATAAATAGTCACAAAACCACTCAAATATACACTAAAACAACAAAAATCTCAACATACGCAATAACCACAACTACAATGACAGCCACATGACAGCTTTAGGGGACGCCGATTGAAGGTTGCCAGATTTACGACATATTAGAAGTTATTGTGACGTTCCGCTATGAAATTTACCATTTTTTAAAATTTCGTTAAATCAATACAAATTATCTTCACGCAAATCAGTTACATTGAAAGTATATTTTAATGTATAGTTAAATACCCAGCTAATACTTTGAGGAACATGTGTTCAAACTGCGGAAAGATTTTGAAGAAACTGGAAGGTCCTTAAGCGAACGAAGAAGAGTGGCAATAGCGCTATAGATGTTGGCTGGCCAATATTCAAATTAGGCTCCCTCTAGAGATGTTAACTCTGTGGCTATACTTCATGTATATACTTGTGTCGTTATCTTTATCCATGACGTATTACTACTTGATAGTAGAGGGGAAGAAAAATGATGCGTTGTAGTAAAAAGCAACATACTTCACTCAATGCTTTCGTGTATTGATTCATTACTAGCTTCACGCAATCACTGCTGTTGTACCACTTGACAGTTGAAATGTCCAAGCATAATTCTTTATGGTCAGAACCAACGTATTCTACATACCATATAATCCCTGGGTGCTTCATCTACACGTATCTGGTCATAGTAGTGAATTTGGAGTCAGGGAGGTTCAGTGACTCTTGGCCTCGTCTCATGCACGTCACTATTTGGACTTCTATAATAGGTTGGTTTGTCTACGTTACCGGGTACAGTTTTTTGTGGTTCATTTTGGGAAAAGGCATAAAAATGGTCCAGATTTGCAAGGTGTTATATTCAGCGGTACCTTTTTGGCTGGGAATGTTTATTATCCCTCTCATCACGTTGTTGCCTGACTTTTTGGTACACATGGCACAACGCACGTGGTTTTCTAACGTTTTGGATAGGCTACGGATGTCAGAAGCTGCACAACGTTTGAATCGACGGAGGTTTTTCAATTCAATATATTTTTTCGTAATGTTAGGGGGGGCGAATAAATGGAAATTACACCAACCTCTTGCTACTGACAATACTGACATAACTGACAATACCGATATAATGTAGTGTTTGTAAAAGTAAAGCTGTTATTTATCACTTCTTTAGTTCTTCGTTTATAGGGAAAGACAGGGCTTCGGAAACCAAAGATAAATCGGTGAACATCTGAAACAAACATTGTTATTTTTTTCTGATGTTTCTAAGGTGCGAAACTTTATTTGAATCTCCACTTTTTTGATAATTATGACTGCTAGTTTAGATACTAATATAAAACGAAAATGACAGGCTATACATCCAGAATCCAGATTCTACTGCTAATATACTTCACGTAATTCTGTCGCTATTTCAATCAATAACGTATGACTACTTGACAGTAGATGCAAAGTTTACGGAATACATATAAGTTGGATCACTCTCCGTCGGCACTTTGAAGAACTCACATGAAAGCGATGCCGCGGCCGCACGCTCCAATTAGTTTTTGCGTTGGTTTTTGCCCAAGTACAAGGGACTTTTAGCGGGGACTTGCTAACGCCTGGGTTTTACGTATATACGAGAGTCATTGAAGGACTAGGTATTGACAGCCGATTTAGACATGCAAATACAAATATAACGTTTATTTTGCTAATACACTAAGTTACATAGATGGATATCAAAATAGAACCTAGTAAAACTATTACTAATGATTGTCAAATGATTTCCCATATTGTAGGTATTGCGTAGATAAGTAAAAATTGGTTCAAAGGTGCTGTAGTATTTTTACCTTAATGTTTTGTTTATTTGGCTTACTTTAAAGACCACACCTTATAAAAATTTATGGTATAGTATATACGAACCCGTATGTAATATTTTAAAAGACAATCATGTGGAAATGCTTTACTTGGATGTGAATAAATTATTTTTGACATTTTGGTCTTCAATGTCATTCCAATTGCTAATTTAGAAACTAAATTGTTAAAGCTATCAATAAAAATATTTCCGAGCTCTAAAGTACATATAATTTAGGATGTCTCTGGGTGGTATGGCAAGACCACCGAATGAATATTTTGTCTCACTATACGCTTTTAGCGTGATACATCCTTTAAATACCTGTAGGTCTTGAATTAGTCACTTTATATCCCCAGTGTGGTAGTTTGTTGGAATTGTTTTATCGGGAGGAATACATAAAGGCACAAATGTACAGGGTCCCCCATTGATAACTTTGAATCGAATGTCACGTGACCAAAAACAAATACCTCATTGGGTAGTACAGTGACAAAAAAATACAACATCTGCTTTAATTTACATCCCCAAAATTATAATTCTCTACTACAGCCCAGTTCCGACATATTGCTTGTCTTAATCGTCGTGAAACACCCTGTATTTATATCCTTTACATTTTAAGGTTTACCACAAAATAAGGATGGATCTGATTGTCATTTTCCATCCGTTAATAAATTTAATTGATAAAATCAAACTTCTAAAAATATTATACATTTCCTGCAAACAAATCCGAGATAACAAAATCCGATATTTTTGAGACACTGTATACACTTCGCGTTAAACACGTTCAACCTCTACTTTGCGCCGCCCCGTATCTCCCGGCTGACGTCGGTACACTGCTGCCGGTGCACCGGGGAGACGGAGCAAGGGGCAGGTCGTTTTGATATTTTTGCGGAGTGATCCAACTTATATGTATTCCGTAAACTTTGGTAGAGGTAACCAAGCATGACGCGTTATAGTCTAATGCAACATACTTCGCTTACCATATTATTACTATATTCTGGCCATACCATAAAAATGAACTTTGAATCTGGAAGGCTATTACTCTCTTGGCTTCATCTTTAAAAATGCCAATATCTTATTTTTCTTTGCTCAATTGGTTTGTTTACATTATCTGGTACAGCTTTTTGTGATTCTTTCAAAGTTGTGGTAAAGAAATAAGGTATAGATGCCTGGTGTTATATTCGGCGATGCTCCTTTGTCCTGGAATGATTGTTATCCCTTTCTTCTCGTTGCTTCCTGACTTCTGGGACGACATCAATTGGATGGATGGATACTTGTTCGTAATGTTAGAGGAGTGGGGCATAAATTGAAATTACAGCGATCTCTGACTATAGTTAATACGTATATAATGTAAGGTTTTTAAAAATAAAACTTGTTTTGATAATTTCTTAGTTTTTCATTTATACTAGAAGTTAGGGTAGCAGAGGCCACATCTAACGATTGGAAGCAGCATAGCAATTTTTTTAAAAGTCCCTAAGGTGCGAAACCTTTTCTCCATATTTTCACGTTTATACATATATCTACACAATTATTAATGATAAATTAGATAATTGTGATAGGGAGTAAACAAAAAGTTTGAATCAAGTATTCCTTATAAAGTCTTCCAAATAGAAAACATTTTTTCTGAATGGTAGGATTACTTAACTACAAGTCACATTATTACATTTAAGTAAAAACTATATTTACAATATTACCAATCTTCTTGCATAACTTGAAAGCCATGATTAGCACAGTCTGGCTATATCTCATTTTCAGACTTTACTACTAATATATTAAGCCTCGTACACATCCGAGCGCACATGGTGTGAGTACGGCTCAACAAACATTCAGCTGTCATTCTCAAGGTCTGGGGATGCTTTGCGCCGATCCTTTTGCGCATCGCCATTTTGGGTTAGATTTGTTTTGATTTTTAAAGCGTTGGCACGGCAGGGTCATGGCTATCTAGGTTTCATGTTTAACGAGATGTACTGATAGAACTGTCATTCGAGCCGTTTTGCATTTTGCTGGATTTTTGAATATTTTGTCTCCATTTTTAGCATTGTTTCGTTTCAGAGACAAGATTTATATGGCCTTGATACAGGACTGTACCAACGTTATAGGCTGTGCAGTATGCACTTTGAGCAAATAACATTTATAAGCAGTACATGGAGATAGTTGCAAATCAACGCTATTCCAACAATATCCAGGTCACTATAAGGTTGTTCTAGAGGTTTTCGTACAACTCTTGACATATTATTCAGTCATAAGATATACAGTACTGTGATCCAACGATACTGATATATGACTGGCAACTTCTTCTAGATCTATGAGAAAAGCAAATGCAAAGCTCTACATTCTTCAAGATTTAGAATCACTAACTTTGTTAGGAAGTAAGTTTACTGCTTCCTAGAACAGTTGTTAAAACAGTACCACTTATTCTGAGTAGTTTTATCTTTCAACTTTCAACATAATATGAGCTGTTACTAATAGACCTGCAGTCCACAAGACATTGACGTCCAGTGAGTGTTTCTCATTGCCGATTCTGTCCACTAAGAAAGTTTACCAAGCTCTGCCTACGAAATCCCATACCATGCGAGGTCTTTCGAGACTTACAATATCCTAATTGGAGTTTTGAATATTTTTTTTTGTGATAAATGGAAAGATATATATGAGTTTTATAACAAAGCTGTTTTTTTCGCAATAATTCAAAAGGTATGTCAAAATATGTGACGCCACCAGGGCGGTCAGGATGTTCCTTTGACCAACGACGTCCTACTCCGATACTAGATTATAGAATCCCAACCAATGGTGCAAATACTTGCTGGTAAATAGTGTGTATTTGTTGCAACATAAGCGATAAATGAAGTTTGCAGCTCGAGACGAAGTCTACGATCGACATAAGTATCTTTTTGGATGTTTGAAATCAGATCACAAATAAATTCCAGTAATAAAGTACCTAATCAAATATATTTCGTTGATCCGCTCTAAAAGAAGTCGGCTGGACCAGTGGGATAGTGTTAGACAGCGAATCACTGTGTTCGATCGGGTGTAGGTTCGAAACCCAGGCCTTGTCAACTACTTTTTTTATTTATTTTTTCAATCAACATGTTTTTGAACCAAATTTTATTAGACATTTTACTTGCACTACATAGTGCATAATCTAAGCCCCGGAGGCGGTGAATAATTCAAAATCAGTGGAAATGAAGTTTGTCTGTCAATATCAATCGCCAATTGCTCTGATTGCGACATCAAAACGAAATTCAAAAAAGTTAAATCATTCGTAGTTTTGGTTGTACTTGTAAAACATCTAATAAAATTTGATTGAAAAACACACTTATGTCGATGGTACAAAAAAATGTGTGTGTAACATGAGTACAAAATTATTATTTTTGTTGAAAAAAATTTAAAGAAGTAGTTGCAAGGCTTGGGGCTGGAACCAACACCCGATCGAACGCGATTCGCTGTCTAACATATATACAGTATGTTAACAATCTTTAACCACGAATAGTACTCCGAAAAATAGAAAGAAAATGTCATATGAACATGGGTCCGGAAATGCTTCCTAAGGGAGCTACGCTCCTTTGCATGGGGCAGCCTGAAGACGGTTTTCCCTCGATATTCTCGAAACCATTTATAACAAAATTACGAAATTAGGTACGATGGGTAAACTTTTGACGCTGAATCTGATTCTGAATTCAGAATTCCATAATTTCAATCAGAGGCGTATCATACGGAAGGAGCTAAGGGTAAAAATAACCCCATTTCCTAATGGTAATTTTTTGACATTTTGATTTTAGAATATGATGTTTCAGAGATTTTTACGTAAACATGGTCTTGGTATATCTCGATAGAGCTAACCGTTTTCGAGAATAATGCAAATTATTGAATCGATGCAGGCTATTGTATTCAATTATTTGCATTTTTCTCGAAAACGGTTAGCCCTATCGAGATGTACCAAGAGACCATTTTTACGTAGAAGTCTCTGAAATACTATATTTTAAAATCAAAATGTCAAAAAAATTACTATTTAGAAAATGGGGTTATTTATACCCTTAACGCCTCCCGTATGATACGCCTCTGATCAAAATTATGAAATTCTGAATTCGTAATCAGATTCAGCATCAAAAGTTTACTCATCGTACCTAATTTCGTGATTTTGTTATGAATGGTTTCGAGAATATCGAGGGAAAACCGTCTTCAGGGTGCCATGCAAAAGGGCGTAGCTCCCTTAGGAAGCATTTCCGGACCCATGTTCATATGACATTTTCTTTCTATTTTTTAGTGTACTATTCGTGGTTAAAGTTTGTTAACATACTTAATTAACACCCTGTATATACCACCACCGGGCATATTGCGGAGCGGATCGTTTCAACGAAACATATTTGATTAGGTATACTTTGTTACTGGAATTTATTTGTGATCTAATTTCAAATATTCAAATAGATATTTATTTCGATCGTAGACTTCGTCTCAAGCTGCAAACTTCATTCATCGCCTATGTTACAACAAATATACACTAGTTACCAGTAAGTATTTTCATGATTGGCTGCGAATCTAGAGTCTAGTATCGAAGTAGGACGTCGTTGGTCTTAACCACCCTGGTGACGTCACACGGGTTCGGGAGCCGTCGGCGTGCGTTGGGTACTGGGTTAAAAAACCCATTTTTATTTTGATATAGCTCTGGAATTATTGCGAGAGAAAAGAAAACAAAAACAGTTTTGTTATAAAACATATATTGTATGATCTTTTCATTTATCACAAAAAAAAATGAATTCAAAACCCAATTTTCGACCAGGTGATGGTGCAAACGACGTAGCCATGATTAGAAAAGCCCACGTGGGGATTGGAATCCTAGGTACCGAAGGTCGCCAGGCAGCTACAGCCTCAGACTACACTATAGCCCAGTTCAGGTACTTGAAGAGGCTGCTCTTCATACACGGAGCCTGGAGTTACCTGCGGATATCCAAAGTCATCCTTTTCTTCTACTACAAGAACTTGGTTTTCAACTTGGTGCAACTTTGGTTCACAATAACCGACGAATATTCGGGAGAGGTTATGTTCCAAGAGTGGTTGGTTGAACTATACAACGTGGTATTTACCGCTTCTCAACCTGTAGTGGTGGGAATTTTTGACAGGCCTTGTAGTGCAGAGCAAATGCTTGCTTATCCCATAGCTTACACTTACTCCCAAAGTGGGAAGACGTTCTGTGTAACCAGATTCTCTTATTGGATCTTCATCAGCTTCGTTCAGTCCTTACTGTTGTATTACTTAACAATGGGCATAATGCAGCATGATGCGCTATGGTCGAAACCTAACCTTGTCAACTACCACCTCCTTCCTGGCTGTTTTGCCTATACGTACCTCATCGTTGTTGTTAGTTGACAATCAGGACTGATGACGGATTCTTGGTCTTGGTTCACGCAGCTTGCCATATGGGGCTCCATAGCCAGTTGGTTCATCTTCATCTCAGCCTATAGCTTCTTGTGGTTTGTTATACCAGGCGGCTCTAGCATGACCCATATTTGTATGATGATGTTCAGATCGCCGTATTTCTGGTTAGGGATGTTTCTGGTACCTACAATCACTCTATTGCCTGACGCTTTGGTCTGTATCGCAAGGCATACCTTCTTTTGCAATGTTCTGGACAAACTCCGCCTTTCAGAAAGCAGAAGACGGACGATGAGAAGGGGAAGGTTCTTTAATTTTTTAATGTCTCTTGGTGGGGAGCCAGAATTTAAATTACACAAGTCTCTTACATAGGATACCTCTGTTCAAAGCGGTCAAACTGCATAAAAGTTTGGGTCAATTTCAAAGATCCATATATTTTTTTCTTGATTGGCTCTACCTCCAGAATTGGGACAGCCACATTCTCTATCGTTTACTTATGTTCCAAAAGTGGAAGATTGACCTGCACAACATGGTACTAACAGCTGTTCAAACTTTAATCGTGGTATCTTTTTAACATCTCTTGCAGGGTTGAACAAATTCTTGCTTATCCCACAGCCTACACTTACTCCAAAAGTGGGAAGACGTTCTGTGTAACCAGATTCTCTTATTGGATCTTCATCAGCTTTGTTCAGTCCTTGCTGTTGTATTACCTAACAATGGGGATAATGCAGCATGACACTCTATGGTCGAAACCCAACCTCGTCAACTACCACCTCCTTCCTGGTTGTTTTGCCTATACCTGCCTGATAGCTGTCGTTAGTTTACAGTCAGGACTGACGACAGACTCTTGGTCTTGGTTCACACAGCTTGCCATATGGGGCTCAATAGCCAGCTGGTTTATCTTCATTTCAGCATATAGCTTCTTGTGGTTTGTTATACCAGGCGGCTCTAGCATGACCCATGTTTGTATGATGATGTTCAGATCGCCGTATTTCTGGTTAGGGATGTTTTTGGTCCCTATGATCACTCTATTACCTGACGCTTTGGTCTGCATCGCCAGGCATACCTTCTTTTGCAATGTTCTGGACAAACTCCGCCTTTCAGAAAATAGAAGACGGACGATGAGAAGGGGAAGGTTTTTTAACTTTTTAATGTCTCTTGGTGGGGAGCCAGAATGTAAATTACATAAGTCTCTTACATAGGAAACCTCTGTTTAAAGCTGTCAAGCTACATAAAGGTTTTGGTCAATTTAAAAAATCCATACTATTTTTTATTTTTTGTCTCTATCTCCAGGACGATGACAGCCACATCCTCTATTGTTTACTAATTCTCCAAACGTGGACGATTCACCTGCAGAACATGGTATTAACATCCGTCCAAACTATAGTCGAGGTATCTTTTTAACAGGTCTTGCAGCGCTGAACAAATGCTTGCTCATCCCACAGCTTACACTTACTCCCAAAGGGGGAAGACGTTCTGCGTAACCAGATTCTCGTATTGGATCTTCATCAGCTTCATTCAGTCCTTGCTGTTGTATTACTTGACAATGGGGATAATGCAGCATGATACTCTATGGTCGAAACCCAACCTCGTCAACTACCACCTCCTTCCTGGTTGTTTTGCTTATACCTACCTCATCGTTGTTGTCAGTTTACAGTCAGGACTGATGACGGACTCTTGGTCTTGGTTCACACAGCTTGCCGTATGGGGCTCAATAGCCAGCTGGTTTATCTTCATTTCAGCATATAGCTTCTTGTGGTTTGTTATACCAGGCGGCTCTAGCATGACCCATGTTTGTATGATGATGTTCAGATCACCGTATTTCTGGTTAGGGATGTTTTTGGTCCCTATGATCGCTCTATTACCTGACGCTTTGGTCTGCATCGCCAGGCATACCTTCTTTTGCAATGTTCTGGACAAACTGCGCCTTTCAGAAAGGAGAAGACGGACGATGAGAAGGGGAAGGTTTTTCAATTTTTTAACGTCTCTTGGTGGGGAGCCAGAATTTAAATTACACAAGTCTCTTACATAGGAAACCTCTGTTCTAAGCAGCCAAACTGCATAAAAGTTTTGGTCAATTTCAAAAATCTACAATTTTCCACTGTCGACGAATCTTCGGAATGCTGATAAGTATGTTACTTGTTTTTCATGTATACAAGAAGTAGTAAATTTGTTATATAACACCGATACCGAAACACTTTAATGAACGTGAACATAACATTTCATTTTTGTTTTGTGCCACTGCAGTTGTCAGCGTTTAATTTCAGATTTTGTTATTCGAGTAAAAGTTAAGCAAGGGTTGTTTTTTGTTGGTAGTACTACAGTATCTAGAAACAATATGTAATGAAAAGACTCAAAATTTAATAAACTACGAATGTACAAAAAGAGGCACAAAATATGAGCTGTTACATCAACTTCAAAATGCAATAACTATATAAGAAACATTGTTGCAACAAAACGTTTCTTCTAAAATATTATATGGTGAACATGAAGAATGTTTCTATTTCTAATAATATTACAATTATAATGTCTATGGTGCTAAAAATATAAGTTATGTGATTTTGAAGCTGACTGAGATTTGACTTGATGTGGTTGTTTTGAATAGAGGTTATATTGAAAGCATTTACAATATTACTATACTAGTATATACTCACTTTTAATGTATAGATTGTCTATTTTTTCAACCTTTTAATTATCTTACCTCAATTTTAACGAAAGGTTAGTTTGGGTCTGAATCCATCTTTCAGAAACTAAAAAGGGGTAGTTATATAAATGGGTGAATTATATTTTTATGTTCTGGGATGGAGGACTAGATTCGGAATGTAGATATGTTAAATATCTGACATTGTGTTTTTGTTATATTATATACACTAGATATATTTGCGTTTATAAATATATGCTTTTCTGTGTAGTTTCTCCTTTATTTGGTAATTTTGAGAAAGCAGCTTTTGGCCAGCGAAATAGCTAAAAATGGGTTAGTTTTACATATTTTTTCATCAAAAGTTTAGTCTTTATCTCTTCCCTCATGTTAGTATGCACAAGAAGATGATGAAGATGTATTCCATCCTGTAGGAGAATCATCAGGTTCACCACAAAACGCTTCAGAGGATTGTAGCACGTGTTTAACAAATTTTACATATAAAGACTCCACATTAGATGATATGCTTTCTCAATTAGATGTTAACCAGTAGCGTGCCGAGGTCTTCGGGGGCCCTTCCGCAATTTTTTTCACGGGGCCCCCTTTTAAAAAAAATAATATTTCAAATTGGTTTATAGATAGAAAAAATTTGGTGTGACCTCAACTTTATATTTTTATTTTTTTCTTTCGAGTTTTTGAAGAATAAGGATTCACATAGACCTTAGGTACAATATAATTATACATCGACTAACATAACAAACTCCCTCTCTATTATATAGCCACTATGAGTTTGAGGTTTAGAAAGCTACAGAATGTGAGATATAACTTTATTTAATAAACATTACTAACGCACAACACAAAACTATAATAAAATCAGAAATAAACAAATAAAACACTTATAACACACGAAAATGTATCAAAAATAAACAAATAAAACACTTTAACTTTTTATTATCATGATTTGACTTGCATTCCATGTAAAGAAAAGAACTATTTTTTTGTATGTAAAGCAACAAATGTATCAACTATTTCTATAGAAATTAATGCCAAAGAACTTAGACACGATTAACTCATTGGCGATCTTGCAAAACTTTTTATTATTAGTTTTAGTTTTGAAAATGAGCTTGCTTGAGCCGATGTAACAGACAGTACTAGAAACAACTGAAATGCAGTGCTAATCTCAGGTACGTTACTAATCAACAATTGATTTTTCTCGAAAATAAAATCAGAAAATTCCCTAATACTGTTAAGATTTTTCAGGGTTACATATAGAAGATTTTTTATTTGAATTACTTCTGACGCAAGATTTTGTGCGAGATCGTCTGAATATTTTTCAACTCGTTCTTTTACTTTATTAATAATTTCCACTTCTTGCACTTCAATAAGTGTTTTGGGGTTTAAAATATCGAATTTTGAATAGACATTTGTGAATGCCTCACATCTATTTTTTAGTTGTACTAAAATAGTTCAAGGCATGTGTTGAATACTAAAATTCTTAAATGATTTTTAGGGTCTTCAGTTGATTCATCAACCGCCAGTTCATCAAAAAACTTTTTAGTAGTACGAATTCTTTTGTCTGCAAATTGTGGCTCAATATCCCATTCTTTTGCTATTGTTATTGAAGTTTCAAAGATATTTTCAAAATTATTTCTAAAATTCCCTAATTGATCTGAAACATTGCAATTAAATTTGTGGCTAGTCCAATATCTATATCACTTTTTGCAAACATTTTGAAAGTAAATTGACGTTTTCAAATATTTTTCCTTGAAATGTTAATAAAATTATAAATTCAAAATTAAAATTTTTTAAGACTTTTGTTTCATCACTATCAGATTTTTTCTTTATTATTATAGCTAGATTCGACAAACATTTAACGACGATTAAATAATTACTTTTTAATGAAATTATCGATTCGACCTTGGATGACCATCTGGTGGGACATAGTTTTTTAAGGTGGATCCCACAGTATTACTGTTTTTCATTTCAGTGTTTAAAGCTTGCCAACGAGGCAGACTTTCGCGAAAAAAAAACATAAGTGACTGAATGGTGTCAAAGGGGGCCCCCCGGATGCTCGGGACCCTTCCGCACCGCGGGCCCTGCGGGCCCTTTCGGCACGCCACTGATGTTAACCATAGAGAATTCTTATCAAACAATAACGTCGTATTCCAGTTGATGCAGCAAGATTCTATCAGTTGCAAGCTGTAATGAAATCCGGAAAATATAGCGCACTCAGTGGTTGCGGTATGATTGTCACTGAAGATCTTTTTTGGTATAGAATGAAAATAATATTAGTACATGCAAAATGCATAAGTAGCTATAAGTACTACTACTACTATACCTGAGTGTAATGAGAAGGCTACTTTCCTTTTCATGATTTTTGGTCAATCTTTACCTTGAAGTGCCTTAGTTCTTGAGAAAAGGTTGCCTTTAAATCTATTACAAAAAGTAGCTACATATTACCACATTATTGACGGCATCATAGATTACTTTACTATCGAAATTAACAATGAAATCTTTAGTGTTTAGAATCTTAGTTTTTCAATACTCGTTGGTATATAGCATTCTCTAGTCATGGTTACTGTTTATATTAGATTGAACAAAACAGGGATAGGTACTGGTAGAAAAACGTCATTGAAACGATTTACAGATATGTTTAATGACCTTTCATACAACATACCGTCTTTTGAGTTAACCTTTTCTCTTTTATATCACATTAAGCATATTGACTCTCATCCTTCGTCATATCCTAAATTATGATTACCAAATAGTGGTTTTTGCGTATACGAAATATCTAAGAGTCTATTGACAATACGTAGTTATAAGATTGAAAATCAACATTGCTAAGGTCTAAGCTGTCCAACGATTTGCTTGCATTGTTGATACCGGCTCCCGAAGGGCTGAGGGAGAGTCCCACCCTTGCATCCGTACCCCCCAAGTGCGTGGATCAACGCGAAGTCATCGCAGTCTATCTTTCCGTCACCGTTGCAATCCTGAAAAAAAAGAACAGATCTACAATATTTACATATTGCCACTTCTTAGATGAGGCGCGACATTAAGGGTCTAGGGTAAAGCGCGCGAAATTGAGAATCCAAGAAAATACGTATTCTCGTGTTTCTTCTTGGTTAAGGAACAGATGTTTTTATAAAATTTAATCTATTTTCGAACCGTGAAATTGATAAATATGCCTTCTCACCCAGGCCCCGCAATTTTCATCCCTTTAGTGGCTACAAAATTGTCGTCAGAATCAACAAAGATGCCCGATAGAAACCTCGAATAAAAAATAAAAGGGATACAACATGTTGTTTGATGATGTTTGAAAAATTTGGCGTTTAAAAACCGCGACGTTTTAGTTATAAACAACGTGGCTTTATTTTCATTGTTATCCGCATTCACTCAAGCTAAAATCTTTTTTTAAGGGTCTAGGGTATAGCGCGCGAAATTAAGAATCTAAGTACATACTCATGTGTTAGCGAGGAGGCGTGGCCGCCTGTTCCCTTTCTCCAGTATGTATGTCTAAGATCAGGGAAGGTAAGTCCAAAAGTCCAAAGCTCTAAAGGTAAGGTCAAAAGATTCAAAGGTAAGGTCCAAAGGTCGCCATAAAAATGAATTTCGCATTTAGAAGCTCCTGATGTTACCTTTAAACCTCAGAGTAACAACTGAACATAGAGGTAGTAAACAACTAATTCTAATAGGCCAACATCTTTTCTTACGTTGTCATATTGACCACCAGATACGGCAATCATAATTGTTTACTATCGTCTTAATTGTATAGTATCCAGAAATATTCCATTCCACGTTAAAAAAGACTGCGTTACTGCATGTTTCTTCATCATAAACGCAAATTCTGTCTTACATAAATTTTGAGGAGCTGACAACGCCTATATAATTTTCCTGCGATTTGTTTACGGTAAACCCCGACTGCCAAACGTTTGTTTTGTTTGTGCGTCTTTTATGCTTGGTCAGTAAAATCGAATTCGCTATTTGTTGGTAACTGTATAGGAGCTTTACGGACTTGTTGTGCTATATTCGAATGTAGTTTAAGAGTTTTTCGTGATGGGACAGTACAGAGCAGTGTTTGTAACATGGCTTGCATTGGAAGAGGTTAGTTGGCAATGTTTGGAGGTTGAAGTGTCAAAAGATCATGGCTTTGAGCACGCCATGCTGAAGTGGTTTGTTTACTACCTCTATGTTCAGTTATTACTCTAAGCTTTAAACTTACAGTAATGATTCGAAAAGCAAATTGAAAAGGAAAGCTTGCGCTATGTTACTTTAGTGGCCTTGTTTTAATATCGTGTTTGGTTGTTTAATATACAGACAGTTAAAAAATGTATGATTTTGCATTGCGAGTTTTTTGTACATTAGAAAACTTTTTTTTTAATTGTTCTGAGATGTCATTCATTAAGGTCTAAACTACCACCTTCTGAAATACTGTGTATATAGTTTGAAAAACAAGTGAGTTCTGTTCGAAATGGAAATCCGTGTTTTACATGCTAAAATACGCGGTACATGATATCATATTTTTTTCTTCTTTGTCAACGACATCAATTGCTCTGGTCATTAGCTTCGTATTCTGTGTAGGCTTTGTTACTGTTTCCTGGCGCCACTCTAGGAACAGCACTGTTAATTAGAAGCCTACGGTAAAGGCTCAGGTGGAGATTCTCGCTAGCCTTTTTTCAATCGCTCGAGGCGTTTTTGAGTAATTGTTGGAAAACGAAATGGCGGACGAACAGACAGACACATAGACGAACATTAAAAAACCTAAGTTTTCCGATTTTCTTCATATTTGGTCACTATAGAAAGGTTATCATTAGAAACAAAAATCTAGTTTTTGGTCCAGCTGCGATGATAAAAAAGGGATGAGGGGGCGGGAATTTCAAAAAATAACGTAAAATTCTAATGCTATCACAATAAAGAGCATATCTTCTTATGTCGAAAACGCTACCGGACATGCCGCAAAATTTTCAAAATGATGGAGTAAAGATTCATAAAGAAGTAGCAAATTTTTGAACCTTAAAATGGCAGTAACAGTCATAAAAATTATCCAAATAATTTTAAATTTTACTGTCATAAAGATGTTTTTGATCTCTATCTTCTGGTCTACTTCAGGTGCACATCTAAATGGTGGGGGTGAGTAGAGTGTAAAAGATAGTTCTGAAACATACCCCCCACTCTCCACGCCTGTAGACCCCCCACCATTAGCCCCCCACCCATACCCCCTCTCCACAAATTCTGAAACAGACCTCCCACTCTCCACGCCTGTAGACCCCCCACCATTATCGCCCCACCCCCCTCTCTTCACAAATATAGCCACCTCTCTGATGTATTAGAATGTAGTATATCCTCCCACCACCGTCTTAGAACATAATTAAACCTCTCTCCAATAAGAATGCCACACCCCAAGACCATTAATTGATAACCGGTTTGGGTGGAGGTGAGTGGGTTTTCAGTATAGGTTCAAGGGAACCAAAATGAAAGAAGCGTAAGCCGGTTTGATCGAGTTCAATAAACTGTTGAATGATGGTCATGCACCTGAGAAACCTGTTTGAGCGGATGTGAACCGGTTTGATGGGGTTCAAGAAGATTCAATGAACTTGCTCTCCGAATGCCACACTCCTAGACCATTAATTGATAACCGGTTTGAGTGGAGGTGATTGGGTTCTCAGTATAGGTTCAAGGGAACCAGAATGAAAAAAGAGTAAACCGGTTTGATCGAGTTCAATAAACTGTTGAATGATGGTCATGCACCTGAGAAACCTGTTTGAGCGGATGTGAACCGGTTTGATGGGATTCAATAAGATACAATGAACTTTCTTTTTGATGTATTAGAATGTAGTATACCCTCACACCACAATCTTAGAAGATAATTAAGCCTCTCTCCAAGATAAACACCACTCCCCTTAATTGCACACATACCAAAAAAACACACGTATGAGATGGGTGGCCACCAAGGAGAATATTTTTGTTGTGAGTGTAATTTACAGTATATGTCGCTGAGCAGTAGAATGTATCTTTTTTTGAAATATATAAAAGTGCTATTTTTTTCTATTATCACCGCAATCAATGTGTGGTAGGCTGTGAGCTGTTTTTACTCCACTGGATAAACTAAGTGAAACTGTGACATGGGAACAATGTAATTAGAGAAAAATACTGTCCAAATCAAGAGGAATTCAAGAATCACTTGGATTGTCTAAAAAACTTAATGCAATGATTATATACAACATATAGTGTAACAGACGGAAATGAGTCATAAGAATTACTATACCCAAAAAAATACTGACGAAGGCTCTACACCTATAGCAGCTGGTCATTGTCCTAACACCAGACAAAAAAATACTGCCGACTACATAAATGCATCGATGCAAGGTCAAAAAAGTAACAAGTTATGATGGCTACAACCATGTAAGGAAAAATGAATGTACCAGACTGCTTGAAGGTACATGGAAGTAAATTGTTAAATTAAGTACCTGAAAAAGCAATCAGAACACCAGTGCACTTCAAAACTCGATGCCTGTCTACAAAAAACCAAGGATGTAATGCTTATTTAGCAAGTGCATTGCTCTCTCATAAAATGAAAAATCCCTCGACGTATGGAAGGCGATTTAATTTATTGAGCCATTAAGAAACTGCCTTATGACAGGAGATACATATATGGAAATCCGTGAATAATAAAATTAATGAGTAGTAATAAATTGAAACCACTAGTGGTAGAATGCAGGTAGCACTAATTTGTTTGCATTGAACAGGACAAAAAACCGTACTGGTATATAAAGGCACTAGAACTGTTCTCGTCCTCGTACAAGATATTTGATATTTTGTGAACATGGCAGCGATCAAGATTTTGTCCCACATGAGAAGGCAGGCAGAGGAAGAGAGTTTTGAGGAAGTTGATACCAGCTTCGAAGTTATCTCTGGAAGGCTGGAAGACATCAGACCTTTAAATTCGTCGACGCCGGTAATTAAAAATCTATTTAGTCAGTTTAAACCTCTACTCTTTAGTGATGTTTTTTGTAAGAAAGTGTTGTGTACCCAAAAATTATCCAAAAAACTATTTAGTCAGTGTAAACTGCTACTTTTTAGCGATTTTTGTGAGATTATTTAGGAAATATTCATAAATGAATAAGTACAGTTTTAAAGCTCTATTAATTAAATATATGATATAGTAAGAGTTATCAGTATTTGATCTACTTTCAGTGCTTCAAACCTTACCTCAAGACTTGAAAAACAATATTAGGATTTTGTTAGATCAATCTCTTAGGTTTTTACAATATTAGGATTTTGTGAGAATAATCTCTTAGGCTTTTTACAGGAACAGAATTCTTAGGAATACATTATTTTTATTCGTTATAGATACGCAGTCGTCAGGACCACGCAGAAACTGAGGAAACCGAGGGGGAAGATGAATTTAATACGACTATAAGCGATGAGGCAGAAAACTTCCTGCAGGAAGTGAACAATTTAAAAAGTAGAGGATTACAATTAGCTAGAAAACATAAAAAAAAACAGATGGATATTCAAAGAAAAATTAATAAACACAGAATGAAAATTTTAAAATTAGAAAGTAAATTAAAAAAAATTGATGATTTTATCAATTTATGTCAAAATTTAAGCACGTAGTTTTTTTGCTGATTTTTTATTTTTGCTGATTTTTTGAGAAATTCATTTCGCTTTTTTATTTTTTTATTTTATAGATCTCAAAATTTCCATCTTTTCTTTATTATGGTTTCTGTATAGTTCTTATTTTTAAGTTGTTATTTTTAAGTTGTTATTTTTAAGTTGTTATTTTTAAGTTGCTTTTTAAGTTGTTATTTTTTAATTGATAATCTTAATAAATATTTTTAACTGATAACTTCGTTTTTGATTTAACAAAACAGAAAATGCGTTCAGAGTGTTATGAAAAGAGTACTATGAAAAGAAGATTGACAAAGAGATGCAACAACAACAAATATGGCTGAACTTCAAAAATTGATTTTGTTATGTTATTTCAATAAATGAAAAAATCTCTGGTCTACCATACATTAAGACAAGATTGGCTTTCAACTAAATGGGTGAACAATTGTAAAGTCACACTTACTCGAAAGAAGACTGGCCTCTATATACCACCACAAAAACACATCATAACTAATTACAATGAGTCCCACATTCTTCACGTTGTATTGGAAAACGACAGCGAATCCACGGCGCGACGCATTGCGATGGGTGAAACGGTGGTACGGTTAGAGTGAGAGTCAAGACTGGTTATCCAAATTCGGCGACCCGGGGCCGGCGACCGAACAACGGGTCCTACCTACCTGCAGCTGTACCAGTTTTGGTTGAGGTGTATAATAACGGTAATTTATCACCCCAAATCCACGACCACAAAATGGAGCTCAGTAGCGTTGTACGAGGGCAAGCTGAGTAATATCTACACTACGAGGGGAAGCTGTGTAAGATCTACACTATGTGGGGGAGCTGAGCAATATCTACACTACGAGGGGTATCCTTTATGTTCCAACCACCCCTCCCTCAGCAACTTCCACCATTACGGTAAACGCGACCTCGTAATACGGTTGACGACAAAGCAGAACAGGTTTAACAGGTATGCTAAAGTGATTTTTTCGTTTGGATTGAAGTATTATAAAATGGGGCTCCAGCGCAGATCTCTCAGTAGTTGTATAGATATAGCTAACAAATGGCGAACTCAACCAATGTTTGTGATGCGATCAAAGCGCAAATAAAAAATGAGTTTGACGAGTGGCAATCTAAAACAAATATTCCAGAGCGATTTACAAAGATGGAACAGCTCAAAACATTGTACAACGCGGTTAGAGATTTTGAAGCTGGTTGGATATGTCAATGTGATTTAATCAATAGTATTAAATACAGTGAAAGGGCGGATTTATTTTACCCTCAGATGAGTCGACTGCCACCAAAGTTATACTATTTTTTAAAAGAACAGTTTGAAGCTGAGGATCAACAAGTTCCCGTACGTACAGCAACCTCTCTACAAGTCACAGTGTTGTCAGATGGAAGGCGACAAGTTTGTGCTTATGAATTGTAAGCCACAGGAAGAGGAGTATGTGAAGACCCCCCCTCCACCATCTTGTAACATGAAACATGTTAGTTTTTGTGACGATAACATCACAAGATACATAGTTGTGTGGTCCACCGCGGCAAGATTTGCGCGACAAGGAACGTGGCAACAGACTTTAGCAGACCGGTGTAGATTTGAGCAGCGCGTGACGCAAACTGCACAGGTTTTAGACAGAGTGTTGTGTGGAAACCATAGAGACAAAGTGTATAATGAGCGATTTGAGAATATAAGTGTGTCAAGTATATTGCAGGGTTATGCCCAGAATGTTATATCTAAATTGAAGAAAAAAATGGGGCAATAATAATACATTCATACATTCCAAACCCACACAGATCTATAACAATGGAGGGAGGCTTTCAGTTTTGTAATTATTTTTGATATGTATAATTGGGGGTATGAGTTGTTTTATTATATCCATTGTAGACATGTTATGTATGTACATTTCTTCACGTGTTAAGACAAGTTGTTACATTTAAACCTCACCTCTTGTAATTCATCAAGTAGAAATAAAAAAAGACGTTGAATACAATTATGCTTTTTTATTAAAAATTAGAACTCAATTGTTACAGCATCAAAACATACAATACTTTCACTTATACAAATCTTTCTTGTCGATCCAAGAAGACTTATTTAGCCCAAACCATGAGACTAAAACCTTCGACCCCTTCCGTTTCAAAATTTTTTCAACCAAGTACACGTCTGGATATTTCACTTTCTGAAGTTCGGGGGTATAAAAAGTACCCAAGATATCTTGACCATCTTCGTCCTCCAGCAGGTAAGTGGTAGGGTTTGTATAGCGAACTTTTCTGATTTTAAAGACTTCATTGGACCAGTTTGGTGTGTAGGCCTTATTGAAGGTTGTTCTATGTTTGCTAACCCGCACATGAGTACCTGCTTGATATTTGACGCCCTTGGGGTCAATGGTCTTCAAACGCTTGTACACCGTATTCAAGAGGAGTTTGGCGTTCTTTTTGCTAACATCTTTTGGCCTCATTCGAATTGTGCGATGTATTGTGGCATTGTATGCGTCAGTTATCTTCGGTAGAAGGTCTAACCATCTGTATGATCCTTGGAGACTGAATTGCTTCCACATATGGTTTTTCAACGTACGATTAACTCTTTCAACTACGCTTGCTTTCATTGTAGAGTATGTACTATAGTGATTAATTTTGTAGTGTTTCATTAATTTCTGAAAGTCATTATTGTAAAACTCTTTCCCCAAATCCGTCTGCAAATTTTTTGGTATATCTGGCATTTGCGCAAGAATGTTATTCATGGCTGCTGTAACTTCTTTTCCTGTTTTTCTTTTAACCGGTTGCGCCCACACAAATTTACTAAAGACGTTGATAACAATTAAGATGTAACGAAATCCTTTGTTAGTCTTCCAGTATGGAAGCATTTCCACGAGATCTGCCTGTAGAAGATCATTTAGCCCCTTTACAATAACTCGACGACGTCGGTATGTTTTTCTAGCGGGTTTATGTAGTTCTTGAACAATTTGTGTTTTAAAGTTCATCATTGTTTTACTAGTGGGCATCGAAGTACAATGTGAGCGTCGAGGTTGGGTTTAGGGTCTCGACTTGTGTAAAATTGTAATATGTCACCTTTTTGTAATATAGTATTGGCGGTAATCGAGCGTGAATCACGTGTTACCCTAACTTTTTTTGGTAGAGAAAGACTATCCACGATCCCTGCCACCGGGACGATATAATCTTTTTCATTATCACCGAATGTATAGAACATCCCTTCAGATGTAGTAGAATAAATAGGTAATGCACACAAACTATATAAGTTTGCTGTTAGAAAATCCGTGAATAAAGATGAAATAATATTGTTTTTTGAATGAAAAATATGTCTTCCAAATTTATCGACAGGCATTGTTACAGTGTAGCTGTCCAAACCTTAATGAAGAGATTTGAGTCCTCACATTTATTTTATAATTTTTAATTCCCGGAGCTCCTCCAGTATAGAAAGTATCTCATTCTGATGTGAATTGTTTCCCGCTAATTTTGAGGCAATTAAAATTCGAAGGCGGGGGATCAACTCATTGGGGTCATTATAATAGACATAGTCAATTGGATTATTCGTAAGGCGAAGCATTCCTTTTCCTTTAAAAGAATGTACTCTTCGTAACCGACCTTTCGGTGGAGCAGGTTTCTCAAATGATTCTGGTCTGTAATCCGTCACACCTTTTAGTATGTTGTGTTCTTGTAAATATGGTTTGATTATATTCCTATACTTAGGTATTGTGGTCCCCTGTATTTGAGTATGGGGCTCATTATTTCTCCGGTATGTATTAGTACGGGCTAGCATATCCATATATTGAGTTAAATCATGTTGTGTGAATCCAATGGGGTTCTTTTTGAAAAGTAGTTCATAGAGACCTGGCGTACCTTTATATTTTATCTTTTCAACTACTATATCTGGTCCATCGAAAGTGACTAAGCTTTTACCCAGATTAAACTTATCGGTATCAAGATCATGCGTTAAGCCATACGTGCGATCGAAATCTTTTTCATCTCCGCGCAGAGACGCATCTACATACTGTCGAGGTAAGGGGTCAAAACTTTCAAGGTATGATTCATATCCAGGTGCATCAATCAGTTGCTCTAATTCTTGTCGAGCATTTGTGACAGCTTGATTGATTGACTGATTTTCTCTATCGAATATTGTTGAATTAGGATCATACTCCTCTAGTGTCGAAACGGTGTTGCGATCTGGGAGATTGGAATATGTGTCCTCCAGAAAGCTTACTCCTACCGGTGGTAGATATCTTGTGTACAAATCTTCTTTCAATTCTTTACGGAGTGAATCCAACTTTTTAGGTGTAGATGTTGTTGATTCTACTTTTGTCGGTTCCTGTTTAATTTTAGGTACTTCAACCTTCTCAAGCAGTTGCTGCAAGGGCTCTGATATAGGTTTGAACCGCTTGTGTAGCTCACTTTCTGTATCAGCTATATCTGATTTCAGAGCCAGATATTTTTGCTTGACAGCTTTTCTTGTTTTGATCAACTCTTTTGCTAATTTAGGATCCATGTTTCTATACGAAATGTTTGTTTTATACTACGAAAATGGTTGAGTAAACAATATTTATATACGATTTCTAAAAACTAATGTTGCTGGTGAAACACTTTCTATACCGTCCTGAGTTCCTGGGGGCATCCTTGTCGATCACTACAAAACTGTGTGGCTCTTGCCAACATAACGAACACAAATTTTTAAATTCGTTAAAAGACATATCCAAACTTATGTGATCATCATAAATATGTTTCAAATTCAAATTGTCTTGTGGGAATAAAATCAACAGGTTGAGATTGTCTCTCAAATTATGCTTGGGTGTTGCAGTATACGTTTGACAAAGATAGAAGCAGTCTGTATTTCGGTGTCGTCCAAAACTGAAATATTGTCTAATGATATTTTGACTGCAGGAGGAAACATCATCGAAAATAATAACAGCGTTTGGTTTGATGAGTTCTGGTGATACAATATTCTCATCCTCACTATATTCAAAGTACCCTATTTGCTTCAGTGGTTTGAATAAGGTGCGTAAATACTGATATTTAGGTTGGTACAGTGACTTGCAGTATAAGTATACGTTTTCGAATCGCAATCCATTTGGGTGTGTCAACAAACTTATCATGACATTTGTCTTCCCTGATCCACTAGGACCGACAATTAAGGCTCGCTTAGAAGCTCCATTGAAAAGATGACCATGTTTTCTAAGCAGATGTTCCTGAGCAATTCCGTCATAATTTTGCACAGGTAATTGTACGACTGATGGTTCCACCTTCATTCTTCGAAGCTATAAATAGTACTGATGCCAAACTTCTCAGCATACTTAACTTTATACCTGATAAAAAGTATAAAAATGACGATTCATCGCAAGTTATTGAACAGTAACAAACGAGCAGTGGCAGCGAAAGGTACCGGTTTATTGGACTCTGTTATAGATAAGCTCCCTTTTGAATTACATCTACCCTCCTACAGATTTTGCGGGCCAGGTACTGCCCTGCAACAACGCCTTGAGCGAGGTGATACTGGAATAAATCCACTCGACAACGCCTGTAAAAAACACGATATTGCTTACGCATCATCCAAAGATAGCAATACTCGTCGTCAAGCGGACACAATCTTACGTGATCAAGCTCTCAAACGAGTAGTGGCATCTGACTCATCAATAGGTGAAAAGGTAGCTGCACTAGGTGTCACAGCTGCTATGAGCATCAAGAAAAAGTTAGGTCTTGGTATGCGTAAAAAAAAGTTTAGCCGTAAGGCGAAAAAGACTGGGCATGGTCTAAGGAAAAAACGACGCAGTGTGAAAAAATCTCGACTGCTTCCGATTCCTAAAACAGGAGGATTCCTACCTATACTTCTCCCACTTCTGGGTGCACTAGGTGCACTTGGAGGGGGGGCAGCATCAATCGCAAAAGCTGTTAATGATGCAAAGGCTAGTCAGTCTCAGCTGGCGGAACAGAAGCGACACAATCTAGCATTAGAACTTGCTAAACAAGGAAAAGGTTTATATTTGGCACCATATAAAAAAAACTGCTAATTAGCCTTCCTAGACATGCTCTAACGAACATAGATTTGATGGAATTTGCAAAAAAAATGAAGATTCCAAAGTTTAGGGGGGTTTTCATGAGAGACAGTTTACCTAGGAGAATTCGTGCTAAAGAGTGTGGTATCATTAATTTAGATGTCTCAACGGGTAGTGGTTCTCACTGGACTGCCTATTTGAAAAACAATAATCATGTCATATACTTTGATTCTTACGGTAACTTACGTCCTCCGAAAGAAATTGTTAAATACTTTTACAGCAATAACGATGTCACAGATATAGAGTACAACTATGAGACTATTCAATCATTTAACTCACACAACTGTGGGCAGCTGTGCTTGAGATTCCTATATAAGGTCAGCCCAATGCTCCTCCACTGAATATTGCTACATCATGTCAATGACATTTACTCTTACCGGTAATTCTTCTACTCTCCAAGCTGACTTCAATCCTCCAATCGAGCTAGCTGATGATGCAGAGTATGAAATAGGTTTATGCAACTTTGAATCATTCAACGTAATTCCTAATATCAATGACTCCAACAATACGTTCATCTACTCGACGACTTCACTTGAGACAGATAGGGTTTCGTTTAAAATTCCTGTTGGTACATATGAAATATCAGACATAGTTGCTTTTCTTCAACGCAAACTTCCAGCTGGGTTGCAAATAACACTTACTGCCAACCAGGCGTCATCAACCGTCACTTTAAGAGCAAATTTTGATATCGATTTTACTCCAGCAAATACTATTGGACGCTTGTTAGGTTTTCAGCCCCAAGTATTACAAAGGAACATGTTCTATGATTCCGATTTCCCCGTTGAAATTTTGAAAGTAAATTCACTGTGTATCGATTGTAGCATAGCAACAGGTTCCTTCACGAATGGGCAACCTAGTCATATAGTTCACCACTTTTTCCCTGGCACCGGTGTAGGGTATAAAATCATAGAAGCTCCACAAACTGTGCTTTATTTTCCTGTGACTGTCAAGACTATCACCACGTTAACTTGTAAAGTGCTTGATCAAGACAACGATCTTGTGGACTTCAGAAACGAAACTATTACTATCCGTCTGCACTTACGTAAATCAAATAATGGTAATTAGATACAACGTTCCATACCACACGGAAAAAACCTATAAAAACCTGAATCGAAGATTTTACGACATCAGTGTTGGACCAGTCAACGCTACATCACGTCGTCGCACCTTGACCAAGGCAAACAAACAATATTTAAAGTCATTGGGGCTTCAACTGCTGCTCTAAAAATGAGTATTTTAAATGTTACCGAATCACCACTGATCGATAGATCCATAACAGATCTGGAGTACCACACCTATCAACCATATATTAATGCCAACTTTGATCATAACGATGAAATTAGAATTGGTATCCAGGAGCTGGACGCCATTACTTTACCTTCTCAAAGTTTTGTATACATTGAAGGAGCCTTAAATAAGGCTGATGGTTCACCATCTACAAATTTGAAATTCATCAACAATGCCTTTAGCTTTTTGTTCCGAGAAGTTCGGTATGAGTTGAATGGAGTGGTAGTGGATTCGGTTCGAAACGTGGGACTCACTTCAACCTTGAAGGGGTATCTGTCTTACAATGAAAATGAGAGTTTGCGGCTACAAAATGCTGGTTGGTTTCCAAAAGAAACACACTTTTCCAGTGCTGGTAAATTTAATGTTTGCATTCCATTAAGCATGTGGATGGGATTTTTTGAAGACTATAGAAAAATAATTCTGAAACAGGAACTAGTTTTAATTCGTAGTAATGATGACGTTGATGCAGTTGTTACAACTGCAGATGAACAACCCAAAATTACTATAGAGAAAATTCAGTGGCGAGTACCCCACGTTTCGGTTGATATACCAGAACAGTTAGCTCTAACAAAACTGGTAAACAAAAATGTTGATATACCGCTTTACTTCCGTAGCTGGGAGCTTGTAGAGTATCCCTCCCTACCACAAACTACCAGACATACTTGGCCAGTTAAAACTAGTACCAAACTAGAAACCCCTAGGCATGTGATAATTGCTTTTCAATCAGATAAAAAAGGTAAATTGCAATCCAATATGTCAACATTTGACCACTGCAAGCTAACCAATATTCGAGTTTTTTTAAATTCGAATCGATATCCTTATAATGATTTATATTTGGACTTTCCAAATCAAAAATTTGCTGCCTTGTATGACATGTTTTCAAAATTTCGTCATTCGTATTATGAAACTGGAAATGAACCACTTTTCACCCCTAAGGACTTTGCAACTACTGCACCACTGACACATATTGATTGTTCTAAGCAGAAGGAAAGTATTCAAACTGGGTCTGTTGTTATGCGAATTGAATTTGAAACTAGCGAGAATGTGTCACCTAACACCTCAGCGTATTGTCTCCTGCTCCATGACCGGCTTTTTTTTTACAACCCTCTAACAAAGATAGTTAAACAGCGTTAGACTATAAAATCATTAAGCTACCAGACCAACCACTCATTCAAATCATGAAAGCGTACCGAAAAGCTTTAACAAGGCATCTGCAAAAGCTCAGGGCTCTGAGAAAAGCACTAAACTTTTATTGCTTGAAACAGCGTGTTGTGAGACAGTTTGCTGATTTAAAACTATGAATTTAATTGTGGACATACAGGGCTTCAAATTGGAGCACAATAAGTTCATAGTGAAAGAGCTGGCTGCCTTTGATGGAGTTAAAATCTGTCACTACATTTTTAAACCACCGTTTCCTTGGGACCTATTACCACGTGACCTGCAAACGCAAGCTCGATGGCTGATAAATCATCATCACTGCATTCCATGGGCTTCTGGATTCACACCACTTCATAAGGTATCTACTATCCTCCAGGAGTTAACGTCCACAGCAAACCAAATTTTTGTGAAGGGGAGAGAAAAAGCAAACTATGTAAGGCAGTATTCAGTAAAACCGATAATCGAACTGGATGAACACCCTCGCCTACCGGAAGGTCCAGCGCGCTGCTTTTACCACGTCAAAGATACATGCATATGTTCCTTATCAAATGTCTATTTTTTATATGATACTTTCATTATGTCATAGGTTATTCAAAAAATAAACTGTTTTTACCATTCTTATAGTTTTATTTACAGCAGAAATGCTGAACTAATATCTAACATTACATTTATTAGTGGCAATTACATTCTTCTTTGAAGGTGTTCTCATAGACGTACAGGAACTCCATCGCCATGGTAGTATTTTCTGTTGGAAAACTCTCTGCTGAATGTAGTAAATTGGCTGCATTTGTGATAAGATCCCCACCTTGAGTTTGAAGCCCGTTCTGTAACACTCTAAAGTAGTTTCCAAATTTTTGTAGTTTGAAGAGTTCAACGGTGTGATTCACAACTGGTAGCAAGTTCCACAGCGATGCCAAAGATTCGTATCCCAGGTATATCACTGAGCCATCTTTTGTCAATTTTAGAACTGGTGTACCGGAAATGTGTGTAAAGTTGATGGAGCAACAGCTCGTCAGAATTGGTGCACTTGCATCCGTTGCATACATGTTATGGGATATAACGTTTTGATAATCCAGGAACTCTTTCCACTCACTTTCAGTAAACACGATGTTATCACCTTTAACCCCCATCAGCTTAATTCCAGGCGAGTAATTGTATGCAGGATAAACTCCAATGGTCACATGTTTGCTTTTTGATTTGTTTAACGGATATCTTCTTTCACCTAGTACCACAACTGCATTATGGCTGGTCTGAGTGCTGCTGTCCACCATGTTGTATGAATAACTCTCTTTCAACACTGGATTTTTTTGCTGGGTAAACATTTCACTAGTCGTTGAGTATAGTTGGCTGATCCACTGTTGACTGTACCACTTCACACTGTCTTCACCACTTTTGAACCAGTGTCTAGTCATCGTTTGATTGTGGGGGGTATATACCGGTGCACTGCTGAGAAGTGGGAGGTATAAAACCAGCAGTACTAGGGTACACAACATCGCTGTAATCACAGGAATCCTCTGAAGTTTTGAATAAACACTAGTGTTCTCCTCCTCCTTCCGCACACACATGCGTTGTAACAGTTTATTGATGTGTTTTGCATAAACACAACCTTTTGTATACTTAACATGATCCTTGATAGGACAATCACCTTTTCTCCAATTATACAGTTTAACTCCACAACAAAATGCTTGACATATGTCACCCCTTCCAGTGTAAAAGAATCCAGCTAGAGCGATAGGTAGGGGGTCGACGTGATTTGGCCACTTACTAAATGTTAATAGACGTTTATCTAAAGAATTGAACTGCTTAAAGTTCACTGAGTGATCTTCACCACACATGACTTACAGTGTTTTCGAGACAACTAAGCAATCATCGATATGTTGCATCAATATAACTCAATATCTTTAGTGGAGGGGGGTTGTGACTGTGCAATTACGTACACGCTCTGTATCTTTTTATTCTCACCGTAATTGGAGAGTGAGTATTGATAGTGCGTGAGTATGACAATAACAACACATAATGTTCTGTATCACAAATAGTTTTATTGTTTTAAAAAAGAAAAAACCATGCCATAATCAAACATTATGCTTCTTCTCAATCCATTACACTTGTTGGAGCAAGTATATCTGTAGACTCTGGTGTTTCTGATAGACCTGATGCCTCTGCTGGACCTTGTGTATCTGTTGTGCCTTGTGTCTCTGCTGGACCTGGTGTCTCGCTGTCTTCAACACCCTCAACTACAGTCTGGATTTGTTGTCGACACTCCAACTCACAGGTGGCTGGTTCCTCAGGAAAAGCGATTCGTATTTGAACATCTTCAGGTAGAAATCGGAAGACTTGTCTGATTTCTGGAAAGTATGTTTTCAGGCGAATGATGGCTCCTATCCAACATTCTCCGCAGATCTTCCCTTCTTGGTACAGTTCTGTAAGTTCGAGCGCTGTACCTTCCAGTTTTGCTCGTTTCTGGCACTCTTCCATCGACCACCATCGCTCCATACCGTAAATTGCTTCGTGGTCGTACTCCCAACGATTTTTACTGAGTTCATCACAGAGGTAGTCTAACGCGCTGGTGAAATCCGTCACAGATACTGTATGACTGTATGCACGCCACATGTTTGCTGACTATGTGTACCATGAATGACCGCAGGCCTGTTAATACATCTACGTCTGTATAACTGGAGGGGGTGAGATGTAGGAGGGGATGTGGTTAGTGGTGGGAGGTGTTAAAGCAGTTTCAAGTCAAACTCAGCGATATAAAATTCTTCTTCTTCTTCGTCTTCTTCTTTGTCTTCTTGTTTATCATTACTTTTAGGTTGGACAAGTGTATCAAGCATATCCCCAAACTCTATCTGGTTTTCGATTTGTCTGTATCTTTCCATTACTGGGATTGCGTGATGCCCCCAAGCCATAGTATGAATACTGCCAGGAACAAAATACCTTTTGTCATCTACACTCGTCAAAGCTACCTTGTTCTTCAGCTCTGTGTAAATAGTGTGCAAACATGATTTAAAGACAAACATTTTCTTGTACAAGTTTCCTCCTTCCTTAACTATGTGCTTGTAATCAGCTACAGTTAACTCTTTGATAGCACTATTTCTTACACCTTTTGCTTTTTTGATATCACCGTCCTGTAGTTTTATACAATATGTTTTTGCACCTAAGCCATAAAATTTGTGAATTGGAGCTCCCGCATATTCATCTTTCATTTTTCCAACCACAGATGGGGTCTTCGTAATTCCATGTATATTATTTTCTGGAAAATTCGATGTATCAAAATAGTTGATATTACTTCTCATATCATCATAAAAGTTGTCTGTTCTTATATGCATCACTAACGAATCTGTATCTGTGTAGCATAGTACAGCATCATCACCATATTTTGCTTTGATATAGTCATAGTAAAAGCTGTACATTATATTTTTGGCTATCTCTAATACAGTGAAGCCCACAAATAATGGTTTGTCATAAGTAATTTCTATGGGAGACATTTGCACTGCGACTAGATTCTCGGAAAATATGGAAACTGATTTGAAATTCGGCTTACTAATCAAATCTTGTGCTCCAACACTTCCTTGAGTTGACTCCCAGTGTGTACAAAGTCTGATGTCAACACGTTTGTCTGGATTCTCCATCGTTTTGCCAAATACTGCATTATTGAATAATTTGAATAAATCTTTCTCAAATTTGCTACTTGCTTTATTCCTCAAAATGGTATTTAGATCAATGTAACTTTTCAGCCAGGGTGATTGGTCAAATTCAAGAATTCTGTGTATTTTTTTTAATTGTAGCCCATGTTGTAAACACTGTTGTAGATTTCTGTAGTGGATGACGTACTTGGTTTTATTTTTCAATGTGGCCAGAAGCTTCTTGTGTTTTCCTTTGGGTGGCACAGCTGTTTCAGGGCAGAAAGGAAGGTCGTTGTGGAGGTCATGTAACTGCTTTGGATACAGTAAGTCAACTTCTAAAATATACCCCTTTTTACTGTTTTCATCGGCAGTGGACCACTTGCAGCTTTCAATCTCTCCTTCTGTTAACCATTTGAAACCTCCGGTTGGTAAGCACTGTGACATTGCTTTTCCATACAGATTCGTGGCATCGAGGTAAACTACATATGAGGAGGGTTTTGTTTCATCATAATCTGATATGAACTTGTTGTTTGCTTCTGCAGCTCTTTGACTGCATTGGCTCAAACCTCCTCTGATAGCCTTTCGAAAAAAGTGGAGCATATCCACATCTGTTAGCAGGTCCAACTCCACTTTCGTTTTACGCAGCATTGCATCCCATGCCAACGAAGGTGCTGTGAAGTACTGAGCTGGATCCAACTTGTACGTCGTCAAACTCACTATACGAAAACGTTCAAACACATCTGCTAAAAGCAGCACGTCTGATTTAATATACACATCTGAATAATCCCCCAACGTTTCGCACTTGAAAAGCTTCCAAACGTAGCAAGCTCGATTATATTCTTCAGTAGTAATGTTTTCACCCCGCAATATATCAAAAAACTCAGCTCTGCTAGGTAACGAGGTGACACTTAGTTTTTCCCAGGAATCAACGTATGAATATGGAAAAATTCCTTTTTTTCTTATTTCATTGAATTCATCTTGATTTGAAAAAAATTTTTTTATTTCACAGCATTCCTCTGAGGCTAACGTTTCACTTAATTTATCCAGTGCGCTGGGTAGAAACCTGTATGAATCCAGGAATCGCAACTTCATGAATACATTGTCTTCTTTTTCATTTCCTTGCTCTACTAAAATCCTTTTTGAAAACGAAATATACTTTTCTTTGTTTTGTGCAATGACGTCTACTTTTTCTTTGTCTAATGCTAGTTTTTTTATAAATAGGTGACTATCGTAATTACTTAAGTTGTGCAGGAACACAGGCACAAAGCGTGGTAGCTTATAGTTGAGATTGCACACTGAATGAGCGGCAAACCTGTATTTCCCTGTCAGGTGACAATGATCTCTAACTTTGATATCTGCTTCTTGGAACTCTTTTTCACACACATGGCACACTGTGCTTTTCTTGAATTCATCTTCTTCTTGTGGTGTCAGTGGTAACATCTCTTTTGGTTGTTTCAAATATGTATGATATAGTCTAACTACGTGTTCTTCTAGTTTCTCTACAAATTTTTCAGCAGCATCGAGTCCTCTATATTGTACTATTTGTGATACAGAATCATCGAATGAGCATTTTATATAGAAGCAGAATGAAAACGGCACATGCTCGAACGTTTTTACTGAGAACGAATCTTCACTATTCGGCTCAGCATACTGAATAGGTTTCAGCATACTTTCGAAATCGGCATAGACTACAAAGGGGACTTTTAACTGCTTCTCTAGATTAGTGAATTTTAATTTGTTTTTTGGTATATACTCTCCATACTTGTTCAAACTCATATTTGTTGTTGGTAGCTTCGTTGTAACATGATTGCAATCATAAGTTTGATGTCGTTTCAATTTTTCCATTGCATCGTAGCATTGTAGACATCCATCACATATATAAATGCGACCCACATGCCGTGACCTTTGTCTGGAGATTAGTCGAGACATATCTTTGATCAGACAATAGTGATGTTCACCATTTTCTGTGAGTAGTAATAAATTTACATGAGTGGCTCTTCTTCCAGATGTAAAGTATAGGGGGCCAACAACCTTCCATATATTTGTTTTGTACTCATACTCCAATCCAAACACGTTGATGGAGATATTATTCTGTTTTTCAAATCTTGGTATGTCTTTCAGCTGTACAGGGAAATCTATACCATCAAAATTCAATAAACTTGAGAAATGTGGGTAAGATGTAGATCTACATGGATGCCCCATCGGTGGTATAAGAGCTGCTACAATCGAGTGCGCAAAACAACACTGGTCTTTGTTTTGGATATTCAGCACAGCCCTCTTGTATTCTATTTGTTTTGGTAGCTTGATGAAGCTTCCTGCTCTTAAAGGATTATATTGGTTTATATTTACCTCCAAATATAATAAACTCATTAACAACCACCCTGATTCTTTTTCTTCGAATGTTCCACACTTATTTACGATTTCTGTCTTGAATTCTTCATATATTTCATCCAACGCTGTTGATATCACAATAATTTTGTTTTTTGTATTAAAAGATTTTATATCTGTAGTCTGTTTCTCTGGTTTGCTATAAATACCAAAAAGCTCACAGTTTACTTTTAATGCCTGATATTCTGTTCGGTATTGTTTGATAATAGCAATTACTTTTTCTTTGACTCCTTGAAAAAATGCATCACAGTCCAACTTCACTTCTTCATTGGTTGTAAAACGATATGTGCAGATCCTAGACTTGAATGCACTTGCTACCTTCTCCACACCTGGTGCTACAGCGGTTCCCGTTGCTTCCAATCGTCTCTTCCGTCGCCTTTGATTGTCTGCTCCCTGATCAGTTACAGATGTTGATGATGCATTGGCTTCACACCGTCTCCCACCCACTCTATCACTTTGGTTGTCTGCATTATGATCGAGCGTTGGTTGACCGTTGCTTCCCGATGTTGATGGTGTTGGATCATTGCTACTTCCAACCCTTCGCCTTTTGCTGCTCGACACTACATCAAATCTAAACGGACAGCTCTCTTTTTTGTGACGGCTAAGCGATGACTTCGATGCAAAAAGTTTGTAACACAATGGACACTTCATTTTACACAACACAGCAAATGTTCGCCTTTGTAGTCTATACCGATTTTTTCATATGCCTAATACTTTCAAGAGTTGCAGCTGTACTAACCTCCTTCCTTTTTAAAGCCATCTATATTCATCGCTGATGGAGATTATCCCCCACCAAACCTGTTTACTATTTTTTCTTTCTGCTTGATTTTCACTTCAAGTTCATTGAATCTTATTGAACCCCATCAAACCGGTTCACATCCGCTCAAACAGGTTTCTCAGGTGCATGACCATCATTCAACAGTTTATTGAACTCGATCAAACCGGTTTACTCTTTTTTCATTCTGGTTCCCTTGAACCTATACTGAGAACCCAATCACCTCCACTCAAACCGGTTATCAATTAATGGTCTAGGAGTGTGGCATTCGGAGAGCAAGTTCATTGAATCTTCTTGAACCCCATCAAACCGGTTCACATCCGCTCAAACAGGTTTCTCAGGTGCATGACCATCATTCAACAGTTTATTGAACTCGATCAAACCGGTTTACGCTTCTTTCATTTTGGTTCCCTTGAACCTATACTGAAAACCCACTCACCTCCACCCAAACCGGTTATCAATTAATGGTCTTGGGGTGTGGCATTCTTATTGGAGAGAGGTTTAATTATGTTCTAAGACGGTGGTGGGAGGATATACTACATTCTAATACATCAGAGAGGTGGCTATATTTGTGAAGAGAGGGGGGTGGGGCGATAATGGTGGGGGGTCTACAGGCGTGGAGAGTGGGAGGTCTGTTTCAGAATTTGTGGAGAGGGGGTATGGGTGGGGGGCTAATGGTGGGGGGTCTACAGGCGTGGAGAGTGGGGGGTATGTTTCAGAACTATCTTTTACACTCTACTGGGGTGGTGCGGTTACTCGGAAAGCATTTTTTTTTCGGAAGATGAGTCAGGAGGTGATTTTATCTTGGAAATGACACCTCGCACGTTAATTTCGGTAAAATTCGCAAAAACGACCCGATTCGAATAACTTACTTTTGTTTTGTCGGGGAAGTTAAAAATTATGTATTATTATTATTATATTTAAGCAGTGGCGTAACAAAGGGCCCGCAGGACCTGCAACAGCGGGGGGGGCCCGTCGTTTTGGGGCCCCGTAGACTTGGAGGCTCAGGGTCCTCAAGCGCAAAAAGCAACAAGAAAATAGATGCTAAATTAAAAGGTCGCTTTCGTTGTTGTTAGTATATTTTACAAAAAATACGTAAGAACCCCATCATTCATACCTAACATTGAAAAAGTGGGACAGTATTGCACTTTAAACTAAACCCTAAAAATTGGCGCAGTATCTGCAGTAAATAGAAAAATACGGTGAGACAGCATACGTCATTTTTTTGCCTAATTTAACTCGGTGTCTGCCACAAGACAGGTCACAGACCAACACATAGATGTAAAATACAAACTAAACAACGACCTTCTAAAACAAGTGAAATCGAAAAATGTGTGTTTCAAACCAACAATTTTGTAACTTTTCGGGTGACTTAAACGTGTAAAGGTCGCTGTTTGTATTTTACACCTACATATGTGTTGGTTGTTTCTGTGACCTGTCTTGTGGAAGACACCAATTTAAATTAGCCAAAAATTGTTTGACGTTTGGTTTTCTTGAGAATTGCATTTGAAAATCTGTGGCTCAATGCACATTTCTGTTTTTTGCGAGCAGACCTCAACGTTAAAGCCCCGAAGATGGCAATAAATATTGCCGAAAGCTTGGCGTTTCCTTTATGCAGTGATATGTGTTTCTTTTCAAAATTTTGGCCACAACCTCAAGATTTTCTCTTTGATATATACAGGGTGTGAGGCCTAAGATGATACTTTTTTTACCTGTGTATAGAAGTCGTTGAAGTAAACTAGTTTTTCATATAATTTTTACCAGAAATGTGAAAAATAAGCGAGATCAAAAATAAAAAATGTAAATCTAGACTTGTGTATCAAGACGTATGTATCTACCCCAGTCCGTTTATGTTTAGTTTTTTGTTCAGATTTTTGTCTTATCTGTTAGGCATTCCACCTGTCAAATAGTGCAGTGTTAGTCACTTTCTGTTTAAATTTGCTAAAAGTGACAAATTATTGTAAACGCAAATATTAGGATATATATACTGTGTAAGGCTTTCGCGGCCATCGTCCAATGAATTTGTGGTTCTTGGGTTTTTAGGCCGGCGTCGTTTAGCGTTAAAGCTTGACGTTTCGCCACCACGAGTGGATGGCATCTTCAGAAGCTAAACGACACCGGCCTAAAAACCCAAGAACCACAAATTCATTAGGATATTATGTACCAATTTAAAACTAACTATACGATAAACTGAAAGTGACTAGTGCTCTAATTGACAGGTACAATGCCTGATGATAGAACAAACATTCGAGCAAAAAACTAAACATATAGAGACCAGGTACGTCTTAATAAAGAGACCAGGGTTTAATTTAGTTTATAACGGTTGTTTGCAAAAGTTGTTTATTTAAACAACTTCTATACACAGCTTAAAAAAAGGATCAACTTGGGACTCACCCTATATATATACATAAAATATTATGAAAAAAGGGGCTACGTAAAATTTGTTGCAGGGGGGCCCCGGGAAGTATCTTGCGGGGAGGCCCGAATTTGAAGTTACGCCACTATATCAAAGGTAGGGCAGCATTCGGATAAAGCTGAAAAGTATATCATTTAAAGGGCAATAAAGAGCCCACTACGAATACAACAAATTTTCCTGTTTCACTCCCTGTTATCATACCTGTTGGAACTTGGACATGTATCCCTGCACAGCGAGTGCTGAGCAGTATGTATCTGAAGCACAGTGTGCGTAGGCAGTAGCTGCTTCTGGTGATTCCCCTCTTACGGTTGGTTTGCCCGAATCTGCCCAGTATGCCCATGTGATTTTGAAAGGACCACAAACATCACCTAAAATCAAACACATTTTTATTACATTTATTATTATTACAATACAGCTTTGCCAACCTAGGGGTACTTCCATAAAGAACGACATACTAGGCAAATAGAAAAAAGCATCCAGTCATATTAACTGAGATGCAGCATTAACAAATCATTATTGTCAAAGTGTTTTTCTAACTCTTAAGGGCAATATTTAAATTAAACATTAGGCTCTAATTATTATTGTCCTATATTACGTGAATGAAGTCAATATTAATACCAGCTACTTGTTGGATAGAGCATCTATTTGCTGTTGGAGACGTGATCTTTAAGGGCCTAGAAAAAAGAAAAAGAATAATCTTTTTTGATATCACCTTTACCCTTATTGATGCATCTCTTGTTTTGCTATTTTTAAAGTTTCATATGCGTACAGTTTCTGGAAGTTTGTTATACTACACATTAATTTTAAATTACTTAAAAGTATACCTTATCTCTAAGCTAAACAATGTCTTAGATATACTTTATTTCCTAATATAATCTAGTCTTGATAGATTATGTTATGTCATTAGCTGTAGGCACTGTAATAAATTATAGAAATATACAAGGAACTGTACGCCTTAATTTATTTAAAAATGGCAATGAAGGCAAACAAGGTATAAATAAGAAAAGAAGTCCTATTGCAAAAAGTTTACTGTTTGCTTTAATTTCTGACTGATTGTATGATTGACAGACCTATCCCTCCAAAGTAAGCAAAGCTGGCTTTATAACATCTAAAAAACAATTGATGTTTAGATTAATCAGATCAGATTGGCATGACATAAATGTAACCACTAATTGTTGCAATTTGACCAAACACGTTGCTCCACATAATGAGTGGGAGCTCTTTTTTCGATCAGAGAAGTTTTTAGAGAGAAACATTTTTGACCCTTGAGCAAAGAAGAGCATTTTTTATCGTCAGCCTCCCGCAAAGACTGAAAGCTTATGGCACTGTAGAAGCGCTGCGAGAGGATAAGTGTCGGTGCACGTTAGATTTAAAACACTGCAGGTTGTAGCCGTCGGGAAACAAATTCCCCGGCAGCTCATTCCACAACGTCGAAGTTCTCCAAAAGGAGGAATGCTGGAGGAGACTGGTTCAGGAAGTAGGGACCTCAACCTGGTAAAGGTGAGCTCAGAGAGCTCCTCGTTCGGACGTCCTTTGGGGTTATTATCTGGGAGAGCCTACTCAAATATCTTCCGTGATAGAATCTGTAAAACAGGGACAGGTCAGCCATCCTTCTTCGATATTCCAGGCTCTGGAGGTCCTTTGTGAGGTTAGGCGTATCGATTAGTCTAATTGCTCTCTTCTGGATAGTGTCCAGAAGCTTCAGAGAGTGCTTTGGTGCGCATCCCCACACATGAGAGCGATACTCCAACGATGGTCGGATCTGTGCCTTGTAGAGCAGCAGTAGTTGCTCTGATGTATACAGTTTCCTACAGCGGAACACAACCCCAAGCTTTTAAGATGCTGTTTTAGCAATACTGACGACGTGGTCATGCCAGGACATGTTATTGTTGATGTTGATCCCCAAAAACTTGACGGGAAGTGACTCAACTATTGCGTGACCCTCCATTTGCTCAGTTAGTAATCCAACGTGAGACTTCTTTAAGAGTATTGTTGCTTGAGCTTTCTGTACGTTGAGCTGTACTTTATTCACTAATCCCCACTCGACAATTGTTTTCATAATCTACGTTGATCTATGAGGCATGTTGCTGTTGCCGGCGTACTGTCTCCTGGGATGACAATGGCTTGCCTTGTTCCATGTACGATATTGATGTACTGTCGTCTGCGAAGCTGTAGATTGGATTGGATATTATTTCCAGCTGCTCCTAAAAGTTAGCTAGGTTTGCTTTAGGGTTAACGACAGTCATTTATAAACATTTAAAAAATAAAAAATCCATTTATAGTATAAAAAGAGTGAAATATAGTTCTTAATAGAAACTGAAAATTCATATTAATATTAATATTTTCATTCATTGCCATTTTCAACAATTATTTTTTACTTTTTAGTGCTATAGAAGCCTGTTCCTTTTTGTTTTTTTACTATATTCACTTCTCTGTCATCTTGTTGATTGTGTGTCATTCCACGACATCCGGTATAATACTAACTATCAGTGAAGGAAATCCTAAAATTATTTCTTATTTACATGTAATAGGCTTTTGAACGTTAAAACCACTATTCTAACATCAACTGCTCATCATTGCTTCCGGCTGAAAGCCCCGAAATAAAGTAAGGGAAAACCGGAGTAATTTTCTATTTCTGTTTGAATAATATATATGAATCATTCTACACGGTAGACTTGATCAAGAGTAACAAAAATACAAACTTTGAAATCAGCCCAAAATCAAATCTCCTGATTCCAGAAATTCGTACTTAAAAGCTATAATTTGGTATTCAGCTTGATGGCATTTTAGACAATTTTCCATAAATCATGAGAAATTTTTCTGATTTGGGTTTTTCTGTAACGAACTATAAGTATTCTAACTAGCGCAAACTACTCACCATCACATGTGCTAGACGTGTTGCATGCAGATATTCCTTCGCAGATACAGCCAAGACATTGCTGGTTGACAGGCAGATCTTGTGACGTCACGACTGGAATAAGACAAGACCAATTAGTATGCGCAACGTGAATGAGGGTCATTGTATCATTTACGTCCACCATTACAGTTCTGCGTCCTCTTGTGTGTGCTATTAAACACGTCGATGGAGATGCATGAGAATTTTACACAATGCCAACTTGATTTAGTGAAGTGTAATGTTTGTTTTGTCTTCGCGATCATAGAGATCCATGAGATAACAGAAGACAATTGATTCTGCTTGTGTTAGAAAACCAGGCACTGGATCAAAAAGACTATTTGTGTATTGTTCAAGGAGCCGTAATGACGGTAACAACTCACGTTCACAAATCTTCATTTGCCAAAAACGACTTCACCCCCTTGTACCCTCTCCTCCCAGGGTCATTCCCTCAAAAATTTTAAATCGAGTGATAGCTTGTTTCAAAGGTATGTCGAAGTCCCTTATTTTGACGTTTAATTTTTTTTAATCGGTCCATCCGTTTTCGCGAAAATTAAAAAAATATTTATGTATCTTAACTTGTTCAAACAGAAAACAAAAACACACTAAAATATCACTTTTTATTGTAATAAGTGCTCAAAATGTTGACCGTTATTGGCCAAACAGTGATATAGGCGGTATCATGGCAGCTTTCGATGATGTAAAGGTCATCCAAACTTTCAGGTTGGGTAGTAAACACAACAGTTTTTCAAATTTTCTACAAAACCATACGGATTTGCATTGCTCTGCATTTAATGCTTATTGATAAATTCAATTAGATAAAATGTGGAGTGTGAGGCAGTTATTCTTTACATGAGTCGTATTACCATTAGTCCCTGTGGTAATTTGTTCGCGAAACTCAACTCGCTGATCGAAATCGTGTTCGGTTAACTTTTGCACTATTTTTATTTTGAATGGAGTTTAGTAAATGTGTGTACAGAGCAAATTGAATGTCAGTCGCATCCACAATTATTAGGATTTATGTCAAAATTTCACAAAACCTCAACTTGAGCGGCTTTATCCAGAACTCTCCGTTTTACTTCCCACACCGATAGGTGAGGGGAGTATTGTGATCGCGAAAATTTTCGATTTTGAGATAATACGCTTTTTGGGCGTTTTATGATGTCTATATAACGAAAATCCACGTCACTCATTTCCGTCGGTCTGTCGGTCTGTCGGTGTGTCGGTCTGTCGGTCTGTCGGTCTGTCGGTCTGTCGGTCTGTCGGTCTGTCGGTCTGTCGGTCTGTCGGTCTGTCGGTCTGTCGGTCTGTCGGTCTGTCGGTCTGTCGGTCTGTCGGTCTGTCGGTCTGTCGGTCTGTCGGTCTGTCGGTCTGTCGGTCTGTCGGTCTGTCGGTCTGTCGGTCTGTCGGTCTGTCGGTTTGTCGGTCTGTCGGTCTGTCGGTCTGTCGGTCTGTCGGTCTGTCGGTCTGTCGGTCTGTCGGTCTGTCGGTCTGTCGGTCTGTCGGTCTGTCGGTCTGTCGGTCTGTCGGTCTGTCGGTCTGTCGGTCTGTCGGTCTGTCGGTCTGTCGGTCTGTCGGTCTGTCGGTCTGTCGGTCTGTCGGTCTGTCGGTCTGTCGGTCTGTCGGTCTGTCGGTCTGTCAGTCTGTCTGTCGGTCTGTTCGCGTTTTTCTACCCCCGTAATCTCAGTAACCGCTGCATGGATTCTGATGAAATTTTGGCAGCGTTGTTCTGTAGGGTCGTAGTAGGTAATGTTCCTATAATTTTGAAAATCGTTATACGGGGGGCGGAGTAATTAGCAAGAAACGAAAAATTTCAAATATGCCTCAAACTTCATTTTTAGGCGTTTTAGGGGTTCCTGATCTTTTTCTACTTTTTTTGGGTGGGGGTGAATTTGGGGTGGTTGGGGGGGGGGGTTGTAATACTGAAAAATTTGTTGTATTCGTAATGGGATGTCCATTGATATGTGAATGGAAAACCTAGCGGCATGATACACTTTTTTAGGTCTATCCGAACGTGGCATGCTTATTATAGAAACCACTTAGAATTTGTGATGTATACATACGAGTATTGTTTTAGATCGTTCGATATCGGGTAACGCGAAAATTGTTCAATTGATGTTAATGAAATTTTGACACAGTATTACTTCCGCGGCGAGGATGGAAAACGCGTATGTTTTGGAAGAATCGGGTCAGTGGCGGCGCGGCAAAAATAAAAAACTAAAAATATAAAAACAGCTCAAACTTTGTTTTTAGACTTTTTAGGGGTTCCTGATCATTTTTTACGTTTTTTTTTGGTGAGGGTGAATTTGGGGTGGTTAGAGGGTGGAGGGTTGTAAAACTGAAAAATTTGTTGTACTCATAATGGGTTGTCCATTGATCTTTGAATGAAAAACCTAGCAGCATAATACACTTTTTACGTACATCCGAACATTGCCTTGTTTATTATCAAGAAACTTGTAATGTGGATACAAACGAGTAGACATTGTTTTAGATCGTTCTATATTGCGTAACGCGAAAATTATTGAATTGATTTTAATGAAATTTTGACACAGTATGACTTCCGCAGCGAGGATGGAAAATGCGTATGTTTTGAAAAAATAATGTCAGTGGCGGCGCAGCAATAACAAAAAAACTAAAAATATGAAAACAGCTCAAACTTACGGGTTCCTGATCATTTTCAATTGTTTTTTTTGGGTGGGGTGAAATCGGGGCGGTTGGGGGAGTGGGAGGTTGTAAAACTGAAAAATTTGTTGTATTCACAATAGTCCGTCCATTGACCTGTAGAAGAAATACCTAGCGGCATATTACACTTTTTTAGGTCCATCCGAACATTGGCTTGCCTATTACAGAAACCAATTTTGTGATCTGCACATACGAGTTTTGCTTTATTTCCTTCTATGTATATTGCGTAAAGCGAAAATTATTGAATTGGTTTTAATGAAATTTTGACACAATATTTGTTTCCGCGGCGAGAATGGAAAACAACTCTGTTTTTGAAAAACTGTGTCAGTGGCGGCGCAGCAATAATCAAGTGGTTCCTAAGGAGGGAGACGCAAGAAACTATTTACGATGTTTTTTGTGTTGGATGTTGTTTTTGCGGGCGGGTGGGCGATGATTTAGTTGCAAGGGGATTTCAGACTATAGCTTTATGTAATGGGAAATAATAAAATGGTATCATCATTATGTGTGGGAAGTACTGAGTCAATCAACTTGACTCCATTTTTTTATTTGCAACAGCAAATTTCGCAAAAAGGTGCAAAACATACCTATGCGAAGTTATTTTCCCCAGATGTCTGGCGTTAAACGGAATGGCTGTTTTCTTCCTAAATAAATTAAGATTCACAAAGATTTTTTTATCCTCGAAACCGAATCGAGCGAATTAAAAAAATCAGACGACAAAATGGAGGCTACCGACATGCCTTTGAAACAAGCCATTCCCTTGTCATCTAAAATATTAAAGGGGATAATCCTGGGGGCGGAAGATACAAGGGAGACAGTAGTTGTTTGGAAAGTTGTCGCCAGTGACAAGTCTTTTGATATGTCTCTGCGTTTACTCTTTTAATCAGTGGTTTTCGATAAATCAGTGGTGGGAACTTTTCAAATGAACACCCTGTATGTAAAAAAGAAACGGAGACTATCACTGAAAAAGGAACCTTTTTCTATAAACCTGACATGATTAACTTGATTTCATAAAACAGCATTCAAAATTGAGAATAAATTATCACACTCAACCTATCTACGCCTTACTGGCTTTAAAAAAACATCATTCAAACAACTAAATATAGGTAGAACAGCACGTGACGGTATTGAGACATGAGTCGATATTAAAAAAACAACAGATCACGATGTGTCTTTTAAGGAACTTGCCATAACAAAACAAGTGAGTAGCGACTATTAATAGCTTTACGGAGATAGTTTCTTCATTTTTATGTGTATATACATATACAAGGTGTTTCGATACACGTGCTACAAAATTATAGTACAAAACTAATTGGAATCGCATCACCCAGCAAGGTCATAAAACTATGTGTCAGTGTCAGCTATGTATTAGAAATGAATCCAATGACAATGTTCAAGTTTGAACACCTAAACCTGCATGCCAAAGAAAACGGGACTAAGTTGGTTGACTCAGATACACTCTATACTAACAAAGGGTCAACATTTCCTTACGATTGCGTTAGAAGTTATCATTACAGATGTAAAATAGGCAAAGCTAATTCATCAAATAAGGTCGTGAGGTTCTTCCAACCAATCTTCTAAGCCCCACCTAAAAAAGAAGTTTGGAGCTGCATTTATAAATATATGCCAGATTTGTATACCGATGTCAAACCTTCGTTATAGTCAAGATAGTTTCTAAGTTACAGGTTTCTAGAGTCATCAACTGTAATAAAGAAGAATTAAGAACTTCTACTGGTAAGTTTTTGGATGTAATATCAGATATTTCCGAAATGGGTCAATTTTTTCAAGGGAATAGAAAGCAACAAATGTTTCCCCATCTCCCACCGTTCTCTTTACCCCTCCCACAAACATAAATAATGATCAAGAGCACCTAAGATGCCTAAAAAGAAATCTGGAGAGGTTGTGTCATTTTACGCTTTTTTACCAATTTCTCCATAACCAAGCAATATTGTCTACTACGATCGCGGAACTTATCACTATCAAAATTTGTCAAAAGCAGTATGACGGTTACTGTGATTACGCGTACGCGAACGCAAAAAGTAGCGACAGACAGACAACAGGCAGACCAACTATCATGAGTGATATGGATTTTTGTGATGTAGATATCAGGAAATCTCAAAAAAATGGATTATCTCGAAGTCAAAAATGTTCACGATCACTATATATAATTAATCTATAATGTCCATAAAGTCAAAAAATCTACAAAAGTGTTACAGTATGATATGAGGTTACTGTAAAGTAACGGATATTGCTTATTATGTTTTTTACAAATGCAGCTTACCACAGGATGCGAAAGAAGTTCGATTTCTCAAATAATGGGATATCTAATATCTAACTGTGCATAACGAAAATCTTATCGATTTTGCTTCAATACAATCACAGTTGCATACAGTATTATTCAGTATTGTTATGGTTGTACTCTAAATACAATTTTATTATCTTGCATTCGACAATCCGCTGTAGGCTATAGCTTAGAAAATGCCCTTTAACCTATTAGTCTTGAAAGACGATGATCGCATATAATAGCTCTTGGAATCACTGTCTCTCAGCAAATTTTTATTCTAATCCCTACACAGAATCAATTATTTCATTACGATGACTTTCTTGTAATGAAGACTTCGAAAAACCCCATGTTTTGCAATTCGTAAATAAAAATGATACCTGGTAATAAAGTATCTCAGTTTCAGGTCTTATAAATTTTTAAGAATTGCCCGAAATTTCACACACTGTTGTTTTAAAAAGTTTCTGAAATGTTCTATTATTATTAGACGTGGGTTACTAGCTGGTGATAGTATTAGAATTAACTGTGTTCATTATTGATATAGTTTATTCGTCATATCAGAAATCGGATGACTCAGAAAAAGTTAAATTTAGGTGTATTGTGTGCATATACAATATACAGTTTCTTATACTTTGAAGGTGCAGATTTTATACGTCACTACTCTGTAATAAATCCTACATACCTAATTGATGTCTTCACATATTATTCAATTAATAACCTTAAAGCTTTTGTTTAATTTTGTTTCGAGATGTTTTACTGAATAATCGAATAACCTGGAGACGTTTGAATTTAGGCACATTACGTTACCTACAAAAAGTTTTTATATATTCAAAAAATATTTATTCTATAATTAAAATAGTCGTCATTTAGTAGACGCTAAAATTTCGTTAAACTTTTCTTCGAAAACCAAAGGTTATGAAAACATTGATACATTTAGTATCTCATTTGTTTTTTATAACTCTGAATTATCTACATTGCCGATTGTTAGTAGATCTCTTTTGACTATTTCAAAAGACAAAACTTGAATGTTACTAAACACTAATCTTTCAATCCATTCCATCAAAGTATGCCATAAACCTAGTGAAGTAAGAATTAAGGACGTAAAGTTGCGAAAAGAGTCGAATTTCATATTTGTAAAACTTTTTTCACCTCTTTTTAAAATCTTCCATGAATTAAAAATTAACCTACTTCAATTCGCAGGTTGGACAGATACCCAATAATTCTTTTCATTATAATAACGTACTATACTCGGTATTATATGAGTTTTCTGATGTTCAATCCTGTTTTTGGCTTGTGTTTGACTCACTTTACACTAGTAGTGAAACACTCTGTATGCAGATATCAGATACATATGAGTTTAACCTTGCTAGAAGTCAGATGAATAGGATACAGGTAAGTAAGGTGTGTCTAGTCACTAGACACTTGAACTCATTGCCAATACGCAGACCGTGAATATTATGTAGGTAGAAGGTCCTTAACCGTGACATGATCCTCACTATGAAAAGGATTATGTATAACCATTGATTAACATATTTAATATGCTAATCAATGTATAACCAACGAACATATGTCAGAAAAGTAATTTTATCCCCTTGATGTACTATTTAAAACATCTTTTTAGATGCGTAATCTAAAGTCTATAGAATACCCGAAGGTTGAAATATCTAGCTGCTCCAAGAATATTTTATTTTTTGAGTACGCTCAGAAACGATTTCTAATTAGGAATGCTTTTCTATGCATGCTTCTCTAAGCATTCCTTATTAGAAATCGTTTCTTCTCTAAGAAAGAGGTCTGATGAAAATGATAATGTTGTATACAAAATTATCCAAAACAGGAGATTTCATCTTACTAGAAAGCCAAATGAAGATTTTCGATTTCTTAGGCAAACCTAAATATCTGAAAGATACGAAATTTTTTATTTTCCTCAAACGAGACTGAAACTCAAAACGGCGACCGAATTTATAATGAGCACCCTCAAGTTATCCAAAACCGAACGTTTCATCTTAATAGAAGTCCAAATAAAGATTTTAATTTTTTTGGGCCAACCTGAAAATCTGTAAGATCTAAAATTTTTTATTTTCGTCAAACAAGATAGAAACTCAAAACTGCAACCGGATTTGTAATCATCACCCTCAAATTATCCGAAACACGAGGTTTCATCTTAATAGAAAGCCAAATAAAGATTTTCAATTTTTTAGATAAACCTGAAGATCTGAAAGATCTGAAATTTTATATTTTCGTCAAACGAGACTGAAACCATTCACTTTAATCAATGCTGAAACCTAAAACTGCCACCGAATTTGTAATCAGTACATTCAAATTATCCAAAATAGGAGGTTTCATCTTGATAGAAAGGCAAATAAAGATTTTCAATTTTTTAGGTAAACCTGAATATCTGAAAGATAGGAAATTTTTTATTTTCCTCAAACGAGACTGAAACTCAAAACGGCGACCGGATTTGTAATCAGCACACTCAAGTTATCCAAAATACGAGGTTTTATCTTACTAGAAAGCCAAATAAAGATTTTCAATTTTTTAGGTAAACCTGAATATCTGAAAGATGCTAAATTTTTTATTTTCCTCAAAGAGACTGAAACTCAAAACGGCGACCGGATTTGTAATCAACAGCCTCAAATTATCCAAAACCGGAGGTTTCATCTTAATTAGAGTCCAAATAAAGATTTTCTTATTTTTGGGCAAACCTGAAAGTCTGAAAGATCTGAATTTTTTGATTTTCGTGAAACGAGACTGATACTCAAAACTGCAACCGTATTTTTGATTAGCACCCTCAAATCATCCAAAATACGAGGTTTCATCCTAATAGAAAGCCAAATAGAGATTTTTGATTTTTTAGGCAAACCTGGAGATCTCAAACAACTGAAATTTTTTATTTTCGTCATCGATACTGAAACTCAAAACTGCAACCGGATTTATAATCAGCACCCTTAAATTACTCAAAACAGGAGCTCCTATCGTAATAGAAAGCCAAAAAAGGTTTTCAACTTTTTAGGTAAACCTGAATATCTGAAATTTTTGCTTTTCGTCAAACGAGACGGAAACTCAAACTGCGACAGGATTTGTAATCAGCACCCTCAAATCATCCAAAACAGGAGGTTTATTCTTAATAGAAAGCCAAATGAAGGTTTTCAATGTTTTAGGCAAACCTAGAGATCGAAGGATCTGGAATTTTTGATTTTCGTCAAATGAGACTGAAACTCAAAATGGCGACCAGATTTATCCATGTGAATTCATTCATTTCATTCATTTATTTGCAAGATACAAATAATGCCACCCCTAGAAGGCCAGCTCAGCCTTGTGGCAGGGTGTAGGCATACATTAGACAATAATTATTATAGTACCTCAGAAAAAATGTTTATAATTTCATATCTTCTAAAGCTAGTTACGCTACTGTGTAAACTAAAATCTGCATTATTATCTATACTAGATGTGTCATAAAAACACTATAAATCTTGACCTTTAACTGGAAAACCGACTTACGAGATCCGAGCAACAACAATTTCATAAGAGAATATGCAGGATGGTGTAAGACTTCTGTCACAAATTCTTATACAATATTTGGGTATGCATTGTGTACATGATCTCTTAACGTCTAGCGGTGTGATATTGATCCGGGGCTATTAGAATGTTCAAGATAGAAAAATTGTATTTTTTGCGATTTACTGATACCTGTTAGTAGTAGCAGGAGGTAGAGTAATTTATTACTTGAATGAAGGTAAACCAACATTAGCAAACATGTTTTTAAAAACTTATCGATTATTCTAATCACATAGTCTTGAATGCATTTTAGTATACCGGGTACTCCATCTTGGAATTGAATTTCTTAGAGAAAATACACTGATTCACTTATTAATGTATAAAATATTCAACATCTAACTAAATACAAACTAAATATTTCAAATCACTGATATGGTTCTCAATATACAGATTGAGTTAGAGTGCAAAATCTTGATTTTCTCCTCTTTTTAAATATAACCCTCCATATTTTATTTCACCAAAAAATTGCTTTTATTATGCTTTTTCATCTTCGTGTGCATTCTCTATACCTAAATTCATCAGTTTATAGGATATTTCGATTTTTCTGCATATTTTAAATATACCTTCTATTTGTGTACTAAACTTTATTTATTTTTACAAACCTATTTTAATTGACAAAGTATAATTTTCATTCGGTAATCAGATCAGTGGAAGTCGATTTTACTTGTAATACTCTGTAGTGAATTTTTGAAAAATACTTTTTTTATGATTTAAATTAAATATAGCTACGAATTTCTTTAGGTAAACCTGTTGGTATGTATTTAGAAACGTATTTTAATTAATAAAATATAATTTTCATTCCATAAACAGATGGGTGAAGATAGAGCTTATATGGGATCTTAGACTACCTAAGATTTTAAACTTAAGACAAATTATTAAAAAAGCCAGAGAGCATTATTTACCAGTTTTTTAATATCTGCTTTGTGGACTATTCTAAGGCGTTTTATAACGTACAGTGGCTTAAACTATGGGAAAACCTTATCTCTATGCGAGTTCCTTACCACATAGTGTTTTTCATAGCGACTCTATGAGTCTAATTCGGCTCATATAAGAATTGATGGTAACCTGTCTGGTCAAACTGCAACCAGAAAAGGGGTTCATAAGGGATGTGTATTATCTCCGATGTTATTTAACACTCACTCTGAATTTGTGATGAGACAGGTATTGGACAACTGGAATGGCGGTATGACTATTGGCGAAAGCAAAATATCCAACTTAAGATTTGCTGACGATACAACCTTTATTGCTGCTTCTCAGGAAGAACTAGTAGCTCTATTAAACATCTTAGAACAACACAGTGCAGCATATGGTCTTGGTATTAACTACAACAATACCAAGGGTATGATCGTAGATAGAGAGCACGATAATCATCGAGAAATAAAGTCAGTAGGCCGTTGTGAAGTAGTTCAAAGTTTTGTGTACCTCGGTTCTTTGATTGACAATTTGGGAAGTTGTGAAACTGAGATTCGACGACAAATTCAATAGGCTGTGTGACCATGCCAAACCTTACTAAAATATGGCGTGACCATAACATCACTAAAGCTACCAAAATGTCGCTCGTTCAGTCTCTTGTGTTCTCCATATTTTTGTACGCCTCGGAAACTTGGACTGTTAAAAAGGCAGGTCGAGCTCGCATAGATGCTTTTGAAATATGGACGTAGATGAGAATGCTGAAAGTTCCTCATACCGCCCATCGAACTAACGTTTCCGTACTGGATGAGCTCGGTAATCCAAAGAGACTATCCTCCATTGTGTCGACAAGAATGCTTACATTCTTCGGGCATATACACAGAAGCGATAATATGGAGAAACTTGTAGTTCAGGGTCATGCCCCGAGTGGGCGGCGCCGTGGCCGTTCCCCTACACGCTGGGTGGATGCGACGAAACAGTAGCTGGATATGAGTATCAAGAACGCCACTGAACTGACAGTATATCGCGAACGATGGTGAGCTACAGTTCTCAGAACTATTGATAATATTCGTATCGGCAATACTCTAGCTCCGACTTAATGCATTTTACGAGTTCACAACATGTCTGTTAAGACATAGTGCCTATGATAAAGACTACCTAACAATCTCCTAGCGATTACAAAGAGATATGTTTCTCCGGCGAAATCGAAATCGTAACAGACTGAAGCTAGTTCCGGAATATTCCGGTGATCTGGTATACCGAAAAACACTTAAGTACTTACTGGTAATGACAAAGTATACGGCTAAGGCTCCTAGCGCCGTTTTGGCATATGCGGCGGTCATTTCTGCACTGTTCCTTTTGCTGCGTTCAAACTGGAATTTCTTCACCGCTGGTGGAAGGCCGAAGATATTACGTATGCTTACGACCGGTCGCGGATCGGGACACACATTACACTGACCATACACCGACACTCATACTTGTTTATATGAAGAGATAGCTTATAAATAACGTTAGTTCAGTTATGTTAGACTCGGCAGAATTCAATCCGGCATTACAATCTTCTTGTCGCTAAAATACCCTAAATATCTGGAGTCGTTATCTGGCTTCCTATCTGTACAAAAACTCGTATCGTGTCTAGTTTGAGGGTGCTAACTTAAAATCTGGCTGTTGTTTTGAGTTTCAGCGTCAGGTAAAGATCAAAAATTTTCAGACCCCTAGATCCTCAACTTCACCCTAAATATCTAAAATCGTTATCTGACTTCCTTTCATGACGAAAACTCGTATTGTGTATAGTTTGAGAGTGCCAATTTCAAATCCGGCCTTGCTTTGGGTTTCAGCCTCAGGTAAAGGAGATCGAAAGTTTGCAGACCCTCAGATCTCCAAGTTCACCCTAAATATCTAAAATCGTTATCTGGCTTCCTTTCAGGACAAAAACTCGTGCCGTGTATAGTTTGAGGGTGCCAATTTTAAATCCGGCCGTTGTTTTGGGTTTCAGCCTCAATTAAAGGAGTTCAAAAATTTTCAGACCCTCAAATTTCCAAATTCACCCTAAATGTCTAAAATCGTTATCTGACTTCCTATCATGACGAACATTCGTATGATGTATATTTTGAAGGTGTCAATTTCAAATCCGGCCGTTGTTTCGAGTTTCAGCCACAGGTAAACAAGATCAAAAATTTGTTGACCCTCAGATCTTTAAGTGCACCCTAAATATCTAAAATGTCATCTATCTTCCTATCAAGACTAAAACTCGTATCGTGTATAGTTTGAGGGTGCCAATTCCAAATCCGGTCATTGTTTTGAGTTTCAGCCTCAGGTGAAGAAAGTCAAAAATGTTCAAGCCCTCAGATCTTCAAGTATACCCTGAATATGAAAAATCGTTATCTGACTTCCTATAAGAACGAGCTTTCATATGGTGTATAGTTTGGAGGTGCCGATTTCAAATGCGGCCGTTGTTTGGAGTTCCAGCTTAAGCAAGCAAAGTAAATTGAGTGTTCATTTAAGTGGAAGTGAAAATAGCAGCAGGAAACAGGTTGCGTTTATTTTTATTTTGTAGTGTTTGACTACGATGAACCAGACATCAGATGTAAGTGGTATTAGTATCAATGAATATAGACATTCCTTTAAATCAGTAAATCATAATTTGTTGGTGATTTGAGTTAGATTTGACCTCTGTCATTAAGAATATCTTGTTGGTCTCAAATAGAAAATATTTTGGCACACTATTTTCAAATAGGTTTTCTGTTGATTTAATGTTAAAACCTTTTCTATGTCCAGCCAAAGAATGTTTACAATTTTGTGAGAGAGGATAAGTTGCCAATTTTACCACCATCCTAAGTATTCCTCAAAACTTGCAGTTCTTTAAAAATTGCACCTGACAGAAAATATGCCTTACATTAAAACTGTTGCAGAGGATTTATTTATTATTCTCGGAGAAGTACATTGTTTTACAAATTGATGAAATATCAGCCTGTATAAATGTTCTTGTCATTTCAAAAATTATAGGCAGAACATGAAGGGCAAAATTATTTGATAGGTATATGAAAGACAAACAGCTTATAGTTGGTAGGCGTAACCCTTCCATCAGAGTATACATCTCAAATTACAGTCCTTATTCACAATAGGTATTGTTAAAATTTTGATTTCAGGCCAATAGGTATAAAAGTAAGTTTTTGGGCAATTGCACAAAGCAATTTTAATAGAAATTGCAAAACAATACATCAATATACATATAGATGAGTTTGTTTTAGACACATTTGTTCATGTAATCAACCCCAAACTGCTTCAGCTTAAGCTGAAACTCAAAATCTATCTTAAAGTAGGAAAGCTCAAAAATGTTCAGACCCTCAGATCTTCAAGTTCACCCTGAATGTCTAAACTCGTTATCTGGTTTCCTATCAGGACGAAAACTAATATGGTTTATATCTTGAAGGTGCCAATTTCGAATTTCAGCTTCAGGTAAAAAAGGTAAAGAATTTTTAGGCCCTCAGATCTTCATGTTCACTTTAAATATCTAAAATCGTCCACGAATTTTAAATCCGGCCATTGTTTTGAGTTTCGGTGTCAGGTAAAGTAGATCTGCAAGACTCTCAAATACTATCTGTGCATTCTTTTCAATTTTCATCTCGCTTGTAGCATAAGTATTTTTATTTTTCCTAGGCGATTGGTGACGGTTACTGTAGCTGTAATTTTTTTGTTCTTTTGCTTTGTTTTCCTCTTTTTCTGATAGCCTTTTCCAACATTTTTCATGTATCATATTTTTTTTATTTTCTATGATATTCTTGTATTCAAATTGTTATCATGTAAATGGTTGTAAAGCTGTTGGACAATAAATACCATTATTATTATTATACTACTTATTATAAGACATATGGGACACAAACAAACTTAATAACAACAAGAATTTAATCAATGCCATCATGCTATAAACTATTACATATTACCAGTGAGTTACTCTGATATACATATATTCGATTATATAACTGGATGTAGACAATACACAATTACAGCTGGCCAAGCAATATTGTGAAGGTTTAACCTTTCATGCACTTCTCGTACCGGCTCTCAACTGCTCCTGGAAGTTTATGTTCTGTGCATGCGTCCCCTCCAAACAGGTGGATCAAAATGAAGTCATCACAGTCTATCACACCGTCCCCATTGCAATCCTGAAAAGTGACAAATAATGTTATAGTACTCGCAAGTGAAATTCGAACACTGAGAAAAAAAGTTACGGTTGATGAGATCCGGAAGGACTAAATACAATAATAAACGAACTCATTTGCCATAATTAGTTTATAAAAAAATACAACAGATCAATAATAGGTGGGCCCTTCATGTTGACGAATGCAATGAATGTTGATAAACTCTAGAGGTACAGCCTGACAAGTGTAGAAAGAGACTTGGGAATTTCGCCGCTGTCTCACACGCACACGTTATTTCATATCCTCTTGTCTCTTGCTATCCTTGTCTATTTCATATTTCTCACGGCTCTTGTTACACTTGTCAGGCTGTACAGCCTAGTACGAATCTATTTTAAATTAAAACTTGAAGCTATCTTTTAAAACTATACAATTTTGGGACCCTATACCGAAGTTTTGGTTAACCGATCACTTTTTACAACTAATAACGATGTAATAGCATATAACAAAATTAAAAAATTCGATGACAAGCTTTTGCCAAACGCTCTGTTGAAATTTTACACTCCCTGAGATACCTTTAAGAGCTCAAATGCGATATTATCGCCTATGTTTACCACATTTACAACAAGTTTGTGGTACTATTGGTTAACTAGTAAGATGAGCATGTATTTACCGTAAAGTGCATGGCTAACTATTTGGTGATCTTTTAAAATAAATGTCTTTCTTATAACGTTTTTGAAGTCGCTTTTCAAAATATGCTGATTTTCACGCTATGTTGCAAAGTATTTGATACATGATCACTTTCGTTTAGTCGATAATAACGTGATATCATATTTTACTAAGGATTAATACCAAAAGTTCCAGAATCTGACACTAAAATTTTGATTTACTAGGGTTTTCGTTTGGAGGTCTGCATTGTAATGAAAATCTCTAAAAATCATTTTACCTCTGAAACAATTGAAAATCGGACCCTACTCTATAAGACTTTTCCTGTTGGAAATGAGCTGTATAGTCCTCTCCTAAAACACTTTCCATTCGTGATAGAACACCCTTGAAAAATGTTTACGTCTCAAAATATTAAATATAATTTTACAATTTTACTTCTGGACTTTAGCACGTTTTGCTTTCTTCTTTTTCGATATTATATCTTCAACTTTTAGTATTCCATTACAATCATTACTATTATTCTATACTATACAGGTGAGTGATCAAGGTTCTTCAGGGTACGGTCAAAGAACATGAAAATTACATAACTGAATAATATTTTCACGGACCAGTATAAAATACACTTAAATTTTTTATATATTAAAAAAATGGGTTGAGATTATTGTGTACTTAGTATGATTATTAACATGCCCGTACCTTTTTGTATTTGGCCATGTATGCTTTGACAGCAGAACCTGCACAGGATTTATCTGAAACACAATTGGTGTAGGCAGTAGCTGCATCAGGGGATTCCCCGTTCACAGTTGGTTTGCCGGCATCTGCCCAATATGCTGGCGAGATTCTGTACGGGCCACACCTGTCACCTACGAAAAAAAAAGTAAAGTTAGGTACCTTTTAAGGTACTAATAGCCCGTGTGAATTAGTTGACAGCTGATTTCTTGAAATCTGTTTAAAGAATTGACAAAAAACATAGATTTTTAGGTAATCTGAAATGTGAACAGCGCCAGCATAATGAGACGCCGAAACATCAGTAAAAGTATATCTTCCAAAATATGTCGTTTTATTGATGGGCTAGGTATGTTTCACATATTACATTGTCTGAAATAACTCCTCAAATGCTCAATGAAACCCTTCGGATTATGGATTTTTTATTTCAACAAAATCTAATAAATCAACCTACTTACCTTCGCACTTGCTAGACATGTCGCATCCAGAGACTGCTTCACAGATGCAGCCAAGACATTTCTGGTCGGCCTCCTGTGACATCACCACTGCAATAGGACAAACATAGTTATGTTCAAGATGAGTAAGGATTTCGGCGATGACTATGAGATAACAGTGTAGAATTGCTGTTGTTGCTGGCTATTTGAAACAGTTCACCAACGCTTTTGCAGCCTCCCATGACTTAGTGGCAAATATAAATTCAACACCGATTGTATCGTTTAGACTGATAACAGTTGCAGATGCTTGAAGTAGAAAGTAATCTCAATTTTTAGACTAAGCAGTGTCTAGAAGCTTGAATAGGACAAGAGCCTTAACTGGGACTCAATCAGATTAGAAATATTTGTCCAAAATGTGTTCTTGAAGGTTAGACATTTTGACACATGAGCATTCGAATTTTTGCATCTAGTTTATTTATTTAACCGTGTCTGAACTACAACTTGTAACTAGAAATTATAAAATATCCATAAATAAAAATAAATATTATGACAATATGTTGTGAATATAACTATAAATGTTCATATATCACTCCAGTGTCTGGCGCATTTCACAGCATTTTCATTGCACGTTCAAAGTCTCGGATGGTACATGGGGCTTGTAGAGATTGACACGCTAGAAGGTGCTCCATTATCTGGGATTCTCCACATTCACACGTTTCCTCTTCCACGTATCCCCATTTCAGGAGGTTGTTCTTGGATCTCCCCATTTGGCACCGGAGTCGCTTGAGGGTTTTCCAGGTGCCCCAGTCTAAGTCTGAGCCTGCAGGAAGTTCTTCTTTTGTATTCCAGGTTGGGATGTTGTTGACCGCTAGGCGCTGTTCCCATTTCGCCTCCTTGGTAGCAGTTTTAGGGGCTGTGAGGGGCTGTGTAGTTTGCATAAGGCCTCACCTTGATTTCAGTCTGGCCGCTGCCGGTATATATTGGGACAGAGGATGTCTGGTGTCTTCACATTGTCTGCTTCGTTCGGCCATGGCTAGGGTTAGTGGGTTTTAGGCATACGGTCATTAATCTACACGTGTCATTCAGGACAGGGTCCAATCTTTGGGCATGTGATGATCTCTCCCATACGGGGGATGCATACTCGCTGCGGAGTAACACAGTGCAAGGGCCGAGGAGCGCAGGACGTTAGGGTCTGCCCCCCATCGAGCACTAGTCAGTTACCGGAGAATGCCATTTCTAGTGTTGACTTTGGCCTTGGTTTTGTCGATATGTTTTCTGAACGTCAGGGAGCGGTCTAATGTAACATCTAGATAGACTGGGTTTGGGCAATGTTGCAGTCTGGCTGAGTTCCACTCTATTTGCAGTTCCCTTCTCGCCTGTCGGTTATTGAGGTGGAATAGGCATGTCTGCGTTTTCGCTGGATTTGGGCGGAGCTGATTTGATCTGTAATAATCATTTAATCTTGATAGGGATTCTGTTATGTGCTCCTCTATCTCTGCGATATTTTTTGACTGGCAGGTAATAGCTACGTCGTCGGCGTATATAAAGCTTCTTGTTGATGGACCGATTGGTTGGTCGTTGGTATAAACATTGAAAAGCATGGGTGCTAGCACGCTGCCTTGGGGAAGACCATTCTTCTGGTTCCTCCAACGGCTTCTTGTTCCTTGGAACTCTACATAGAATCTTCTGTTAAGTTCAAGTTGTGCTTACATGTAACGAAATACAAATATTTTTAATTACATCTTAATTTTATTTTTGTTCTTATTGTTTGCACTCGCACTCCTCCTTGCGTCTGTTTTCCTCGGCTATCATGTCCATGTAAGTCTTGTGCAATTCCGGTTGTGGCGGAAAAGTCTGGTAATATGTTCTGAACTTTCTGTTCACGGGGTGTATCAGTAAATCATATTAGATAGCATTGTTTTTATAACTTTCGTCAACTGGTAGTCTCCTGTCATTCTGTCTCTAGTGACTAATGTTGACACTAGCCAAAAACTCAAACACATAGAAAGAAGCCTTGTTAACCGTTTCTGTTACTTTTTGTGAGCTCAGTTCTCATTTAACTGCTGGTTCAGTTTAAACAAAGGGTTATAAATACCCATGGACCTGAGTCGATATAATTAGTGAATGCATTATTAGGCCAAACTAACCGTCATGGTAATCTCCTATCTGGATTGTTCCGAAAACTTCAGATGCCTTAGGCAACAAGAAATTGCGGATAGCAGTCGATTACATAAAACTTAATACCACTATGACAAACATGTTGGACGAATGTTTCTGTTTTAGACTTAGCTAATCGATTTTATTCGTCATCATAGTCATAATGTCTTAACGGACATGTTGTGAACTCGTAAAATGCATTAAGACGGAACTAAAGAATTGCTGACACTAATATTATCAATAGTTTCTTGCGTTACTCATTTTACGAGTTTCTCTTGGGATATCTTAAAGATCTTTAATGCAGTAGCCTCCCATTTGCTTTCTGCATCCTCATGCCGTTGACCAGATGTATCCACTGGCTCATCCGCCTTTAGGGACAATTTCTCACCACAGGGCAAGAAGGTGTCCGGACTCTTGTCAACTCGTCCACCCAAAGCTGTTGGTTGAGAAGAGGTTACTGCTTATACCGACAGTAGCTCGGTTCCTTTTAGTCGCCTTTTACGACACGCAGGATATACGATGGGAGATACTCTAACCCGCCCCCACACGGGGAATCGATTTTATTAGATCAACAAAAAACGGTAGGTATTTACCTTTGACCCTATAAAATTCGGCATGAAAGTTTCAAGTAGCTTTGAAAAGGCTCATGGACATCGTTCTCAGAAAATTTTAGAATTAAATTTGTTTGGTTTACAAAGAAGATATCTAATCATACGAATAGTAGGGAACTCTATTGTAAACAAAAGTCAGCAGTTCATGTTCATATGTTCATATGAAAAGCACAGATGAATGTACAGTACAGACATGAGTTAGAAATGTCTCCTGTCGTCAAAATAGTTCAGCTAAAGTATTGAAGATGCCCATATAACATCAAAATATCGATGTTAAAGTGAATAAAGAACTGGTTAATACAAATACAAGTGTTGGTTGTCTAGACGCCCCCAAGAATTGCCGAATCAACCTCTTGTGTATTAAAGAAGATCTTTACCTTAAATATTTGTATATTCAATATTAGATCTTTTCTATGAAATGGTCAATTTGATCTGAAAAAAGGCACAGAAGGAACTGATTATATACTAGATCAGTTCTTTGATACTAAAAACTGCCACCACTAACGTACCAGCTTCATTTTTATTTATTATTGACATCTTTGTTTAATTTTTTTTGTTTTGTTTTTAAAATTTTATTGTATAGTTTTATAATAAATATTAATAGTTAAAGCATGTATTTGTTTGTTGAAAATCTAAGAACGAAAAGCAATGGAGCAGCCTCAAAGTCTCTAGCGCTCAAAGCCGGCACACTCTACTTTGAAAGAAAACACAGAAACTAAATTTCTACATTATGTATCTCGCCATATCGAAAAGATGTGGCAGTTTATATGCTAAAATCCGTCGATCTGGAATTTAATTAGAATTTTTTTGGAAATTTGGTACGCTGAAGAATACTTACTGGTTATCATCACGTATACAACTAAAGCTCTGAACGCTGTTTTAGCAGGAGCTGCCATTTTTCCACCCTGGTTTGTGAAACGTTCAAACTGAAATTTCTTCTACACTGGTAGAAAGTTTGCGAGTGATCGAGGATAGAAGACTCGAAGCAAACACTGTTCTGAACCTACACCAACAATCGTGCTTGTTTATAAGAAAATGGCTTATGAATAAAATTAGTTCAGTGATTTTAGGCTTGAAATGCTCAAATCATCGATTTTTCATTTTCTTATTATTGCAGGTATTTTTGTAAGCTTGTTTTTTCCACACTTTAAGTGAGCGGTGTATCGTGATTGCCAACATTTCAGACTTCATTATAATATGTACGTTTTCTGGAAGTTTTTATGATGCATGACACTAAAATGTATGTATGTCACCTATTCCCGCAGGTCAGTCAGTCTATCGGGTTGTCTGTATGTATGTTTGCCTTTCGAACTGTCTTTCATTCTTCTGCTCGGATAATCTCAGTAACCGCTGCACAGATTTCGAGGAAATTTGCAAAGCGACATGATTTGCAGTCGTCGTAAAAACTTTCGAATTGTTTTAAAGTTTGTTTTTTTGTTGTTTTGTACTCCGAAACGTATTTTATACATAGGGTGATGAATCGACGTCACCAATCTTTTGAACGTAAGTTCTACGATGATTTGCCTAATCAGTCAATAATAATGACGCATGCATTGAAACAAGCATCAAGCAATGAATAGAAAAACATGAAGAAATTGATATTTTCTCCATACATACACGGTGGATCCTAACTTGATATATTGTTTTAACTGTGTATACAGGGTGTTCTAAAAGTTGGGACTTTCCTCTTTAGAAGCAACGGCCCTTGAAACGGCAAAGCTAATGCACGGTGAATCAGCAGCAAAACAGCAAAACAAACTCAAGCAAGTATTCACTATTTGGTTCCTACGAAGTTGTAAGTGCGGTCCTGTCGCAAGCGTCTTACAGGTAAAAGTACGATTTACGATGTTTCTCTTCAATTTGGACCATACGAGGTTTTCTAGGTCTTCCAGCGTGTGGATTCAGACATCCTGTGTCTCTAGCTCTTTGCACGAGCGAGACAAGTCGACGAGGTGCAGGGTGATTACGGTTAGGGAAACGATCGGCATACACTCGCGAAGCCGCAGCGGTATTTTGACCACACTCACCGTACAGTAAAATCATGTCCACCAGTTCATTATTGTTATAAGCGTGCGCCATTGTTTTGTTTTTAAAGTCCGATCGTCAGATGTAGCAAGTCAAGCACTCTCGTACACTATGCCACAGCAACGCGACGTATGACAAACTGCCTGTTTTAGTGTTTTCTCACCGACATCAGCACCGCTAGCGCTGCCTTGTTTGTTGTGACATTATGACATGGTGAGCCATTGCCCAGGGACGGACTTAGAATTGAGGATTTCTTTAAATGTCAGTATCTTGTTTTCTCTAAATATTTCGTTTATATGTTACTGGGAAAAACACTCATTTTTGCGAGTACTATCCGCTGTATGAGTCCCAACTTATGAAACACCCTGTAGAGGTCGCTAAAATAAACAACTTATTCAAATAACTTTCTTTCCGTAAACTGGAAGATACAGAATCAAAAAAATTAAGTGGAGTCTTGTGTATCAAGACGTAGCTAGTCTGTTAGTGTTTAGCTTCTGACTCGGATTTTTGTCTTATTGGTCAGACATTGTACCTGTCAATTAACTTTCAGTTTATCGTAGTTAAATCTAAATTAGTAAATCGTAAAAGTTGCGTTCATAATAATGCGCCACTTTTATGATTCACTATTTTAAAATTAATACGGCTAAACAGAAAGTGAATACTGTGCCATCTGACAGATGCAATGCCTAATCGATAAGACAAAAATTCAAGCAAAAAACTAAACATAGACTAGGTACATCTTGATACAATAGCCCAGATTTACATTTTTTATTCTGTATCTCGCTCATTTTTCAGGTTTTCGAAAAAGTTATTTGAAAAATTTGTTTATAATGTGTAATGTGTAATGATGATAATAATGTGAACTTTCATTGAATTAATGCCTGATGATCTTTGAACAAAGTCATCAATGTTGATAACAAAAATCAACAATATCGTCTTTACCATTTTTCTTAGATTGCATGTGTATTAGGGCTAGGTACATGTTTCCATTTATTTCGAATCTTTTTTTTATAGTCAGTCTCCCGCAAAGTCTATGGCTCTGTAGAAGCACTGCTAGAGGATAAGTGTCGATGCACGTTAGATTTGAAACGCTGCAGGTTGTAGCCGTCGATCGATATGGCACGCTTTCTACACCTTTTCCAGCTGTAGTTTCTAAAGCGTCAAGTGATAATTCAAAACGGTCAAGTTAATTTTCCAACTCGTCATTATAGTTTCAAACTGTCAGGTGTGATTTATACCTAGAAACTGTAGAAACTACAGTCGGAAAAGGTGTAAAATATAGTGTCCGACCGAACATTCGATTTCGGTTTCGGTTTCGGCCTAGTTTCGGCCAAATAACGGGTTTCGGTTTAGTTTCGGTTTCGGCTGCCATCCAGCCGAAACTACGGCCGAAACCGAAACTAAAAGCGATGGATTTGGCGCTGCGATCTGACGCCGTCGGAGCACTAATCTTCAAGCGAAGAAGTCTGATTTTGCTGGGTAGATGATGGTAATAACTTATCACAAGTTAAAAAGCCTATTTATCGGAGCCAAGCTTGCAAAGAAACGCAGATATTACTTTCATTAGAATTTCAGTCCATTTCTGAGAAAGGTTCCCCTAAAATTCAGGTCGGCCTTACTGACGACTGTTTCCTCTGAACAACTACTTAATGCTACTAGTCAAATTTATTCAGACTGAGGAAGCTACTTTCAAAGAAAGTTGATAAATTATTGTTTCTCGCTTACAATATTACAATATTAGATTGTTCAGTTATGAATTATTATTATTATTACAACACTATCATGAGTAGAGCAGCGCAAAGCGCTATAAACTCAAAATGCAAATAACGATTAGTTACAATACAAACCTAACTAAGCTAAGACACATCACGTACGCATATTGTTCCAGTTATCGAGTCTGTTGTTGAATAGGTTCACGGACTCACTATTCACTACGCTGGAGGGGAGCTTATATACTGATAGTCAACAATAGCTGTAGCTCAATGCAGCTCACAACAGTTTTTCAAATTCAGAGAAAACTCCTTACTTTCAAAAATACTTAGTAGTTGTACTTAGGACGTAGGTACTTCAGAAATTTAGTTTTGAGGCAGCTAATTGATAACAGTGTCATAAAGATTGACCAAAGTTTGGGGTGTTATTTAGTAGATACAAAACATTATATAAATATAAAATAGTTGATATTTGGTTCAAATTAACTTCTTATTTCAAAAAGTATAAATAATTTATTTGAAATAAGGTGTGATAATGCTGATGAAACGTTATTCATTTTTATATCCACAAAAAAATTACTGACGTTATATTGATGTTTCGGTTTCGATTTCGGCTGAAACTGAGATGGAGGCCGAAATTCGGTTTCGGTTTCGGCCGTAAAAAGTAGTTTCGGTCGGACACTAGTAGAATAGCGTTCTTCAATCTAAAACCACTGGACTAATTTCGGAATACAGATCGGTTACATTTTACACTTCTTGGGGCCTGGGAATGCCGAAGATAAATAATAATAATAATATCGCGTGCTACCGCACATCATAATTACTAATAATTGTAGCCATAAATCGCAACGAAATTAACTCAGTATTAGATAAGAATATTAGTTTGTATGATCCCATTTTAAAATCAAAAACAAATACATTATTTATAGAAACATTTGCTGACAACTTTATTTACAGAGCACAATGGTTTGCACGTAGGCAATCAAAGAAGTATACAGATGGATTAATTTATGCAGATAAATTAAAAGGAATACTGACAACTATTTGAATATTATCTTCTAAGACACCAGTAGTTCATTATCGACTGAGAAAAAGCCGAGCAAAATCTATTCACAGTCTAGACTGATGCAAATATCATAGCTGACAAAACTCTGCACTGATATCCATTATATTTGTCTTAATAGCACTTTTAAAAAAGTAGGAAAAAATTTACTTGAGTAAATTCAAACAGCGCTCTCACTGTGGAATTTGTTGGTATAAAAATTTAATTTTTTTATTGTATCGACAAAAGCGGATTTTTCCCGGACTAGTAATAAACAAATTTAACATTTAGTCTTGAAAAAAAAAGAAAAAAAAGTTGTTGACCGCGATGAGATTTGAACCCACGCCCTTTCGGACTGGTGCCTAGCATCTTAACCGCTCGGCCACGCTAGCTGTGCTTTAGGAATATCACTACACCGTACACAATACGTCGTCAGTTACCTATCGTGATTTAATTCAATTTTTTTTTAAACCGGAAGCGATATTGATAAAACCGGATTTTTTCCGGATTAGTTTTTTCATGCTGATTCCGAATTTGTATTTAGTTTTTCTCTAGCATCTGTAGTTTTGGTTATCTTTTGTATACAGACAGACGAACAGACGGACGGACGGACAGCCAGCCAGAGGCTCTGCATAAGGACCTCGGATCCTGAGGTTCACCTGCAAAAAATCGAAAATCTATATTTGATCTTCTATGAGGATGAAACCTCGTGTCATAGATAATTAGAGTACCCTTATTACAAATCCGGCCAATGTTTCGACTTTTAGTCTCGTTTAACGAAAATGGAAAATCTCCGATGCTCGGATCCTGAGGTCCACCCGCAAAAAATCGAAAATCTTTATTTGATCTTCTATGAGGATGTAACCTCGTATCCTAGATAACTAGAGTATCCTAATTACAAATCCGGCAAATGTTTCGACTTTTAGTCTCGTTCAACGAAAATGGAAAATCTCCGATGCTCGGATCCTGAGGTCCACACGCAAAAAATCGAAAATCTTTATTTGATCTTCTATGAGGATCAAATCTCGTGTCATAGATGATTAGAGTACCCTAATTACAAATCCGGCCAATGTTTCGACTTTTAGTGTCGTTCAACGAAAATGGAAAATCTCCGATGCTCGGATCCTGAGGTTCACCCGCAAAAAATCGAATATCTTTATTTGATCTTCTATGAGGATGAAACCTCGTGTCATAGATAATTAGAGTACCCTAATTACAAATCCGGCCAATGTCTCGATTTTAGTGTCGTTCAACGAAAATCGAAAATCTCCGTTGCTTGGATCCTGAGGTTCACCCGCAAAAAATCGAAAATCTTTATTTGATCTTCTATGAGGATGAAACCTCGTGTCATAGATAATTAGAGTACCCTAATTACAAATCCGGCCAATGTCTCGATTTTAGTGTCGTTCAACGAAAATCGAAAATCTCCGTTGCTTGGATCCTGAGGTTCACCCGCAAAAAATCGAAAATCTTTATTTGATCTTCTATGAGGATGAAACCTCGTGTCATAGATAATTAGAGTACCTTAATTACAAATCCGCCCAATGTTTCGACTTTTAGTGTCGTTCAACGAAAATGGAAAATCTCCGATGCTCGGATCCTGAGGTTCACCCGCTAATAATCGAAAATCTTTATTTGATCTTCTATGAGGATGTAACCTCGTATCCTAGATAACTAGAGTATCCTAATTACAAATCCGGCAAATGTTTCGACTTTTAGTCTCGTTCAACGAAAATGGAAAATCTCCGATGCTCGGATCCTGAGGTCCACCCGCAAAAAATCGAAAATCTTTATTTGATCTTCTATGAGGATGAAACCTCGTGTCATAGATAATTAGAGTACCTTAATTACAAATCCGCCCAATGTTTCGACTTTTAGTGTCGTTCAACGAAAATGCAAAATCTCCGACGCTCGGATCCTGAGGTTCACCCGCAAAAAATCGAAAATCTTTATTTGATCATCTATGAGGATGAAACCTCGTGTCATAGATAATTAGAGTACCTTAATTACAAATCCGCCCAATGTTTCGACTTTTAGTGTCGTTCAACGAAAATGGAAAATCTCCGATGCTCGGATCCTGAGGTTCACCCGCAAAAAATCGAAAATCTTTATTTGATCTTCTATGAGGATGAAACCTCGTGTCATAGATAATTACAGTACCCTAATTACAAATCCGCCCAATGTTTCGACTTTTAGTGTCGTTCAACGAAAATGGAAAATCTCCGATGCTCGGATCCTGAGGTTCACCCGCAAAAAATCGAAAATCTTTGCTTGATCTTCTATGAGGATGAAACCTAGTGTCATAGATAATTAGAGTACCCTAATTACAAATCCGGCCAATGCTTCGACTTTTAGTGTGGTTCAACGAAAATGGAAAATCTCCGATGCTCGGATCCTGAGGTTCACCCACAAAAAATCGAAAATCTTTATTTGATCATCTATGAGGATGAAACCTCGTGTCATAGATAATTAGAGTACCCTAATTACAAATCCGGCCAATGTTTCGACTTTTAGTGTCGTTCAACGAAAATGGAAAATCTCCGATGCTCGGATCCTGAGGTTCACCCGCAAAAAATCGAAAATCTTTGCTTGATCTTCTATGAGGATGAAACCTCGTGTCATAGATAATTAGAGTACCCTAATTACAAATCCGTCCAATGCTTCGACTTTTAGTGTGGTTCAACGAAAATGGAAAATCTCCGATGCTCGGATCCTGAGGTTCACCCGCAAAAAATGGAAAATCTTTATTTGATCTTCTATGAGGATGAAACCTTGTGTCGTAGATAATTAGAGTACCCTAATTACAAATCCGGCCAATGCTTCGACTTTTAGTGTCGTTCAACGAAAATGGAATATCTCCGATGCTCGGATCCAGAGGTTCACCCGCAAAAAATCGAAAATCTTGATTTGATCTTCTATGAGGATGAAACCTCGTGTCATAGATAATTAGAGTACCCTAATTACAAATCCGCCCAATGTTTCGACTTTTAGTGTCGTTCAACGAAAATGGAAAATCTCCGATGCTCGGATCCTGAGGTTCACCCGCAAAAAATCGAAAATCTTTGCTTGATCTTCTATGAGGATGAAACCTCGTGTCATAGATAATTAGAGTACCCTAATTACAAATCCGGCCAATGCTTCGACTTTTAGTGTGGTTCAACGAAAATGGAAAATCTCCGATGCTCGGATCCTGAGGTTCACCCGCAAAAAATCGAAAATCTTTATTTGATCTTCTATGAGGATGAAACCTCGTGTCGTAGATAATTAGAGTACCCTAATTACAAATCCGGCCAATGCTTCGACTTTTAGTGTCGTTGAACGAAAATGGAAAATCTCCGATGCTCGGATCCTGAGGTTCACCCGCAAAAAATCGAAAATCTTTATTTGATCTTCTATGAGGATGAAACCTCGTGTCATAGATAATTAGAGTACCCTAATTACAAATCCGGCCAATGTTTCGACTTTTAGTGTCGTTCAACGAAAATTCAAAATCTCCGATGCTCGGATCCTGAGGTTCTCCCGCAAATAATCGAAAATCTTTATTTGATCATCTGTGAGGATGAAACCTCGTGTCATAGATAATTAGAGTACCCTAATTACAAATCCGGCCAATGCTTCGACTTTTAGTGTCGTTCAACGAAAATGGAATATCTCCGATGCTCGGATCCAGAGGTTCACCCGCAAAAAATCGAAAATCTTGATTTGATCTTCTATGAGGATGAAACCTCGTGTCATAGATAATTACAGTACCCTAATTACAAATCCGGCCAATGCTTCGACTTTTAGTGTCGTTCAACGAAAATGGAATATCTCCGATGCTCGGATCCAGAGGTTCACCCGCAAAAAATCGAAAATCTTTATTTGATCATCTATGAGGATGAAACCTCGTGTCATAGATAATTAGAGTACCCTAATTGCAAATCCGGCCAATGCTTCGACTTTTAGTGTGGTTCAACGAAAATGGAAAATCTCCGATGCTCGGATCCTGAGGTTCACCCGCAAAAAATCGAAAATCTTTATTTGATCTTCTATGAGGATGAAACCTCGTGTCGTAGATAATTAGAGTACCCTAATTACAAATCCGGCCAATGCTTCGACTTTTAGTGTCGTTGAACGAAAATGGAAAATCTCCGATGCTCGGATCCTGAGGTTCACCCGCAAAAAATCGAAAATCTTTATTTGATCTTCTATGAGGATGAAACCTCGTGTCATAGATAATTAGAGTACCCTAATTACAAATCCGGCCAATGTTTCGACTTTTAGTGTCGTTCAACGAAAATTCAAAATCTCCGATGCTCGGATCCTGAGGTTCTCCCGCAAATAATCGAAAATCTTTATTTGATCTTCTATGAGGATGAAACCTCGTGTCATAGATAATTAGAGTACCCTAATTACAAATCCGGCCAATTTTTCGACTTTTAGTGCCGTTCAACAAAAATTCAAAATCTCCGTTGCTCGGATCCTGAGGTTCACCCGCAAAAAATCGAAAATCTTTATTTGATCTTCTATGAGGATGAAACCTCGTGTCATAGATAAGTAGAGTACCCTAATTACAAATCCAGCCAATGTTTCGACTTTTAGTGTCGTTCAACGAAAATTCAAAATCTCCGATGCTCGGATCCTGAGGTTCACCCGCAAAAAATCGAAAATCTTTATTTGATCTTCTATGAGGATGAAACCTCGTGTCATAGATAATTAGAGTACCCTAATTACAAATCCGGCCAATGTTTCGACTTTTAGTGTCGTTCAACGAAAATGGAAAATCTCCGATGCACGGATCCTGAGGTTCACCCGCAAAAAATCGAAAATCTTTATTTGATCTTCTATGAGGATGAAACCTCGTGTCATAGATAATTAGAGTACCCTAATTACAAATCCGGCCAGTGTTTCGACTTTTAGTGTCGTTCAACGAAAATTCAAATCTCCGATGCTCGGATCCTGAGGTTCACCCGCAAAAAATCGAAAATCTTTATTTGATCTTCTATGAGGATGAAAGCTCGTGTCATAGATAATTAGAGTACCCACGGACTGGTGCCTAGCGTCTTAACCGCTCGGCCACGCTAGCTGTGCTTTAGAAATATCACTACACCGTACACAATACGTCGTCAGTTACCTATCGTAATTTGATTCAATTTTTTTTAAACCGGAAGCGATATTGACAGAGCCGGATTTTTCCCGGACTAGTTTTTTCATGCTGATTCCGAATTTGTATTTAGTTCTTCTCTAGCACCTGTAGTTTTGGCTATCTTTTGTATACATACAGACAGACGGACGGACGGACAGACAAAAGCTTTGCATAAGCGCTCTTTCAGTCACGTCAGTGAGTCAGTGAGAGCTAAAACCAGTATGAGCTGTTGATTTTCGAGATATTTGCAAGCTATTAACATTATTATCATTGAGTGTAGTATTTAGAATACAAATTCTGCCACCTCGAAGGTTACACCTTATATGGGCTATTAGCATATGAAAATAATTTGGCTAACCTATTGCTTCAACTTTTCTGTCCGTTCTGAAGTTCATAGCGCTTGTTGGGTCATCGTTAGTTCTTCCTTCATCTTCATTGTTATCATACAGAAGGACTTGTGACTTATCCCATAAAAGCTTACAATTTAGGTATATGACGTTTCATATACATCTGACACTGATTTTCGGGCCAATCGAAGCTGAAGGGATTAAGTTACCCCTCATTGACAACCTATTTAGAATATTGCTTTTTCAAACCACTCAACACCACTGATGTAAGTATTTGACCTACGAATTGAAAAATACAGGGTGGGGCATAAAAACCAAGTATTTTTGGTTTGAGTAGTACCCATATATTAGAAAAGGGAGGAGCGCGCGGTTTATCACAATCCTTTCCTTGACTCAAACCATTTCACTTTCTTACTTGCCACTTGCCATCATGGAGCGGTAGACGCTAGAACAACGCGTGGCATCATTGGCCCATATTTTTTTGGAGAAAATGGGGTCACCCCTACAGTAACATCTGAACGTTACATTCATATGGTGAATACCTTTTTCATACCTGAATTGCAAAGAAGAGGTGTGAATATCAAAGATTTGCGGTTCCAGCAAGATGGGGCCACGGCAGACACCGCCAGAGCATCCATGGCTGTTCTTCGCCACCTGTTTCCAAATCGTTCAATTTCTAGGTTTGGTGGCATTTCATGACCTATTCGGTCTCCCGACTTATCAATTTGTGATTTTTTCTATGTCACGTGTTTAAAGGGCCAAGCCCCGTATGTTAGACGCAGAGAAGGATGGAAACAGTGGAGTGCAATTTTCGTGAACGGCTGCATCATATGCCAGATGTAATCTTTGCACTTAGATATTTCAAAATGGTTCATTCTCAGCTATGTTCTACTACCAATAATTAATACCAAATTTTAGAGTAAAAACTAATAATTTTATGATTATTTCAAAAACACTTGATTAATATGCCCCACCCTGTATATCCGCCTACCCGACAATACCTGCCATTTTAAGTTTTTTTGGGAGAAAAATTAAATTGATGCGATGGCGAGGGTATTTAATTAATTAATTTTTTCCTTACTACCCGAACTAGTCTCCTCCAGCATTCCTTCTTTTGGAGAACTTCGACGCTGTGGAATCAGCTGTCGGGGAATTTGTTTCCCGACGGCTACAACCTGCAGCGTTTCAAATCTAACGTGAACCGATACTTATCCTCTCGCAGCGCTTCTACAGCGCCATAGGCTTTAAGCCTTTGCGAGAGGCCGACCATAAAAAAAAACTATTTTCTTTGATAATCCCAAAGCCTGTTTAGCTTTGAAATTTATAATATGTCTACAATTAAATGTTGATCCATTGTTATCACCAACAATGTGTGGGAAAAGGTACTGAGTCATTCATCTTGACTACATTTTCTGTTCGTAATAATGTTTAAAACATTTCTGAATTTCCCGTCGCTCAGCGGCAAATAGCGTTTAAAGCGGCCCACAGACGCTCCGGAAGTCCTTAGACGAAAAACTGCACAGTCCTGGCCTCAGGGATTATCGGAGCGTATGTGGAGGTTCGCCGGACTGTACAGGCCGCCGGATGTGGAATTGAAAGACCATTCGATCGCCTGCGCAGACCGTCTTTTGATGCCATGCTTGCTAGAATTGAACTGTAGGGATGGGCAAAAATAACCGGTTTTTCAAATAACCGGTTATAGCATATCTAATAACAGGTTATAAACAGGTTATTTTTTACTGGCGGTTAAACCGGTTAGCCGGTCTTTTCATCGAATAACCGAAAGCCGCTTATTTCGTCGCACCGTCATGTCTCATTGCCCACGCATTCTATGGTTCTATGATTTATCTTTCCGTTTGATTTGGAATCTATGACTTTGCAGTGTTCTGTCACTTCTGTCATCTGTCTGTGGCTTTTTGCGGTTTCCACTTTTTGGCAAAAACAAAAATCATAACATTAAATTAATTACTAAAAAATCATTTTGGGCTTTGCATTTGTCAATCGACGATTGCTCTTCGGTTCTTGACTGTTGTCGGATCATCTGTGCCATCAGAGAAGCTGGTGTCACTCCTTAACAATGTATGCACTGATAAAAGTCGACTCACACCACAGCATGTAAATCAACTACTTTTTCTTGGGTCGTTAGATGATACCTCCTGGGAATTATAGCTGATATTTCTTTTGTTTGTAATATAAAATTCAAAAATGCAAAAACTCCTGTTTTTTACCTTTACTGTGACAGCTGTATTCTACTATGTACTGAAAACATGTACAAAAAAAGTGTAAAGAAATGTTTCACAAATTTGAAATTTTACCCAGTTTTCACACTCCTTGAAACGGATGTATGGCACAACGAAGTACTGTATGCTGTATGACCTGACATACGAAAGTCACTTCTAAGAATGCTAAACCTAACCTATATTTTATTGTGCAAAAAAATAACCGGTTATTGGTATAACTGGTTATTTGGTCCAGGTTAACCGCCTCAGGTTATTTTTTATCAAAAAAACAACCGGTTAACCGACAACCGGTTATTTTTGAATAACCGTCCATCACTACTGAACTGAACTGAAAGGATTCCTGAGCGAAGGAGGGTGCATGCAGGCCAAAGTGCAAGAGCCTTCAGGCCAGGACTGTGCAGTTTTTCCTCTGAGGATTTCCGGAGCATCTGTGGGCCTCTTAATATCTACCAGTCTACCAGCATAAAACAATGGTCCAATTTGTAATAAATTTCAAAGAGATCATCAGATAAAATGCGTCCGCCTCGAAACCGAAAGAAACATAAAAACTTCAATAGCGTATTAGCCCACAGTAAATAAAAAATAAATAAACCACATGCGTGAATGTCAACAGGATAGGATGAATAGCATTTCGTGAGCTTGAATCTTGAATCATTATCCTTATTTCGCTGAACGATGACGCATTGGTGTTTTTAGATCCGCTACAGAAGAAGGCAGACAATTACCCGCCCACACGATAAATCTGGGTAAAGGTTTGATCAAAAAACGACGAGGTCTTCGGGCTGGAATTTATTTTAGATGCTTGTAACTTTATAAGGCGCAACAAGGTGGTATGCGAAATGATTTTGTTTGGATAACTACATTCAAACGTGTTTCACTGACCGTCTGAAAAATCACTTATGCTTGTCGTTTGGGCCACCGCTGTGGCCTTTTTGGAACTATAATGTTTGACAAAACATTAATTTTCCATGATTTTCTTGTTCCAGGAGACAGCTTTTGTTAATTAACATCCTAATTTAGCTACTCCCAACCTGTGGGGCAATGGGGCACGCCCCCCGGGAGATGCAATAAATCTAAAAGGGGGACGCAAGTATATCGAGCAAAACAGAACGATAAAAAAACATAAAAAATATCATTGATAAGCTTTTTCAACTGATAAAAAATATATTCTGACTTAATTGTGGTTGTTTTTCATGGGTTTCGGTCACCGATTGAAACTATAACTTTCCTTCACTACGTTTCGGTTTATTTTAATCTAAACCATCTTCAGGTGTCTATAAATGAATAGGAAATGATCTGTATATAATAAAAATAAGAATAAAAGTGCAAAAAAAACAACAAAAAGAACAATTAAACAGAAGATAAATTGTATGTGTAAAGTAGAAATACCTATAACTAACTATAAATGTATTCATAAAACTTTTAAACATAAACTTAGTAACCTTATTTTCGTTTATTGAAAATAAATATAAAAGAATTAAATTTACTGAGACAAGGAGAATAATACTAACAAGCCTACTTACGTTAGTTTCAGATTTCGGTTACATTTCTGTAAATTTTTTTGTTTGTGAAGCAGACTCTACGGGTTGAGAGAGCTGAATGACCTACACGGCGTTTTTGACAAAAATAAGCGTAAAATTCTGACTTAATAAAAAATAAATTATACTGTCTACGTTTACGCAAGGCTAAAATATAACTTAAAAATTGGAATGTACTGCACAATGTAGGTAGTACCTATATACCTATATTTGTATTTAATAACTAAATAATAACATGAATATTAAATTAAAAAGAAGATTATTAGTGGCTCCCTTGTGCCAATCTTACAGAGTAAAGCTTCTCGAAAGAAGGTTTAATATTAAAAATTGGCACTTCAGATACTCGCTCTATTTCTTAAGCTGCGTACAGATCTGAGCGCACACAAGAAATTCGTGATGAAACTGAAAAATTACATGTTCTAATTTCTATTGAATTTTTTTTGCGGAATTTTAGAGATATTTGGGACTGCCAACAACTTGCAGGTCTTGATTTGCGTCCTCAGAGTAACCACTGTTCAGTTCTGAGTTTGCGTCATATCATACCTACCTACCTACGAACAATATAACGTCAGTTGGCATTAGATTACTACAATTTACCTACATAGGTCGTATGGGTCGTAGGTATGATGTTAGTGGAACTCTAAAAATGACAATAAATTGTAGGATTCTTTCTGTCAATTTCTTTACGAATTTCTTCAAGGTCACAAATTTGATTGATTTCTTGACCGTGTAAAGTAGTTTTTAATGGATCTGCATTTTGCCTTCAAAGCAGCCGCGGCAGAAAATCTTGTTTAGCGAAGGCATGGTTGAAATTCTGTATCTGTACTTTCCATCCGTCCTCGAGTCAGACAAAAAAATCGTAATATAAAATGCCCAACAAGAATGAGTGAAAGTTGAAACAACAGAATTGTTTAATTGTTGTAACTTGGAACAGCTGACTCACCATATCGTCGGTGACGTCGGTGGAACATGCTCAATGCTCAATGCTCATCCTCATCCAGCAATCTGAGAAGGATTCTGCGTATTTTACGTGTTAACATTAAAATATTTACTGACAGATGTCGCCACAGTCGACGCCATGGTGTTGCCATCTGTGAATGCTATATTTGAATATCACTTACGAGGGATGAATTCTTAAAGATTCCTGCTTCTGTCATGTTGAAGTCAAACTGTCAAATAACACATGTTGCACAATACAGTTATAGATGGCACCACAGTAATAGCTAGTGATGGGAGGCCTAGCATTGTAATATTCGTTTATTTCAAGGGATAGATATTAAGTTTATGAAACATGAGACGCGAACTTATTTGAGTGAAGTAGAAAATAAGTATCTTGTATCTGCGATTGAGAGTTAAACTCTTAGATAAGGTTAAACTAATAAAGCCATGTTTCATTACGGTTACTTTCATTGGTGAAAACAGCTTGTGAAAGTAAAAACAGCTAGCAAGACGACAGAATTCCAATACATTACGGATACAGAACTCAGGTCTACCCAACCTCCAACCCATCTCTATTTCCCACTGACATATGATAGGTCAATATGTCACTTCATTGAGAATTTTCTTAATTTATTTATTTATCAGCAATAATTAGGTAATTCAACGAGGACAGTGAAAAGTATCCATAATCGTAAGATAAACCACACATTTTTCATATTCTGCACCCTTTAAATTTCCACAGAACTTAGGTTAAGATATGTCCTGTTATGTAATGTAATTCCTTGTATTTATTACAGATATGTTCCGATTAACGATAACCAAAGCCCTAAACGGGGCCAAAGTAAGCCCCAAACCTATATTCATTGCTGCCAGACTGCAGAGTGGCGAGGTCAAAAAACCGGAAAAGATTGAAGTCTTCATTGATGATCAGCCTGTGTTAGTGGAGCCAGGAACAACTGTGCTCCAAGCAGCAGCCTTAATAGGAGTTGAAATACCCAGGTTTTGCTACCACGAGCGGTTAGCTGTGGCTGGAAATTGTAGAATGTGTCTTGTTGAGGTTGAGAAGTCTCCTAAGCCAGTTGCTGCTTGTGCTATGCCAGTTATGAAAGGTATTTTTTACATTCTGATGAATATGTTCAATGAAAACTATATTATATAGCTTCTTCTATTGTAAATTGTAACTTTATAATATCAGGTAGATACAAAAGAGTCTTCATTGCCTTTAAATATCTTCAATAACAATTATCAGTTCTTCTTCTTCTTCTTCTATCAGTTGGATTTTATCTTATGCCTTATTGATAAGTTATGCTCTTATTTCTGAAAACTGTATTGATGTCAAAGTACAGTCATCATCATTTAGTTTATTATTAGCTTTGTCACATCATAATTAGTAATATTTCAACCAATCTTTCCAGGTTGGCGCATTAAAACAAACTCTGAGATGACAAAAAAGGCACGAGAAGGAATCATGGAGTTCCTGCTGGTGAACCATCCCTTGGACTGTCCAATTTGTGATCAGGGTGGTGAATGTGACCTTCAGGACCAAAGCATGGCATTTGGCTCTGATAGGTCTAGGTTTACTGATATAGATTTCTCTGGAAAGAGAGCAGTGGAAGATAAAGACATTGGGCCCTTAGTCAAGACTATCATGACTAGGTGTATCCATTGTACTAGGTGTATCAGGTTTGCCTCTGAAATTGCAGGGGTAGATGATCTGGGTAAGTTGGTGGATTCAGTAAAAAGTTTGAATTTTTATAATACAAAAACTGATGTTTGTGTATATTACCAAATTATCTATTAATAGGGTGACCATCCATCTGGAAAATCCTGGGCTTGTCTAGAAATTTAAATTTCACCATTGGGGAATTTCAAAAATCAGTATAATTTCCAGAATTTGAGTCCCAGTCGAAAATGGTTGGTACAACATACAGCAAAATGAACAATTACAGCTAATGGGTTGGCAAAAAAATCACAAAAATGGTCAGTTAATGGACAGGCAAAAAAAACACAACTGTGGCCCCCCTCTAAAGCCAAGCATCCAGAATTGATCTATGAAGTATATGGTCACCCTATGTATTAACCTATTGCCCTACCAAAATGTGTCAAGTTTATTAGCACAGCATAGAAAACAACCAGCACAATAACTCAAGATGGCGGAAATTACACGCACATCCACACTTTTGTCGATACTTTTTGAGGCATTCCAAGCTGGCATTGATACTTTTGTATCGGTATCGAAAATAATTTTATAATTATTGAGGGGTGTAATCAGTTGCACAAAATGCTCTGTATGAACCAAACGTGCCTATTTGGCTAGAAAATATCGAGTTGGTACCGGTATCGATATTTTCATTTTCGCATCTCTACCCAAACTTGACAGCCGAAAATCATTCAAAAATCCTCCCAAGGTCAAATTTTGTGGGAACCATTTTTATATAGGAAATCCTCAGAGATATTATGCTGGTTGTTTTCTATGCTGTGTTTATTAGTTTCTTTCGTTTTCATACAAGACACACTGGTCGTACTTTGAAGAATTATGCTTTATCCATAACAGGATCCCCTTGTATGCAGCCTTTAACCATGTGACCTACTTTTCATAAACCATGCTTTAAAGAATAATCTATCACAAAAAAAAGCATAAAATATATTTTTCACTATGCTTGGGTTTAATCAAATTTTTATTCATATTATTTTTATTTTTTTATTCATATTTTATTTACTCAGGTACAACTGGTCGTGGTAATGATATGCAAGTAGGAACCTATGTAGAAAAACTGTTTATGTCTGAACTGTCTGGAAATGTGATAGATTTGTGCCCTGTGGGCGCCCTTACCAGTAAACCGTACAGTTTTACAGCAAGACCTTGGGAGATTAGGAAAATAGATTCCATTGACGTTTTGGATGCTGTAGGCTCCAATATCATTGTCTCCACAAGAACGGGAGAAGTTATGCGGATTGTGCCTAGGGTAAATGAGGAAATTAATGAAGAATGGTAAGAACACCAGAGATTATTTAAAGGCAGCAGGCATTTTTGTAATCTAGTATGATTATTATTAGCACTTTATTTGTTGTTGTTTATAAGAATTGGATGGTGTAATGGTTTACTATTTAAGTATTTTTCAAGAAATATTATTGTGACAGTTTTGCAGTGTTAGATGAATCACAATAAAATGGTTTAAATTGCTATTATTCTAATTACTGGAAATCACAATTCATGTTTTTTTCTGATTTTTTTTTTGATTTTTCCAGTTTTCATCAAAGTTTTTGTGGATCTTACTTTTTAGGTTAGCAGATAAGTCTAGGTTTTCATATGATGGCTTGAAAAGACAGAGGCTTGTTACTCCAATGATCAGAGATAACACAGGTGAACTGAAGCCTGTTGATTGGGAGATAGCTTTACTAACAGTTGCAAAAGTAATAAAAAATGCAGGTATAGTATGTTTTCCATTTAACCTAGAGAATTATTTGGTTATGTTAAAATATATAGTGTATGTATAATATTCTAAATACTGTCTCTTCAAGGGTCTAACATTGGTGCCATAGCTGGTGGTTTTGCCGATGCTGAAGCTTTAATAGCACTTAAAGATCTACTAAACAGATTAGGCTCAGAAGCGTTGTGTACAGAGCACACATTCCCATTGGACGGTTCTGGAACTGATCTAAGGTCGAATTATCTCCTGAATAACAAAATCGCCAATGCCGAAGAAGCTGATTTGGTACTGTTGGTCGGTACAAACCCTAGATTTGAGGCGCCTTTGCTGAACTCGAGGTTGAGGAAAGCTTGGGTACACAACGAACTAGAGGTAGGCTATTATATTTGATTGGACAGCTAGACTGCTCACATCAGGTACATTGTTCTGTCATTATTTGTATTTATAAGTATAAAGGTGATCAGTGTTTTAGTCACTCATTTTCTGTGATTCTTATTGCCAGGTATCAACTCAATATAGAATGGACTAGTATCATGAATTTTTTAATGATTGCTTATGATAGGGTATGTATAGGACCGACACCTCTTGGTCCTAGAGAAAGACAGCCAATCGGGAGATGGATATAAGATCCTTAAATTATAACCTACCAGCTCATAGACTGACCTCAACTGAAAGCAGTCCTGGCTACTTCTGTTTACTTATTTTAGTATTCCAGAAAAATCAAGAGAAAACGAATAATCTATGATTCTGCTGACTATTCATGGAACATAAAGGAGATTTAAAGAATATTCAAAGAATATCCAGCCAGCACCCTCAAATTATCCAAAATACGTGATCGCAACGTAATTGAAAGCTATATAAAGATTATCGATTTTTTAGGTTTGAAAGATTTAAAATTTTTAAATTTTTGTCAAACGAGTCTGAAACTCAAAAATGCTACCGGATTTGTAATCAGCATCTTCAAATTATCCTGAATACGAAGTTTCATCTCAATAAAAAGCCAAATACGAATTTTCGATTTTTTAAGTAAACCTGAAGATATGAACGATCTAAAATTTTTTTATTTTCGTCAAGCGAGACTGAAACTCAAAATTGCGAACGGATTTGTAATCAAAACCCTCAAATTATTTTAAATACAGAGTTTCATCTCAATCGAAAGCCAAATGAGGATTTTCTATTTTTGAGGTAAACCTGAAGATTTGAAGGATGTAAGATTTTTTATTTTCGTTAAACGAGACTGAAACTCAAAATTGCGAACGGTTTTGTAATCAGCACCCTCAAATTATTCTAAATACGGAGTTTCATCTCAATAGAAAGCCAAATAAGGATTTTCGATTTTTGAGGTAAAACTGAAGATTTGAAGGATGTAAAATTTTTGATTTTCGTCAAACGAGACTGAAACTCAAAATTGCGAACGGATTTATAATCATCACCCTCAAATTATTCTAAATACGGAGTTTCATTTCAATAGAAAGCCAAATAAGGATTTTCGATTTTTGAGGTAAACCTGAAGATTTGAAGGAATTTTTGATTTTCGTCAAACGAGACTGAAACTCAAAATTGCGAACGGATTTGTAATCAGCACCCTCAGATTATTCTAAATACGGAGTTTCATCTCAATAGAAAGCCAAATAAGAATTTTCGATTTTTGAGGTAAACCTGAATGCAGATTTGAAAGATGTAAAATTTTTGATTTTCGTCAAACGAGACTGAAACTCAGAATTGCGAACGGATCTGTAATCAGCACCCTCAAATTATTCTAAATACGGAGTTTCATCTCAATAGAAAGCCAAATAAGGATTTTCGATTTTTGAGGTAAATCTGAAGATCCAGTGCTATATGGGAAGCGGATCAGAAATGTATGCAGAGTAGCTCTTTCTACAAAAAAAAAAAGTAAACTCGGCTGGTTCCAAAGTTTTCAATCAAATTTTTACGGAGATGTCTAATATTAATCTAACCGATTTTCTAACTTCTCAGGTGGCGTCTATCGGTCCGAAAGTAGACCTCAGGTATTCGTACGAGCATCTGGGCGACAATCCTAACCTTCTTCAGCAGATCGCAGGTGGCCAGCACGCGTTTAGCAAAAAACTGAAAGCCGCCAAGAAGCCCTTGGTCATAGTAGGCGCTGAATCGTTGGAGAGGCCCGATGGCGCCGCCATTTTGTCTGCCGCCCAGTCGATCGCCGCGCAGGCGAGCAGCAGCAAGGACTGGAAGGTGTTGAACGTGTTGCATAAAGTTGCCAGTCAGGTGAGATCAAATAAAAAGGAAATCAATGTTTTTGTACTTACTTGCTTGCCTTGACGCCTCTAACTTCTCCAATAGAGAATTTTTCTTTATTTTTAATTAAATTTGCCACCATAACCATGTCCACAAACGGTAAGTTATCGAACTGGCCTGTAACATATCCTTCATCGGTCATCATCAACGAATTCGAATAGGTTAGAAGAAGTAAACAGGGATTTTGTTTGTCCCCACAATCCTAAAGCGGCAGCTTGGTAATGCTGGCACACTCACCGCTGATAAACCCGTATACCCTTTGTATACCCGCGACGAGATAGCAGGTAAAAAACCCTAAAAATAACAGCACTATTATAGTGGCCTAATAAAAATAGAACTTTGTTTTGGTTGATCGTTTCGGCTTAATTGTCATAGCTTTGAATGAATTTTGGGTTTCAACCTCAGAGTAACAACTGAACATAGAGGTAGTAAACAACTAATTCTAATAGGCCAACATCTTTTCGTACGTTGTCATATCGACCACCATGTACGGCAATCATAATTATTTACTATCGTCTTAATTGTCTAGTATCCAGAAATATTCCATTCTACGTTAAAAAAGACAGTATTTTGATGGTTCAGGAATGATTAGAGCTAAATCAATAGATATGTTGACCTCTACTGCGTTACTGCATATTTCTTCATCATACACGCAGATTCCGAAGTCTTGCATAATTTTGAGGAGCTGGCAACGCCGCATGCCCTCAACCGTCAAACGTTTGCTTTGTTTATTGTTGGTGCGTCTTTTATGCTTGGTCAGCAAAATCGAATTTGCTATTTGTTGATAACTCTAGTGAAGTTTTACGGACTTGCTGTGCTATTTTCGAGTGTAGTTAACAGTTTTTCGAGATGGAACTCAAAAGGTGGAGTGTTTGTAACATGGTTTGCATTGGAAGAATTTTCAGGTTAGTTGGCGTTACACAGTATTGTTTACAATGTGAACTGTCACTGCGAGGTCACAGCTGATCAATGTTTGGAGGCTGAAGTGTCAAAGATGATGACTTTGAGCACGCCATGCTGAAGTGGTTTGTTTACTACCTCTATGTTCAGTTGTTACTCTGAGGTTTGAACAGTACATAAGTGTTAAAAGACTATTTTAAACAACTCCGCAAGATTTAAATTCTGCGGATTTCTGTAAAAAATAACATCGTGTTTGTGAACACAATAAATAATAACAACAACAATCTTGGGAACACTCACATGCCTGTTGGAGCATGGGCGTTGCTTTTTCTAACCTATTCGAATTCGTTGAACTGACTAAACTTGGTTAGAAAAAATCTAGTCGAATTCGTTGCAATATGGTATCACACAGTTTTAATAAAATCAATCAGATTACGCATGAAATAAACACGAGCGAACAAAAAACTGCAACCTCAACGATAATTCGGGAACAGACAGTTCAAGTGATTTGCCTCGCTTGGCGTTTGAGCACCGGTGTCGTATCGTACTTCATGACGTCATGACCAATAACGACGTTTTTTGGGCCGCTTGGGATAATTTGAATTTTGTCCCATATTTAAACTTTTCTAGGGTGCGTTTGGATTGTAGTAGTAAGTTTTTGTTGGTCACATCTGTATGAGTACTACTCGTATACAAGGTGTAACTACATAAGTGTAAAACATTTAAGGGGGTGATTCCTATCGAATAAAAGATAGGGTCTTTGATATAAAGAAACTTCATTGGATCATCCCTTCTTAAGATACAGCCCCTTAATGGGGGTACATAAAATTTGTTTAACAATTTTTTTCACAAGCACTAACAAAGTTACAATATTGAAATTAACACATTTTCTACTACCAAAAAGACACTTAACTTTACTTTGGTTTACCCTTAGACAAGTTAAAGGAGAGGACGGAACGCGCGACTGACATTTCTGTTACCAAATGGCACCAAAAAACTACCAAAATTTACCTGTGATAAGTGATTCCTGGCCAAAGAGTAGGTAACTAACAAGAGGAGACAGTCAGACAGAGCGAATAAAATTAGACAGAGATAGAGCTACACCCAAATTTAAAGGGCCTCGAATTCGCCCGAGCTGACCCGAGCTAGTTCGGTGTCAAGCGTTGCCACATTGAGATTTGTATTCGCATTTCCTGCGACGTCATTATTTGGGAGATTGATAGAAAGTAGAAACACTTCGTCGCAATATTGGTAATTTAGATATATCTTAACTCTTTTTTTAATGACCAAAATGAGTAGGTACGTATCTAAATTTACTTTCATTCATAATATTCAAAGATGCGTTTGCTGATGGTTAATATTTTATTATGTCATTATACCCCGTCAATATTATGACTTTATGACAGAAAAAAGATTTGAAGCTAATGACCAAAGCAGTCGATGCCGATGACACAGAATTTAAAAAAAAAAGATTTCGTTTCACCATTGGAACATACCACATTACAATATTGTTTTTATTTTAATATGCGGTAAGATCCGTTTTCGTTCGGTGATATATTAATACAAAAATTTACTGGTATCTTTACTTAATATCATATCTGCTAATTCTCCTGAAGTAAATATAATCAAAAATACACAATGTAATGGACCTAGAGATTTTTACGATAGACCTACAAGAATTGGCAACGGCGCATCGATTCCACGTTCCACGCCAAACCAAGACCAACCGCCGGCGCCGTCCGCCATTGCGTTTGATTTCGTATTGCGTTTTGTTTGTGATTTCGATTTGTATCATTGTTTTTAAATACTTTTGTTTTATTAATTTGTTCTGCTTATTTGTTAAGATATGCTCCTCCTTAATATGTGTTTTAATTCCTTGTTGCCTTTTATTGCAACAAACTGGTCCATACATTGAATAACATGCGTAAAACAAGCGACTGTGCTCTGACAGCTAATAGACAAACATTTAAAAGAGATTGTCAGAGATAGGTATTATAATTTATACTTTGAGAAACGTCACAAACATCGCGAAAACGTCAGTAAACAGTAATAAACAGTTTGTTTTTTGTTGTTTAATGCATTTGGTTCAACTTATGGGCCAGTTTTTGGCAATAATTTGGAAGAGACAAATCACAGGATAAGTTTCAGGACCCATATTCCCTGTCACTAAAATAATCATGAGCCAAAAAAATTTGGTATTTTAACTCCAAATTTTCCTAGTTTGGCACTTTTTGACGGTCAGATCTTTAAAAATCACAACTGTTGGGCAATCGTTCATATAGAGTAATGAAACAGAATTTACTTAAATTATTTATTTCTTTTCAATCCCTTCAGGATACATTCCGTTTAAGCCATATTAAAAGTAAGGATATTACTGAAAAAACGGAAATGGCAACATTGCCTTTTCCCACTAATTCAGGTATTGTGAGACATCTGGCAACTACTGCACACCCAAATTTAAAGGTCCGAGGTCAATGGGAGCGGATTGCAAACATAAAAGGAATTCCGCCGGGTGTCTCCTCTTGTTAGTTACCTACTCTTTGTCCTGGCTGCACATCCTACCATTATGCACACCACAATATTTTACAACGATTGGTCTTAAAAACGCTAAATATCATAAAAAACATATTTTGGTGGCTATTCATTTTTGGTAACAGCTAATTGACAACCAATTCATATAGCATCAAACGGGCGTAAGGTATCCCCTCTCTTTCCTTATCGAAGGGTTTACCCCAAGGTTGTAAGGGGTGGAAAACGCAAGCCCTAAAATTTATTTCGAATGCAACTTTTTGTCTTATTTGTTTATCATTCACTTCCGGTAGCCTGTTTTAATCTTAAACCAACAATTTGTTCTCCAGGTTGCTGCCCTTGATATAGGCTATGCTCCAGGAGTTGACAAAATCAGAGAAGTAAACCCCAAGGTGCTGTTTTTGTTGGGAGCAGATGAAAATGCTGTCGAAAAATCAGACTTACCTAAGGATTGCTTCGTAATTTACCAAGGTATAACAATGTAATGGGAAGTGCCATATCTTGGAATAATGAGAAATGTAGAATTTTGATAATACGTCAATACTGTGGCAAGAATTAAACTTTTATGCTTTAAGTCGCTTAAAAGAGCAATAGAAAATAAACCAGCATTATAAAAAATTAAATTTTGTAAGTTCCTGATTGTTCTTTGCTTATTATCGAAGTAGAAAAATTGTCCTGAAAGGTGATAAAGTATAAAGTTACATAATATTAGCGTTTTCTGTCACATACGTCTCAACATATTTCATTTTAATCGATAACTATGAGTTTTTTAAGATATTTAGAACTTGAATATGTGCATAATCCAAATAGTGCGTCGCAGGTGCAACTTTAAGGCTCGGTCAAACAGGGGGCATTCTAGAACGCGGCGTTACGGCGTTCTCTAACAATACAACGGAACGCTGTAACGCCGCATTCTAGAGAATGCCCTCTGTTTTGACCGGGCCTTGAGTTCATCTACGTTTGAATCACCTGAAATCTTGACAAAAATTGGCGTAACGCTTTTGCTCAATCCGTCAAACGAGCCTGTTTGGTACAAACAACGGAATGCCTTAACGTGGCGTTAGAGAACGCCGTAACGCCGCGTTCTAGAACTCTCTCTGTTTGACCGGGCGTTTAATCTATTTTAATCCCAATTTTTTTGTTTTTCAGGTCACCATGGAGACAGGGGCGCAGCGATGGCGGACGCAGTTTTACCAGGGGCGGCGTATACGGAAAAACAAGCGACGTACGTCAACACAGAAGGCAGGGCTCAGGAGACATTGCCTGCTGTCACACCCCCAGGCAGAGCCAGAGAGGATTGGAAAATCATCAGGGCACTCTCGGAAATATTAGGAGCTAAGCTTCCCTACGATAATCTGAACGATATCAGAGATAGGTAATTACAATAAAATTTAGAGAATTTTTTTGGGATTTTGATCTGAACACATTTTTTTGTAGATTGGATGAAGTGGCGCCACATCTAACTAGATACGGGTCTGCAGAGGATGCGAATTTCTTCAGGCAGGCACAGGAATTAGCTAAGGTTAGTATATCTAAGTAGAAAAATCCTTTACTTTCCCAAACATGCTTGTGGTCCTATTGTTATTACAAACTTTTGGTGCTATCCACTGGACAGTGAACGAGCTGCAAGAAGTCGACATGGAGACCCGCAAAAGGATGTCCCGCGCATAAGCCTCCCGCGACACCTGGGAGGGCGTGGACTATTGTGTTTGGAGCGTCTGCACAACAGAGTGGTATTGACCACTGCTTGCTATGTGACGAGGAGCACCGATCCCCTGATCCGCTTTGCCATGGCCGACTCTACACTAGGCCGGAGCCTTAGATGTGGCAACGTGGCTTAGCTGTCAAATAGTGGCCCTATAGTTTCAGAATAATTATTACATTTTGTATGTATTAGAGTTCATCTCGGTTAATAAATTAAGAAAAATACTTTTTAGAACTACTACTACTAATACCACTTACATCTGATGTCTGTTTCATCACAGTCAGACACTACAAAATAAAAATAAACGCAACCTGTTTCCTGCTGCCACTTCCACTTCCACTTAAATGAACACTCAATTTACTTTGTAAATTGTCACTTGAGCTAGAAACATTCACTATTAGGTCACTGTGAAGCCATTCTTGCTGGTCTTAATTTCCCTTTCACTATCAAATCCCTTCGTAGGTATGCCCCAGGCCATGCCCAGATGAGTTCTATTAACTGTATTTTTCTGTGATATTTGGGAGGTCCAGAAAACATTATAGGTTCCACATTGTGCTTTAAAATAGGTCTTATCCTTTGAAATGTTTGTAAATTATTGTCTTTATCCTTATAAATATAACTAGCCCTTCCGAGGAATACCTTTCACCCACTTCTGTTTATGTCCCTTATTGGACGCACAATTGCTAGTGCAACCTGGTACTACACACTTTGCAGGCATCTTTTTTCTTTATAGTTTCATTTGTGCAGGTAAATAAGTAGAAACACATTAAAAATCACCTTGTAACGTTCTTTTTAATCTGGAATAAGGTTATGTTGGGCCATGGTTTGGTAGTCCTCTACTGGGCTGCAACCTGGTACTTCACGCTTTGCAGGCATCTTGTTATCTTTATAGTTTCGTTTGTGCAGGTAAATAAGTAGAAACACATTAAAAATCACCTTGCAACGTTCTTTTTAATCTGGGAATAGGGTTATGTTGGGCCATGGTTTGGTAGTCCTCTATTAGGCTGCAACCTGGTACTACACGCTTTGCAGGCATCTTGTTATCTTTATAGTTTCGTTTGTGCAGGTAAATAATTAGAAACACATTAATAATCACCTTCCAACCATATTTTCTGCTCCTAGAAGAATACACATGACATAACAACAAATGAAAACTCGGCCTGCTGATTCAGTGTTGCCATATTTCATGCTCCGGCCTAGTGAGTAAAGTCGGCCATGGCTTTGCGCGAGAGCAAGAGAATGCGGGTATAGGGCCTTTCCTTTTAGCGTAGCAAAACCAGCAGCCTAGGAACTCAGCCTCACTATCGACTTCACGCGGAGGTGTCAGCAGTCCATTACGGAGCTTGCTCCCATACAATTAAAATCCCACATTAAAACAGCCGAAGTCGACTTCCTTTTAAGATTTCAAAAAGATAAGCCAATGCATGGAATCTTCTACAAACATCTAGAAGACCTTCTATTTTCTAAGGTTTAGTGGGTTGAAGTCGGAGACTGAGGGCTTCATAATCGTGTAATATATCAATATCAATTGATGTAATATATCTTCCTCTGGTACACACTGCACCAAACTGGGGGCTTACGGGAGCCCTGAGTAAAACCACCTCACTTGTTACAAACTACAGATGTATAAAATAAAAAAAAAAATATACTGGGTGTTACCAGTTCCCTTCATTTTACTAACGTACAACACAAACCTTAATCTATTATAACTATACATATATATCACAATGGCTTGCCAAAACAGTGTCTTTAAGACCTCGGTATAGTTTAATAGGGTTATGGGTGTAGATATACCCGACACCCGTTGTAGAGCTTGCCGACAGGCGCCAGAGACGCTTATGCATCTCTTGTCGGCGTGTAAGACATACGCTAGGCCGGCTTACGTTTATCAGCACAACGCGGCTCTACGAGTGTTTTAATATTATTTAAGGCACTCATATTGTATCGACGAGACACCGGTGCTGCCGTATGCTCCAGGGAATATAGATTCCGTTATGGAGAACGAGAGATGCCGGATTTACTATACCTGTTCTCCACGTTCGAGCTTGTACAGGCAAACAAGCCCGACATGATCCTCCTCGACTACCAACAGAAGACGAAGTTTTTGGCACCTGCCGAGATGAACATCGTCTGTAAGGAGGAGGAAAAGTGGGCCAAATATCAAGAGTTGCTCGGACAACTTCGTAGGCTCTGGCCAGACTACACTGCGCAGAATGTGGAAGGCATTCATTGTTTGGCCCCTTCGTCTACTTAGGGCGATCGATTCGCGGACCCAGTGATTGTTCACCTCACGTTCTGAAGAGTAGTCACTAGGTAATGGAACATCAGCTCGGTGTGTTGGAGCCTGCGCTGCATCTTTTTGTAGAAAAAAATAAATGTCTTCATTCGTGATGTTTTACAAAAAGGCTGTATCTACATTTTCTGTTAGTTGCATTGGAAATTTCGCACCTCAGATCCAACTTTACCAATCGTGTTATGCTGTGGGTAGTAAAATGGAATTGGATGTTTTTTTTCAAATACAAATGTATGATGTTTTCCAGAAAGCGAAGGTTCAGCTAGACAGCACCCCATTAGACGTGAAGATCAAGGAACTGCAAGACTACTTTATGACCGATTCTATAAGCAGAGCCTCCCCCACCATGGCGAAATGCGTCCAAGCGGCTTTGAAGCACCGGCAGTCAAAATACAGCGATTAATTTTTCATAATTTAGCGATATATTTAGTGAGCAGTACGGATTAAGTGTATATTATACAACTTTTAAAAACAATAAAACAATTGTCTTTTTTTATTCTGTCCATATTACTTATAAGGCGTATCACCGAATCAGATATACGATGTATAGAGATGTATTCTACTGTAAATTACGAATATAACATTAAAAAGTTATAAGAGTTGTTTTTACTAAATGCAGAAAATGGGTCACTATTATTAAAAAAGTGTTTTTCCAAGAAGGAAAGGAATTTAATTTTTTTCTACACCCACATCTCGTGTCAAGAATATTTTTAAACCTAACGAACAATTGGAAAAACAATTTAAACATGTTTTAATTTAAATTCAAAGTCGATGTCTCCAGTTCCTGGAGCTAAAATAAAGTAAATTTTCTATTCGGGAATTTTACTAGGCAGCACATTAGCAGAAAAATGAGGACATATAAGGTTTATTTTTGAAAATTGGATCAGATACATATTTGATCATTAAACAGTACACATTTCGTGAGTATGTTTGTTCTGAGAGTCCGATATTTACAGCCAGACCCAGCACACAGTAAGCTCAAAAATTTTAGTCTTCGGCAAGGGCGCTTCCAAGGGGGGGGGGGAGTAATTACTCCTCCCCCAGAACACGGAACAAATCTGATTAATTAAAAATAAGATGCAATAAGATGGATTGAAATTTAACTGTTTATGTTTATTCCTTTAAATCTATTTTTCTGTTTACATTGTTTATAATAAGTCTGGTTTTGTTATGTGTTTTATTTTGTTAATTTTCCTTATAATAAAAAATGGAAAATACCTTTTAATTTGATCTGTGCGGCTGAAAAATTTTAATTTCATAAATATTCATCTCTTACCGTATTACATCTTCATTTGACAAGATGTTTATTGTTGTACCCTCCCCCCCCCTCTCCTTGGCGGCGCCCAATACATTATCCATAAAGTATCTACCCTCCCCCCCAGACAAACTTCCTAGAAGCGCCACTGGTCTTAGGTGAGTGAAAATATATTAACTCGAAAAAGTAATAATCTGATACACCACAAAAAGATAATATTCATACACCCACAATAAACTACTAACTCGCGAAATATTAGGGTTCAGTTCCAATAGAACTCATGGCATTCCTACTCAAATTCGAATCCAATGTTATCAAGTTGTCAATTTTGTTTTTGCTGAAATCTAATTATGACAAAATGTCCTTAAGCCAACCCTGTCTACAGAAACATTTTTATTGATCCCAATACGCATGTCACATGTGATCAGCCTATGTTGCCAGATCCATATAAAAAGAAGAAAGCATTGGCGATTTTAACCTGTACTTGACAACACAAATGCGGTCTCCGCAGTCATTGTAAAAAATAGGAATAATTTGAAAATGCATAAAACAGAACTTATAAATAAGTGCAAAAAGAAAAACTCAAGCTAATTATGGACTTGAGTGGTGAAGCCAATTACACATGCTTAAAGCTCAGGGCCGGTTAATAATGCTCAGTCAAATGTTGTAGGTAGGTATTTAATTAACTGGCAGTCAGAGATAAATATCAACATGTTTATTAATTATCACATATCTAACTTTTAGTTTCGAAATTGTCAGTTTAGTGAAAGTTGGTACAATGTGTACTTCGTAAATTGACGCCAGGGATTTGCTGACAATCTGTATTTTTCTTTTGTTTGGTTTTGGTGTCACTGTTCTACTGACAGATAAGAAGGTTAACCGCGATTTTCAACTGTCAGTTACTTTATAACTTCTTAAATATAGGCTATAATAACTGCAAAGGAGACTATATGAAACCATAGGCGTAGTTAGGTGGGGGCTAAGCCTTCCCAAGAATGAAATTAGCCCCCCAAAAATCCGAAAATAATTCAAATCAGTATAACGTTCTGCTGAATTCATTGTACCTAGGGCGGGGGCTTAAGTCCCCCCAGATCCAGAGACCTAACTACGCTTATGTATGAAACGTCAAACATAATTGGTTGTCAATAGTTTGTAATTATTATATAGTCAACCAAGAACCTCTTCTGCTCTACGACGAAGTGATAGAAAGAGTTGGCTACTTTGAATATCTAGGCAGCATAGGATGAGGGACAGATCAAGATATTCAGCAGCGTCTACTAAAAGCAAGAAGAGAATTAATTTGGCTCCCTTAGCAAAGCTTGGAAATCTACCGCGTACTCAATCCGAACCAAATTGCGCATTTTCAATAGCAACGTGAAATCAGTGTTATTGTATGGATGCGAAACATGGAAAAGCACAAAAGCCAATGAGCAAAAACTCCAGGTTTTCATTAATAGATGTCTAAGGAGGGTCCTACGGATTTTTTGGCCAAGGACAATCTCGAACGAGGACTTGTGGGAAATATCAGGGTTGAAGAAAGTAGGGACGGAAATCAGGCAGAGAAAGTGGAATTGGATAGGTCACATTCTGCGAAGAGGAACGGAAGAATCTGTAGCTAGAACGGCGTTAGACTGGAGCCCCCAGGGTAGCAGACACATAGGGAAGACCAAGGGTGACCTGGAGAAGAACGGTTACAGATGAGGCAACAAGAATGGGCAAGACATGGAGAGAGATAAAAGAGCTTGTAAAGAATAGATCAGACTGGCGTCAGTTTGTAGAGGCCCTATATGTTCCTTAATGGATTGATGGGACTATATATCTTTTAAACCCATCTCAATTCAGATGGAACCGTCAAAATGAACATATTAGCGAATAGGCGCATTCGTTTTGCAAGTGAAGTGACATAATACTTCATACCAAAGTGAGATTGTCAGATCCTTAGGTCAGATCAGTAAATATCAGTTTATAACCTAAAAATGACAGTTTTCGCTAACATCATTTGAAATGAGTGGATAAAAAGAACATGTATTTAACTGGGTGGAGTTTAAGTGAGCTGAGATTATCTGAGATTTTATGTAAAATGAATGCGACTATTATAGTTAACAGTTCTATGTACTATAACACTCAATAAACCTATAAAACACTATTGTGTTATATAAGAGTAATAATGATAGTAACCTTGATCTAGACAATATAATCAAGTTGTCTAAATAGAAACATAAAACCTATACAATATGTTAATCAATGATAAAACACAAAAATACGTCCGACATTTCTCGGTTTACATAAATAGGCGTTTTAGAACAGCGGCAACACCGCTTGATACACCATTTAGAAATGTCAATGCAGTGGTGTTTTCTGCAATAAAAAATAGTGAGTTTTTATGTTTGATAAAGGAGTAGGGTGAGTTTCAAGCTTATGAATCTATAATTGCATGCTTATAATTGCTATTAGTTGCATTGTTTATATCAAACATGTTAATGTTTCTTTATAATGAGTGAAATCGGGGTGAATAACATTGGAAGTATTGGAACAGGTGTATTGATTTTGGTTTGTTCAATGATTATTTATAAAGACAATCTACCAGGATCGTATATAAGAAATTTTTGGAGTATTAAAGGTGAAACTGTGCAGCGAATGTGAATCCTAAAAAAACGCGAACAAAAATTGAAACATAGGAGTTCAACAACAATAGGTCAGGATCATTGATTTTACAACCCCCACAAAAAGCACCACAGGGTTGGAATGAGGTCGCGTCGCAAGGGATGAGTCATACTCTAATGGGATATTTTAGAAGTTGATTCACAGCCAAATAAGATTTCTCAGAAACACCATATTTAAATTTTAAATCGTATGTATTAAGATTACGATTTTGATGGGACAGTATCTGTCCAAGCCAACAATCAGTTATTTTATCTTATTTTCTGAAATTTGGAACTAGATTTGTATTGTCTGTTGTTAAAACAGATTCATTCTTTTTTACTAGCTCGGCCGAATGTTTAGGGAGTTGATTCAAAGAGAAATATCTGTGATTTCTCAGAAATAACATCATATTTAAATTCAATATATTAAGTTCACGATCTTGATGGGGCTATACCTATGTCAGTCACATCAGTCACAGCCACAAAGTTTTTAAGATATGTTTTTTACAAATAAATAGGTGATTTCATCTAATTTTCCGTAATATAATATGGAACTAGATTTTTGTCTGTTGTTGAATTTGATTCACTTTTTCCAGCTTTATCAAATGTTTAGGGAGTTGATTCAAAGAGAAATATGATTTCTCATTAGTTGATTCAGAGCCAAAAACGATTTCAGAGAAATATAAATATTTTTTGTAGGTATGAAGATTAAGATCTTGATGAGACAGTATTAGTCACAGGCATCTGATTTTTGAGATGTGAAAATTTTCAGGCTCTCAGTTCTTCAAGTTCACCCTTAGAATCTAAAATAGTTATCTGGCCATCTATCAGAACAAAAATTCGTGTCATATTTTATATTTTGAGGGTGCTAATTACTAATCAGGTTGTTGTTTTGGGTTTCAGCCTCAGGTATTGAACATCAAACATTTTCAGACTCTCAGATCTTCAAGTTCACCCAAAAGATCTAAAATTGTTATATGTAGCATTCTATGAGAACGAACATTTGTGTCACATATATATTTAGGGTGTTTATTACAAATCCGGTCGTTACTTTGAATTTCAGCCTCTGGTAACGAATATCAAAAAATATCAGACTCTTAGATCTTCAAGTTCACCCTTAAAATCTAAAATCGTAATCTGGCTATCAATCAGGTCAAAAATTCGTGTCATATATATTTGGAGGGTGCTAATTACAAATCAGGCCGTTGTTTTGAGTTTCAGCCCCAGGTAACGAATATCAAAAATTATTAGACTCTCAGATCTTCAAGTTTACCCTAAAAATCAAAAATCGTTATAATGGCTTTCTATCAGGACAAACATTCGTGCCATATATATTTTGAGGATGCTAATTACAAATCTGGCCGTTGTTTTGAGTTTCAACCCCAGGTAACGAATATAAAAAAAATTCAGGCTCTCAGATCTTCAAGTCCATCCTAAAGGTCTAAAATCGTTATCTGGCTGCTTTCTATCACGACGAAAATTCGTGTCATATATATTTTAAGGGTGCTAATTACAAATCCAGCCATTGTTCTGAGTTTCAGCTGCAGGTAAAAAATATCAGAAATTTTCAGTCTCATATATTCAAGTCCACCCTAAAAATCTAAAATCGTTAACTGGCTTTCTATCAAAATGAATATTCGTATTATACAGGGTGGGCCAATAGTGCGTGGACGGAGGATTGCGGGCTTACTGATAAATATTCCAAAAATCTGTCACTTGATCATGGTAGGGACCCTTAAGGGCTATTACGTAAAACTATTTTCACTACTTACATTTTTTTTGAATGGAACCCCCTATATATTATTGCATATTTGGATTCCTTGGTCAATTCTAGTGTGACTTTATGTATCACACATGGAACTTTAGACGAACCGTTTAGGCGCAAATCACCATTTTTGGTATAAGTAGGTATCAGAAAAAAATTAACTATCGCAGCGATTATAAAATTTAGAGGTCCTTGACTTTGCAGTACGACTAAGCATGAAATGCGTCACCTTAAGTCAGACGGCTAAATTTGAATTCTTTTTGTACTTGAAGAAATCAGAGGATCAATTAAGGAAACTTCAATCACAGATAACTTGATTTTTTCAAATGGGAATGCCTATTTTGGTTTAAAGAATCAAATGTAAAATTTGATTACCTTTCTAACGATATAGCATTCTTGTTATCAATGTTTTTTGGTTTTCATTTTGTTTCAAATTTTCAGTCAAATCGGCGTTTTTCAATTTTCCTGCATGGAAGCAACCTAGCAAGCCATGAAAAATAAATAAATAAACAAAAGCTCGTTAATATGGAAGAAAGCAACTAACTTAGTAGAAAGATGCAAACTAACCTAAGCAACGAGGCAAGATTATCAAAATTCCTTACAACATATTAGCTCTAACCAGAAACAATAGTGGTAACAAGAACGCTTATTTTTCACAGCCTATTAGCTATTATCCAATTTCCAAAGTCAGTAAAAAAATATTTAATCAAAGGAAAACTACTAGTGATTGTTGCTGGCAGTAGAATATCAATGTCTTCTGAATAAATTTTCACATTTAATGCTATGAAAAAGTAGCCATTTCCATAAGTCAAAAGTGATACCTCTGACTGGAACCCTTCAAATTCTTCTTCTACTTATTAGAAAAATCGTGGAAAATGAAACTTGATTTGCAGTCTGTTTGAATTGTAAAACATAATTTAGTTTGTAGAAAACTACATGAAATAATCGCAATTACAACATAGCGTAATTAAAAAATCTAGCAATTATTTCAATAGATGTTCAGAATGCTCCAGTTGGAGATATCTTCACTTTTGACTTAACTAAACGGAAATGACTAATTTTTTTATCCCATTAAATGTGAAATTTCATTCTAAACATGTTAGACTGTAAGCAAGAATCCCTGGTAGTTTTCCTTTTGTTTAAAAATTTTTAATCGTTTTGGAAAGTTGTCAAGCTCTAGTAGATCTCAATAGCTAGTAGGCTGTGAAAAACAAACACTTCTGTCATACCCCAGCTACTCATTGACATGAGATATCTTGCCGCTGCTGTATCCGGTTAGAGCTAATATGTTGTAAGAAATTTTCATAGTCTTGCCGCGTTGCTCTAGTTAGTTTGCATCTTTCTACTAAGTTAGTTGGTTTCATCCATATTAACGAGCTTTTGTTTATTTTTCATGGTCTCCTAGGTTGCTTGCACGCAGGAAAATTGAAAAACACCGATTTGACTAAAAATTTGAAATAAAATGAAAACAAGAAAGATTGATATCAAGAACGCTATATCGTTCGAAAGGTAATCAAATTTTACATTTGATTCTTTAAACCAAAATAGGCATTCCCATTTGAAAAAATCAAGTTATCTGTTATTGAAGTGTCCTTAATTAATCTATCGATTTCTCCAAGTACAAAAAGAATTCAAATTTAGCCGTCTAACCTTAGATGACGCATTTCATGCTTAGTCGCACCGCAAAGTCACGGCCTTCTAAGTTTTATAATCGCTGCGATATTCCATTTTTTTCTGATACCTACTTACACCAAACATGGTGATTTGCGCCTAAACGGTTCGTTTAAAGTTCCATATGTGATACATAAAGTCACACTAGAATTGACCAAGGCATCCAAATATGCAATAGTATGTAGGGGGTTCCATTCAAAAAAATGTAAGTTTGATATGAATCACCCTGTATAAACGTGAGAATTTAAGTGAAAATATTTTTACGTTATAGCCCTCAAGGGTGCCTATCATGGTCAAGTGACAGATTTTTGAAATATTCTTCAGTAAGCCCATAATCCTCCGTCCACGCACTATTGGCCCATCCTGTATATGTTTTGAGGGTGCTAATTACAAATCCGGTCGTTGTTTTCTTTCTATCGCAGTGAATATTCGTATTATATATGTTTTGAGGGTGCTAATTACAAATCCGGCCGTTGTTTTGAGTTTCAGCGCCAGGTGACGAATATTAAAAATGTTCTGACTGAGATCTAAAAATCCAAAATCGGCCTCATCATTCGTTGTTCAGGCCTTCCTAATGAAGATGTCATTAAAGGTTCAAATAAATATCTCAAATTGAAAATTTTTCACGCAATAGCACTACTTTCTCAATGTTTCAATATCATAATTATTCGAATTGCGACCAAATGTAAAAAGTGCTGTTATGATGTTAATAGAAAAACTACATGAATATATGTCGGGAAAATGGCTAAAACTCTCTGTACAGGGTGACCTAATAAGAATGGACGCCGCCAATATCTCGGTAACCGTTAATCGTATAACTTCGAGCAAAAAATATTATTAGGTAAATCGGCTAAGAGAAATAGCTGGAAATTATTTTTAAGCTCCGCAAGTAGCCGCTAGGGGGCGTAACTGTTACGGTCAATCAGAAAAACGGCTTTTTCTCAAAAAATATGCCAATAAAGGTACATTATAAATTCTACCGTCATGTAGAATGAACAATTCCTGATTTTTTTTGTCAATCACTTTTTGCTCTATCTTGTAACATGTAGTGGTGGGGGAATGTCATAAAGCTTACTGTTTAAATGGCCATAACTTTGGTATAAGTTAACGGAATTAAACAAGCTAGGTCTCGTTTGAAAGAGCTGTTCTTACCTAATAATCTGTTATATAAAAATTGTCCAAGTTTTTCTTGACTTAGTAGTTACAGGGCGATATTTGACATAATAAGAATGATTACGCATTATTACGAAAATTTTAAATGGTATGCTATACATCTTTTAACATAGATACATAGAGGACAAAATTCTTAAAAAGGCAGCGAAAGATTCAACCTCCTAGCTATTTTCAAACCGGAGATATCAGTAAAACAGGTATTCTGACAAGTGTGCTGTGAGTTTCAGAAACAATTGCCGCCCTATAGGGATGTAGCCTCAGCCTAATCGTTTTAGTAATCATTTTATAGATAATACTCAAGTAAGAACACTAAAAATCATATTTTGACTTTCTGAAACAACCACCAGGTGGCGTAGTAGGCGCCAATAAGTGCTGTATACAATTTTCATGATAATGGAGCTTCCAAAAGGAACAAACAAAAATAAATTACAGTATAGAATTGATTATTAGTTTAGTCATTATTAAAAGTCAATTTGAGCTGATCGCAAAGTGTTATATGAACTCAACAAGCAAGGATATTAAGAAAAAATCAATGTGAATAGATCTTAAAAATTAAGACCGATTAACAGCAAAATAACTTTATACCATTTAAATTTTTCGTAATAATGCGTAATATGTGTTATTATGTCAAATACCGCCCTGTAGCTACTAAGTCAAGAGAAACTTTGACAATTTTTATATATCAGATTACTAGGCAAGAAAAGCTCTTTCAAACGAGACCTAGCTTGTTTAATTCCGTTAACTTATACCAAAGTTATGGCCATTCAAATAAAAAGCTCTATGACATTCCCCCACCACTACATTTTACAAGATAGAGCAAAAAACGATTAACAAAAAAAAAATCGGAATTATTCAGTCTACATGATGGTAGAATTTATAACATACCTTTATTTGCATATTTTTTGAGAAAAAGCCGATTTTCTGATCGACCGTAACAGTTACGCCCCCTAGCGGCTACTTGCGGAACTTGAAAATAATTTCCAGCGATTTCTCTTAGTCGATTTACCTAATAATATTTTTTGCTCGAAGTTATACGGTTAACGGTTACCGAGATATTGCCGGCGTCCATTCTTATTAGGTCACCCTGTACATCTCTTAAGCTCCCAACTGCCTGCCCGTGAAATAAAGCACATCAAAAATCGTTCTCATCCTGTGATAAACAGCGTTCTTTCAAGCATCCGTCTGTGAAAAGATCTCAAGCGCTCTAAAGCGCAGCTCCTTTCCCTCAGACAGACCCTTTGTCTGCTACGCTCTGTCGCCTCTTTGAGATATTGTGTAGGCGTACCTCGACAAAAACGGTGAACGCAACAAGAGGAAAAAACAAATGTGTAACCAGAGGTGTGTGGTTACTACCTCAATAAATTATTACGGCCTTGTAGCATTCGATCTAACGTTTTACTCTAAGGAGTTGGGAAATACGAACGAGTTTTTGTGCCCAGGGACAAAGAGAAAGAAAAACGGTAATCATTTTGATCCGGTGTGAAAATAAATCCATCTCTCGTCGACAGAGTTGGACTAAGATATGACGTGGTCTCTAAGTAACGTATATCTTGGGGCTTCTTTTCAAAATAAGTCTTCAATTTGATTTGGTAATTTTAATGAGAAAATAACAATGGAGATCTTATGTCCCGATATATTTTTATTTATTTATTTATTTATTTATTTGACCATTTTATACAAATGAATGCATTTATGGTAAGTCAAAATGGAGAAAGCCTAGAAAGCGTAAAAAACAAACTTATAAGTAATTAAGACTAACTTAATATTTATGTAATATGTATGTACAGAGACTTGTGATAGTAATTCAGAAAAAGAAAAAATATATATATATTATATATATACCTCAGTGAGAACTGTTAATATTGGTGCTCAGATATTCCTGTGTGGAATAGAAACAGTGGTCCAGTAACATCTGCTTGACTTTTTTCTTGAACGTGTGTAAATTGCTTTGATGGTAGTCATGAGGCAGTTTGTTATAAAACCTGATGTCTAAACAGTTTTGCTTAGAAGTAGTTAGTCGGTATCTTGGAGGCCTTAATGCTTCAGATCATCTGGTATTATAATTGTGGATATCTGACTGGATGGGGAGATTCTGGGAATTCACATGAATGGCAATTAATGAGTAGTAAATATACAAACAAGGGACTGTTAATACGTGCAAACTTTTAAATATCGGCTGACAGTGACTATTGTAACGTGCTCCTGTTGTGACTCTCAGTGCTTTCTTTTGTAGCTTAAAAGCTCGGGTCGCGTGAAAAGAGCCACCCCATATAACAATACCATATACCAGGTGACTGGAAGATACCGTAGTAAGCACTTAGTAACCCTTCCTGTGAAGAAATTCGCTTAAGTTGACGCAATACAAAAAGACTCTTACTTAATTTATTACAAAGAGTGTCTATATGAGGCTCCCATTTGAGAGCCTCATCTACAGTTATTCCCAGCAAAGTCACTGAGCCTTTGGTAACAACATTTCTATTGGTCGACAGGACGAGTGATTTCCGGTGAACCACCCTTCAGCTCTATTTTCTGCGTCTAATGCTAAGTTTTTCAGAATGGTAAAGTCAGTATTAATTTGAATTAAAGTAGTGTCATCAGCAAAACACACGCATTTGATTGGCGCAAGGTGATGGAAAATATCGTTTAAGTAAATGACGAAAAGAAAAGGTCCTAATATTGATCCTTGAGGGACACCATGATTATTAGGTTATAGAGCTGATAGGGTTCCATTCAAGTCAACCGCCTGTGATCTGTTTTCTAAGTAAGAACGGAAAAATTCTAACGAATGGCCCCTGATGCCGTAGAATTCAAGTTTATGTAACAGAATGTCATGCGACACACAGTCAAACGCCTTAGAAAGGTCGCACAGTGTCATTATAGAATGTTTGCCTTCCTCAAAACCTTCAACCACTGAGCAAATAATATCAAAAACTGCTTGAATTGTAGAACATTTTGGTCTAAATCCGAACTGATTATCATTTAACAACCCATTAGACTCAAAGAAAGATAAAAGCCTTTTCTTTATGACTATTCCGAATATCTTTGCAAAAATGGGAATTATAGATATTGGTCTGTAATTAGCAACGAGACAAGAATCACCTTTTTTGTAAATGGGAATCACTTTATTGATCTTAAATGGCTCAGGATAGACCGCATTCAGAAAACATACATTGTCTGTCATACTGTGGATATAAGGTGAGAAGGCAAATTTTGAGGGTGGATTACCATCAGCATGGACGGTAGAGAAGTAAACTCCCGTATTGTTGCACTTGACGTATCGAAAGTCTTCGACAAAGTGTGGCATGAGGGACTTCTGGTCAAGATAGCTGCTTATGTACTCTACCACCGGGCCTGCGCTAGTGGCTGAATAGCTTTTTGAACGGCAGATATCTATTTGTTGTAGCCCAAGGCTGTTCATCAGACGTATTTTCAATAAACCTCGGTGTTCCTCAGGGATCTGTCCTATCACCTACACTGTTTCTGCTGTACATCAACAAGCTGCTGCAAATAACATCCAATCCAAGCTACAGCTTCGCAGACGACAGTACATTAATATCGTGCATGGAGTCAGACTACTAGGAACCAGCAACATGCCTCACAGATCATCGTAGATATCAAAACAATTGTCGAGTAGGGATTAGTAAATAAAGTACAGTTTAACGTATAGAAAACTCAGGCAACAACACTAACAAAGAAGTCTCACGTTGATGGCTTACTAACTGTGGAAATGGAGGGTCACCCAATAGTCGAGTCACCTTCCGTCAAGATTTTGGGGATCGACATCAACAATAACATGTCCTGGCACTACCACGTCGTCAGTATTGCTAAAACGGCATCCCTGAAGCTTGGAGTTTTGTTTCGCTGTAGGAAGCTGTATACACCAGAGCGACTACTGCTGCTCTACAAGGCACAGATCCGACCGTCGTTGGAGTATTGCTCCCGTGTGGGGATGCGCTCCGAAGCACTATCTAAAGCTTCTGGACACTATCCAGAAGAGAGCAATTAGACTAATCGATACGCCTAATCTCATAAAGGACCTCCACAGCCTGGAATATCGGAGAACGGTGGCTGACCTGTCCCTGTACAGATCCTATTACGGAACATGTTCGAGTGAGCTCTCCCAGATAATAACACCGAAGGCCGTCCGAACGAGAGCGGCTCTACGAGCTCATCTTTACCAGGTCGAGGTCTCTACTCCTCGAACTAGTCTCCTCCAGCATTCCTTCTTTTGGAGAACTTCGACGCTGTGGAATGAGCTGCCAGGGAATTTGTTTCCTGACGGCTACAACCTTCAGTTTGAAATCTAACGTGCACCGAGACCTATCCTATCTTTGCGGGAGGCTGGCCATAAAGGAAACTTGTTTATTGCTAGTTGAATATCACGGTGTAAATAGTTATTACGTAGAAGTACGGTTTTGACATGGCAAAGTTCGGTTTTAAGACAGTTGATACCAAAAAGTAAGACGGCAATATGCACAAGTGAGTTAATCACTGATTGCTTCTGTGCTAAATGGTGTGACAAACCGTTTAGATACCTATTCTCATGTGTGGACTTCATGCAGATTGAATGTTCTAAATGCTTATCTGATCAACAAGAAACCAAAAGGTTCATTTTTCTAATGTTACGAACCAAGCCAAAACCATGTTTTACTTTTAAACTCAGTCACCCAATTATAAACAGTTGCAAACGCAATACCTAAATGTGCCACGACCTTCATCGAAATTAGCTTTGTTTACTTATCCACAGTTACCGCCTTTGACATAAATACAAGCAAGTGCTTAATCCTTGTGCGAACCTTACTTTTATAAAGAATGTCCTGACTTCACAAATTTTAGATAACTTTAACAATAACAAAAAGAGCTTCTTCATCTTCATCTTCAAAAGGCCTTTGATACTGTAACACATTGCAAACTTTTACAAAAATTACAGTAGATATTCGAGGTGACATCCTTGCTATATTTAATAAACACCTATCATACAGACATCAGTAAGTTATCGTTTTTAAGGAAACAAGTGGGGTAAAGAAGAAGGGGTGTGCCTCAAAGGTCCGTCCTAGAACCTGTCTTGTACTTAATTTTTATTGATGAGCTTCTCAACTATGAGAATTGTACTATAATGCCTTAGGCTGATAATACTGACTTGAACTGCGTAGGTAACACTTCGGATGGAGCTTTTGAAGTATCAACAAAAGTATAGATTATGTTAGAACCTGGCTCACACAACATCTCAAAAACATTCCATTTCTAACAAATGAAGTAATACACTGCTCAAAATAATTAGAGGCACACTTATTAACGTCTCAATAACTTTTTTAATTGCAACAATATACAAATGTAATAACACTTATTTAAAAGATTTACATTTTCTTCGAATAAATTTGCTAAATCAAAACAAATTTTACATGACACATTCAAGATTACGGCACCAATTCAAAAGAACTACACGAAATAAAGTGGGACAAGCAAGCATCTCTTGCCTGTACAACCTAAAATTGTTAACGCGTGTTAACATTAATAACGCGTATGTCTTCCATTAGCACGAATTACTGCTTGACATCTCCGAGGCATGCTTCGTACGAGCCTACGGATGTCTTCTTGCGGTATATTTTCCCATTCTTCGATTAGTGCATTTGTTAGCTGTTGGAGGGTTTGAGGTGGATCTGGGCGCCTTCGAACTCGTCTATCTAACAAATCCCAAAGATGTTCAATGGGATTTAGATCTGGACTTAGCGGAGGCCAATTCATGATATGAATCCCGTGGTGCCGAAGGAAGTTCATGGTGATGGCTGCAGTATGAAGTCTTGCGTTATCTTGCATAAACACAAAATTTTGACCTATCCCATAAGCGGCTGGTATAACATGATCCTCCAGAATGAGATCGATGTATCTTTGAGCGTTCAGTCTTCCAGGAACTACCACAAGTTCTGTTCTTTCATCAAGACTAATTCCGCCCCAAACCATCACAGATCCACCACCAAATTTTTCGACTTCTTGTATGGTAGCAGCAGAATGGCGTTCATGTGGACGTCTATATACACGTACTCGACCATCACAACGACTCAAACGAAATCGTGACTCATCTGTGAAGAGTACTGGTCTCCACTGTCGAAGCTGCCATGCGACATGTTAACGAGCAAAATTTAAACGAGTCCTTATGTGGTACGGAGTTAAAGCAGGTTTTCGCACAGGTCTTCTTGGTCTCAGGTTGGCTTCTTTCAGTCTATTCCTAACTGTTTGGTCGGATAACTCCACGCCATGAGTTGTTCTAAGCCTAACTTGAAGATCTTTTGCTGTAGATGTCCGGGTACGCAAGGAGGATAAGACTAAAAACCGATCCTGAATTCGGTTTGTCTTCCTTTTACGACCTTGTCCAATGCGTCTTTTGTATTCTCCGGTTTCTAGGTATCGATTCCACACACGATGGATGACGGAAGGGCTAACGTTAAAATTTCTTGCAACTTGACGAATACTGGTGCCATTCTCGACAGCAACAACAACGTGAACAACTTCTGTCTCATTTAAATGCCTCATTTCGATTACCAGGGTAAAACTTAACAATTAATTATGAACTGTCAACATTGTTTACTATTCCAAAGCACACTACAGTATTTTGAATTAAATTTTCTTGTTTGGTTTCTTGTCGTTTCTTTAAACAGGAAGTGTTATCTTAAGAGTGATGTATCAAATATGCTTTGTTTTTGCATTTTATTCAAACAAAATGCAAGTCTTTAAGATATACGTTACCATGTATATCGTTTCAATTAAAAAAGTTATTGAGAAGTGAATATGTGTTCCGCTAATTATTTTGAGCAGTGTAGAACAGGCAGAATAAATAAAGTGCCTTGGTAAATTAAACTGTCACCTCAAATTAACTCATTAACAAATAAACCGAAAAATTTAACACACAAGATCGTCTAAGGTCTAAGGATTGTTGTAAAAGGATTGTTCAGTTGTGGATATATGAAAAAATATGAAAAATGATATAACAGGAGTGCTGAGTCCTGTTGCTTGGTTCAAAATCATTTTCTATTCTCCGAGCTCCATCGGTTTGATTTAATAAGGACTGACTGGACGGGCCTAATAACACCGGATTTGCCTTATGTCCTATTAATGTCATCAATTTTATATGAATTTGGATAAATATTCATGTAAATTAGAATCATTTGGGCTGTAACAAATCATATGGATGTGCACTCCACAAAATTTGAATCTGCATTAAATTGAGACAAAATAGAATGCGGAATAGAAAATAGAGCGAAGTAATTATTTCGATCGATACTAGAATACATGGGATGAATGTTCGAAGCTTCCAATTTTGTGGTGGAAATAGTAATTGGTTGATAACAATCCAATTCGATTATGAACGTAGCGCTTTGAAAAACTGACAGGCCATCTTTTTTCAACTGTCATGTATGATCTGCGTACCGCGTACCACAGCATAATAAAAAACCAGCATAATATCTCTGAGGATTTCCTATATAAAAATGGTTCCTACCAAATTTGACCTTGGGAGAATTTATGGATGATTTTACGGCTGTGAAGTTTGGGTAGAGATGCGAAAATTAATATATCGATACCGGTACCAACTCGATATTTTTTGGCCAAATAGGCGCGTTTGGTGTACAGAGCATTTTGTGCAACTGATTGCACCCCTCAATAATTATATAATTATTTTCGATACCGATACAAAAGTATCGATACCAGCTTGGAATGCCTCAAAAGTATCGATGACAAAAATACTCGGTATTAGTGCAGAAGTATCGAAGTATCGTTAGCATCCCTACAAAAAATCATCCAAAAGTGGGGATGCGCGTGTAATTTCCGCCAACTTGAGTTATTGTGCTGGTTGTTTATTATGCTGTGTGCGTACTATCTGCGTCCACCGAACCAAACAAAAACGTACACCAAAACAAGAATATCAATATTAAGTGAGTCGTCAATACACTAAAAGGTCGCCCATTATTTTTCCTATTTCCGTGTAAAAAAAAATAGTTTTTGATTAATCAATGTTCAATATACAATACGTTCATTTAGCAGCGATTTGGATATAAAAATAGTCATAACTTTTAAAATATCCTGTATAGTGTTATTTTTTGTATGGTCAGCCTCCCGCAAAGGCTGAAAGCCTATGGCGCTGTAGAAGCGCTGCGGGAGGATAAGTGTCGGTTCACGTTAGATTTGAAACGCTGTAGGTTGTAGCAGTCGGGAAACAAATCCCCGACAGCTGATTCCACAGCGTCGAAGATCTCCAAAAGAAGGAATGCTGGAGGAGACTGGTTCGGGGAGTAAGGACCTCGACCTGGTAAGGATAAGCTCGCAGAGCTTCTCTAGTGTTCCTGGTTCGGACGGCTTTTGGTGTTATTATCTGGGAAAGCTCACTCGAACATCTTCCGTGATAGAATCTGTAAAACAGGGATAAGCCAGCCACCCGCCTTCGATGTTCCAGGCTGTGGAGGTCCTTTGTGAGGTTAGGCTTATCGATTAATCTAATTGCTCTTTTCTGGATAGTGTCCAGAAGCTTTAGAGAGTGCTTCGGAGCGCATCCCCACACATGGGAGCAATACTCCAGCGATGGTTGGATCTGTGCCTTGTAGAGCAGCAGCAATTGCTCTGGTGTATACAACTTCCTACAGCGGAACAAAACTCCAAGCTTCTGGGATGTCGTTTTAGCAATACTGACGACGTGGTCGTGCCAGGACATGTTAATGTTGATGTTGATCCCCAAAAGCTTGACGGAACGTGATTCGACTATGGGGTGACCCTCCATTTCCACGGTTGGTAAGCCATCGTGAGACTTCTTTGTAAGTGTTGTTGCCGGAGTTTTTTGTACGTTGAACTGTACTTTATTTGTTAATCCCCACGCAACAATAATTGTTTTGATATCTGCGTTGATCTGTGAGGCATGCTGCTGTCGCCGACGTACCGTCTCCTGGGATGATAGTGGCTTGCCTGGTTCCATGCACGACACTAATGTACTGTCATCTGCGAAGCTGTAGATTGGATTGGATGTTATTTCCACAATATACACCTTATATTTTAAGAACGGGAAATATTAGTAGAATCCCAACATGGAATACTATTTAAAAAAAATATTATGTTTGCATCACCACGTAGTTATGGATCATCCTGTGTAAATCAAAATACTTTCTTAGCAAGGACCATATCCTTGGCTACAACTTTTATATACAAATATTTGCTCTATCTTTTGCAGTAGTGGAGTTATCGAGCGATCTGGTACACTAAAAACTCACCCTATATATGATATTTCAATTTGTCACAAAAGTATTTTTTATGCAAAACCCCAATTGGAGAATCAAATAGAAAAATTAAACAATACAGTTGGAAGCGGACCAAAAAACAGACCCTAAGGGATAGTGACATTTTGCTGCTTTGGATTAGCGAGAGTCTGTGAAAATTTGTGAGTACATCAGCTTAACTCCATTTCTATTACCTAAACTTTGACAAAATTCCTGATATAATTTATTGAAGCCAACTCATTTTCATCCCGAATGACTGGATGAAACTTATAATGAAAATTCCTCCACTCTGGCTGGAAATAGCTACAAGAAAATATTCAAATATAAACACCATGTCACCAAGTGATGATTCACAACACAGCCCCCGGCTTGTAGAAGCCTCTCCAAGATGAAATATCTTTTTCCGATGTATTTTCGCACCCTATACTTAGACGTCGTCTTCCCTCTGAATAGCTGGTGATTATGGGGTAAGTCGTTACGTAAACGACTCCCGTCGAGTGGTTTTACTCTTTTCGATCTTCAGTCAACTATGTAATTTGCTCAGTCGGGATCAATCTAGCTGGGTATTTCGTTGCTCTGCGCCTTTAATTTGGAAGCTTTGTTATTCTTGTTCTTTGGCTTGGTTTATACTAGGGTATTACTGCTACTGGATCTATATGTTGTGAGCCTGCCTAAATATCCTGCAAACATATATCTCGCCCTTTCGGCTGGCTTTATATTTCCACTACTAATATGTGTGTAAAATGTTCATTCGGCTTTCTATCAATATGAAATCCCGTATCCTGAATAATTTGAGTATGCTGATTACAAATCCGGTCGATGTTTCAAGTTTCAGGCTCGCAGAACGAAGAACAAAAATTTCCAACAACCTTGATCTTCAGTTTCACCTCAAAAAGTCTAAAATCTTTATGCGGCTTTCTATCAGTATGAAATCCGGTATCTTAGATAATTTGAGGGTGGTGATTACAAATCCGACCAATGTTTTAAATTTCAGGCTCTCAGATGGAAAATCAAAAATTTTCTAAACTCTTGATCGTCACCTCAAAAAGTCCAAAATCTTTATCCGGCTTTCTATCAATATGAAATCCCGTATCCTGGACAATTTGAGGGTGTTGATTACAAATCCGGCCAATGTTTTAAATTTCAGGTTCGCAGATGTAAAATCAAAAATTTTCTAAACTCCTGATCCTCACCTCAAAAAGTCTAAAGTCTTTATTCGGCTTTCTATCAATATGAAATCCCGTATCCTGGACAATTTGAGGGTGTTGATTACAAATCCGGCCGATGTTTTAAGTTTCAGGCTCGCACAACAAAGAAAAAAAATTTCCGAGACCCTTGATCTTCAGTTTCACCTCAAAAAGTCTAAAATCTTTATTCGGCTTTCTATCAATATGAAATCCGGTATCCTAGATAATTTGAGGGTGGCGATTACAAATCTGGCCGATTATTTGAGTTTCAGGCTCGCAGAACAAAGAAAAAAAATTTTCGAGACCCTTGATCTTCAGTTTCACCTCAAAAAGTCTAAAACCTTTATTGGGCTGTCTATCAATATGAAATCCGTTATCTTGGATAACTTGAGGGTGGTGATTACAAATCCGACCAATGTTTTAAATTTCAGGCTCTCAGATGGAAAATCAAAAATTTTCTAAACTCTTGATCGTCACCTCAAAAAGTCCAAAATCTTTATCCGGCTTTCTATCAATATGAAATCCCGTATCCTGGACAATTTGAGGGTGTTGATTACAAATCCGGCCGATGTTTTGAGTTTCAGGCTCGCAGAACAAAGAAAAAAAATTCCGAGACCCTTGATCTTCACTTTCACCTCAAAAAGTCTAAAATCTTTATTCGGCTTGCTACTAACATGAAATCCCGTATCTTGGATAACTTGAGGGTGGTGTTTAGAAATCGGGCCTATGTTTTGAGTTTCAGGCTCGCAGAACAAAGATAAAAAATTTTCGAGACGCTTGATCTTCAGTTTCATCTCAAAAAGTCTAAAATCTTTACCCGGCTTTCTATCAATATGAAATCCCGTATCCTGGACAATTTGAGGGTGTTGATTACAAATCCGGCCGATGTTTTGAGTTTCAGGCTCGCAAAACAAAGAAAAAAAATTTCCGAGACCCTTGATCTTCAGTTTCACCTCAAAAAGTCTAAAATCTTTATTCGGCTTGCTACTAATATGAAATCCCGTATCTTGGATAATTTGAGGGTGGTGATTAGAAATCGAGCCTATGTTTTGAGTTTTAGGCTCGCAGAACAAAGATCAAAAATTTTCGAGACGCTTGATCTTCAGTTTCACCTCAAAAAGTCTAAAATCTTTATTCGGCTTTCTATCAATATGAAATCTTATCCTGGACAATTTGAGGGTTTTGATTACAAATCTGGCCGATGTTTTGAGCTTCAGGCTCGCAGAACAAAGATCAAAAATTTCCGAGACCCTTAACTTGAGTTTCACCTCAAAAAGTCTAAAATCTTTATTCGGCTTTCTAACAATATGAAATCCCGTATCCTGGATAACTTGAGGGTGGTGATTACAAATCTGGCCGATGTTTTGAGTTTAAGGCTCGCAGAACGAACATCAAAAATTTCCGAAAATCTTGATCTTTAGTTTTTCACCTCAAAAAGTCTAAAATCTTTATTCGCCTTTCTATCAATATGAAATCCCGTATCCTGCATAACTTGAGGTTGGTGATTACAAATCTGGCCGATGTTTTGAGTTTAAGGCTCGCAGAACGAAGATCAAAAATTTCCGAATCTCTTGATCTTTCGTTTCACCTCAAAAAGTCTATAATATTTATTCGGCTTTCTATCAATATGAAATCCGACATCTTGAACAATTTGAGGGTGGCGATTACAAACCTGGCCGATGTTTTAAGTTTACGGATCGCAGAACGAAGATGAAAAATTTCCGAAACTCTTGATCTTTGGTTTCACCTCAAAAAGTCTAAAATCTTTATTCGGCTTCTTATCAATAGAAAATCCCGTATCCTGGATAAATTGATGGTGGTGATTACAAAACCGGCCGATGTTTTAAGTGTTAGGCTCACAGATGGAAACTCAAAAATTTCCGACACTCTTGATCTTCAATTTCGCCTCAAAAAGTCTAAAATCCTTATTCGTATTTCTGTCAATATGAAATTGGGTATCTTGAATTATTTGAGGGTGGTGATTACAAATCTTACCGATGTCTTGAGTTTCAGGCTCACAGTCTAAAATCAAAAATTTCCGACACTCTTGATCTTCAGTTTCACCTCAAAAAGTCTAAAATCTTTATTCGGCTTTCTATCAATATGAAATTCTGTATCCTGGTTAATTTGAAGGTGATGATTACAAATCCGGCCGATGTTTTAAGTTTAAGGCTCGCAGAACGAAGATAAAAAATTTCCGACACTCTTGATCTTCAGTTTCACCTCAAAAAGTCTAAAATCTTCATTCGGCTTTCTATTAATATGAAATTCTGCATCCTGGTTAATTTGAAGGTGATGATTACAAATCCGGACGATGTTTTAAGTTTAAGACTCGCAAAACGAAGATCAAAAATTTCCGGCAGTCTTGATCTTCAGTTTTACCTCAAAAAATCTAAAATATTTATTCGGCTTTCTATCAATATGAAATTCCGTATCCTGGTTAATTTTAGTGTGATGATTACAGATCCGGCCGATGTTTTGAGTTTCAGGCTCGCAGATCTAAAATCAAAAATTTCCGACACCCTTTATCTTCAGTTTCACCTCAAAAAGTCTAAAATCCTTATTCGTATTTCTGTCAATATGAAATTCGGTATCTTGAATTATTTGAGGGTGGTGATTACAAATCTTGCCGATGTGTTGAGTTTCAAGCTCACAGTCTAAAATCAAAAATTTCCGACATTTCAGTGTCACCTCAAAAAGTCTAAGACGTTTATTCGGCCTTCTATCAATATGCAATTCCGTATCTTGGGTAATTTGAGGGTGGTGATTACAAATCCGGCCGATGTTTCGAGTCTCAGGCTCGCAGATCTAAAATCAAACATTTCTGACACCCTTCATCTTAAGTTTCACCTCAAAAGATCTAAAATCTTTATTCGGCTCTCTATCAATATGAAATCCCGTATCCTGGTTAATTTGAGGGTGATGATTACAAATCCGGCCGATGTTTCGAGTCTTAGGCTTGCAGATCTAAAATCAAAAATTTCTGACACCCTTGAAATTCAGTTTCACCTCAAAAGGTCTAAAATCTTTATTCGGCTTTCTATCAATATGAAGTCCCGTATCCTGGATGACTTGAGGGTGGTGATTACAAATCTGGCCGATGTTTTGAGTTTAAGGCTCGCAGAACGAAGATCAAAAATTTCCGAAAATCTTGATCTTTAGTTTTTCACCTCAAAAAGTCTAAAATTTTGATTCGCCTTTCCATCAATATGAAATCCCGCATCCTGGATAACTTGAGGGTGGTGATTACAAGTCTGGCCGATGTTTTGAGTTTAAGGCTCACAGAACGAAGATCAAAAATTTCCAACACTCTTGATCTTCAATTTTACCTCAAAAAGTCTAAAATCTTTACTCGGCTTTCTGTAAATATGAAATTCTGTATCTTGGTTAATTTGAAGGTGATGATTACAAATCCCGCCGATGTTTTAAGTTTAAGGCTCGCAGAACGAAGATCAAAAATTTCCGAATCTCTTGATCTTTCGTTTCACCTCAAAAAGTCTATAATATTTATTCGGCTTTCTATCAATATGAAATCCGGCATCTTGAACAATTTGTGGATGGCGATTCCAAACCTGGCCGATGTTTTAAGTTTACGGATCGCAGAACGAAGATGAAAAATTTCCGAAACTCTTGATCTTTGGTGTCACCTCAAAAAGTCTAAACTTTATTCGGCTTCTTATCAATAGAAAATCCCGTATCCTGGATAATTTGATTGTGGTGATTACAAAACCGGCCAATGTTTTAAGTGTTAGGCTCTCAGATGGAAACTCAAAAATTTCCGACACCCTTGATCTTCAATTTCACCCCGAAAAGTCTAAAATCTTTATTCGGCCTTCTATCAATATGAAATTCCGTACCCTGGTTAATTTTAGTGTGATGATTACAGATCCGGCCGATGTTTTGAGTTTCAGGCTCGCAGATCTAAAATCAAAAATTTCCGACAGCCTTGATCTTCAGTTTCACCTCAAAAAGTCTAAAATCCTTATTCGTATTTCTGTTAATAGGAAATTCGCTATCTTGAATTATTTGAGGGTGGTGATTACAAATCTTGCCGATGTCTTGAGTTTCAGGCTCACAGTCTAAAATCAAAAATTTCTGACACTCTTGATTTTCAATTTCACCTCAAAAAGTCTAAAACCTTTATTCGGCTTTCTATCATTATGCAATTCCGTATCTTGGGTAATTTGAGGGTGGTGATTATAAATCCACCCGATGTTTTAAGTTTCAGGTTCGCAGATCGAAAATCAAAAATTTCCAACACCCTTCATCTTGAGTTTCACCTCAAAAAGTCTAAAATCTTTATTCGGCTTTCTATCAATATGAAATCCCGTATCCTGGATAATTTGAGGGTGGTGATTACAAATCTGGCCGATGTTTGAAGTTTAAGGCTCGCAAAACGAAGATCAAAAATTTCCGAAACCCTTGATCTTCAGTTTCATCTCAAAAAGTCTAAGACCTTTATTCGGATTTTTATCAATACAAAATCCCCTATCTTGGATAATTTGAGGCTGCTGATTACAAATCCGGTCGATGTTTTAAGTTTTAGGTCCGCAGAGCGAAGATAAAAAATTTTCGATAGCCTTCATCTTTAGTTTCACCTCAAAAAAATCTAAATTTTTATTCAGATTTCTATCAATATGAAATCCCGTATCCTGGATAATTTGAGGGTGATGATTACAGATCCGGCCGATGTCTTACGTTTCAGGCTCTCAGAGCGAAGATCAAAAATTTCCAACACCCTTGATCTTCAGTTTCACTTAAAAAAGTCTAAAATCTTTGTTCGGCTTGGTATTAGTATGAAATTCCATATTCTGGATAATTTGAGAGCAGTGGTCACAAGTCCGTTCGATGTTTTGAGTTTCAGGCTCACAGAACGAAGATCAAAAATTTCTGAATCTCTTGATCTTCAGTTTCACCTCAAAAAGTCTAAAATCGTTATTTGGCTTTCTATCAATATGAAATCCCGTATCTTGGATAATTTGAGGGTGATGATTAAAAATCCGGTCGATGTTCTAAGTTTCAGACTCGCAGAACGAAGATCAAAAATTTCGAAACACTTGATCTTCAGTTTCACCTCAAAAAGTCTAAAATCGTTATTTGGCTTTCTATCAATATGAAATCCCGTATCTTGGATAATTTGATGGTGGTGATTATAAATCCGGTCGATGTTTTAAGTATCGATCTCTCAGAGCGAAGATCAAAAATTTTTATCAACCTTGATGTTCAGTTTCACCTCAAAAAGTATAAGAATCTTTATTCGACTTTCTATAATTATGTAAACCCCGTATCCTGGACAATTTGAGGGCGGTGATTACAAACCAAAGTGTAGACTAAAAGCTAAATTAATTTTTCTGACCACGAGCTTTATTGTTGCGTATCGTGCTGACCCTATTGAAAAATATTTCTACTGTACGATCAATCCCATTCCAATGATTCCACTGAGTGAGTCATAGCTTCCAGATGTTACCCCTTTATCCAATTCCACCTAGACATCGTTGCTTTAAATTGTAAATTATGATTTCTGAGTACATTTTGAACTAGTCCAATCGGAATGAACGAAACGAGTTCAGAAAATCCCCTTAAACATTGTAAATTATAAAAGGTATCGATTTGACTCCGGGTTGGCAAGTCTCCTCCGGCGACTAGAGTACTATCGATCCAGTCACGTGGCCAACTCCGTCAGACACTGTTGCCACGTTTCACTCGTTTGCTGGTATTTTCAGTTTTTTCAGTATACAGTGTGTTCCAGCTAAAATTTGACATCCACCTTATCACTCGTCAGATGTAAATTGTACCTGTCAGTTTAAATTTACAATTGACGAGTTGGAAAATTAACTTGACCGTTTTGAATTATCACTTGACGCTTTAGAAACTACAGCTGGAAAAGGTGTAGACTATTGAAAACAAAGCTGAATTCTAGAAATATTACAAAAGCCATTAACGCGTTTGTGATACCTGTACTCACATACTCATTTGGAATCGTCAAGTTCATGTTACGTTGGTAACAAATAAAATTGCTTTTTAAAAACTTTACTTTATTGACGCCGCTTGCGTCTTCAAAATGTTACAAACCTTTAGAATGTTACTTAACGTATACTGACATGACGGAGTCTAACCGGGTTGTGAACATGGCTGTTATGGAAGCTACGGCTTTTAGAGGTTTTAAATACTAACTCAGCATCTGTGTTCCTCAAGGGCACCTTAGCTAAACAAAGAGATGCTGTGAGAGCCTGTTCACTTGGGAAGTCGTTATCTATGCTGTCTAAGCGTCTGCTACAACACTGTTGCAAATAAAGAACCATTATGATAGATCAAATTACGTCTATTGCAACAATGTCGCTAACAATAGGGTCTAATAACACAGAATGTCGCATCCGAATGCGTGCAAGGAAAGGCTTACCACAGATAGAAAACAAGGGGGCAGAGGAATCATAGACATGCAGTCACTTCACACAAAACAAATAAAAACACTCAGACATTTATCCATAGCAAACAAACAAACTTATATAAGGCAATAGTAAAAGCGGACAAAAACTATACACCACTCGCCCTTTCTTGTCCAGACTACGGTGCGGATGTTCAAAATCACATACGATCACATCAAGAAAAAATAATTACTTGGTCCCAGAAGGCACTCCATGGCAAACACAGATACCGTGTAAGACCACATTAATGAAAAGCAGTCATACACCTGGCTACAGGATAGCCAGCTCTTTCAAGAAACGGAGGGCTTTATGCTTGCTATCCATCACCAAGTCATTGCGACACGAATTTACAAAAAGTAGTTAAAGATCCATCTATCACCGACTCTGGTTGCAGAAAAGCAAAAGGAAACAATAGAATACATAACTGAGTACACAGCCAGACATAACTCTGCAGCCAAAGCCATACATCAAGCACTGGCCACAACAAACAAGCTAACTGAAAACACATCAGATCCATATTATAATTACAGACCGACCTCAGTACTCAAAAACAATAAATTCAAATTATACAGGGACATTTAAATACACACAGACAAAACCATCCCAGCCAATAGACCAGATATAGTTTTTCAGTCAAAGGCAGATAAAGTGACCTGATAGATATTGCGATTCCCAATGATATGAATATCCAAAACTTGTACGCTGGGAAGATACCTAAATGCACAGATTTTGTCATAGAAATAAAACGGTTCTGGAAACAAAACAAAGTTATTATTGTCCCACTCATTATGTCGGTCTCAGGCCGTACACCAAACACATTCACACCACTCCTACAACATTTAGGCCTGGACGAAAAGTTACACAAAATATTCCAAAAATCTGTCATCCTGAAGACCTGTAGTTATTGTGCGATCCTTCCTAAATTCAGACCAGTAATAGTTCAGGTGTTGACTTGGCACAGCCCGTCACCATTTGTTGTTACCGCTATCATGCGAGATGAACAAATCAGAATATAATAGTAACCTTTATTTATCAAAAATACAATAAACATCAAGAAGCCGCAGAAGGTGGAACACCTTGAACGCAGCAGGAATATAAACTCATAATAACATGTCAGTGAGAGAATCACAATATCACATGCATTCATATTGTGACCTGTAGGAGGACAGAGCCTGTACACAAGGATCATCAACATACAAGTATATAAGTACAATCTACAATCTACATTCTCTCACTACTTTTGACAATGAATTTAACATTTTGAGGGATACTTAATCATAATACATTTTTACATAAGTTAAACTGTAATTTTGACGGAATGTCTTGTAGGTATGAAGTATTATTTTAATTACCTGAAATATTATGGTAAGCAAGGTTCCAAATGGGAGCCATTTTGTGCCATGCAGATGTACAGACGATATTCAAAATGTCTTCCACTGTATTAATGGGGTCATTTGAAATCCAAAGTTTATATTACGTAGCCTGGTCCTATAGATGGGGTTCATCAAGCCAAATAGCTTGAGTTTTTTCTTAAATACTTGACTTGATTTTCGATCTGAACTACTTGAGTTGATATCAAGTAAAATCAAACTACTTGATATTACTTGATATCGATATGTAAAATAAAATAGGGGAATCACCGAGGTTACGACAGCAAACAGGCACCCGATGACTTTAAAACATTAAAGCCAACCGGCACAGAGTGGTCGTTAATTGAACGAATTTGCCAGTACTTTAATGTTTTTAAAAGTATTTCCATCATTTTTATATTAATATGCTGCTCGATAGACTAGATTCGTGGGCTATGGAACTTGACAATAAACCTGATCGACATGAAACCGATGAACAGATTATAAATAGTATCCAAGCGGCAAGGGACAGTACTGAAGATATTTTAGAATGGTGGAAAAGACACGAATGTATTTTTCCAAACCTTGCCACAATGGCCAAAGGCTTTTTGGCAAAGCCAGCTTCTTCAGCTCCAGTTGAATGGCAGTTTTCTAGAGCTGCCTTAACTCTTACCACAACAAGAAATCGATTAGGTGATAACTCCGTTAGAAGTCTTATGTGTCTCAAATCATGAATGGCAAATGAGGATATTAATTTTTTTTACTTTTGTGTCATCGGCATCGATTGCTCTGGTCATTAGCCTCGTGTCCTGTGTAGGCTTTGTTACTGATTCCCGGCGCCACTCTAGGAGCATCACTGTTAATTAGAAGCCAACAGTGAAGGCTCAGGTGGGGATTCATCACTGAGCCTTTTTTTATGGATATCTATTTTTGATTGAAAAAACCAGAAATAAATTTCCACTTCCAACGATAATCGAACCCGGGACCTTGCGGTCACGAGCCCTCGACTCTAACCACTGAACCAACCCACCCCCATTTGAGTTTGTTGTTTATCTCTATGTATTATTGTCATTATTTTGTATTTTTATTTCATATTATTACATTCATTATTTAACTAAGTTTGTTGGAGTTTTCGTTGGATTTTTTTTTAAATAAAAGATTAAATCTTTATATACATAGATTTTTATTGTTATTGCGTTTTAGCAGTTAATCAGATTAATATCCAAAAAGAACTATTTTTTCAAGAAAAATCAAGTAGTTAGCTTGAAAAACTTGCTTTTCAAGTTGCTTGATGTGTAACTACTTGACTTGACTTGAATCTTGACTTGATATCAAGTCAAGTCAAGTAGCTTCAAAATCAAGTCAAGTCGTGAATCTCTACCTATAGACGATCTACTCAGTGATTCCGGAGATGTTGAGAAATGTGTGAAGCAGACATATATGCGATTTTAGCTTGTGCCTTTCGTATTCACGAAACTCAGGGTCTTAGGAGACACATTACCATCATTTGCTTTGACAGCCAGGCAGCATTAAAAGCATTGAGTGCTTGTAGGTTTACATCAAGGCTCGTTCTGCAATGTAGAAAGGTCTTAGATGACATGTCGGCAAGACATCAAGCATCAATTATATGGGTGTCGTTCTGGAGTTTGCGATAATGAAACGGTGGACGCGCTTGCAAGGCGAGAGTCGAGAAATAATTTTCTGGGTCTGCGCCCGCTGTCGGGCTAGCAGCAGGTACCATTTGAAGTAAAACAGAAGTGTGGTTGCAAAATCAACACCGTATGAGATGGAGAGTAATCTCTGGACATCTCCGTCAAGCTATACTCATTACTAGACTAACTAGATTAGGCTAGATTTAAATTATTTTAGTATATCTGGGTAAGGTAGAGCGATTCCGTCTTTCAGAAGCTGGCTAAGGTTGTTTGTTGGACTGTTATCTGGCCATTGTAACCTCACCTTTGCGATGAGAGCTGGATTTGAGGATTAGGGTGCTGCGAGGTGCCCGCTTGTAGGCCTATGCACTGGTGGTTCTGCTCACCAGAAAGCCTCTCTCCTTCTTTCACTCATTCATCCAATTTTTGAGTGACAATTTTGTAATATCGAAGTGTTATTATTTAAATTGCGTTTGACCAAAAATAATAAAAATCTGCGGTTCAGTTCCACTATAAATAATTTTCAAGTGTTGGCAACACTGCGATCAGACTGCGCACTCTTCCGCTGTGCTTTGCCACTCTGAGACGTCAGAGGACTTGGGAAAATAGTCATATTTTCATCGCGAATTAGATTCCATCGAAATGTCCTTTGGAAATTCGGTTACTTAATTTTGTGTACTTTGCTGAGGGTCCTCGCCACAGGGCCGTTTTCTGCAGAAAAACAGGTGAGTTTTCCTTACTTTCCAATGTTTGAGTATTTTTTTATTGTCGATGAAAGGGCGTATGTTACAAACACTTTCTTCTTGACATACAAGTTTGAAAATGAAGCCAGATAACAGCATCATCGTCTGATCAGAATGATCAATAAAATAGTTTGACACCAGATTTTTTTTGCTTCGATATGTAATATAGGACTGCGAAAACGATTATTTTATGAAATAGCATTTAGGTTGCTTTGTACTAGCCTCATATATGGTGAACACGTTGTTTTGGTCTCAAGTACCACATATGTATTGATCAAAAATCTTTCGTTATAAAAACGAAATTGATGTGTCGATTTTAAACCTTCACTTGATTTGCTTATTATGATTATTATTTATTTTGTTGCCTAAGCTATGTTTATCTCCAATAACATCCTCAAAGTAATATATTTGGATGACAGTTGCACACATAATGTCACCCAAAGCCTCATTGAATCTTTGAATACTGCAATGACACGAATCGATATTTCTATTTTATATGAGTAAATAAACCTTAGCTTCGTGATATTCTCAGTATTAATCTATGTTTTTGGGAAACTTTGTCCTTTCTTGGATCTATTCATTCCACGTTCGATTGCCATGTTACTTAGTATATTATTCAAAGTGGGATAAAGCATAGTGATATCTGCCTATTGCTTTTTGTAGCTACCTAAGGTTCTGCGAAGATTCTGGATACTTCATACTCAGCATATACAGTTTGGAACTGCGGCAAAATACCAAAGTCTGACTACTCTGTGCATTTTCCGTACAATAACTTTCTTTTTCTAGTTTCTTTCGGTGATAAGCCATGAAGAGGCTGATTCCTCTAGTGCCATCTGCTGAAAATAGGCCTTTGTTTGAAATAATATATGTAACGAAAAAATAATTGAGTTAGGCGATGTCAGTGTTCTACAAATGTAAAGCATCGATCGCAAACTCAACCTGAGGTTAAACTGATCCCATCAGGTAGATAGCTTAACTTGGGGTGCATCATACTGCAGACAAACATTATACCATAGCTATATCATACCAATAATATCGAGAACTGTGACAAAATTAAATCGTGCAATTCTGAAAGTGACTGACTTCTAGTTAGAAATGTCAAGCTTCCCCTTTAATAGACATGCTTCGTTGTCTTTATTCTTCTTCTTCCTCCCTTCGTTCTCACTGACTTTGGTATTTGTGGTGTGTAACTTGTGTATTTATCCTTTATAAGGTCGGCAAAGAGGAAATCGTGTGGCACAACATATTGGGACTCTTATACTTGCCTCGATAGAAATGCATTATTTATCTTGATGCACACAGAATGTCACTCAAAACCTCATTTAATTTTTGGACATTGGGGTGACCTGAATCGATATATCCATTTTATAAATAAACTCTACCTAGGTAATTGTTTTTCCATATTCTTGATATTCCTTCACATCTTTGGGGAAACTTTTCTTGAAACTAATCATTCGACATTCGACCGTTGTTATTTTAGTTGAACAGTAGTAGTATTTGTTTAACCATATTATACATACAGGTGCATTTATGGTAAGTCATAATAAAAAAAAAAGCATCAAACGTAACACGCATAGGTGAGTCTGAGCTTGAAAGTATTGAGGTTTACAGCTAATCCGTTACATGGAATGTCCAACGTGTTTATAAAAATACAGAATAATATCTACCTATTGCTGTTGAAATGAATAAAAGCGGGGTCGCTCAATGAAAAAAAAAACAAGTAGCAGCCATGAACATGATTTTTTTGTGACTACCCGCAAAGTGAGATGTTGTTCCAGTGTCTAGTCGGTAGCAACCATGTCCCCAAAAAATAATCCTGCAGAATACTTGTAAAGTCAACCTTGGTTATAACAACCCGGGTTATAGCGAACTATCGGCTATAACGAACCAAATGAAAAGTCCCGTTCAATCACTCGTAAGCCCAATACAAAAATACCTCGGTTATAACGTTTTTTTATGGTCAGCCTCCCGCAAAGGCTGAAAGCCTATGGCGCTGTAGAAACGCTGCGAGAGGATAAATGTCGGTTCACGTTAGATTTGAAACGCTGCAGGTTGTAGCCGTCGGGAAACAAATTCCCCGGCAGCTGATTCCACAGAGTCGAAGTTCTCCAAAAGAAGGAATGCTGGAGGAGACTGGTTCGGGGAGTAAGGACCTCGACCTGGTAAGGATGAGCTCGCAGAGCTTCTCTAGTGTTCCTGGTTCGGACGGCCTGTGGTGTTATTATCTGAGAGAGCTCACTCGAACATCTTCCGTGATAGAATCTGTAAAACAGGGATAGGTAAGCCACCCTTCTTATATGTTCCAGGCGGTGGAGGTCCTTTGTGAGGTAAGGCGCATCGATTAGTCTGATTGATCTTTTCTGGATAGTGTCCAGAAGCTTTAGAGAATGCTTCGGAATGCATCCCCACGATGAGCAACACGATGGTCGGATCTGTGCCCTGTAGAGTAGCAGTAGTTGCTCTGATGTATACAGCTTCCTATAGCGGAACGAAACAAGCTTCTGGGATGCCGTTGTAGTATACCGATAATACCGATGACGTGGTCTTGCCAGATAAGTTATTGAAGTTGATCCCCGAAAGCTTAACGGAAGGTAACTCGACAATTGGGCGACCCTCCATTTCTACAGTTGGTAAGCCAACGTGAGACTTCTTTGTCAGCGTTGTTGCCTGCGTTTTCTGTACGTTAAACTGTATTTTATTTACTAAACCCCCCTCGACAATTGTTTTAATATCTACGCTGATCTGTGAGGCATGTTGCTGTCGCCGATGTACCGTCTCCTGGGATGATAGTGGCTTGTCTGATTCCATGTACGATATTAATGTACTGTCTGCGAAGCTGTATATTGGATTGGATGTTATTTCTACCAGCTCGTTGACGTAAAGAAGAAACAGTGTGGGAGATAGGACCGATCTTTAAGGAACACCGGTGTTTATTGAGAATACGTCTGATGAACAGCCTTCGACTGAAACAAACAGAGATCGGTCGCTCAGAAAGTCATTCAGCCACTAGCGCAGGCCAGGTGGTAGTCGATAAGCAGCAAGCTTCACCAGAAGTTCCTCATGCCACACGATAGGTGGAAATGTCAAGTGCGGCCATTCTGCTTTGAACGTACTTGCAAAAAAATTTTCTATTTACCTAGCTGAAATATTTTCTTTAATTGAACTAAAGGGAGATAAGTGAACTACTGCTAAATATAGAACTCCCGTCTGCTGTTAATTTCGGGTAGTGACGCCTATGTTGTCAAGTCCTTAACGTTTGGATCTTGATGAACCGTGCGACCCCTGTGCCCCGGGTATCGAGTGATTGCTTTGATGTTCCTTTTAATTCAAAGCAATTAACAGTGTTGAGAGGTTACGTAATGGGGCTGAAAAGTTACCAAAGCTATTTTGCCATCAAGACTCACTCGAACATATGAAGTTAAATGGGGGCAAATATGGGTGGGATAAGTCGACGTAAATTGTTCAGGTTAGCTTATCCCTGATGTTACCTTTCAACATGTGAAATAAAATGGAATACAAAACTATGACATTAAGTGGCTCCTCTAAGTCTTACACATAAAAATAAATTCTTGGACAAAGAATATGTACTTTCATTGAAGTATATACCATATCTCCCTATATGCTCAAAGCTGTAATAACATTAAACCAAGGTTGTAATATTTTTGATCATATAGGGATATTAAGTTAATATTCAATTCAAAACTGGAAGTCTTGAAAGTAAGAAAACAGAAATATTAAGTATATGATAATCTTTAAAAGAAAAAATTAATATATCACCATACTATACTAAGAAGCTGTATACACCAGAGCAACTACTGCTGCTCTACAAGGCACAGATACGACCATCGCTGGAGTATTGCTCCTATGTGTGGGGATCCGCTCCGAAGCACTCTCTAAAGCTACGGGACACAATCCATAAGAGAGCAATTAGACTAATCGATACGCCTAACCTCACAAAGAACCTCCACAGCCTGGAACATCGAAGAAAGGTGACTGATCTGTCCCTGTTTTACAGATCCTATCGCGGGAGATATTCGAGCGAGCTCTCCCAGATAATTAATAACACCAAAGGAACACTAGAGAGGCTCTGCGAGCTGATCTTTACCTACTCCCCCAATCAGTCTCCTCCAGCATTCCTTCCTTTGGAGAACTTCGACGCTGTGGAATGACCTGCCGAGGAATTTGTTTCCCGACGGCTACAATCTACAGCATTTCAAACCTAACGTACATCGATACTTATCCTCTCTCAGCGCTTCTACAGCGCCTTAGGCTGACCATAAAAAACTATACTGACTTCTCATTTCATAATCAAAATATGCGACTTGTTGGAAGAAGCATCTAATGACATTTGTATAAACATTCGGGAATTTTACGTTATATAGTATTTTTCCAAATTCGTAATGAAAAATTCCACATACTACAGAGTACTAAAACTATGAAAATGTACTTTTGAACTAAGAAGAATATGTTACGCCCACCATTGTTTATATTCCATTCACAACTACTATACTACATATCACATACTTGATACTTACATACGAACATCTTTATGAGGCCCCCACAGCCCTAACTGATATCCCGCAGCTATATGTTTTATACAAAAAGTGATCACATCATTCTACATTTATTATTTGACTTTCTGATCGCTGAACTTGAAACGCTCTTCAATTTATCAGCCCTTCAGCCTCAATTATCGATTGATTCTGCTAATGGTCTGTTTAATGAAATTTCCAAAATACTCCGTAACAGAAGACTGCTTCTAGTAATCGAATTCTTCCCGAAGTTCCTCTAATCACATTGCGCGTTCTCTTTCAATTTTCATCCTTGACTGGAGAACATTTAACGAAAGTATAACGATCACGGTTTCATAACAGATGTTCTTTTCTGAGATGATATTTGGTAGAAAATGATAAATGTGGTTCAGTAAAACATTTTCGAATTATCTTCTGGAAAAAGTATCACTCGTGCCTTGTATTACGTTTTTATGAAGAAAGAAAATTGAGGCTTATCTTTTTCTTCGTGTTTAAAATACAATAGTTCTGGAACGGTCTTGCATTTAGGCCAGAAGTATTGATGAAGCATTGTATTATTTGCCTCTCAAAGAGTTTCAAGAACACGCTATACTTTGAAGTGGAATATCCACAATTTAAAAAAAACTTCAAGATACAGGTTACTTCTAGGCTCTAGAGACTTATTTCTATAAATAAGCTTCATTCTACGGCAGATATCTCCCAAACAAATAATTTTATTGCTTGATATGACAACGTTACTATATAGAAAAGATTTATCAAGAATTATTTCTCAAGTCTTTTTGAAAATAAGCAAAATATAATGCTTAAACATCCGAGTAATTTAGCTTCAAAGATTATTATTAACAGCATCCACCATATTTTGGAATAGGAGGAACATTCACTATATTTTGCACAATAAGTAACAGTATTCACCATATTTGGAAAAAGAAGTAAGTACAGTGAAACATCTTGTGATGACTTTGTCGAACTAAGTTTCTTGTTCCTGAAACGTGTCACAGAAATAAAAAAACAGAACAGGACAGAAGAATACATTTTTTTTGCACCAGTTAGTCTAAATAAATCTAATTTTAGGTCTAACCGTGGTTATAAAAGAATTATATAACAATTCATTATACAGGGTGCTCTAAAAGTTGGGACTTTCCTGTTTAGAAGCAACGGCCCTTGAATCGGCAAAGCTAATGCACGGTGAACCAGCAACAAAACAGTAAAAAAAATGTCCTGCAAGTACTCACTATTTGGTTGCTACGAATTTGTAAGTGCGGTCCTGTCGCATGCGTCTTACAGGTAAAAGTACGGCTTACGATGTCTTCTTCAATTTGGACCATACGAGGTTGTCTAGGTCTTTCAGCGTGTCGACCACGATGTGGATTCAGACATCCTGTGTCTCTAGCTCTTTGCACAAGCAAGACAAATCGACGAGGTGCAGGGTGAGTACGGTTAGGGAAACGATTGGCCTACACTCGCGCAGCCGCAGCAGTATTTTGACCACACTCACCGTACATCAAAATCATGTCCACCAGTTCATTATTGTTATAAGCGTTCGCCATTGTTGTTGTTTTTAAAATCCGATCGTCAGATGTAGCAACAGCAATGCGACGTATGACAAACTGTCTATTTTAGCGTTTTCTCACCGGCATCGGCACCACTAGCGCTGCCTTGTTTGTTGTGATATTATGACATGGTGAGCCATTGCCGAGGGACGGACTTATAATTGAGGATTTCTTTATTGGTCAGTAGCTTGTTTTCTCTAAATATTTCGTTTATATGTTACTGGGGAAAAAACACTCATTTTGGCGAGTGCTATCCGCTGTATAAAAAAAAGTCCCAACTTATGAAACACCCTGTATAAATATTTATAATCAAAAACTGTTTTTGCCTACTGCGCACGTCCAACCATAAATTTATAATCTGCTGCGCAAAACAAGTACGCCGCTCGTTTTGGTCCTTGACCACAATGTTATTCCAGACGTCGAGAATCCAATCTATACCTCAATCCAGGCGGCTTTGGAATAAAGCCGGGCTCCTTTTGTTTGCATTGCAGACAGTGGCCCATTCCGGGCAAATCATAATTTATCTGCACTGCGAGGAAACTTTTATAAAACGCGTTTCCACTGCATGCACTTATATGGGGATTCTTTACAAGCATTTTATAAAGCAGCCTCTTCTTAGAGTGTTGAAATGTTTTGTTTCGAAACAATATTTCATATTATGGTATAACTATTGTGAGTTGAATCAGATTTATTCAAGCTGTTTGAATATCTGTGATAGAATCACAGTATGTGAAATATCGCTCATGGCTAGTGTTGGTATAATACAATTTATTTTTATTATATTTATGTGTCCTGCTAGTTTTCAAATATATTTTTTGTTGTAATATGCACCAGAAAATAGTTCAATATCAGATCAAATAGTGTCATGCAGACTTAATGAGAATGTTATTGGTGTTACAACATGGTGTAACCTAAATTCTTCAAATTTATAGAATGTTAATGTGACAACTAACAGGCCGTAAGGTCGCTTGTTTGAGGGAACATATTATTTTTAACAGCCATTTGGTGTAAAAATTCGAGGAAGCAAGCGTATCTTGCGAATTGTCGTGTTAGTTGCATTACTGTGATTTGCAACAAGTAGGTATCACTTTACATAATTATTATCCTACCACATGAAAGACCCCTTGGAAATAACCTATATATCAATACGTCATTTGTCATCTTAAAAATTCAATAACTCGGATATCGTCTACAAATGTCTAGGAATAATCAGCAGATTTCCTTCTATTTCATTCGACTTCAGGCAGAAACTCCAATCAAATACGTCCCTGTTTGTTATAATTACTTTCTTCTAACTCGCCGTAAATTGCTACCGCTTCTTGGAGATTGAAATCCGTGTCGCCGTGCTAGAAAAATGAGAAAAAATTGTCGACTGGTACATGAAGATTGATGATTTTTCTTCGGAAAGCGCGTTCACTCAGCGGATTCCCTCTGGATTTCCCCGGATTGGCGTCCGTTTTAACCGAGGTTTTTCCGCGGACGCTGAGAGTGCGATTGAAAAAATAAGATGGATGCGCTTTTTAACACATGCGATGTTATGATGGCAGCAAGAGGTCCCCGAATCTTTGTTGAATATATAAATAGTCCAATCGTTACGTCGTAAAAAGAGGCTTTTGACAGCAAAAAGGCGGAAAGAAATGAAATTTGGTGGGATGGTAGACATTGTGTAGTGAGCAACTGGTCACTGTCAAAACCGATACCAAATTTAGAAATAGCCAAAGTGATCAAGACGTCTAGTGGTGGAATTTAGAACCCAATGTTGTATGTGTGTCTGTGGTAACCAGATTCTTTTAGCATGCATGTATACCAACTCAGAGAGAATGAAATCAAAACACAGAAATGTTATGATATGGTTTTTTTATTAGGTACTTGTTTCTTAACATTTGTTTTGTATTTATTAATCATGAGTGCTTTGCATTTCATATATTTTACTGGTAAAGTATTTATATTGATATGTTAAAATATACGATTCAAAAATGTCTTAATAATAGTGGTAAACTGGCTCTTGTATTGATATTGTATAATAAAGAAATGGTTATAAACATTCACAGTCTAAATGATAAATAATAACAATAATACATGGTGGACTAGGTCTCTGTTCAACGTCAGGGAGAGAAATATGGGTAGGATGTGAAAAAATGTAAAATATCAGCATATATAAATAAATATAACCAACCATATAAAGGAGTAAATAAAGGAGATAATTGGAATAGGTCCGACCTGGGTTGTTACCAGGCTATCGGCCTTCCGTAAATAAATATCATATATAAATAAAGAGAAATCAGTAAGGATTTAAATAAATACAGCTAGACACCACCAAGCTGCAAGCTCCAGCACCTAATACCTAGAGTAGACGGAAATGAGAGACCCAACGCTATATAGTATGGCCTCAAAAGCAGGATGTTATAGTATACATTGTGAAACACTTTAAATATCGTAGCCAGACCACATTAGTTAATAAGACAAACTCAAAAGACAACGTACCTGCAAATATTCATGAAAAAGGCTCAAAAACCTCTTTGTTGAAATTTTGGTCTCCAGCTTATTACGTTTTTCCAAAAACAACCCCTCTCGTGTTAATCAACCAACTATGGCAACCATTACCACGATCCACTACTTTATTCAAGTGACAAACCCAAAAGCATCACAGAACAGTATCTTTTGCTATGAACACGGAACTGTTACAGAATTGGTTGCTCTATGAAAAGTCACTCATGATCTGACAGATAACAAAATATCTGAACAATATATGATGTAGTAAGACTCAAATCCATTACTTATCTGAACTTCATCGAACAATTACACTCATACTCAGATCTTACACTTTTTTTATAAATCATCCGTCGATGACATCAATGTCAAACTTCGGTCACGTGACCGCTAAACGTGCGTTCTAACGTCTGGCGGCCAGGAGCGCGTTCCGGATCACCACAATTGGTCCCCTAAATCGCCACCTAAGTTTGCCACCTCGAGAGGTTGCTGCTCTAGGGGGGGGGGGGGGGAAGTGAAAACTCACTTCGCGATCGGTAGTAGGTAGCGGTGTCGTACTAAATACATATCGTAATTTTTTTAAGCCCAAATGCATGGTATTACAGAACTTTTGAATAGCGTTCTTGATAAACGATAAAATTGTGATTTTAGTAACAATCACAAACTACCCCCTAACTTTGGGGTACTGTAAAATGGAAACTATTGGTCGCACACGAAAAATGTAAAGACCAAAATTGCGAAGAATTGTGTTGTCTCCATATATTTTTTTAACTTTTTTTCGACAGCATTTACCACAACGGCCCTATTTATCGAAAACCGTCACGAAACAGTTTTCAACTCCCTCCACCCCATCCTCGAGCTGCAACCCGCAGACGTCACAAATTGAATCTCATCTTAATTAAACAATGCCAAGGTAGTATCATTTTCACTAAAAGTATGGATAAATAAGATATTTTTTGCAACAGCACATATCGGTGGTAAGTAGCAGTAACCAAATGCGTGAGCTTAGGTACCTGCAGATAATAAAACAAATGAGAAGATATCATTTTTTTAGGGAAATAAAAAATTTTACGTGGGTTTTTATAAAGTTCTTCGTCTTAATCGGCGACGGAATTCTGATTTTAGTGAGAAATCACCAACCAACCCCTAACTCTGGCGCACTGTAGCACGGAAACTATTGATCGCACACGAAAAATGTATAGACCAGAATTCTGGAAAATTCTGTTCTCTCCATGAGTCATTTGAACCTTTTTTCGTTAGCACTTATTGTAGAAGTCAGATATATATGAGTTGTTTACATTTTTTTTTCAGTTCTCAATCATTGTCGACACTTCTATAGTGCAGTTACGTTATTATGTAGACCTGAGTAATGATGATAAAACCGTAATTATCTATACAAAATATATATTATGATAATTCAGAATGTCGTAACAGATCAAAATAATCGAACATACCAATTTGCAATAAATAATAACAAAATAAATTGATCTATTTATTGTATATATACATCTCTTTATACACAGACATATACAATTTGGACTATACTAATGGTCGTATAACGGCACAGCAAAAAAAGCCGAAAGCAATAAGGGTCATTCGACCGGTCGGGTGTCTTGTGAAGGATTAAGGGGTCCTTTGTAGTGTCGGCACTCGATAGGAGCACAAAAAATGTAAACTGCTCTTATATTTCTAAACCAGAACGACACTTTTCTTCGAAAACCGTCGCGAAGCAGAGTTTTCACCCCCTCACCCCTCGAGCGACAACCCCCAGACAACATTGAAACTGACACTGTTGTCTTTTTGAAAACATCTTTTCATGACGAATCGATTACGTGATTTCAAAAGTGTCGGTCGCTTCAAGGAAGAAAAACTTTCCGTGCCTATGTCGTGGAGGCCATATTATATTTTCGAATGGAAGCAGGGCTTTCAAGAAATACCTATTTCAATCAATTATTGGATGGTGGAACACAGCAAGCCTCATATAAAATGCAATCGAAGCGTAAGACGAACGAGAGCCCTCGAACAGAAAACCGCAAGGGAGAATATCTCTTTGTCATTTTTCATTCTGCCAACCAGTCAGATTTCGGTATTGATCGAAATCCCGAAGCCGCAACATCAGGCTCAGCCTTAGCCTCGGGATCACTTACCCTCTCAATAAAAAGTATATTGAATGTTGCTACTGCTTAATTTTTAAAAGACATACAACTTTTAAATTGTGAAAAAAATACTAGTTGGTTCATAATGGTCGATTGCATATAAAGCATGTCTTTTTTCACCTTTTTCAAGTAAATTTCAAGAGAAATCGATAATTTCCAGAAAACTTTGACAGGTGCATGTTCTTGCACGGGCTGCTCTGATTGGTCAAAGCCTTTGTTGAAATGCGCGTGTTGACAAAGTCGGGCTCTAGTTTATCGTACAAAGCTTCTGAATTATCGAGGTATCAGGTATAAAGGTTCTTTTACCTTCTGCTTTCGGGAAATATGAGCTAGGACTGCCACGTCACGCAACTCCATGACTCACTGCATTTTAATTTGAGCCTCATAGGACGTACCGTTTCAATTATAATCCAATTTATGGGAACAAATTGTAGGTCGCTGTATGCGATCAAGATTCATCAACACGCTCGCGCCAGCCATGGTTTGTAGCAAATTTGAAAAAACAAGTTAAGTAAAGAGAGACGAGAAAGTTTTTTCTCGTTATTTCCACGTTTCTAATGACACAAAGAAAACAAGAAATCAAGTTGATTGACTCAGTAAAAAAATAATTACAAGAAAGCTCTTGGCAGCATGGGTAACGGAAACGAGGCACTGATCTAAATTTTACGATTCAACCAAAAAAGCATTTACCCTTGTCAACTCCTTCCGTTTATCATGTCCTTCTTTAGCAAGATTTTTCACTAATTTAAATTAGCCTGAATTCAGCAATTTATTTCTAGTTGTAATTTACAGTATGTTACGGTAAATTATCGTTAATTTACCGCATTTAATCCAAGGAGGTCAAGTTTCTTGGACGAACTTTTCAATAAAATTTGTTTTAAATCTAATCGTTCTATACTTGATATATAACTACCAGATTGTCAATAATTCAAGTTTCTTCTCGCTCTAACACTTCTAATGTAACTGAGTATAGTACAGAGAGATATTGGTTGCAATTACCGAGTCTCTTCGTATTTTCATGGAACTTGCAGTTATTAATGGCCTCTTCAAGTACGTACAACTACGATTGCAGTATTTTGGACTGCCTCCAAGTCTGCGAGTTTGAATAAGAAGGTTCGATACGATACTGTGCGATTTCCATATTACGCATTTATAAAGCATACGAGATTGGATGACTCATCCCATCCATTGAGGTCTGAGTTATGTAAAATACCCTTTTTCGAGTTTTAAATAGAGTTGTAACGTAACGTGCTTAGAAGCTATAGTTTCGCCATTGCTTTTTTTGAAATATGTGGTATTTATATTGTTGATAAAAGATATGTTACTGTATAATTTCTGAATCTGGGGTTATTACCCTGGTATGTTGAAACACACTTTTTAATGACACCTCTATAATAGTCTTTAGCAAGTACTAGATATTTGGCGCCTAACCGTCATCTTTCAAGTGTAATCTGTCAATTATACCCCAAAATATGGTATTAATGCGACAATTTCATTATCCTAAGTTTCCATTTTTCGAGTTGACCCGTTCAAAAAATTAAAGGGGGGGAGCATTAAAGAAAAGCCCTGTCTATATAAATAGTCGATCTACCCTGTACTGACTGTGTATACAGGTTTATTTACAATATTAGCGTAAAAGAAATCGATCTATTTTCCGGATTGGGTGACGCATTATGTGACGTCATAAAGTCTTTATTGCCCCATTTCCTCTCAGCAGGCGACTGCTGCTATAAAAGCGTGGGATCAGAAGCCACACATTTATATCTGCTAGACTCGTAAACATCAAGTTACAAAGTAGACAAATACACTTTGCTCCAAAGGAACTACGCAAGTGGGCTGATTTTGATTAAAGTATATTCTTTTGTAGATAATGTCTTTAGTGTTACAAAATAAATTAGAGATATGGTATTTCTTCAAAGCCTCCTGGATAATTAGGAGAAAATCTAAATTCTCTCAATTATTTGCATAAAGGCTGGTTCAGATGCTACGTTTTCCAGTTGTTTGTGCAGCTCAAAACGTTGCAGACAAAACGTTGTGTATGAATAGAAAAACGATGCATTTTTGAGAACTGCGCGGAGACGGTACAGTTACAGCGATAACTGAGCCGGTGAACATGGTTAACCATGGGCTGTGCAGACAAGTCGGTGCGTGTAGACATTGGCTCCGTCTTTCGATACATTTTGTTTGCTAATTTAACGAGAATGACACACCTTTGACAATTTACTGGCAGCTTTTGACTGAGTTTATCGCGTTATATGGAAGTTTCCAACTAATTCAAATTCAAAACTCAAAAAAAAATATTGATGGCAAATAGAAAATTAAATCTTAAAGGAGTGTTTACGTAAAAGAGTTAGCAAAAACAAATCTCATCGATTTGGAACTTGACCATACAATATCTACAAGCCATATTTGTGCTATTTCGATTTGTTGTACTTCTTGAATGATTACATAGTTTTGCCAATCATTAGGTTCATCACGTAATTCACGCAGTAAGGCTTGTACTTGACGGGCAGGTAAAACGCCGCGGTTTCCCCGCTAGCAACCGATTGCTCCAACAAAGCTATGCTATTCAAATGAGACCGCAGGCGGCGCGGCTAACACGCTCATGTAGTCGGCCTCATTTCAATAGCATAGCTTTGTTGGAGCAAGCGGTTGCTAGCGGGAAAACCGCGAAAACAGGCAAAACATGGTGAAAAACGTATAGCGTTTGGACCAGACTTAACTGCTTTGTTAATTGAGTCATAATATAGAAAGTGTTTACGTTATGTATTAAATACGCGTTTTTGCCAATTTTTTTTTTTTAGAAAAATTCTTACATTGTACGCTTTGAAACATTCGTTGTAACAAAACAAGCATCATAAAATAAAAAAATTCAATTTTTTTCTTTGTTAGTTGCCTATGAGATTTATTCCAACCATACATTTGGGTACTGTCTAAGGCTTTCGCGGCCATCGTCCAATGAATTTGTGGTTCTTGGGTTTTTAGGCCGGCGTCGTTTAGCGTTAAAGCTTGACATTTCGCCACGAGTGGATGGCATCTTCAGAAGCTATTTCACTTCGGCGACTTTCAAAATACTGTACAGTATACTACAGTATACAGTACAGTACAGTATTTTGAAAGTCGCCGAAGTGAAATAGCTTCTGAAGATGCCATCCACTCGTGGTGGCGAAATGTCAAGCTTTAACGCTAAACGACGACGGCCTAAAAACCCAAGAACCACAAATTCATCATACATTTGGGGTTGTGAAAACGGTGCGAAATAACATCTGGCGTCACTAGACATATAATATAGGGATGAGATACAATTCGTCATTGTCTGTCAGAGCGGTCCGGTGGACCTTTGCTCTTAGTTAGAGTCGTGTCGGTCGATCGGTCTGTCAGGTCTGATTACCCAGAAACCAGACAAAGTCAGGGAGAAGTAAGGGAAGAAAAAGGAAAGGAAGGAAGGAGAAGAGCAAAGAGGATGAAGTCGTCAGTTGGAGGGTTTAGCTTGACATAGCTGATTAAAGTTCGGAAATTTTTGGGTTTGACCAGGAGTTAATTTTGAGGTTAGATGTCCAAAAGGAAAAAAATTTAGTTTTCAAAATTGCACGACTTAATTTTGATCACAATGCGAGCCGCGGCCTTGTGTGCTTGCGAACTTGCTCGACTGTGTAGTTCACTGACTCGCGCAACAGAGGGTTGCTGTGCGATTCCGCTTGACTATAACGTCGTTGCTCTTGCTGTTTAATGTAATCCCTCAAGTAAGGGATGTCGAGGTCTCTGTGAAGGGTGTCGTTAGAAACATACCATGGGGCGTTAGTGATTATACGTAATGTCCTGCTCTGCAGAACCTGCAGGCTTCGCATGTGCGTTTTGGCGAGGAAACACCAAGCCGCACATGCGTAGGTAATTGCCGGTCTGATAATCATCTTGTATAGTCGAATTTTATTCACCAAACTTAATTTTGAAGTTCTACATAACATAGGGTAGAGTTGACGAAACGTAATTTCTAATTCTGTTTGTAACGCTTCAGTGTGCTTTTGCCAAGTCATACCCTTGTCCAGGGTAATTCCTAGGTACTTGGCAGTATTTTAGGGATGAGATGTTCAGGCGTTACTGTGAGGTATAAACACTTTATAGTAGATAGTGTTTGTTGTCACACTTGACGCACGTCACATTTTCATTTATTCAGAGCAATGACGCGTAATTTTAGTGTCGAGAAAGAAACCGGATGACGCTTGGTATTTGAGTTCTAGAGGCAGTTTGGAAACTTTTTTGTCATTACACTATAACCCCAAAATTTGAGGGAAGTTTTGTTTTAAACAGCCTTTGAATGCGTGTTTCTTAACATAAACATAATACTCCTAATCCAAATTTACGATCACTGCACGAACCCTATTCAAAGCTTTATCTTGTAAAAAGACAGGTCGTAATTAGAATATTTTTATAGGCTATGTAACGGCTCCTTTATTGACATCAGATTTACTGGCCAGTGCGTTATACCATCTAAAAACGAGTATTTCGTGTTGTTTCGCATTCTATCCTCCTAAAATGGTCGATCTGGACCTTATTCAAAACAGAGGAATTCCTGCTGTGCCAAAAATGTGATGTATTTGCATGGAAAGTAACTGATTAGCATACATTTATATTCTGGCCTTGCTAACCTTGAGTCAAACAACATATTAAAGAGAAATTGGATTCCCTGAGCTTAGAGGGCTTGTTTTGGGGTTGGTCGCCAAAATTGAGAGAAGTCGTTAGTCATAAGAAATGCGTGAATCTTGGATCTTATGCATAATGTAGGTTCATGTTGATTTGACCAGGTTTCTTGTAATCAATTAATTCAAAAAAATCATTCAAAGTATACGACGACAAACTTGCCCACCCACCAACTTGGACCACCCTGTATATGTGTATATATGGGTGTGTGGATATATATGTATATGAGTGTATATGTATGTTTTCTTAGTTATTATTTTAGTACTCTTAATTTCTGTATTTATTATGTTCAATTATTGTATTTCCAATTTTTTTTCTTGCATTGTATTCTTTTGACGATTCCAACACCATCTTGTATTGTCTTCTGGAAAATAAATATTGTATGTATATTGTATTGCCCCAACGGCTAGTTTGTTCAAACAGCTGTTACCGATTCAATGGAGATTAAGTAAAATATACTACTCGCAAGTAAAATCCGAACACTGAGAAAAAAAATGAAGTCAAGTTGATTGACTCAGTACTTCCCACACATTACGCTGATACCAGTTTATTATTTTCCCATAGCATGAAGCTTTAGTCTAAGATCCCTTGCGAGATCCCTTGCAACCAAATAATTGCCAACCCCCCCCCCCCTCTAAAATTGTCTTATGCCGCTAGGTCTTTCCTTCACAGGTCAATGGACAGCCTATTATCGATACTACAAACTTCTCAGTTTTACAACCCCCCCCCCCCAACCACCTCACTTTCACCCCCACCCAAAAAACTGGTAGGAAATGATCAGGAACCCCTAACACATCTAAAAACCGAATTTGAGTTGCTTTTATACTTGTCGCGTTCTTTGATTATTGCTACGCTGCCACTGACAAGATTTTTAACAAACATACGCGTTTTCCATTCTCACCACGGTAACAATATACTGTGTCAAAATTTCATTAGAATCAATTTAATAGTGTCCACGTTACAAAATACAAAACGATTTAGACCAATAAATTCTCGTATAGTATACAGAAAAGTCCCTTAGTTTCTGTAATAGGCTAGGCAATGTTCGGATGCACCTAAAAAGGTGATTTGTGTCGCTAGATCTTCCTTCACAGGTTAGTGGACAGCCTATTATGTGTACAAGAATTTTTTTAATTTTGCAAACCCCAACCCCCCAACCACCCCAATTTCACCCCCACCCAAAAAACGCAGAAAATGATCAGGAACCTCTAAAACGCTTAAAAACGAAGTTTGAGCTGTTTTTATATTTTTAGTTTTTTTATTATTCCTGCGCCGCCACTGCCACGATTTACCAAAACCATACGCGTTTTCCATCTTCGCCATGGTAGTAATGCCGTTTCAAAATTTCATTAAAATTAACTCAACAGTTTCCTCGTTACAACGGTCTAACGCAATACTCTCGTATGTTTACATCAAAAAATTCTAAGTCCTTTGCTTTCTGTAATAGGCAAAGGCAATGTTCGGATGGACCTAAAAAAGTTATTTATGTCGCCAGGTCTTCCTTCACAGGTCAGCGGACAGTCTATTATGAAACCAACAAATTTTTCAATTTTACAGCCCCCCACCCCCCAATCACCCCAATTTCACCCCCACCCAAAAAAAGTAGAAAATGATCAGGGACCCCTAAAACGCCTAAAAATGAAGTTTCAGCAATATTTATTTTTTTTTGTTTTTTGCTAATTACTCCGCCGCCTATGCACCGATTTTCAAAATTATAGGAACATTACCTACTACGACCCCACAGCATACCGCTGCCCAAATTTCATCACAATCCATGCAGCGGTTACTGAGATTACGAGGTTAGAAAAACGCGATAGACAGACAGACCGACAGACAGACAGACCGACAGACAGACCGACGGAAATGAGTGACTTGGATGTTCGTTATGTACACATCATAAAACGCCCAAAAAACGTATTATCTCAAAATCGAAAATTTTCGCGATCACAATACTCCCCTCACCTATCGGTGTGGGAAGTAAAAAGGGGTTTCGGTTGATGAAATGCGGTAGGACTAAACACAATAATAACTGATTTGCCATAATTAGTTTATAACAAAATACAACAGATCAATAATAGGTGGGCCCTCCATGTTGACGAATGCACTCCTCCAGGCTACGCGGTATGTTCGCAATCTGGTTGTTGATAAACTATAGAGGTACAGCCTCCCAAGCTGCCCTCACAGCATGTTCTATTTCGTCCAGCGTGGTCGGAGGATTGGGTAAATCTACAGAGACGTTGAAATTTCCTTTGTTGAACATAGGAAGCTCTATCACATGTTCTTTTCTTCCTGAAATTTCACCTAGGTCTATGTCGTTTTCGCACTCTATGTTGTACTTTTGGCAGTCGCCTAGTACAGTTACGATGGTTTTCTCGAAAGGCTCCGTCTCGGATAGGAGATCATCGTACAGCTAAAATAGTATATGAGGCTTATATACATTGACACTGATAGCCTGATAATAATAATATTATTGCAAGTCTTGATATGAGAGAGGCTTATATATACTACGCGCAAGTGAAATGCGAACATTGAGAAAAAAAGGCTTGCGGTTCCCTTTTCATATGCAGGTAGGACTAAATACAATAATAAACGAACTCATTTGTCATAATTAGTTAATAGAAAAATACAACAGATTAATAATAGGTGGGATCTTCTTGTTGACGAATGCGCTCCTCTAGCCTACGTAGCATGCTGTGGTTGTTGATAAACTCTAGAGGTACAGCCTTCCAAGCTGCCCTCATAGCATGTTCCAGCGCGTTCGGTGGATTGGGTAAATCTACAGAGACGTTGAAATTTCCTTTGTTGAACATAGGAAGCTCTATCACATGTTCTTTTCTTCCTGAAATTTCACCTAGGTCTATGTCGTTTTCGCACTCTATGTTGTACTTTTGGCAGTCGCCTAGTACAGTTACGATGGTTTTCTCGAAAGGCTCCGTCTCGGATAGGAGATCATCGTACAGCTATAGTTAAATTCCACATTGCATGATACCTCCGCTAGCGGCAAATCAGCGCAAACAATGTTGTCACGCGCTTAGATAACAAAATCGTAAAATCCCTTAGATGCTCAGATAACGAATAGGTATTATTGATTGCTTGATCGTTTGCATAATCTGTGAGCAACTATTCAACAATGTTTCTCAATTTTCCATGTGGAGTCAAACATTAATTGCAATCCTTAATTTCTAATATGCCTAATCCACGTCCAATCATACCAACGGTAGCACGACTGCTGAAACATACGTACACTTGGCAACAGCGCTTGAAATCCCGGCATGCGGGCTCTCGGCGTTGCCCCTTTGTGCAGGTCCTTTAGTCATAGCCTCAAGATCGGTACAGGCATGAACACGCATACTGTGGGAAGCTATACATGTGCGAGTGTACTCAATATATTCGCACTCAGAACGTTCATCGCAGACTTGTACCGTCGCATATCTGTGCGAACTCAAGTCGGTTGATCTATTCGGTATCGTGATAAAAATTTCTGAGGAGCAAAAAAACCGTCAATTAGAGCACCAACGTACACGTATGTTTCTTTGATGTTCATCAAAAAACAGACACCAGTTTCAGGCTCACGCCATGTCGCTTATGTATTTTGCGCGATGTGACGCTGTGACGCATTGTGAGAGGGGCCATGAAATCACAGCAGTTTCGCAGCAATTACGGACGGTTTGACAATGCCGCAAGATCAGCCGAGTGTTGGGTTTGACGCTCCAGTCTCGGCCAGGGGCGTAACGTTATAGACGCTGCGCAGGAGATTAGACGATACAATTAATAACATTGCAGCAAGGCACATCGGTTAGCAATACAGCATCCAAACGACGTTTTATCAACCGGTGAACGCAATATAGTGAAGAATGTTTACGATGGTGTACGTACACGATTTCCTGAAAGGCCGGTGAAGGAAATCTTTAAACTTTGCAGCGATGTGACTAAGGTCTCAGTTGCAACAATATTCAGAATTTTGAAGGAAAAAAAGCACGACGTAGTATTTGTGGTAAAATTACATAAACAAAAAAGAGGAGTTAAAAAGATTGTTTTGGATGGCGACGTGAAAAATGCGATTCGTCGAAAAGTCCATTCATTTTATCTCCGTAATGGACTCCCAACAATAAAAAAACTCCAACAGGAATTACAAAATGATGAAAGTCTGCCAATGATATCACGTCGGGGTTTATTGAGAACATTACGCGAAGTAAATATCAGATATGTAAAAAGAAAGCAGAACAGCGCATTGATTGAAAGGGACGATATAGTATTATGGCGTAGAGAATATTTAAGAAAAATACGTAGTATCCGTAACGCCGGGGGAATACAAATTTATTACTTGGACGAAACTTGGTTGAATGAAGGTCACACGGTTACTAAGTGTTGGCAGGATTTGAATATAACGAGTCGTAGACAAGTCCATCTTGAATGCCTAAGTACGGGATTAAAATGCCCTTCAGTCAAAGACCGTCGGCTAATAATAACGCATATTGGCAACGAATCTGGGTTTGTGGATGAGGGATTGAACGTCTTTGAATCTTGGAAAGCTGGTTATTACCATGAGGATACGGACGCTGTAGTTTTTGAATCTTGGTTTAAATCCATATTGATAAAATTAGAACCCGGTTCGGTTATTGTATTAGATAACGCGTCCTACCGTAGTCGGAGTATAAAAGCTCTTCCGACTTCTAATTCGAAAAAAACGGATGTCTATGACTGGCTCTTGTCAAAAAATATAGAATGCGATAAGACTATGCTCAAAGCACAACTGTCACAACATATATGTACATATAACCGAGCATATAACTTATGATTCAGAGAAGTAATATTTTATCATAAAAATATATCTTTACATTTCAAAATAAAATCTGGTAAACATATTTGTAAAAAATGAATACAGAACGTATAGAATTTTATGATAGCTTTAAATTGTATATTGACTCTGAATCCCTATCTAGACCTTCAAAGAAATCGAGCGCGCCACTGCTACCCGGCGTGATGCAGCTATCATCGAATGTGGAATTTAACTATAAAATAGTATATGAGGCTTATATACATTGACACTGATAGCCTGATAATAATAATATTATTGCAAGTCTTGATATGAGAGAGGCTTATATATACTACGCGCAAGTGAAATGCGAACATTGAGAAAAAAAGGCTTGCGGTTCCCTTTTCATATGCAGGTAGGACTAAATACAATAATAAACGAACTCATTTGTCATAATTAGTTAATAGAAAAATACAACAGATTAATAATAGGTGGGATCTTCTTGTTGACGAATGCGCTCCTCTAGCCTACGTAGCATGCTGTGGTTGTTGATAAACTCTAGAGGTACAGCCTTCCAAGCTGCCCTCATAGCATGTTCCAGCGCGTTCGGTGGATTGGGTAAATCGCCTATGTATCGACCCATCTAACCCCATACTTTTTCGATTGACGATAAATCGGGTGACCGTGGAAGCCAGGGGAGTACCATAACCTCAGCTTCCTGTAGGAACATCATCGATACCATTGCAATATGAGGACATGCATTATTTGCTGGAAGAAACCCTCTTCGAGGCCTCGGACATATGGAACAACACCTCACTTACATAACGTTGCGCAGTCATTGTGCCACGAATCACAAGTAAAGGTGACTTGCTGTTGAATGCAGTTGCACCCCAAACCATCAATCAAATAGGACGGTGTACATGGCGCTCAACAGCAACTCCTTTCTATTTTATGTTTTTAGTAAAACTCTAAAGCCTTTGTCATTCTTCCTCCCCCTATTGCCGTGACAAGTAAATATAACATCTTACCCTGACCATGTGTCATTAGACTTGATTGAAGGCGGGGCCTGACTCTGACCCTAGGTTGCTAAATAGAAATATGGAAAAGGGAAATTGATTATTAACGAGATTTGGGTATTAATGAACCTGCATGAATAGTCAATCGTTTTTAGGGTGGATTTGATGGACACTTAATTGAAATAGAATTGTCTGCCTTCCATTATTCATAATCCACTGATATGTTGGTACAGATATTTTCGAAATATAACAGTAAATTATCTTTTGTATGTTGAAAAACAACGGTCTCTTAGCAACATGTGAAGTAAGTTCTATAAAGGCAAACCGTTTGAATACCAAACTCTTATTTTTCAAGAACCTTGGGATATGCGGTCTTCAATGGCAGAGTCTAAATACCAGAGTACCGCGGCTGCTATGAAAAGGTTATGTTATGTACTATCCTATACACAATTTCATTGGTTCTGAAGTGCAAAATCTCCAATGCATCTAACATCCCCACTACATTCAAAGCTAGACGCAGTAAGAAAGCAGTTTCCATGGAGCGTATTGATGTCTTGCTCAAAACGAGTATCGCATATTGCTAGTTTTTATCAAAACTTTTGTTTTACAATACCCTTCCGTAGCAGTTTGCATTTAAATTTATTTTGAACAATATTTGGACATTATCATCCTCATAGTCACAATGTCTTAACAGACATGGTGTGAACTCTTAAAATCCATTAAGTCGGAGCTAGATTATTGCTGACACGAATATTATCAATAGATTTTGGAACTGTAGCTCGCCATCGTTCTCGATTTACTGTCAGTTCAGTGGCGCTCTTGATAGTCATATCCAGCAACCGTTTCGTCTTATCCACCCAGCGTGTAAGGGAAGGGCCACGGCGCCGCCCACTCAGGCCATGACCCTGAACTACAAGTTTCTCCATATTATCGTTTTTGTGTATATGTCCGAAGAATGTAAGCATTCTCGTCGACACAATAGAGGATAGTCCCTTTGGATTACTGAGCTCATCCAGTATGGAAACGTTAGTCGATGAGCGGTATAAGGAACTCTCAGCATTCTCCTCCACGTCCACATTTCAAAAGCATCTATGCGAACTCGATCTGCTTTTTTAACAGTCCAAATTTCTGAGGCATACAAAAATATGGAGAACACAAGAGACTGGACCACAGACATCTTGGTAGGTTCAGTGATATGGTCACGCCATATTTTAGTAAGCTTTGTCATGGCCACACGTGCCTGTTGAATGCGCCGTCGAATCTCATTTTCACAGCTACCCGAATTGTCGATCAAAGAACCGAGGTATACAAATCTTTGAACTACTTCACAACGGCCTACTGACTTTATTTCTCGATTATTATCGTGCTCTCTATCTACTATCATAACCTTGGTCTTGTCGTAGTTAATACCAAGACCATATGCTGCACTGTGTTGTTCTAAGATGTTGAATAGAGCTACTAGTTCTTCCTGAGAAGCAGCAATAAGGGTTGTATCGTCAGCAAATTCTAAGTTGTATATTTTGCTTCCGCCAATAGTTATACCGCCATTCCAGTTGCCAATACCTGTCTCATCACAAATTCAGAGTAAATGTTAAATAATATTGGAGAGAATACACATCCCTGACGATCTCCTTTTCTGATTGCAGTCTGACCAGCCAGGTTACCATCAATTCTTACACGATCCGAATTAGACTCATAGAGTTGCTGAATGAGAAACACTAGGTGATAAGGAACTCTCATTGAGATAAGGATTTCCCGCAGGTTAGGCTACTTTACGTTATCAAACGCCTTAGAATAGTCAACAAAGCAGATAAAAACTGGAAAATAATGCTCTCTGGCTTTTTCAATAATTTGTCTTAAGTTGAAGATCGGTTCACGCGTACCGCGTCCTTTGAAGCAACCTGCCCGCGCCTGAGAAATTTGCCAGCCAATAAAACCCTCCAAACGATAATTGCCTGGATTTGTTGGAGATCCTTTTTTATAAAGTGGAACAAAAATGGATGTGCACCATTCATCTGGCCAAACACCGGAGGACCAGACCCTTTTACAAATATTATATTGATAGGAAGTGCTCTCTGAGGGTCCGACGGTATCCATATATTAATGACAGTTTGTCAAATCGTCTCTTCAATAATTAGTGATAATAAGGTGAACCTCCATCGTTTGGTAATATATTGTTTTCTATTAATATTAATGAAGTGATTGTGAAATTTAAGAAGGCTCCTTATACTACGGTATTATGTTTTAATGGGAAATCAGATACCTATCTTTCTGCGTCATGCTGCGAATAAGGAGGAAATTTAATTATTTTACTAGCCCACTCTGAATCGATTCTGATTACATACTAACTCACATTTTCCTGATTTGCGTTACCAATGAATGTTAGGTGATTATTTATAATCCTATCGTGTATTTATAATACTGCTTTTTGCACGCACGTCGACAGGATGTTTCTTAAATAAAATGACCTTTAAATTCGCGTTCCTTGAAGACGTCTCATGCTGATCACTTTTATATAGCAGTAACTCACACTATTATAAGCAGTATACTACTCAAATGTCATCATAATCGATGGTAGCGGTTGCTGAAATTAAGCACTCATGTAGTCTGACGGCAGTTTGTGACATACATTTTTTCCTGAACTAGACAGCATAACGTAAGGCGTTTGATAGCGTAAAGTGGCCTAATCGTTATCTCTACGGGAGTGCCTTACCACTCAGTATTTCTCATACAACAATTCTGAGTCTAGCTCGGCTCGTGTAAGAATTGATGGTAACTTTTCTGGTCAAACAGCAACCAGAAAGAGTTCGTCAGGGATGTGTATTATCTCCAATGTTATTTAACACCAACTCTGAATTTGTGATGAACAGGTATTGGACAACTGAAATGGCGGTATAACTATTGGCGGAAGCAAAATATCCAACTTGAGATTTGTTGACGATACAAATCTTATTGCTGCTTCTCAGGAAGAACTAGTAGCTCTATTAAACATCTTAGAACAACACAGTGCAGCATATGGTCTTGGTATTAACTACAACATAACCAAGGTTATGATCTTAGATAGAGAGAAATAAAGTCAGTAGGCCGTTGTGAAGTAGTTCAAAGTTTTGTGTACCTCGGTTCTTTGATCGACAATTCGGGTAGCTGTGAGAATGAGATTCGACGGCGCATTCAACAGGCACATGATGTGATGGCCATGACAAAGCTTACTAAAGTATGGCGTGACCATCACCAAAGCTACCAAAATGTCGCTGGTTCAGTCTCTTGTGTTCTCTATATTTTTGTATGCCTCGGAAACTTGGACTGTTAAAAAGGCAGATCAAGCTCGCATAGATGCTTTTGAAATGTGGACGTGGAGGAGAATGCTGAGAGTTCCTTATACCGCCCATCGAACTAACGTTTCCATACTGAATGAGCTCGGTAATCCAAAGATACTATCCTACATTGTGTCGACGAGAATGCTTACATTCTTCGGACATATTCACAGAAGCGATAATATGGAGAAACTTGTAGTTCAGGGTCATGCCCCGAGTGGGCGGCGCCGTGGCCGTTCCCCTACACGCTGGTTGGATACGACGAAACAGTTGCTGGATATGAGTAAGAGCGCCACTGAACTGACAGTAAATCGCGAACGATGGCGAGCTACAGCTCTCAAAACTATTGATAATATTCGAATCGGCAATACTCTAGCTTCGACTTAATGCACTTTATGAGTTCACAACATGTCTGTTAAGACATTGTGACTATGTAAGACAGCATACAATTTCCAAAAGAACCGTGACAAAATTTGCTTTACCTATTACGTGGGAAATAACATAACCTAATTATTGGAATCTTAATAACAAAAAGAAGCATATCTTCAGAATATAACGATGTTTCGCGTTGCCCTTATACGTATGTAGGGTTAATCACCTAATAAAAAATAACAAGCTGGCTTAAGTGCTATACTCAAGACACCCTCATTTGGCGACAGCTAATCTCGAGTGAGTTTTACGACTAGCTTGGAGGAACGTGAATAGTTTTCACGTGTCTCTGAATATTCCACGCCTGCTTTCGCTCAGTTTAAAAGAATATTTTGAGATGGTGATAAAGCGTAACATCGTTTCGTGATCAGTTGAATCTAAAATCGTACTAGGAAATTCTAAGAAGGGAGAGTTCATCGCCAGCAAGAAAACGTATACAGCAAAGCTAGCGTAGAAATGCAAACGTTCCAAGCATTAATTATCGAACGGCCACGTCAGCAAAAACATCACAATGACCAACTAGAAAAAGCCACGAATGACGACACGTTGGCAAAACAATAATAAACTGTCATGAAAATAGCATGTTTGACACCTAAAAACGATGGAAAATTAAAATCGGATACCGTAGACTAATATTGAATGAAAATACCATGGTATGGAATCAAGAAGAGAAAAGACTTATGCCAAAAAAGCTATACCCAGATGAAGGAGGCAGTAGGCTAACGACAAGCCTATTGAACAGGACAAATGATGAGGACCAAGGAGGAAAATCTTAACATAGATTTACGGAATTAAGAGGAAACTCTCGGGTGCAGGAGACTGATGACCCCCTCACCTTAACCAATCATCAAAGACACCTATGCAAGCAAGAATAATACCAGATGGATCAAAATACGTATCATCAAAAAAGAACTTCAGAAAAACCCAAAACGTCCTGGACAAGAACGTTTACAGATGAGGCAAGAAGAATGGGCAAGACTTGCGAATTGATCAGACTGGCGTGAGTTTGTAAAGGTGCTGTGTCCCTTAATGAAATTCGTCTCTCAGTACCATCTCCTCAGCGGAGGTTGGCGACCATCATTTGGAACTCTTCTCTGTCTTGGGCTAAACGAATGATTGTGCAGGCCTCTCTGATATTAAACCTCTGGCGTAAGTTCCGAAGCTAGGAGAACTTTTTTCGCCCGATCCCTCGTCGTCCTTCGATCTTTCCCTCGACGATCAGTTGTAACAACTCGTACGTATTATTTTTAAAAATATGGCCAAAATATGCTGCTTTTCTTCGTTTTATTGTGGTTAAAAGTTCCTGTTCTTTATTCATTCTCTCTAGTACCCCAGTGTTTGTTAACCGCTCGGTCCATGATACCCTTAATATGCGTCTGAATAGTCCCCCAACTCCGTATAATAATGTGGACAGTACATAGCATTTTGTTGCTCGCCATCGAGTAGTCAAACTTAAATCTCGGTTGCAAAGGATCGTTTTCATTTTAAAAAAAGTATTTCTGGCTATTTCTATTCTGGTTCTAATCTCTTCATCAGGATCCCATTTATCATTTAGCCAGCATCCCAAATATTTTAATCTGTTTACTCTTTCTACGTCCTGATTGTCTATTTCTATTCTTACATTATTAATATTTAATCTAGTGATGACCATAAATTTTGTTTTCGTTATGTTTATTTTGAGACCATAAGATTGACTAACATTGTTGACTCTGTTCACTATGTACTGTAATTTCTTCTCATCGCTAGCTAGGAGTACCGTATCGTCAGCATACCGGATGTTGTTAATGTATTTGCCATTCACTTTTATTCCCATTTCCACATCTTCCAAAGATTATTGGAATATGGACTCAGAGTATAAGTTGAATAGCAATGGAGACAATATGCATCCTTGTCTGTTTGGTGTGAGAAGATATGAGCCAGTATCCTATAAGTTGCCACAGGCAGGGTGGCTTGATATGCGTGAAAGAAGAGAACTGCACGCTGCAGTTCTGTTCCATAAAATTATTTTATACAAAATACCACCATACCTGTACAACAAAATTACTTTCCGCACTGATATTCATAATATAAATCTTCGATTTAGGGGGCTTATTTCTCAACCCCGTCATTGTACAGCTATGTTCACTAGATCCTTTTCACATAATACATATAAGTTGTACAATCAAGTCCCCACAAATCTCAAATCCTTGCCTGTGTCTATATTTAAAGTCAAATTTAAACATTTTCTATTTCTCAATAAGTAACTGTCACCTGGATATTTTTTTTCAATTAAGTATATATGTCTATATGGGAATTTATGTCAACCTCAAATGCTGCCTGTGTCAACATTTAAAGTGAAATTTAAACATTTTCTTGTTTTTCATTAAGTCATTAAGGGATAGTCACCTGGATGTTTTTTTTTCTTAGGTTTAAGTGAATTTGGAAATTATGTTATGGGGCTGGTATTTTGATCAGTCTCTGACTGCCTACCAGTCCTTTTTGCAGTTGTTTAGATATATGCAATAGATCTATTTTATTGTTTGTTATACAGGGTGGGCCAATAGTGCGTGGACGGAGGATTGTGGGCTTAATAAAAAATATTTCAAAAATCTATCACTTGATCATGGTAGAGACCCTTAAGGGCTATAACGTAAAAATATTTTCACTCAAATTTTGACGTTCATACAGGGTGATTCATATCAAACTTACATTTTTTTAAATGGAACCCCCTATATATTATTGCATATTTGGATTCCTTGGTCAATTTTAGTGTGACTTTATGTATCACACATGGAACTTCAAACGAACCGTTTAGGCGCAAATCACCATTTTTGGTATAAGTAGGTATCAGAAAAAAATTGAATATCGCAGCGATTATAAAACTTAGAAGGCCGTGACTTTGCGGTACAACTAAGCATGAAATGCGTCATCTTAGGTCATACGGCTAAAACTGAATTCTTTTTGTACTTGGAGAAATCAGTAGATTAATTAAGGAAACTTCAATCGCAGATAACTTGATTTTTTCAAATGGCAATGCCTACTTTGGTTTAAAAAATCGAATGTAAAATTTGATTACCTTTCTAACGATATAGCATTCTCGATATCAATCTTTTTTGGTTTTCATTTTATTTCAAATGTTTAGTCAAATCGGTGTTTTTCAATTTTCCTGCGTGCAAGCAACCTAGCAGGCCATGAAAAATAAACAGAAGCTCGTTAATATGGAAGAAACCAACTAACTTAGTAGAAAGATGCAAACTAACTGGAGCAACGAGGCAAGATTATGAAAATTCCTTGCAAGATATTAGCTCTAACCGGATACAACAGCCCCAAGATATCTAATGTAAATGAGTAGCTGGGCTATGACAGAAGTGTTTGTTTTTCACAGCCTACTAGCTATTGAGCTCTACTAGAGCTTGACAACTTTCCAAAACGATCAAAAATTTTGAAACAAAAGGAAAACTACCAGCGATTTTTGCTTACAGTCTAACACGTTTAGAATTTCTCATCTAATGGGATAAAAAGGTTAGTCACTTCCGTTTAGTTAAGTCAAAAGTAAAATCTCCAACTGGAGCATTGTGAACATCTGAACATCTACTGAAATAATTGCTAGAATTTTTTAATTACGCTATCTTGTAATTGTGTTTATTTCATGTAGTTTTCTGCAAACTAAATTGTTTTACAGTTCAAACAGACTGCAATTCAAGTTTCATTTTCCGCGATTTTGCTAATAAGTAGAAGTACCTACTGAAGAATTTGAAGGGTTCCAGTCAGAGGTATCATTACTTTTGACTTACGGAAATGGCTACTTTTTTATAGCATTAAATGTGGAAATATATTCAGAAGACATACATATTATACTGCCAGCAACAATTACTAGTAGTTTTCCTTTGATTAAATATTTTTTTACTGACTTTGGAAATTGACTAATAGCTAGTAGGCTGTGAAAAATGAGCGTTCTTGTTACCGCTATTGTTTCTGGTTAGTGCTAATATGTTGTAAGAAATTTTCATAATCTTGCCTCGTTGCTCTAGTTAGTTTGCATCTTTCTACTAAGTTAGTTGGTTTCTTCCATATTAACGAGCTTTTGTTTATTTTTCGTGGCCTGCTAGGTTGCTTGCATGCAAGAAAATTGAAAAACACCGATTTGACTCAAAATTTGAAATAAAATGAAAACTAAAAAAGATTGGTATCGAGTATGCTACATCGTTAGAAAGGTAATCAAATATTACATTTGATTTTTTAAACCAAAATAGGCATTGCCATTTGAAAAAATCAAGTTATCTGTGATTGAAATTTCCTTAATTAATCTACTGATTTCTCCAAGTACAAAAATAATTCAATTTTAGCCGTCTGACCTAAGGTGACGCATTTCATGCTTAGTTGTACCGCAAAGTCACGGCCTTCTAAGTTTTATAATCGCTGCGATATTCAATTTTTTTCTGATACCTACTTATACCAAAAATGGTGATTTGCGCCTAAACGATTCGTTTAAAGTTCCATATGTGATACATAAAGTCACACTAAAATTGACCAAGGAATTCAAATATGCAATAATATATAGGGTGTTCCATTTAAAAAAATGTAAGTTTGATATGAATCACCCTGTATAAACGTCAAAATTTAAGTGAAAATATTTTTGAGTTATAGCCCTCAAGGGTCCCTACCATGATCAAGTGACAGATTTTTGAAATATTTTTTAGTAAGCCCACAATCCTCCGCCCACGCACTATTGGCCCACCCTGTATATTGTTGCTGCAAATAAATACTTATCATTATTATTATTATATTTCCGATTTTTATATGAGCTGACCTTAATGGAATTATGGGACTATATTATTAATATTAGTTTACAAGATCTTTAGTAATACACTATACACTGATATATGTCGTGCTATATTTTAACGTTCAACTTTTTTTCTTGAAATTACGCTAGCCGTACGATCCATACTTTAAAGATGGTCGTAGGGTATGCCACTGGTTGTCTGCTCATTCGATTTAGATAGAAACGAGCCCAGGAATAACTTTGAATCGATCAATGAGAGCCCTGTCATCTCTTTTGATAGAGCATACGGCAGACCCTATAATTACCTCATCCTCAGAAACCTCCTTCACATGCCCACAACGTCAATATCCTTATCGAAGGTTAAATTTCCGGCGTGTGCTTGAACTTAGCGCACTGTCGTTTTTCTACATTGATCGCCTAAATTTAATTGGCTTTCGGTCAGGCGCAGTATCTTGTATGCCGTCCTTCTCAACCGTGTGTACGGGTATATGTATGTATAGTAACACGAATGTGAGCCTTGCAGCTCCAGAGAACGTATATGATTTTCCTTAAGGGGCCTGGATACACACGTTTATACATACGTATTTGCCATGTAAAACACGGACTCACAGCTTCTCGCATAACTCACTCTATTTTCAAACTACATATGTAATATTTCAGAAGGCGGTAGTTAAGACCTTAATGAATGACAACTATTTTCGATTTTCTCAAAAAAGTTTTTTTGTGTGCAAAAAACTCGCAATGCAAAATCATACATTCTATAAATGCCTGTAATTTAACAACTAAACACGATATCAAAAAAAGGCTAAATAGTTGCACAAGCGCAATCTTTCTTCTTCAATTTGCTCTTTGATTCATTACTGTAAGTTTAAAGGTAACGTCAGGAGCTTGGAAATGCAAAATTCATTTTTATGGTGACCTTTGGACCTTTTGACCTTACTTTTGGATTTTTGGACTTATCTCCCCTCATCTTAGACACACATACTGGAGAAAGGGAACAGGCGGCCACGCATCCTCGCTAACACGGGAATACGCCTTTTCTTGGTTTCTCAATTTTCGCGCGCTATACCCTTGATCCTTAAGCGGAACACAGACGCTAGACGCTCCGGAAAACCTCACAGGAAAAACTGCACAGTCCTGGCCTGAAGGGAATTGCAGTTTGGCCTGAACTGAATCTTTCAGTTCAGATCTAGCAAGCATGGCATCAAAAAACGATTGTCTCGCTATTATTGGTTTGGTATTATCAATGAATTGTAAAAGTAGCATCGAAAAGCGTATTAATAGAAGCATTTGGTGTAAGGAATGGTTGGAAAAAAAACATGCTTAGCATACAAATCTACAATCAGAATTAGGAGTAACGTCAAAAGATTGGATAGTTACTATCTGAGGATGGACGAAGAAACTTAACTGTGTAAGTCAGGGGGGCCCAGGATGGTTTCAATAAAACTTGATTCCCTTTCCGTTTCCTTAAACTTTATTTCTCACGTCCATCTTCATTCGAACAGCCCGAATGACTGCCGAAGTGGCAAGTGACGTGTCTGTCTAGTGACAACTGACAGGTGACTGAAACAATGTTGCCAACCCGAAGCGTTGCCAACTCGAACACAGAACGACGAGACAGTTGACATCTGTCACTTCACATTCAAAATACAAAATAGATTCTTACAACTGAAGCTATTAGCTATGGTTACACCATTGATTAAAAAAAATGTTACTATTATGCGACGAGCTATTTCGCCTCATGAGAGACTAACGGCAACATTACAGTTTTTAGCAACTGGAAGAAGTCACGAAGATTTGAAATCTTCAACGATAATATCTTCCAGGCCCTAGGTTACATAATACCTAAAACATGTAAAGCGGCCCACAGACGCTCTGGAAATTCTCGGAGAGAAACTGCGCAGTCCTGGCCTGAAAGCCCTTGCACTTTGGCCTGAATACACCCTCCTTCACAGACGCTCAGGAAACCTTTCAGTTCAGTTCAGTTGTAGCAAGCATGACCTCAAAAAACGGCATGCGCAGGCGATCGAATGGTTTTTCAATTCCACATCCGGCGGCCTGTACAGTCCGGCGAACCTCCACATACGCTCCGATAATCATTGAGGCCAGGACTGTGGAGTTTTTCCTCTGAAGATTTCCGGACCGTCTGTGGGCCGCTTTCTGCGACAGATGTGTCTTTGTCGTTTTAGTTTTATCATAATCAAGGCTCTGACTAATAACGTTTGTATTTTTCAAAGTAAAGGAGCCCTCAGAGTCACGCACCGTAAGACGTAATGTAAGACTTAAGAAAAAATAATAGTATACTGTTCAATGGTAATGACGGTTATAACTCACTTGACAAGTGAGTTATTACCATTACCGCGAGTTGAATACTATAATTTATATACGACCGAAGCAATTAATAGTATGATTTAAATACATAATACTTACCAATTATTATTGACAACTTAACCTCACTTCTGTAAAATAAATACTGTACTCCGTCGAATTAGTATTTAACATCTCATGGCACGGCTACCTTTGCAGTTATTATAGCGTATATTTAATCATTTATGTATTTCAAAGAGATCGGTACTGGTATCCAGTATAGGCGGTGTTCATAACCCACGGTAACATTACTAGTATTTTTCGTCCATTATTGTTTTAAGCTTGTTATACAAATTATTTTTGACTTTTTAATTTGATGTCATTTTTAAGCGTTTTTTTAGATTTTTAAAATATATTTATTTTTAACTTTTTGGTTAGCTTTAGTTTTTTGAACTGTATTCATAATAATCTGTGTAATAAAGATGAGTAATTGTTTTTGAGCAATATTCCTAGCCAGAAACATTATCATTACTGCATAAAATGATAACTAAAACTGTCACCTTTGTTCAATAAATTCCACAAAAATACCAACCCTCAAACAGTTGGATGTCACGCCTTTTAAGTTCTCATCGTCTCTGTGTAATATTAACAAACTTTAAGATGTCTGCGTCATCTCACAGTCAGTAGTGTCACAAGCTGTCTATAAATGCGAAAAATCCCAATGAGTCAACCATGTTTACATCCGCACCGCATGTCGTTCACCTAGGTCCTAGTCAGTTATTACGTGAAAGTGAGCTGCATGTAAGTGGAAATTACTTGTTACTGTTAAATTTGAGAAACCCAATAACATATTATTCTCCTATAGACGAATCTTATAAAATAAAAGCGTGTGAATAATCGTAGTAAGCCACTTGCTCGTAATCCAAAGGAGAGTTAAAAGCTCACAAACAAACCAACATTCCGGTAAAGCTAATAAAAGGGTGTCGTTATTCAGTTACGCTAATACTATCTATAGGCCCGATTTTATCAACATGCATATTTAACAAAGACTTTGACAAAACTTTTCTATTGGATGTTGTTTAGCAAAAGCTTTCTATTGGGTATTGCGGGCTAGGTTAGTATCATCAAATAGTATTTTATCAATATTGGAAACAAAACGTCAAAGCTGGATGACACTCAAAAATATTTTAGAATTCATGGATCAAAATCAGAAAGTCAGAACAAAGCGATTGATTTGCAAATTAATGCTAGATTTTTAATGTTTATTGTTAATTATTGTATAATTACCAATTGCAATTGCAGTCAGATTGATTATAGACTGGATGCATGTTTGTTATAGACCTTCTTATAGAAATATTCACAGAGGAGGAGGTAAAGATTGTAAAGGCACTATGTAAAAGGCACCGTACCGCAGAAACACATTGTAAGGCATGCATATGAATAAAAATGTCCCCCTGTTGGTTCCCCTTTTCTCTAAAAATTATACAAATCACCTTATTCACTTTCTGACTATACGAAAGGTTTCTAGTTTAGGAAAATAAGGTTATACGTTATACTTTTGCCAGATTGCAAGCTTTGCTGTTAAGAGGGATAGGCAACCAGTAATGCACACTTGTTAAATTGTCTGTGTGCCTAGCTTTGTGCAATAAAATGCTATTTTTACCCCATTTTCCTATAATACAAGGGTATATTGCAGGTATTTGTAATTATTATCGATTGTAAATTATTGTTTTATCAAAATAATGCAGTAATTTGAATTTCTTGTCATCATGATCATTACATTAACAGTACATTTGATCCAGAGATCAAATGTATCGATTTTGTGGAATCTGATTGGTTGAGACTAGCAATTGCTAAACTGTTTGTTAAACAGGAAAATGCAAGTTTTCACCCATTAAGGATGGAAAATTAGAGTTGAAAAGATACTAGAGAGTTCATAATGGTCGAAAGCATGTTTTTTTTCACCTATTAGAAGTATATTTCAAGAGAAATCAATAATTATCTGAGAACTTTGACAGATGCATGTTCTTAAATTGGCTGCTCTGATTGGTCAAAGCCTTTGTTAAAATGCCCGTGTTGTTAAAATCGGGCCATAGAGTATGAGTTTCATGAAAACCTGTAACAGCCAACGGACTATGATCCATATTGAGCTCTCTATAGTTGACCCGTATAGGCCTTATTGTTCTACATAAACAGACCACAACCTTAGTTAACCAGCTGCTCCTTGTAGATACAAATATGCTGATAGCCCAATATAAATGATAAACTGGCGGTTCATAAATATTTAAAGGGTGGAAAATCGTTTATCACCGTGTCAGATTGAGCTGAAACGTGGTTGGTATCGATCTGAGTGACGCAAATACCCCACAGAGTAATAATTTGGGGTTTGGCAAGGCGTTATTGACCTGTTATAACACATCGGCTTTCGATATGCGTGTTAGAATTTACTGGCTTCTCGGGGTTTATATTATGTCACGAAGCTCAGATCAATCTTAAGGGCTGCTGGAACGTCGTAGGAACATTTAGAGGATTGACTTTATTGCTGGAACATGTTTATGGAAAGAATAGATTGTCTATCTCAACGCAAAAACACTACTAAAAGCTTTAGTACTTGTATATGCCTAAGACCTGCGGGACATCCTAGAAGGCTTGTTTTCACCGGTCTATTCCATTGGTCGTCTCAGTTTATTATTATGTCATATCATTATTCTCTTGTGCAGTCTCAACTAAATTATGGCATCTTAGGTTGGGGAGGAGTGCATCAAACTCATTTGAAGAGTATCAGTTCCTTGCAAAAATGTGTTTTGAAGGTTATTTATTATAAAGAACCCACTTACCCCTCAAATAATTTATTTAAAGAATCCCAGAAATTTGATATCCGACAACTATATAGCTATAACATATTGAATTTCGTCCACAAACATAAAAATTACATCAACTTCAATAGCCATGAACATAATACAAGAACCAAGAATAGGACCTTAAGACCTCCTATATTTAAGTCAATAGGCCAAAAAAGTTTAATATATTTATGTTGCTGCATATATGATTTACTTCCTGCTTCACTAAAATCCATAAAATCTCATATTGTATACAAAAAAAAAGTCAAAAAATGGATAATGGACACAGAGATATTTTTTCAAATGTTTTTAACACGATTTTGAACTGACACACTTACAAGTTTTTTAATATAGTTAGTATTAGTTTTAATATACGTATTGTAAAATATATGTATGTATATTATAAATTATAACCCACGCACAAGGTCAGCACCTTCTGTGGGTCAAACAATTTATTTGCCCTGTTTTGTTGGTGAATAAATTATTATTATTATTATTATTATTATTATTATTATACAGGGTGTTCCAAAGAAAGGTGCCCCCATCTCTAGGATAGGTAGAAAGCTGAAAAATAATTGGGGTTTGCTTAGTAAAAAAATTTCGTAACGCCTTCCGTATTCAAGATACAGGGCGTTGAAGAAGAAAGAAACTATACACATTTTTTTACGATTTTGCTAAAACTACTAGCAACATTGTAATGAAATTTCACACGGATATGTTTTGGAAGCTGGTATACCTGACTCTCATGGGGGGCGCCAGTTACCCCGGTGTAGTATCACTTTGGTGACATCTTGAATAAGATCGAAACGACTTGATCGTTCAAAATATCTTTCTTTATTGACCTCAGAAAACATAATTATATGAAAGGAAACCAATAATCAATTATTAGCAATCGGCAAAATGTGTTGAAATGCTATTTTATGCTTACCCTAATAAACAATCGTCGAATAAACATCCGCTAATTGTTGTCGTTCAATTTTGAAATATAATAGCTTAAAATTAGAACGGATGTGGATATTAAAACAATTATGAGGAAATACTATCTAATGCAATGAATCCCTACATCTCCCCCTTTCAGTAGAATGGACTTCATTTTGGCCATTAATGAAGGACATTCGTCATAAAAAAGGAAAAGTGAATTCCATAACATTATCTTAGATAGTACTCCAAACTTATTTTATCTAAATTTTGAGTATACTAAGCTCTATGGTATGGTAAGGGATCCCTTTTTCAAATAAAGATCGATTATTCATAAACACACACTAGTTCACCTATCTAATATACAAATACAAAATACAAAATATATATACCTTGAAGAAACGAAAATATATACAGTAATGAGAATAGTTTTGTTCACTTTGGTTGTTCTACGGCACTTCACTACCCGAAAAGAAATGTTCCACTCTGTTTTTATGCACTGTTACATTTTTGTTACCTATACGTATGGTGCAGTTTACGTCATCACAACTTACGATTGGGAATGGGCCCCTAAACCACGGATCGAATTTGGTTCTATTTTCATTACTTACAGTAACCAGATCCCCTGGTCGAAAGGTTAGCTCTTTTGCTCTTTTGTCGTATTCAGCTTTCCGTTTTTCTTTGACTCTAACTAAAAAATCTCTAGCTCGCTTATGAGATACTTGCAGTCGGTGTCTTAGCTCCTGATAATACGCGTCAATATTATAGATAGGATCAATGGTGCTGTTGGTAAGTGTGGTCGGTAACTCGTTTTGTTTACCAAATACGAGCTCAAAAGGCGTATAGTTGTGATATGTGCCTGGCGTGGTGTTATAGCAAAAGCTGTAAAACCGTACCCATTCATCCCAGTCTGTGTGAGTATCATTTACATACATCCTAACAAATTCATTAAGTACCCGGTGGTTCTTTTCGCAACCCCCTATACTTTCATGGTGGTAAGCCGTAGAGAATTTTTGGTTTATTTTCAACAGCTTACAGACCTGTTCCAATAGTTCATTTTTGTAATCAGTGCCCATGTCACTTCGAATCTCTTTTACCGTGCCGAATATTAGAATTAGGTTCTCCACGAACGCTCTGGCAACCGTAATGGCCTCCTTATTCGGAACTGGTACATAATAATAACGTATTTCGTCAGTTCGCATTGCATAGTTACCGCATAAGTATTACCTTTAAAAGTTTTTGGAAAAGGACCTATAGTATCTATGCAAACAATATCAAACGGCTTTTGAGGCGTTGGAGTGATAACCATTTTTTCCTTATGGTGGACTTTACTTTTATTCAATTGACATTTCGTACATTGCTTAACATGATTCGCTACGCCCTTTGACATGTTTTTCCATCTGAACTTTGTCCTTCATACCAGGTACACCAAAAAGGTAGGTACTCTTGGTAAAACTCGATACTGTGCACTGTTTTTGGAACATTTTGATTCGAAAATTATGGAGTAATAACCGATGCTGGTACGAAGTAATGTTAAAGTTATTAATTATTATTTTTTATTAATTAGTATGGATTATGTGAATAAAACAATTGGTGAATGAGACATCATCGATCAAACGGATACATTTAAAAAGAAATGGATTGAGTGTTTTTCTTTTTTGTAACGTTTCTCAAGAACCCATGCTTGATTTTGTCTAAGATTGCCATGGAAAACTGACATTTATTGATAGTTATGAAACTAAGACAACAATAATTAGACTTTTGAAACCGTTATTTGTAAATCAAAATGTACTCTAATGTTGAATACACCGACATGTTAGTGACCTTACGCGAGTGTTAGGGAAACTCTAGCGCAGCTGTTCGCGTTACGCAGAAAAGTTTCCTAGAAGAAACTTACCAAGCAAAAATATATTTAGAGCTGTTGACCGACGTTGTCGAGAAACTGGTAATGTGAGACCAAAAATAAATGGATTCTGGTAGGTCAAGAACAACAATGAGAATATCAATAGATCAATAAAGAAAATATTATTTTACATTTAGTTGATCAAGATCCAACGGTTAGCATAAGGAATATGGCAAGACAAATACGGCTTCTATATGTATTTGGAGGATGCTTAAAGAACAGCAGCTACATCCATATCATTACAGACAGGTCCAAGAGCTCCTGCCAGACGATCTACCAGCTAGGTTTGATTTTTGTCAAATGTTACAAGAAAGGACAGCTCTCAATCCAATTTTTTTAAAACGTATTCTTTTTACGGACGAGTCCACCTTTACGCGACAAGGTATGTTTAATTCTCATAATGCACACTACCGGTGTGATGAGATTCCACATGTCAAAAGGATATCACATTACCAACATTCATTTAAAGTTAATGTTTGCGCAGCAACTATAGGTAACAGAATGATACACAGTTTGGTCTTATCTTAAGGGTCTAGGGTATAGCGCACGAAATTGAGAATCCAAGAAAAGACGTATTCCCGTGTTAGCGAGGAGGCGTGGCCGCCTGTTCCCTTTCTCCAGTGTGTGTGCCTAAGATGAGGGGAGATAAGTCCAAAAATCCAAAGGTAAGGTCCAAAGGTCACCATAAAAACGAATTTCGCATTTCCAAGCTCCTGACGTTACCTTTAAACTTACAGTAATGACTCAAAGAGCAAATTGAAGAAGAAAGCTTGCGCTTGTGCAACTATTTAGCCTTTTTGATATCTTGTTTGGTTGTTAAATTACAGGCATTTATAGAATGTATGATTTTGCATTGCGAGTTTTTTTGCACATTAAAAAACTTTTTTGAGAAAATCGAAAATAGTTGTCATTCATTAAGGTCTTAACTATCGCCTTCTGAAATATTATATATGTAGTTTGAAAATAGAGTGAGTTATGCGAGAAATTGTGAGTCCGTGTTTTACATGGCAAATATGTATGTATAAATGTGTGTATCCAGGCCCCTTAAGGAAAAAGTCTATACTGGAGAGATAAATTCACGTCAAGAACTGGAAGGCATAGTTCAACGCCACTTTAGTAACCTCATAGCTGATCCCCAACTGTTTGGAAGATTAATGGAATCTTTAGAAAAACGATAGACTTCAGTATTCATGAAAACAAAGGAAATTTGGAACACTTACTCTAATTGTATTTTATTTTATGTTCGTATTGGTGATAGTAAACCTGGCTGATCTCCGAATTTCGCGAAAAAAAAAATCGTAACGTAAAGAGGACGGTCTATTATGTCGTTTTCAAAAAGAAAATGTGTGGACAATCCACGTTTTTTTTTAGAAAAAAATGTGTGAAAATCCCAATTTTCTACCTTATAACGTCAACAAACTGAACAAACAACACCACAAAACAGAACAGATACGTCAAAGCGACGTTAGGAGCTCGAACCACAAAACACCTGTCGTCATCATTCGCTGCGACGTTGCCGCATCTCGCCAACTCTCGGATGCCTGCCGAAATTGTTTGAATAAATGAATAAAACAAATTGAATTTTGGCTACGATTTACTTTAGGGCACAGCCGATAGGTAGTGCCCCCATATGTCAATCGAAAGGGCTCGAGGTGGGGAGCAATAATGTCCCTGGGCACAACACCCGAAAACGGAGGACAAAAAAGTTATGGAGGAAACTAATCCCCATGTTAAGTCTATGGGAATTTTTCTTTCTCGTTAAAAGTCACTGAAATCTTCCACGTAGGTTAGGTTAGGCTAGTCTAGGCTAAGTTAGGTCGGGTTAGGTTAGGTTAGGCTGACTAGTCAGCTTTATGACTGACTGACTTTATTCTTGCTTTTTTCTTGCTCAATAAATAAAATAAACATGTTCCTTTTGATTCCAATGACTTTTAATGAGAAACAATTTTTTTCGAAAAATTCCATAGACTTAACACCGCAATATTACCGGGGCCGAGATACAAAAAGAATAGAGGGATTATCGTTTTTGAAAATCTTGCTGTGTGGCGGTGCCGGCAGAGGAATAACAAAAAAGAACAATATAAAAAACCGGTCAAACGGTGTTTTCAGTTTTTGCAGAGGTCCTTGATCATTTTCTGCTTTTTGGAGACGCAATTGGGGTGATGGGGTGGGTGGTATTAAAAATTAAATTTGTTTTATTCATTTACTCAATTTCGCCAGGCATCCGAAAGTTGGAGATGCGGCAACGTCGCAGCGTATGATGGCGACGGGTGTTTTGTGGTTCGTGCTTGATTGACGTATCTGTTCTGTTTTGTGGTATTGTTTCTTCAGTTTGTTGACGTTATAAGGTAGGAAATTGGGATCTTCACACATTTTTTTCTCAAAAAAAACGTGGATAATCCACACATTTTCTTTTTGAAAACGACATAATAGACCGTCCTCTTTACGTTACGATTTTTTTTTTCGCGAAATGCGGAGATCAGCCAGATTTACCAGCACCTTCGTGATTCTTTATTATAATATTCTTCTTGTTGTTTAATTAATTACTTTATCATTACTTTACACCCACATCGGATAGTGTATCCTGAATACGGATGGCGTTACGAAATTTTATTACTAAGCAAATTCCAATTATTTTTTAGTTTTCTACCTATGCTAGAGACGGGTCACCTTTTTTGGAACACTGTATAAAAAAACAGGTGACTTTATTTTGCGCCACCATATATTTAATGACTTAGCTATCAGATGCAGCAAGGCAATCATTTCCGACGTCTGTCTTTTCTTATAAAAGTTTCCTTTGAAACAAAATTGGAAACATTGCGAGTTTCGGGGAAGAGAAGCGAGTACGGAACAATTTTCGGAAACGTAGTTCCACGAAGAGAATAACGATCCTATCTATCTCGCAACGCGACAACAGTTTTCAGTGTATAGTTTTGTCGTTTTGTGATATATGGGGCAAGTTTCATATACGTAGAATAATGCAGTTGCGGAGACATATATCATAATGTGGTAGGTGAAGTAGAAATATCTGCAGGCATATCAGGATATGCAAGGTGTCTCAATTCTATCTATTTATATAATTTATGACATTAGGCCGTATTCATAAAGAAGAGCATTTGCTTTTATTTGTAGAAATTGAAGGCATTTACTTGGTTGGTTGGTTAACATGCTTTATTGCCAAAGATATATAAAAAATCTTATTGACAAAGCAAATAACTATGTAAAAGTACATCATATTCTATGCATATATTTCAAAGGCATTCGATCAACTGTGGCATGCAGCTCTCCTAAACAAGCTCCCGTCTTATGGGCTCCCTGTTAAGCTTTGCGGTTGGCTCGCAGACTTCCTCTCAGGTCGGAAAATCTCTATCGTGGTAGACGGATTTTCCTCTTCTTTCCATAGCATCAATGCCGCGGTTCCGCAGGGATCGGTATTGGCTCCGACATTGTTTCTGCTTCATATTAATGATCTACTCTCTAGCACTACAAACCCAATCCACAGTTTTGCGGATGCTGGAGCTGGAACGCAGAAGACTGGCAGTGGCAGCTTCACTTTCAAGGGATCTCGATACCATTACCGCTTGGGGGCTTAAGAATATGGTTAAATTTAATGCCTCCAAGACCCAGTATTGTATGCTATCAAACAAGAAGTGCCCAAGCCAACACCAGGTTCTAATGAACAACCAGGCGTCACTCATTCAAGCTGTTAGGAGTCAATATTACAGAAAATCTGATCTGGCACGAACACGTCGTGTCAATTGCAACAGCTGCTGGTAAAAAGCTTGGGTACCTATTTAGAGCCAGAAAGTATTTCTCACCATGTAACCTCCTCACGCTATATAAAGCCCAGATAAGACCTTGTCTGGAGTATTGCTCTCATGTCTGGGGAGCTGCTGCCCCTACTACCCTGTCTATACTAGATGCCGTCCAGAGAATGGCAATTCGACTAATTGGGGATCCGGCCTTAACGCGCCACCTTCAGTCACTTTCTCACCGGCGTGTTGTTGGTGACCTCTCACTCTTCTACCGATATTCCAACGGAATCTGCTCCTCTGAGCTATTCTCTATCGTTCCGCCGCTCACCGCTCCTATCAGATGCACCTACGCGACCGCTGCATCTCATCCTAAAGCAATTTGTGGTTGTACCGAGCGATATAACTCATCTCAGGGTCTCCAAGGCTTGGAATGGACTGCCAGGAGATGTATTTATTGGGCCTGCAGGTATTGGCCCATTCAAATCCCGCGTTAACAAACTTCCCCTCTTTCACAGCATCCGTGGTACTCTGGTATTTAGGCTCTGCCTACACCGGTCTACTCAGTTATAAAAAAACAACCTACAGCTTTGATAAGAATATTGATAATATAGGAACGTTAAGGAAATTTTATTTCCACATCTGAGAAAGATCTCAGTTGGGTAGGATCGCTATATCACATTTTTTACAAAGAATAATAACTCTGAACGATGATACAAACTTCTTGTTAAAATGTTTATCATTCCAATAATTAAGCTTCATCTTGAGGATAGGCAGAAGCTTTTTATAGTCATATTTCTTGTGATGGGTTGTCTATGAACGATCCTACTTGCCCTCGTGATTGTTTGTAGAGTTAAATGCTTACCTCGAATACGTGCCTTACAGCCCATGAATACAAAATGAACTAGAGCAGAGCTTCATCGATTACCCAATGGTTTGTGTAAACAGACAGCGGCTCAATTCTGTCTGGTATGCGTGGGAGGCACCCCGAAAGACAATGTTAAATAGGGTAGAGCATGCCTCTCCACTTAACACTCTACAGTGATGAATGCGAATTCCGAAAGAACGTACTAAAAGTCGATGCATCATCATCATAGTCACAATGTCTTAACAGACATGTTGTGAGCACGTAAAATGCATTAAGTCGGAGTTAGAGTATTGAGGTTTTGAATAAAATTTTTTTTTGTCATAAATGGAAAGATCATAAATAAGTTTTATAACAAAGCTGTTTCTGTTTTCTTTTTTTTCGCAATAATTCAAAAGTTATATCAAAATAAAAATGGGTTTTTGAATCGAGTACCGAAAACACGCCGATGGCTCCCGAACCCGTGTGACGTCACCATGGCGGTAAGGATGCTCCTTTGACCAACGACGTCCTACTCCGATACTAGATTCTACATTCTCAGCCAATCGCGAAAATACGTACTGCTAAACTGGTGTATATTTGTTGCAACACAATCGATGAATGAAGTTTGCAGTTCGAGACGAAGTCTACGATCGAAATAAATGTGTTTTTGAATGTTTGAAGTTGAATTCAGATTACAGATTCCAGTAAGTAAGTACCGAATCAAATATGTTTCGTTGAAAAGATCTCCTCAATCGAAGGATGGCCCAGTGGTGATTAGAGAGACCGATAGTGGATCTGAGGGTCTTTGGGGTCCTTGGATCGAAACCCAGACCTTCCAACTTTTATTTTATTTTTTTTATCAAAAAATTTAATGATGTGCTTTTTGCACTTGTTACGCACATCTTTTCTACGATCAACATAAATATGTTTTTGAATCAAATTTTGTTAGACATATTACTTGCACTGCACAGTGCTTGTTAAATTTTTATGAAAATTTAACATTGTTAAGCTTCATTGCCCAAAGTTAAATAAATAATAATACCAAGTGATAAACAGAATGTGATTACGAGTTTGAGTTACTTTTTCTTACATTAAAAAACTTAAAAATGAATGAATTGAATGGATGAAGGGATTTTGTTTCATTAACCAACTATTACATTTAAAAAAAAATAATGGCGATTGATATTGACGGACAAACATCATTTCCACTGATTTTTTTGAATTGTCCACCGCCTCCTGTACTTAGTTTTTGCACTGTGCAGTGCAAGTAATAGGTCTAACATAATTTGATTCAAACTCATATTTATGTTGATCGTAGAAAAAATGTGCGTAACAAGTGCAAAAAGCACATCAATAAAATTTTTGAAAAATGTTGGAAGGCCTGGGTTTCGATCCAAAGACCCCAAAGACCTTGAGATCCACTATCGGACTCTCTAACCACTGGGCCATCCTTCGATTGAGGAGATCTTTTCAACGAAACATATTTGATTAGGTACTTACTTACTGGAATCTGTAATCTGACTTCAACTTGAAACATTCAAAAACGTATTTATTTCGATCGCAGACTTCGTCTCGAGCTGCAAACTTCATTCATCGACTGTATTGCAACAAATATACACTTGTTACCAGTTTAGCGGTACGTATTTTCACGATTGGCTGGGAATCTAGAATATAGTATCGGAGTAGGACGTCGTTGGTCAAAGGAGCATCCTTACCGCCATGGTGACGTCACACGGGTTCGGGAGCCGCCGGCGTGTTTTCGGTACTCGATTCAAAAACCCATTTTTATCTTGTTATATAAATTTATAACAAAAAAAGTACTTTTTTTCTTAATTCAAAACCTCAATTGCCGACACGAATATTATCAATAGTTTTGAGGACTGTAGCTCGCGATTTACTGTAAGTGCAGTGGCGCTCTTGATACTCATATCCAGCAACTGTTTCGTCGTATCTACCCAGCTTGTAGGAGAACGGGGTATGGCCTTGAACTGCAAGTTTCTCCATATTACCGCTTCTGTGAATATGTCCGAAGAATGTAATCATTCTCGTCGACACAGTGGAGGATAGTCTCTTTGTATTACCGAGCTGATCCAGTATGGAAACGTTTGTTCGACGGGCGTTATAAGGAACTCTTAGTATTCTCGTCCACGTCGACATTTCAAAAGCATCTATGCGAGCTTGATCTGCCTTTTTGATAGTCAAAGTTTCTGAGACAGTACGATACGCACTGGCCACCCTCAGCAGCGACTTTGCAACTTGTCTACAGTTTGCTGGTGCTTATTCCTCTCCATCGTTTTATACCAGACTGGAGCTCCGTATAATATAACTGAGTGGATAACTCCGTTCAAGATATGTCTTTTCCTCATACTTGAGTCGCCAACGTTTGGCATTATACGTGACAGTAATGCCACCCTTTTTTCTGCTTTCACTGTAGTTGACTTTATATGTTTGTTGAAATACCGTTCGTTGTCTACGGTAATTCCCAAGTACACTATCGATTTGCGGGGTACTGTTTACACCCCTCTAAGACAGAAGCTCACTTCGTTTCTAGTGATCCTGGAACCTCGGAGAATGACCGCCTCAGTTTTGCTTGGTGCGAGCTGAAGTTGGTGCTTGGACATCCACTCATCTATCCTTGTCAGCGCCTCGTTTGTCGTTTGCATCAAATTTTTTTTGTCTCTCGTGGATGCTACCAGAGCAAGGTCATTCCGCGAACGCCACAGTCTTTGTGTTTCGAGGAAGAGCTATCCTTGAAACCGCATCATACAGGACATTCCAGAGAAGAGGATCCAACGACGATCCCTGTGGAACGCCTGTAGACATCTCCAGCTCTACGTTTGCTATTTTTATAGCTATGTCACCAAAAAAAGCTGCCGATCAGGTTTTATAAATGCCTCTGTATGCCACGTTTATTCAACTCCTCCATTATGATGCCCCACAACGCCGTGTTAAAGGCATTTTGCACATCAAGTGTCACCAGTGCTCCCCATTTATTGGAGGCTCCTTCTACGCAGCAACTGCCTCCAGTGCGTTGTTCGTGGACTTGCCACTGCGGAAGCCAAACTGGTTTGGCGACAAGCCTCCCTCTTCGAGTGGCGCCTCTAACCTTTGCCGGATGAGTACTTCGTACAGCTTTCCCATTGTGTCCAGAAGACCAGTGGGTCTGTAAGACGAAGCAAGCTCCAGTGGTTTACCCCCCTTAGCGATCAACACTACTCTAGCCTTTTTCCAGATGGTCGAGAATGTTTGATAGTTGATAGTTGCACTGTGGTTAAAAGAATATGCTGCGTTATTACCCTTTGCAGCACCTGGACAAATGGGCCTACAAGGAACTGGAGAAAGCCTGGTTAGAGAGAGACGACTGCAGGCAAGCCAGAAGGTTCATAGCAGGCCCTGATAAGGGCCGAACGCTATGGCTTTTGAATAAAGGCAGAGAGACGCCCAACCTTCTGGTGGGGGTTCTTACTGGCCATTGCCGACTGAATAGACATTTGTCACTTATGAGAGTGGTAGGGGACCCCATTTGCTCCAGATGATGGGAGGAGGACGAGACAGCGTTCCACTTCCTGGGCAGATGTGCAGTTTATCGCAACCTTAGGGTTCAGATATTCGGCACGACGGAGTTTGGGGAGGAGCCACTATATTCAGCGACATGGTCGGACATACTGACTTTCGTCAGGAGGTCTGGTAGGTTCCACAAGGAGCTTTCTAGGGTGTAGAATTTTAGTGTTTTCAGTGATTGGTTCAGTGCATGGCCGTCTCTACTCACTAGGCCGAAGCATTGAAATATGGCAACGTTGGAGATCAGGCCGTGTTTTCATTTGTTGTTATGTCATGTGTATTCTTCCAGGTGCAGAAAATATGGTTGAAGGTGATTATTAATTTGTTTCTAATTATTTACCTGCACAAACGAAACTATAAAGATAACACGATGCCTGCAAAGCGTGTAGTACCAGGTTGCAGCCCAGTGGAGGACTACCAAACCATGGCCCAACATAACCTTATTCCAGATTAAAAAGAACGTTGCAAGGTGATTTTGAATGGGTTTCTACTTATTTACCTGCACAAATGAAACTATAAAGATAAAAGTATGCCTGCAAAGCGTGTAGTACCAGGTTGCAGCCCAGTAGAGGACTACCAAACCATGGCCCAACATAACCTTATTCCAGATTAAAAAGAACTTTGCAAGGTGATTTTGATTGGGTTTCTACTTATTTACCTGCACAAATGAAACTATAAAGATAAAAAGATGCCTGCAAAGTGTGTAGTACCAGGTTGCACTAGCAATTGTGTGTCCGATAAGGGACATAAACAGAAGTGGGTGAAAGGTATTCCTCGGAAGGGCTGGTTATAAGGATAAAGACAACTATTGACAGACATTTCAAAGGATAAGACCTATTTTAAAGCACAATGTGGTACCTATAATGTTTTCTTGACCTCCCAAATATCACAGAAAAATATAGTTAATAGAACTCATCTGGGCATGGCCTGGGGCATACCTACGAAAGCATTTGATAGTGAAAGGGAAATCAAGACCAGCAAGAATGGTTTCACAGTGACCTAATAGTGAATTTTTCTAGCTCAAGTGATAATTTACAAAGTAAGTTGAGTGTTCATTTAAGTAGAAATGGAAGTGGCGGCAGGAAACAGGTTGCGTTTATTTTTATTTTGTAGTGTCTGACTGTGATGAAACAGACATCAGATGTAAGTGGTATTAGTAGTAGTAGTAGTTCTAAAAAGTATTTTTCTTAATTTATTAACCGAGATGAACTCTAATACATATAAAATGTAATAATTATTCTGAAACTATAGGGCCACTATTTGACAGCTAAGCCACGTTGCCACATCTAAGGCTCCGGCCTAGTGTAGAGTCGGCCATGTTCAGTGGGGTTGGCAAAAAGGGCCAAAGGTGGCCTAATTGCGTGGCTTTGCCTCCCCATCACTACTGCTACTACTACCTTTTGCAGCAGCCTTAGCAAAGAACACCTTCAGTAGACTCCAGCGGTTCTAGTTGGCGTCCTTGCTGTCTTTGACCTGGCTCGCGTGACTCACCGCATGCACGGCCGCCTACGACTTCGATTGCGGCCCGTCCGGCAGGCGCCAGTCGGCGTTCCGGCAGTCAATATGGCGCCCGACGACGCCGACGCTGACGCCCGCGCCGCGACGCCCGCTCACGGTTCCGCCGAACTGAAATTTCATTAGAATGCATCGGAAAAACGACATGCCGGAACGGAGCGCTGGATTTAAACCGGTAATTACAAGGGCCTGCGATTGACACAGATCGGTGTCGATAGAGTGGAATGGAAAGCTTGAAAGGCTCTAGTGGAACATTTGAATTTGCAATAAAATTATTGTATTGTTCGACCGGGCAGAGAATGCGAGAGACAGATGAAGCAGAAAAGGAGGGGGGGAGGCGTCCACAGCCGGGCAAGCGACCGACTCCAGCCTTTCAGCTCGCGGCAGCCTACGGCGTTGCCGGAAATAGCAAGTTGTCTCAAATACTTTTCATCCCTTTTCTTGTTCCGAAATGTTGATACTGTTCTTCTTTAAAGCCTTGAGCGCACTGGGTCGGACGGTACGGTACGAACGGTACGCACGGGATTTTTCAAAAATGTTTAGCATTAATTTGCCTATGGGTGCGCGCACTGGGTCGTCACTGTCGGAACAGGACCATCCGCACCTTCCGCCGTCCGATAAAATCCCGAAAGAAAGATTTCTAGGCATCCCGACCGTCCCGACCGGCCGTACCGATGACTCATCAACTCTGCGGCGCGTGTCTGCACGTGCTTCGGTACAGCCGTTCCGCCGTTTCAGTTGAGCAATGCTGATTGCAGAGCGAGCATGGATGTACATCTTCACTCAAGCCAGGGATAAGCGTATGAAACTCTCCAAGCTCTCTTGCGATTTATTCTATGAATCAAAAATCTGGGTTTTCCTCGAGTTCTTCACCTTTTTTCTTCTTCTTCTGCTACCAACGTTAGACTTACAATTATTTCTTCTTCACTCTTAACATATCGTGTTGGTTTTCACAATACATAACAGCATAAAACCTATTACGAGACTAGACCGACCCAGTGAGCGCAGTCACCTAAAAAAAGTGCCGAAGGTGCGTACCGTTCGTACCGTTCCGTCCGACCCAGTGCGCGCTTAGCTTAATAATAATTATATATTTTAATTGAAAGTATTCCAGTACATGTTATGAAAGTAGGTGAGGAGTATCTTTATCATCGTTCAGTGACATTATAGGAAAATACTGATAACAGCAGATCGTGAACTATATTTCAAGCGAAACATCTGACAACAAACAGTCCTATTTTTCTCCGTATTCTTTTGCCTGGCATTGTTTTCCTTGCCAACCAATACATAGGATCTTACAACGGCAGCATCTATCACACCTCATAAGCATGTTATACGAATTTCTCGATAGTGGAAACAAAGCTCTAGGAATATTCATTGATTTCGTAAAGCATTTGACTTAGTGAATCCTGAAATGCTTCTGAATCAACTTGATAGGGATTAAGTTAAGGTCTTGTGGTTCAGAAGTTATGTAAGTAATAGAAAAGAAGAAATGAAGAAATCAACAAATATAAGTCATTTGTACAAGAGTGTAAAACTGGATTGCCCTAAGACAATATTCTGGTACCTCTACTTTACATAATATTTGTTAATGACTTCCAAAATGATAAATATGTATGCAGATGACACCTCTATTAGCTACAGCTCATAATGCTGAAGATCTTGTGAACACAGCTTTCACGAAATTAAGAAACGCACATCAATCTTCTTCTTAAGGTGCCTTATCCTTGAGGATGTTGGCTATTACATTTGCCCAGTTAATCTTATTAGTGGCGGCTCTAAATAATTCTGTTGATGTTATGTTATATTTGACCATTTTCGCAGATTTTTGACCCAGGAGTTGCGTCTTCTTCCTGGCCCCCTCTTGCTATTGACTTTGCTTTCGACGATAAGACGGAGCATTTCGTATTTCTCGTTTCTCATAATATGGCCAAAATATTGTGTTTTTCTTTCTTTTATGAGGTTCATAAGCTCTGTTGTCTTGTTCATTCTCCCCAGAACTTCCTCATTTGTGGTCTGATTCACGTTAAGATATTTTAAGCATTTTACGGTAACACCAGAGTTCGAAAGATTGTATTCTTTTTTGTGTTGCTTCTGTCATTGTCCAAGCCTCAACACCGTACAGTACAGTGGAGAAAACATAACACTTCAGTATTCGAGCTCGTAATGGGATATTAAGTTGGCGGCTGCATAGTACATTTTGCATTCTATATAATACGTTACGTGCTTTTTCTATGCGTGTTCTTATCTCTAGTGAATGGTCCCAAGCTTCATCAAGGTTACTTCTAAGGTAATTTATTCTTCTCACTCTTTCCAACTCTGCTCCGTTGACGTTAATTTTGACTGTCTTGTTCTGATGTTTGCTGATAACCATCCTTTTTGCTTTCTTTGTGTTTAGTTCCATCCCAAACTCTTCACATGCTGTTGTTACTCGGTTCATCAGTCGTTGCTGCGCTTCAGCACTATTTGCTAGAATAACCGTGTCGTCAGCGTAACGCAAGTTGTTGATGCACGGCCCAATGGCTGACAAATAATGTTCATGTACTAAATTATGAGACAAAATCAGTATTTGTACGCTTTTCATTCTCTCGTACCGACTACGACTATAGTCTCATGATCCGGAGTCCTAGTAGTACTCTCAGGCAGGTTGAAGCAGTGAAATTCCTTGGTGCTCATGTATCAAAACTGTAACTGGGACCTTAATGTAGATTACGTTTGCAAGAACTCAATATGTGTAACTGATAGATCAGCTGTTTTGGTATATTATTTTGCTTATTTACAAGTCACAATATCATATGATATAATGGCTTGAATCCATCCCATGAAGCAAACACAATATTTATCATGCAGAAAAGAGTAGTGAGAGTTATTGCTAGGGTTGATAATAGAATAAGTAGCAGAAATATTTTTCTGAGCCTGTTGATGTATCTCAAAAATTACAAACATCTATTCAGCAGGGATTAAGTGGTCGAGGACTCAAACTTTGTTTTGAAACATTTATATCTCGTTCAAATATACAATACATTCCGCAATAAAGACAACCGCAACTCAATGGCTGCCTGTACTCTCTGGAATAGCCCCACTGCAGCTCCGAAGGACTGACGCCCTTCTAAAGGAGTATAACAAGATTATAGCCAACAACAGACTGCCCATCCATCGAGCAATACCCCCGTTGCAGATAAATAGACTTAAATCCCGACAACCACCAATAAGGGATGCAGAAGCGCTTAAAACCAACAACTTCAATTCCTTAAATCAATGGCGCTCCCTGCGGGAAGGTTTTTCACCACTTACGATGCGCATTTATGGGAGCAGCCTCACTTCCAGGATCAGAACTACCCCGGAAGGAGTGGGTAAAATTTAATAGAGTCAGAACAGGCCACGGCAGATGTGCCTACTCCCTTTACAAGTGGGGCTATGTGCAATCTCCCTTATGTGACTGTGGCGCGCCCCGCCAAACTATAAACCATACCACGAGCGACTGTGAACTGCGTGCGTTTCAGGGATCGCGAGAAGAGTTCTTCACAGCCACACCGTTGGCGCCGAAGTGGTTAAAAGAACTGGACATCTTCCTGTAAATGCCAAAGACTATGCATCTTAGTTTGTAGCTGTATATATTTTATTTTATTATGGGTTGTAATAGTTCTTTTTTTTTTATCTATAGTTTATATTGTCATGCTTTTGAGCCATACGATAAATGAAATAAATTTGTTCCGAGACCGAACCGTTTGAGACCTCAAGACAGACTGACTTGAAAGAGCCAAAATAAGACAGAGGTAAACACTGCTGATCTCTCCAACGTTTACGTAATATATAGATTTTATGTAAAGTCAGCATTTATTAATATAACAGTACAGTTTGTTATTGCAACTCATAACTCAGGACATCCCATTGGATTAGAACTGTCAGACTCTATCAAGATAATAAATATGTGGCTTGATATTACAATGGATATGAAACGTGTTTCTGCGACTAACTTTATTCTAAAATTAACTGGGCGACATCGAGCTTTACGAGGGATAATCTTGTTTCTGAAACACGTCACCGATTTGCATATCGGGCGAATGCGGAGGCGTTTATTACTGAAATTAGATATCACGATATCCAACAAGGCAAAAATACGTTTCTTTGTTTTAGTTCTGACGCATAAAGCTGAAGTTACATTTAAAAGTGAATCGTGTAGAGGTACTCGTACAGGAGTGCGAGTACCATTTACATTAACGTTCAGAATCGTATGCGATTGAAGTGTAGAGTTAATATGGCGCCCAGTAAAAGGAAACGTGCTGCAGTGGCAGGAATTTTAATGTTAACGGTGGAAAAGGAAATAGAATGTGAAGAGATCGTTAGAAAAAAAGGCAAATTTGGGTTAAAACACCCTTACAATCAAGGAACGTTGTGGGAATTAAAAGAAAAGCTACTAACAGAGTTATTAACTGAGCAGGGATTCGCGATCACAATACTCCTCTCACCTATCGGTGTGGGGAATAAAAGTTGATAATTTTATTTACAGAAATATATCGATCTACCTGTTCTCCGAGAAGCAACAATTTTTTTCTTCTCTTGTATACGTCGAACGTAGATTATTAATTTTTTTTTCTTCACTGTTTCCACCGATATGTTTAGGATATCTGCTATTGCAGAATACGCTTTGTTCCGCGCATTGATATCTTTATACTCCCTACTTCTCACGCCCCATAAACATTTCATACTGTAATATAAGTCGATAAATTGGTCGATCTCCTCAGGCGGTAACTTGTTTTCAGCCATTTTCGATTAATAAAAAACTATTTCACTCGTAGCCGTACTCGGATCTCTAGCAACTTTGAAACCGACACGTATACGACCTACGAGTTGCCATTTACACATGCGAAATCGTATACGATTCGTTCACTCTTATACGACCATTTCGTAAATGTAACTTCAGCTTAAGAGGTAGAAATACTGTGATACTCGAATATGGAATAAAACAAGGATATATCATAAAAATTGTTGGAATGTCAGTGTTTTACCTCCCCTTGGAAAACAGTTAATGAGCAAAGGTTTGAAATAAAATTTTGTATTCGGTTTAGTAAATTACCAAGTGAAGCCTTGCAAATGGTTAAAAGTGCGTATTCTATATGACTGTTCATCACGATGTAGAGTGTTTGAGAGGCATAAGATGTTTAAAGACCGCTGTGACTCAGTTGAAGATGATGATGGCTTTTTTGGAGCAAATACAAACAGTCTTCTCTAAATTGTAACCGTATTTTCAGGCTCTATGAAAAGATCATTTAGTCTACGAATTGGACCTCACAAAAAAATCATATATTACTTTTGGCTAAGCTTCAGTTTTATGAACATTCAAATCATTCCATTAACACCCGTATGCACCGTAAGTCAGTTGCGCGATTAGTTACGTAAACCTGGATTAGATTACTTGTTTACTATGAACCGCAAACTGAAAATTTTGACACTGTTACTGTCAAAACAATCTTGCGAATACAACCTTGCCGTATCTCCAATCTGGATTAGTTAATCTATTGCACGGCTAGATGCCAAAGATTAGCAAAACGCGATTAGGGAACTACGATTAGAATCGCCAAACGGTGCATACGGGTGTAAATGGTTTCAAACTTATCTTTGTAATTGGAAGCAGTTGATGGCAGACAGAAGCTAATCGGGAACTGTCACAAAAATTGGAAAAATTAATGGCATAAAACGATTTTCTGGCAATGTTTTTTTGTATTACGTTTCCACTAAAAAAATGTTTATGATATTTTATGATCGGAATGGGCTCTTGGAGATCCTCGATATACCTGTATGTCAAATGATATCACCTGGTACACTGATGCCTCCAAAAATTCATCAGGTACCTCCAGGAGGAGACATATACCGTGGTAGGCCTGGCCAGAACATACGTATTCGCCGAAAAAAAATTGGCTACCGCTTTCCACGCAGAAATAGCAGCAATTTTGGAATCCGGCAGAATATGCATAGATAAAGGGTACAGCAAGGTTAGGTTAGGTTGGGTTAGGGGGGTCAAACGTACAGGCCGGGTTAGGTATTCCCAACACTACAGCCATTGGCTTATTGTATAGTCCTGTACGTTTGTTAATGAGGAGTTTTGTGACCTTGATAAGATCCAAGAGTCTCTTCACGATATCTCGATTGAGGAGTGATTTGGGGTTGTTTGGCCCTATCAGTCTGAATCTCCACCAGCGTAGAGCCTCACATTCAAAGATTATATGAGAGGCTGTTTCGTCGTCCTCGTCACATAGTCTGCATATTGGGTTTTCTTTGAAAATCCCTAATGTGTGTAGATGTTTTCTTAGGCCGCAGTGTCCGGTTAGGAGACCGGTTATTAGCCTAGTTTCTTTCCTATTTAGTTTTAGGATCTCTTCAGTTAGTTTTGGTGTGGGTTGTTTCACCATCAGCTTACTGTGTCTGAGCTTTGGATGTGATTGCCAGTATTTTAGGTGCTGTGAATGCACCCACTGGTTTATCGTAGTTCTTACCAAAGACCTTGTAATGCCTATCGCCGGTTCGGGGCCGGTAAAACTGGACGCCGATCCGTTTCGTGCTAAGGTATCTGCTTTTTCGTTCCCTTCAATTCCCTTGTGACCTGGCACCCATTTCAGGGTTACCTTGTTCGTGGCACTAGGTGAGGTTTTCTAAGCATTCCCAGACAAGTTTGGATTTGATTTGGCAGCCGTTAAGAGCTTTAATCGACGCTTGGCTATCCGAGCAGATAAGAATGTTTTTACTTTTGTATCCCCTTCTTATGTTTTCTCTCAGACAAGAGTCGATTGCATATATTTCTGCTTGGAATACAGCGGCGTAAACTCCCAGAGGTTGACTGATGTCACATCTGGGAGATTGACCGTGAATTCCTGCTCCTGTTCCATTGTCTGTTTTGGAACCGTCAGTAAACCAAACTATTTCTTGTTTGGGTGTTTCCTCGAGTTCTCCTTTCCATTCGATTTCGACGGGTACAGCAAAAAGATTATCTATGTAAACACAGACAGCCGAGCGGCTCTGATGACCTTGGCAAGTAACCACTAATAGTGTGGGACTACCATAATACCTTAAAGACACTGGTGAAGACCAGAGTGGTGGGGAATGTTCAGTCTAAGAGGATGCTGAGGAGACCCTCGTGTTCCCTAAAGCCTAAACTAAAAAAAGGTGTTTTGACTTCATTATTTTGTTTTCCGTATTTCAAATTTTTTTAAACATATTAAACTGAAATTTTTACTTTTTCTATCGCTAACATACGTTCTTTATTTTATACACGTAGTGTTGCATAATTTTTGATGTACGTCAAACATGCCTAAGTATCATGTTGAACGACCACGCGAACTACAATGAGGACCTATTCTATACTATTGCTCAAGCAACTACCATAATATCAGTAGAATCTAAACAAACATGCAATTTTTACCTATACAAAGACTCTTACTGCGTCCTCTTTCTGTAATTTTCGGTGGTTAAATGTAGAGGACACCTACTGGTCCTAAGGGTATTTTAGTATTTACGCGCAAAGCCACCCCAAAAGCCCCAAACGACCCCATTATGTAATTACGAAGGAAGGACCTCTGAAAAATTCAGGCGGTTTCGTAGCGCCTGTTACCGGTAACCGGCTTGATAACCCATTCATTTTAACTTTATGCCTGCCAGCTTGACGCAAATGCCCTGGTATTACTCGCCGTACGCCTCCCTGGAGGTGTATTCTTATGCGGAGGTACAGCGGATGCTTGTTTATTCTGTCTTGCGCCTCCTATATTATTCTAGTATGAAGCTGGAGAGGTTCTTTCTTTACTTTCCACCCCATGGGCGGGGAAGACGTTGTTGTTTTTTCTGTGACCAAAGCACCAAGCACCGAACATACTGTGTAACCAACGTAAATTGAGCATAGTGGTTAGGGGTAGATTCATTAATACAGTCTCCGAGGTAATGCAAGGCGCGCTGCGCGTTGTGGAAACGAGGTGTAATGAGGTAGATCTGTCAGTGAACGCTGAAAAGACGGACCTCGTTATGTTCACTAGGAGAAGGAAGATGGAACGCCTCGTGAGGCCTACCTTTTTCAGAACGACACTTGAATTGTCTCAGTCAGTAAAGTATCTAGGAGTCATACTGGATCACAGGCTGACTTGGAGGCAGCACGTGGATTATAAGGTAAGCAAGGCTCGAAACTCATTATGGGCCGGCAGAAGAGTTGTCGGTAGTAGCTGGGGCCTGAGCCCAAAAGTGGTGCACTGGCTCTATACTACAATAGTCAGACCGTCACTAATATATGGCTCCATAGTGTGGTGGACCTGTATAAAGACGGAGGCAATAAGAGCCAAACTTAATAAGGTTCAACGTTTGGCATGTCTTAGTATAACCAGTGCAGTGCGCACAACACCTTTGAGTGCCATTGAAACACTATTGAATCTTCCTCCTTTGGATCTGGTAATTCAAGGAGAAGCTGGAAAAACTGGGTTCCGTCTCTGGAGTCAGGGTAGCTGGACTTTTATGAATCCAGGCAAAGGACATTCGACGATTCTAGCAGAGTTGCATGAGGATTGTCCTATTTCGTTGGCGAGGAGCGATACAGTTTCTCCTACGCATCGCTTCAATCGCAAATTTACGGTGGTGTTTCCGTTAAAGAAAGAGTGGGAGTCTAGGGAAAGATAGCTCATCGAAGGAGGAGGACAGGTCTGGTACACAAACGGTTCACTCGCTAGAGAGGGCTCGGGCTCGAGAGTCTACGGACCCCATACAAAACTTTCACTCTTGGGGGGGCACACCACAGTATTCCAGGCTGAGATCTATGCGATACTTGCTTGTGTAAATCGTATTTGGGAAATTGACGGGTCTAGGAGGCGGATTACTATCTGCTCTGACAGTCAGGCAGCCATCAAAGCACTGAGTGCTTGGAAAATAACGTCGGGACTGGTCCTGGAGTGCAGGAGGGCTCTTGACGACATCTCAGATAAACACAAGGTATCACTGATGTGGGTACCTGGGCACGCTGGGGTAAAGGGTAACGAAATGGCGGATCATCTGGCCAGGATGGGTCCCGGCAACAGTTTTGTGCGCCCGGAACCAGCCTTAGGACTATCTGCAAACTTGATTAGGAAAACAAGTGGAGAGTGGATCCAGAATCAACACTCTCTGAGATGAAACAACATCTCTGGTCATCTCCGTCAAGCTCGGGAACTATTAGCAGGGCCTGCAGAGAGAATAGGACGATTTTGCCTCTCTCTGGATAGGAGTATCTTGAGATTGCTAGTAGGCCTACTAACGGGTCACAACACCTTCAGGCGTCACTTGTTCGTGATGAGGGTGGTCAACGACCCAACGTGCACGTGGTGTGGTGAAGAGGAAGAATCCTCGGCACACATCTTGTGTCGCTGTGAAACCCTGGGTTATCACAGGCAGACTATGCTGGGATCAAGAACCTTGGAACCAATAGATATAAAACGGATAGGACCTAAGAATGTACTTGCCTTTTCTAAAAGGGCAGGTCGTAGGAACTAGCGCGGATAGAGGCGCAAGAGGGCCCATCGTGTGGCCTATGCACCAGCCACATTCCGTGCTGGATAGCCTCTGGTCCTTATTCCTTCAACGTTAATTGACCAGCAAAAATAATTCGGTGAAAGAAGTAAGGATGTTGCCATAACTTTTAACAATTCTATCCTATTTCCTTCTTTTACGACTTGTTTTATCTCGGGTGTTTCCTAATTGAATTTCAATATTTATGGGGGTGATTTTTGGGTCCATTTTAAGAAGAAAACTTCATATGAACGTATTCCCAAACATCTTACCTTTCGAGATACAGGGTGGTAAAGTTTTCAAAAATAAACAATAATTGATATTAATAATAATTGATTATTATTAATATCTAAAATAGCAAAATAGACATTTTAATGAAATTCGTCATACATGTACGTACTACGAATCAAGAGGCATTTTTTAATGCATCGCTTTCCCTTAAATTTCCACCAGTGGCGTTCGTATGTAATTTGACCTGCCTATTTTGGCAGACATTGAGAGCACGCCACTGATTTTTCCTAAAATGAAGATTATTTTTGAAATCCCCACTCATTTCTAACCAAAGTTGAACATTTGCTTTTTTTCAATCCGATGCACGGTTCTCGCTTAAAAAAATAAAATCTTTATTATTATTAGTTACATTATTCATTTTGTGCGACCTTCGTGCATTAAATATGTTGTGTTGTGTAGATTACTATTAATTATCGAACAAGATGAAGATGCCGATCTCGCACAGAGTGCTCCTGTAAACGATATGAGAGATGGCACCTGATCGATTGCGATGGGGTTCAAATGGTTCGCCTCTATGGGACCAACTTCAAAAGGCCAAAGATAAGTGGCCTTCTTGTTTTGTCTATGTTCGTTGAATAGAGGTAGTTTGTTTCTGAAAGATATTGGTGTTATAGTGGTCTAAAATCAAAAACTTCTGGTAAAACCTAAGCAAGTAGTTGGCGTATTCACTCTGAATTTTAACCGAGCGTTTTACGAATCGCTTATTTCAACAATTACCTCAAAAATTTGTCTGTTCTGTTGTACTTCAAACTACAAAAATATTAAAACTTCTAAAACCGTTAGCATCACACATTCAAAATATGGTGGATGTGCTCCCCTTTTTCAAATATGTTGAAAGCGTATACCTATTTAAATATTGCAGCGAGGCTATTCTTCGATTAAGGAATAATACTATTATTATAGTATAGTAACTTGCTAATATTGCCTGCTTAATGGCTGAAATGGATTGCTTGTATCTGATTTGTAATGATGGCAGTGTTTGCTCAATTTCTTCTGCCTATGTGGAGTAAAGATATACTTTGAAAATCATCCCTTTTGAAAAGAGCTCATATGAATCTCTTAAACCTCCCGCCTAAGAAATCAACCAATCGAAAGTGATTTTTATGCCGGATGTAGATAGGATGTGACTATTTTAATTTGAATTGAGCGTAGATTCAAGGTTGTCACGTTGCTAATATTTTGCATAGTTTTTCTGTAAAGGATGTAAACTTTATTTTATGTTTATTTAGTTTCCCTCTTTTTGTGACTATAAATGTTATATTGCACAGCTATTCCATTTTTTGCATTGTTATGTAATTAGCAGTTTACTCTGAGAATGTTTCATAGTTACTTTTCACAGTTTTACTCGTCATTCGGCAACACTCGTCTTTAACAGCCTATCACTAGTGTCATGCATACATAACCTCCCCTGGTGTCACGACTGTCACGGTATCTCATTTCATGAAATGATGTAAACAAACATCTATCAATATCAATACGAAGCGGAGGTTATGTCTGTAGATGGAGAAAAGACGACAAGGAACAGTCACATTCTAAGGATAGCTCATGGATAGCTCCACGAAAGACTTATTACGTCACGCTAAGATTTATTACGTCACAGTTTTGGCGCGAAATTTCATGTTTGAACTTTGCAGGTGCTTTTAAGCCACTTCGCGTTCACAGTAAATAGTAAAAATGTTAGTTACATGGTTTTTGGGGACGTAACATCAGTATTCCGTCATAAAATTTTGTTCGGAAAATACCCCATACTCGTATGTATACATCACAATCGCTTGGTTTCTGTAATAGGCAAACCAAAGTTCGGCTGGACCTAAAAAAGTGTATTATGCCGCTACGTCTTCATTTTACAGGTCAATGACAGCCTATTACGAATGAAACCCCCGAAAAGTAGAAAATGGCCAGGAACACATAAAAACAAAGTTTGAGAAATATTTGAATTCTTTTGTTTTCTGCTAACTACTCCGCCTCCCATGTACCGTTTTTCAAAATTATAGCAGCATCACCTACTACGACTTCACAGCAACTCGCTACCCAAATTTCATCACAAACCATGCAGCGGTTACTGAGATTACCAGGCTAGGAAAGCGCCAACAGACAGACAGAACGAGAGGCTGACAGCCAGACAGAACAACAGACATACAGACCGACAGTCAGACCGACAGACCAACAGACAAACAGGCGGAAATGAATGACGTGGATTTTCGTTATGTGGATATCATAAGCCGCCCAAAAAGCGTATTATCTCAAAATCGAAAATCTTCGTGGTCACCATGCTCCCCTCAACAACGTTGTGGGAAGTAACAAGAGAAAAAAAAATAGAAAATCGTAATTATAGCGAAAGTGTGCATTTTTACGTTAACATAACAGAATATCATAAATTTATGGCTGCTTATTATAATATATTCTTAATAGCTGATTTGAAATTAACCTCTGAGGAGTCAAAATACAGGAGATCATTGTTGTTAGCAAGACGGACCATCCTAGTTCAGGATTAAATTATCGGGATCTCATCAATATACAGTCTTAAATAATTAAGATGCAGAATCACCAAAGTTAAAATTACCATGAGGGTCGCTCTGTGCATACCAAATAGGTACATTTTCGGTGGCTATGCTGGCGTCCTCCTGTAGCAACATTGATCCTTAGTGAACTTAAATTTGACCCAAATTCCAGGCGTTCCAAGAACGCTATACCACGGAAGCCCCTATATTGCGCGACGTCCTATGAATTTAGAGAGAAACTATGTACTTCTCACGCCGCAAATACAGTGTTACTCAAAACTATATGCACGTGGTTATAGATAGATAAGGTATTTCCGTAATGTAATCTCAAAACATAAGTTCTGGTCCTAAGAGACAGATTCATTGTTGATTGTCACCTTAGATATAATAATATTGCAAAATTAAGACTCTTGTGTTCCTTACGATTTCACAATCTCCGATTTTATCTAGAAAGTTTGTTCTCAAAAAACAGAAAAGCTGATGCCTGGCAAATAACACAATTTTAGTTAGCAGGCGACAGAAAAGATCTGCCTGGATTGACAGAGATATAGAGCAACCCTCGTAAAATTTTAGTTATTCCAAATAAAAATATTGTCAAATATTTTGACCCTTTATAAAGGCCAGAGTTGTCCAAAATGTTAGTAAAGTAATTTCCAAAATTCATGGTCTTAATTATGGAAGCGTGATACTTCCTCTTTCTTCATTTTGTTTCAAAACTCCAAGATTATAGATGTGTAAACCATGAAAATCTAGATCACTCATTTCAGTCGGTCTGCCAGACTATTAAACATTCTTAGTTACTTTAGCTTCATATCCTTTACTTTTAGAGAAAGAACATTTTATACTTACTTACTTACAGCATGACAATCATCGAGAAATAAAGTCAATAGGCCGTTGTGAGGTAGTTCAAAGTTTTGTGTACCTCGGTTCTTTGATCAACAATTCGGGTAGCTGTGAGAATGAGATTCGACGGCACGGGTGGCCATGACAAAGTTTACTAAAATATGGCGTGACCAAAACATCACTAAAGCTACCAAACTGTCACTGGTTCAGTGTCTTGTGTTCTCCATATTTTTGTATGCCTCGGAAACTTGGACTGTTAAAAAGGCAGATCGAGCTCGCATAGATGCTTTTGAAATGTGGACGTGGAGGAGAATGCTGAGAATTCCTTATACCGCCCATCGAACTAATGTTTCCATACTGGATGAGCTCGGTAATCCAAAGAGACTATCCTCCATTGTGTCGATGAGAATGCTTACATTCTTCGGACATATTCACAGAAGCGATAATATGGAGAAACTTGTAGTTCAGGGTCACGCACCGAGTGGGCGGCGCCGTGGCCGTTCCCCTACACGCTGGGTGGATACGACGAAACAGTTGCTAGATATGAGTATCAAGAGCGCCACTGAACTGACAGTAAATCGCGAACGATGGCGAGCTACAGTTCTCAAAACTATTGATAATATTCGTGTCGGCAATACTCTAGCTCCGACTTAATGCATTTTACGAGTTCACAACATGTCTGTTAAGACATTGTGACTATGATGATGATGACTTACTAAAAAAATGGGTTGTTTTTGTCGGTACAGAGAACATTATTTCCCATAATTAATTGCTCTTACAGACTTACAGGGTAGATGTGACCCAGAAAAATATTTTATACTTTTTTTCATGGTATATTTTATTAAGACGACATTATGATAGGAAAAGGTGTTTAAATAATTGAATTTCTTGTAATGTTTTCAATATACTATTGAAAATATTTTGCATCGATTTTGTATTACTATAAACTACAACCTTTTTTCTTCTTGTTACAGTTAACAACAACTAGGACAAGATGTCATCCGTAAAAGTAGCTGTAAGAGTGAGACCATTCAATAATAGAGAAATATCTAGGGAATGTAAATGTATTATACAAATGAGTGGCAACACAACAGGTATGTATCCACAAAATACGATGTCAGTATGTGCTATCGAGTAAGTCAGTATTTTTTCTGTTATCTGCAAAAAAACAAAGAATTTTCCATCAAGTTCCGATCAGTTTAGTCGCTTTTTTAATTTTCATTTAAAAAAAAATCGGTACGCGCAAACTGCCCATAGATTTGATTTCGGTTGATGATTTTTTGGAACATTAGCTGGTAGGTGTACTAAAATGCTACCGCATTTTCATTTGGTTACTTAACGATTTTTTTTTTTTCACCTTTTATCACCCCCCTCTATCTCCGATCCCTCCCATTTTGGGGTTATGGTGCAATCACAGAAACGTTTCCAAACTGATCATTGCTCTGAATAATATTACTAATGAAATCAAGTGCAAATCACACTTAATGTTAACGGTCAACAGAAATAGAAACAGGAATTTCCATGTAGATTATAAAAATCCGCTTAGGGCATTATTTTCAACGTTTTATTGGATTGCGTGCGAGAATGAAATGAGTCATGTTACCTAGATTCTAATGTGAATTTTCAGCGTGGTCGTCACGTAATTATTTTTCTTTTATGTCGTTAGATTTCACTGATATTGTACAACTGTAATTTGGAAATTATATTTGACTTAAGCATAACAATGTTCAACAAGATTATTAATACATTTTTAAGTCCGTTTTTGTTTTTGTCACAGTTTTGGTCACTTGAGTATTGTTGCAAACAAAAATGGTTTTTTTGGGGTGGGTTGTCTCAGTGGTTATAGTCGAGGCACAGCATAATAAACAACCAGCACAATAACTCAAGTTGGCGGAAATTACACGCGCATCCCCACTTTTGGATGAATTTTTGTAGGGATGGTAACGGTACCTCGATACTTGTACTTATGCACTAATATCGACTATTTTTATCTTAGATACTTTTTGAGCGATCCCAAGGTGGTATCGCTACTTTTGTATCGAAAATAATTATATAATTATTGAGGGGTGTAATCAGTTGCACAAAAAATGCTCTGTACGAACCAAACGCGCCTATGAGGCTAAAAAATATCGAGTTGGTACCGGTATCGATATTTTCATTTTCGCATCTCTACCCAAACTTCACAGCCGTAAAATCATCCATAAATCCTCCCAAGGTCAAATTTTGTGGGAACCATTTTTATATAGGAAATCCTCAGAGATATTATGCTGGTTGTTTATTATGCTGTGGTCGAGGGCTCGTGACCTAAAGGGCCCCTGTTCGAATCTCGTTAGAGGCGGAAATTTATTTCTGGTTTTTTCAACCAAAAATAATTATCCATAAAAAAAGCTCAGCGAAGAATCCTCACTTGAGCCTTCACTGTTGGCTTCTAATTAACAGTGCTGTTCCTAGAGTGACGCCGGGAAATAGTAACAAAGCCAAAAGTCGATGCCGATGACACAGAAGTAAAAAAATTGATCTTTTGTTAACTATACGATGATAATTGAGTAAGTTCAAATATATAAGAGAGTCGTTTTGTGTGTCTTAATTTACTAACTACAAGACCCCAAAAGTTTCGCCGCAAAAACCTAGCTAGTTAAGACGCTAAAAGCTACTGCTCCTTCCCAAACTATTATTAATAATTTTATTTTTGTGGTTGGATCTTGATCTATGCTGTTTTGTTTTCAGCAATCACAAACCCAAAAGCAGAACTCAACTCGAAAGAAGCTCAAAAAAGTTTTAATTTTGACTACTCGTACTGGTCACATGATGTAAGTATGAAATACGTTTATCTTGATTCTTGATTAAATTAGTACTTTCGCACTTAAATACATATTTTGCGAAACCTTTTATATCATGGCTGACACATCTTATATTATAGGAATACACTATTTTATTGGTATGTGGTATTTATAGGTTGTGGCCATGACAATGGTTTTTGTTTAAATAGGCCCCCATATTTCACAACATGGCAGTGACATGTTAATTCTTAGTCGCTAATGCATCCGAAAACAATAACACAAAATTTAGTTGTTTGACCATAAAACAATTGTTGATTAAAATAGTTATGAGTGGAAAAGTGTTTATTTATCTTAGGATTAACAATAAAATCGTGTCTTTGGTATTTTTTATTTTTTCCGTTATAACAAATTACTTATCAGGTAGACCAGAAATATTATTTATTTTTTAATATTCTAATTTACAATTGATACAGATGAAATGATTAGTTTTCATTATATAATTCCACAATGTCAGCTTCGTTTTGCATTTGAAGAAATTAGTAGCTAGTTGTCATTTTTCCAAATTTTGATTTGAGTTGTTCGAAATTTCAATTAATGCAATCTAGATTTTCCAAAATATGATTTTTTCTATTTTTCCACATTACACTGAATTTTTAAAATATCACAGTAACAAAAAGACAAAGTCCATGGAGTACGCACCAGAAGTGGATTCGGTATTTTTTTTTTTTTTGTCTAAGACGTTGAAATATATTAGGGACGTTTGGGTGTCCTCCTCCTCCTAGGTGCCGTCTCCGTTGAGGTTGGCGACCACTATGGCAAATTTTTCTCTGTATGGAGCTTGATGGATTAGAGTATTCCCATCCAAGTTTGTCCACTCTCTTATGTTTCTTAGCCAGGACTTCTTCTTCCGTTTGGGTGTAAATACACAAAAAATGAATGAAAATATCTAGACCTTCCTTTTGAATAAAAATAACTGAAAAACGCTATCTTCAATATTTGGGCTAAAACATATTGAAAATATGTTATAGAACAGTAATTTTCACTTTTCAAAATATTTGACGTCAGCTGTGCTAAAATACAAATTTCCTGTAGGACCACTGTGAGAGGGGCTTCAACAGCGTTCCGAATTTATATGTTTGGAAAATAAATAAATTTTGAGTTTTGAATTGACTTTTAAGCAATACCGAACAGTTTGATGAAAAATCTAAGATCTAGCAACTCTAGTTCTGGCTACATTATTTGAAATTTGTATATGTTATAGGTTCCAATACTATCGGAAGTTGCGACTTTTATTTTGAACATTTTATATGATTTCGTAATTTTTTCTTCTGATGGCGAGAGCTCAAATGATATTGAAAATATGATATTTTGCTAATAGACTGGAAGAGGTGGCGAGGCTAAATGAAGTAAACTTGCTGTGGGTCCCAGTTCAAATGATATTGAAAATATGATCTTTTGCTAATGAAGACAGACTGGCGAGGCTAAAGGAAGTAAACTTGCTGTGGGTCCCAGGTCATACGGGGTTCCGGGGAATGAGGAAGCCTATGGGCTGGCCAGACTCGGCACCGGTGGACAGTGTGTTGTCCCGGAGTCAGTTATAAGGTTAAGCAGGCAGCAGGGAACGTCAGCCCTCAAAACGACACCATAGATGTGCTTTTTGCACTTGTTATGTACATTTTTTTCTACGATCAACATAAATATGTTTTTGAAACAAATTTTATCAGACATATTACTTGCACTGCATAGTGCAAAAACTAAGTACAGGACGCGGTGGACAATGCAAAAAATCAGTTCAATTGGTGTTTGTCCGTCAATATCAACCGCCAATATTTTTTTGAAATGTAATAGTTGGTTAATAAAACAAAATCCATTCATTTTTTAAGTTTTTAATATAAACATAAAATAAAACTCGTAATCACAACAGTCTTCTGTTTATCACTTGGTATTTTTATTTATTTAACTTTGAGCAACGAAGCTTAATAATTAAATTTTCATAAAAATTTAACAAACAAAAATATATAAACGCAATGCAAACAAACAAAGCTTATTCTTCTATGAGTTTCAATGTTATAATTATCTTTACTGTACGTAGATGCTTTTCTGTTAAAATATTTGTTAGTAATTTCATCTTATATGAAATGAATCCAATTTTTTTTAATAAATTATTAATATGTACATCCCAACGTAAGTGTGAGTCTAAATATATTCCTAGATACTTTATACTTTTTTCTATGTTCGGGACTAAAAAATATAGTTTTATTTTTGTTTGCTTGAAGTGCTAGCTCTTATGTAAAATAATTATACTTATAGTTTATTCATCGTATAAGTATTTATTATCAATAATAATATTAAATAATAAAATAATTATTTTAAGTTTTGGTCAAGAAGATAATTATAACATTGAAACTCATAGAAAAATAAGTTTTGTTTGTTTGCATTGCATTTTTATATTTTGATTTGTTAAATTTTTATGAAAATTTAATTACTAAGCTTCATTGCTCAAAGTTAAATAAATAAAGATACCAAGTGATAAACAGAAGACTGTTGTGATTACGAGTTTGACTTACTTTATTTTTATTAACCAACTATTACATTTAAAAAAAATATTGGCGGTTGATATTGACGGACAAACACCATTTGAACTGATTTTTTGAATTGTCCACCGCGTCCTGTACTTAGTTTTTGCACTATGTAGTGCAAGTAATATGTCTGATAGAATTTGTTTCAAAAACATATTTATGTTGATCGTAGAAAAAAATGTAAATAACAAGTGCAAAAAGCACATGAATGAATTATTTGATAAAAAAACAAATAAAAAAAAATTGGACAGGCTGAGCTTTGAACCCAGACCAACGGATCCATTAGCCAACACTCTAACCACTAGGCCAGCCGAACATGCACCAGATAGTTTCAATAAGACATATTTGATTAGGAACTTACTTACTGGAATCTGTAATCTGATTTCAAACATTCAAAAAGATATTTATTTCGATCGTAGAGGTCGTCCTGAGCTGCAAACTTCATTCATCGGCTATATTGCAACAAATATACACTAGTTACTAGCAAGTATTTTCACGTTTGGCTGGGAATCTAGAATCTAGTATCGATGTAGGATGTCGTTGGTCAAAGGAGCATCTTAACCGCCATCATTACGTCACACGGGTTCGGGAGCCGTCGGCGTGTTTTCGGTACTCGATTCAAAAACCCATTTTTATTTTGATATAACTTTTGAATTATTGCGAAAAAAAGAAAACAAAAACAGTTTTATTATAAAACTTATATATGATCTCTCGATTTATGACAAAAAAAAATTGATTCAAAACCTCAATTACTCCATTTAAATTGATAATTGAGACATCTAGAAAAGGGATCCTTTTATTAGCTTCTTTTTCAACAGTGAACTGAATTTTGCTGTGAAAACTGTTAAAGACCTGCAGCATGGAGTCTATTTCATCTTCTGGAATACAGGTGCAGATATCATCTACGTAACGTTTAAAGAAAATTGGTTTGAACGACAGTTTATTTAAACACTGTACTTGTAATTCAGACATAATGATGTTTGCACATACTGGTGATAAACAATTTCCCATTCCTAGACCAAAAATTTGTTTGTAAAACTCATTGTTTCCTGGATAGTATACAGTAGGTCACTAAACAATTGAGCCAAATCCATATTTTTCACTTGCAGGAAACCGATCCGGCCTTCTCTTCCCAACTGGTGGTGTACAAAGACATCGGCGAGGAGATGCTGCAGCACTCGTTCGACGGGTACAACGTGTGCATCTTCGCGTACGGACAGACCGGCGCCGGCAAGTCCTACACGATGATGGGCAAGCAGGAGGAGGGACAGGAGGGGATCATCCCTCAGATCTGCAAGGATCTGTTCAGAAAGATACGGGAGAACAGCTCCGACGTCAAGTACTCCGTGGAGGTCAGCTATATGGAGATCTACTGCGAGAGGGTCAGGGATCTGCTCAATCCCAAAAATAAAGGTGGGTTTTATGGATAGGAAGTAAATGCAAAACGTAAAAGGGCTAAACTAACAAAGTTGTTGGGCAGACAGAGTTTAAACTTCGAGTATGTTCTCATGAGCATGAGCATAAAGTATAAGTTTGTACTCCATTCCATATGAATAAAAATATTTCGATTTGATGAGTTTCTGCTCCTGGTACATAAGAGTAGATACTCGCTATTTTATATTCAAACTTGACAGAGTCTCTCAGAAGTGTCACATAACAAACGTTCGCGTTCGGCATATTCCTAAATATCTGATAATCGAAGCAGTCAGTCAACGAGTATTTGTTGGTACAATGAGTGAAAGCAGTGAGGAAGAAAGTAATAAAAGTTGCGAATCCCAAATGGGATTTGTGCATACTATGTTACGTGATTTTCCCATACTTTTGTCTAAGTCACAAACACCAGCTGTTATAAGCATGCTCTGCCGGTGTATTAGGGTTTCTAAAGGGCACCATTAGCCAAGGCGCAATGCTGTATCCCTCTCTCCCAAAGTAAAGCATTCGATCTCTGAAACTCTCTGCAATGTTAAACATTTCTGAGTGGGTCTATATCCGTGAATCATGGACAGATCCTGGCCATCATGCGTCTATGCTTGTCTGCATTGCAAGTGGCCTGAACATTGATGGTATGATATCCCTTGCGATTGATATATTCATCACCATGAAGAGGCGATTTTTTAATTTTAATGTGGGTGCAATCAATCACACCCACGGCACATGGAAAAGTGTACTTTCCTTGCCATTTTTTGTTGCTTCTGTTACATCAGCCGCGCCGGAGTACTAGGGAATTTTATCCACTGTCCACATTTTTCTATCATCTGGCCAGCAACTTTTGTCACTACTTTAGAAACAGAAGTTTGGTGAACAACAATATCTTCTGCTAATCCTGTTTGAAATCCCGGATCACCTACGTATCTCAAAAATATTTTATCAGTGTTACATACAGCACCACCTCTTGCTTCTTCAGATTCTACACCCAAAAAGTTATTTGATAGCCACTCGAGATGTTCTTTACTAAATCGATACAATGCTTTAAAGTCACGATCACACGTGCTTCTCCTAGGTTTATAATATTTTTTTGAACGCAGATTAAAAATGAACTCAACCATAACTCCGCTGCGGTAAAACTGAAGTCTGATGGCTATCAGACTTCAAAATTCTGGAGTATATTCTCATCCTAAAGAGCATAAACACATTTTTATTCATACCAAAAATGAGAATATACTCACAAGAAATTGTACATAAGAGTACCTACTCAAGTGGAGTATTTGCTTCTGGTTTTTATTCATACCACGTGGAGTATTTGCTCCTAATTTTTGAGTATAAACTTAATGCTCATTTTTATTCATAAGACCCATTATGTTGTCATAGTTATCACTACAGAAAATGTTTTAAGCTATTCTTACGGCCGTATTTACAGTCATCTCTTGAGTAATACTTAAGGTTCCCTTAAGTAATACTCAATGAAAATATAAAGATCAGGGTTTCATAAGAAGCAAACAGATAACAGATATTCTTTTCCCAGAAGATATTTGGTGTTAAAATTATAAATGTGGTTGAGGTCAACCTGTTTGATTTTCTCGAAAAAGTTTAACAATGCTGCTACCTTGTCTTGTGTCTTGTGTTTTTATACAGAAAAAAAGTTGAGACTTATCTTTTTCTTTATGCATGAAATACGATGATTTTGTAATGGTCTTGCATTTTGAAATAAATAAATAAATAGAAATACAGATAAAGCTTCCGCGCAACTTGTCTTAGGGCCGTATTCGTAGTCGTATCTTTAGTAATACTTGAGGTTCTCTTAAGTAACAGTTACTTAAGGGACCCTCAAGTGTGGCCTTCCTTGTGTATCTGTTTCCTAGTCAACATCTACGAGATGGCCAGATTCATTTGGCGACGTTGTAATATTTCATATATAAGTCAATTTGTTATGCCTATACCTACGCATTTTGATGTTTTTTGTTATCTCTTTTTGTTTTGCGCCGATATTTCGTGTTTTGTGTCGGACATTTTTCCGAATGTGACAGAAACTGACAACATCGTATTCCAAAATTAACCTACAAAATCGTCTTAACTGCAACGAAACTGTTGACATACCATGTTGACATTTCGTTACTTGATGAGTATTACTCAAGGGAGCCTTACGTAAGAGACCCTCAATTAGCTGTCGAAACACAAAACCTATAAATACTGTCAATTGGCGATTCCAATTACCGATGAGGGCGCTGGCGTTTGTAAACAAATATGGAGGATAGCAGGTATCCTGCACGCTGTGACACGCTTTTGGAGGAAATGCGTGGCAATGAATGCTTTTATCATAGTCTTTTTTAGAGTGGCAACCATAAACACTACAGTTTGTATTAAACTTGCTAGCCTTTCTTGATTTGAAGCCTGATGTAGATGCCATATTCTTGACAACAGCGTATGAAGAAGGTCCGAAGAAATATTCTAACACACCATATACCAATTAACAAAGCCTAAACTCGAGAACAAGACTGAACGAAGAAACATAAACGGCATATAAACGGTTAATGGCATGTTAATTGCGTGCCGTCCGAAATTCGAGTACCTGCTTTGTCAGTGTAGATTTTTGCCGCTAGAGGTCTTATCGATTTTTGGAATTGCCAATACGACCCTAAACTAACAAATTTGGTGGGCAGACAAGTTATTGTGTTGTCGTAATTATAAACATCAGAATACGTTTTAAAGTATTCTTAGTTTCTCAAACCCTGGTTTTCCACTTTTTATCATAAAAGCTGGTGGATTTGTGATTTTTTGATCATGCATGCATTCCAAAAGTAATATTTTCTTCAGTTTTCTTATGTGTACATATCTATCAGTGTTTTTTTTGTTGTTAGGGGGTTATCGCTCAGGCCTACGACTCATTGTGTTCAGAAAGAGATCCAACCTGAGTTCTTTGCGAACTTTGAGATGCATTGGAATATGCTCTCCTGCATTCCCTTTCGGTCTACATTCAGACAGGAATTCCTGCCTTTGCACAGGGCAGGACAGTCAAAGATAACTGCCTAGCTGTTTCGTCTTCATACCAATCCCTAATTTTTGCAGGTGTACTCTGAACGGCTAATGGCCACTCGTAAGTCCAACCACCTTTCCTGCGTTAGCACAGGGCAGGATAGTCAAAAATAACTGCCTAGCTGTTTCCTCTTCATACCAATCCCTAATTTTTGCAGGTGTACTCTGAACGGCTAATGGCCACTCGTAAGTCCAACCACCTTTCGTAGTTCCTTCCTGCTCAATCTGAGAGCGTCTGCGGTATCAGTAGACAAGGGTAGTTCTGAACCGATGGGAAGGAGTTTTGCTCCTTCCTTGGCACACCTGTCGGCAATCTCATTACCACCCACTCCTATGTGACTGGCACTCAAGATAATGTTACCTTGTTGGTCTGGTATTATAGCAGTCCCACGCCTTTTTTGATTTATGTGTATATCCTTTATTCACACCACATGCCACATTCTATAATTGTGGCTGTTTCTGTCAGTTTACCCACAGCCATACTTATATTCCTCCCAGGTTCTAAGTTGTGGATCCTCTTTCAGAAGACACTGGCTAACAGAATGATTGAGTTTTCTCATCTGTAAGATTCTTCATGTTTTGCTGTGACTCATATCATACTTGTGTCTTATAACTTATTTTGTATTCGTTGTTTCAGGTAACTTGAGAGTTCGAGAGCATCCCCTCCTAGGTCCATACGTAGAAGATCTGAGCAAACTAGCTGTTATGAGCTACGAGGACATCCACGATCTGATTGACGAAGGAAACAAAGCTAGAACCGTCGCTGCAACTAACATGAACGAGACTAGCTCTAGATCGCATGCTGTATTTACTATATTCTTCACGCAACAAAAGTAAGCATAATGAAAATATGTTTAGTATTATGCAATAAGTATTCCTGGTACTTGAGTGACTTGTCTGTAATTCTAATCAACAAATGAGTCCTGTCGCATTTCATTTTTTCATGGTCAGACTCCTGCAAAGGCTGAAAGCCCATGGCGTTGTAGAAGCGCTTCCAGAGGATAAGTGTCTGTGCGCGTTACAGTTGGAACGCTGCAGGTTGTAGCCATCAGGAAACAAATTCCCTGGCAGCTCATTCCATAGCGTCAAAGTTGTCCAAAAACATGAATGCTGGAGGACACTGTTTCGGGGAGTAGGGACTTCGACCTGGTCAGGATGAACTCGCAGAGCCTCTCTAGTGTTCCTCGTTCGGACGACCTTCCAAAGCTCACTCGAACATCTTCCTCGATATAATTTATAAAACAGAGACAGGTCAGCCACCTTTCTTCAATGTTCCAGGCTGTGAAAGTCCTTTGTGAGGTTGGGCGAATCGATTAGTCTAATTGCTCTCTTATGGGTAGTGTTCAGAAGCTTTAGAGAGTGCTTAGGAGCGCATCCCCACACATGGGATCAATACTCCATCTATGGTCGAATCTGTGCCTTGTAGAGCAGCAGTAGTTACTCTGGTGTATACAGCTTTCTACAGCGGAACAAAACTCCAAGCTTCTGGAATTCCGTTTTAGCAATACTGACGACGTGGTCGTTCCAGAACATGTTATTGTTGATGTTAACCCCCAAAAGCTTGATGGAAGGTGACTCGACTATTGGCTGACCCTCCATTTCCACGGTTGGTAAGCCAAAGTGAAACTTCTTTGTCAGTGTTGTTGCCTGACTTTTCTGTACGTTAAACTGTACTTTATCCCACTCGACAATTGTTTTGATGTCTACGTTGATCTGTGAGGCTTGTTGCTGTCGCCAACATATCGTCTCCTGGGATGATAATGGCTGTCGTCATGAACTGTATCCCTTTTTCCTCAGCGTTCAGATTTCACTTGAGCGTAGTATATTTTCCATAATATAAAATTCTCATTTTTACCAATTTTATTAAATATAATATTGATATTTTTAGATTCGACGAAACAACAGGCTTATCAACGGAAAAAGTATCGAAAATCTCACTAGTCGACTTAGCTGGCTCGGAAAGAGCTGACTCCACAGGTGCCAAAGGTACTCGATTGAAAGAGGGGGCAAACATAAACAAAAGCCTAACGACACTTGGGAAGGTCATTTCTGCTTTAGCTGAAGTGGTAAGAAACATCAATTTTCGTAATAATGTCTCAATGCTAATATTCTTTTCTTTTTCAAAATTGCCAATTTTGGATGATTAGTCGGTGAGTGATAATGTTTTTGTGTAAAATTTTGATTTATTTTTACTTACTATTTGATAATTATTTTATTTATTATCACGCATTGAAAAAAAAGTTGAAAGGGGGTTTCAAACACAAGTTTGGCATTCAATTGTATACTTACTTGAGTAAGAGTTACAAACATAGCTTAGAGATGGATGTCAATTCATGATACAATGTAACAATCTAAATCTTGTTTATACTGATTAACTTTGAACCCGTTTTCATATTAACCATTGTTATGATTTTTTTGTGTAATTCAAACTTCAATGTTCTCGTTCCTGGCAAAATAGTAAAGACCAATTTTTAATAATCCATCCTTATCAGCTTTGAAGATTCGCATTGTACTGGAATCAAAATTCCAAACCGCCAATACTTAAACCATGAGTAAATGGTTATTGCTGTTACTTTTTTAGTGGAGACACAATTTATAGAAATCGATACCTGAGGATTTCTCGATAGATTTGAATACTTTTGTCTCTTGCTTTGTTTGAATAGACGGTTTTGCTAATTCATTTGTTTCTATGCTCAGGCAACTAAGAACAAAAAGTCCAAAAAAGCAGACTTCATACCATACAGAGATTCCGTACTGACGTGGTTACTTCGAGAAAACCTAGGTGGCAACAGCAAGACTGCCATGATAGCTGCTATATCACCTGCTGACATCAATTATGATGAAACCCTATCCACTCTTAGGTAAATACTCTGCCCATTTATTAAAATCTCTTTGTAATACTAGCATAGTAAATAAACACATTTTGCGTATGAAGAATTTTGGTTGATTTAAAATTTGAATATGATGAACAAAAAAGTGCGAACTTTATTATCAAAAAGTTTCACATGCTGTGGGTATCGAAGTTTGAGAAAATATTTGGTTTAAGTTTTTTCGCTATTTGTAACAAAATTTACGTAAATGTCTGAGGTTGATTAGAAAGATGTATCCAACATAGAGCAGTATTTCGGGTCGTGTAATTTTTTTTAGACAGCCTCCCGCAAAGGCCTATGGCGCTGTAGAAGCGCTGCGAGAGGATTAGTGTCTGTGGACGTTGGATTTGAAACACCGTAGGTTGTAGCCGTCGGGAAACAAATTCCCCGGCAGCTCATTCCACAGCATCGAAGTTCTCCAAAGGAAGGAATGCTTTAGGAGACTGGTTCCGGGAGTAGGGACCTCGACCTTGTAAGGATGAGCTCGCAGAGCCTCTCTAGTGTTCCTCGTTCGGACGGCCTTCGGTATTATTATCTGGGAAAGCTCACTCGAACATCTTCCGTGATAGAATCTGTAAAATAGGGACAGGTCGGCCACTCTTCTTCGATGTTCCATGCTGTGGAGGTCCTTTGTGAGGTTAGGAGTATCGATTAGTCTAATTGCTCTCTTCTGGATAGCGTCCATAAGCTTTAAAGAGTCCTTCAGAGCGCATCCTCACACATGGGAGCAGTACTCCAACGATGGACAAATATGTGCCTTGTAGAGCAGCAGTAGTTGCTCCTAGGCACCTAAATAATGGTTTACCCCAGGGCTCAGTTCTTGCTCCAGTCTTATTCAACCTATACATTTCTGATATACCCAACACCATTTCAAAGAAGTTCATGTATGCCGACGATATTGCTCTAGCCGCTCGTAGTAATACAATAGAGGAGGGCAGTAGTATCTTATCGGAAGACCTTAGTGTGATGGGAAGATATTTTGCAGACTGGAGGCTGATTCCAAATATGATGAAAACTGAAGTGTTATGCTTTCACCTCAATAACAAGCAAGCTAGAACTGAACCTCAGGTATACTTCAATGACAACTTAGTGCGCTACAATCCTCACCCAAAATACTTGGGGATAACAATGGACCGAACATTATCATTTAGAAAACATCTCGAAAACACAGCAGCAAAGCTTAGCACCAGAAACAATATTATTCATAAATTGTGCGGTACCACTTGGGGGGCAAACGCAACCACCCTCAGAATATCTGCCCTCAGTCTTGTTTATTCTACTGCTGAATACTGCGCCCCAGTATGGTTAAACAGCCCTCATGCAAAAATGATTGACACCAAATTGAATGAGACAATGAGAATAATTAGTGGCTGTCTAAAAACTACCCCCCTACCGTGGCTGCCCGTTCTGTGCCATATCACTCCTCCTCATATTCGAAGACAGGATAAACTGGTGAAGGAATACAACAAAATACTATCCAATCCCCAACTTCCACTGCATACTGACCTAGATGATGCAGATCTTCGGAGGTTGAAATCTAGAAATCCCCCGTTACCATTTGCAGAACGGCTTTTGCGGGATGGCTTCCAAGTTGATGAGCACTGGAGAAGGGATTGGGAAGTCCAGAAGCCGGTACAGGCTCCACCAACTATGGACCCCACTTTAACCCTGCCAGGAATGGAATTGCCTCGCCATACATGGAAAACCCTTAATCGAGTCAGAACGTCGCATGGCATCTGTCGTGACTCGTTCTTTAAATGGGGGATATCTGAATCACCGTCCTGTGACTGTGGAGAGCCCCGGCAGACTGTTCAGCATATTGTCACCGAATGCCCGATTAGCGCATATGCTGGACAACAGTCGGATTTCTTCGAAGCCTCGAAGTCTGTAGTTGACTGGATAAATGGTCTTAATTTTAAAATCTAAAAACTATTTATTTTTGTTTGTTTTAAATTTAATATTTGTATTTTATTATATTGTTTAAGACTTATTACCAATTAATCCATGTAGCCATACGCTAAATAAATAAATAAATAATGCTCTGGTGTAAACAGTTTCCTACAGCGGAACAAAAATCCAAGCTTCTGGGATGCCGTTTTAGCAATACTGACGACATGGTCTTACCATAACATGTTATTGTTGATCCCCAAAAGCTTGACGGAAGGTGACTCGACCATTGGGTGACCCTCCATTTCCACACAATTTGAACTACTTATTTGAACTTGAAACTAATGGAAATACCACAAGTCGTAGTAATTTTCATACGAGTATATTAACATATTTGCAGCATTAATATATTTGTATGGAAGTTGGTCTTTTTCGCCAAATATTGCATCTAATAGACTCGATGAGGGCGGAATTATAGGTAGCTCAGAAGAGAAGATTCCGTTTGAGTGCCGGTAGAAGTGTGAGAGGTCACCATCCGCACGGCAGTGAGCAAGAGGCTGTACGTGGCGCGTTAAGATTAGGTCACCGATTAGTCGAATTTCTGACTACATCAAGTATAGCGGAATATAGGAAACTATTTTTCTACTATACTCAATAACCGCAGCATCTGGTTGTTTTACAAGATAATGTAATTTTTGTTAGCTAAGTAAATGTAAATTTTGCTTATTCCCGAATGCATTTGGTACTACATAAATAGCTAAATTTACTTAGCTGAGTGGTTTTTACAGATATGCTGATAGAGCTAAGCAAATCGTTTGCAAAGCTATTGTTAACGAAGATGCAAATGCCAAGCTTATTAGAGAACTTAAAGAAGAAATTCAGAAACTTAGAGAACTTCTTAAGCAAGAAGGAATTGAGGTGCATGAAGGTGAGCGAGCAAAAATTTTACTACTTGGATGTACTTGTGAAATCGAAATGAAAAATATTTGGATGAAATAATATACAAAAATTTATTATTTATACATTAGAAAAGTTGTGTATATTACTGTCAAACCGATTTCACAGCAATTGAATTGTGTGTGATTCAGTTGTTTATAAGCAGTATAATTTCTTGTTATACATACAATCGTGTACCTCTTGTATAGCAAGAAATTCTCAAAAGTATAATTTCTAGTAGAAACTAGTAGCTGATAGTATTTTTAAAACTTTTGCTGCTAATATCGCAGGGCCAGATGGTAAAGTAATGTATGAAAAGAAGGAGATTCCTAGTAAGTAACTGCTTGAGAAACTAAGGCTTCTGGCACCCATTTTTTAACATTGAATACGGTGTGGTTATTAAAAAACGCTTGATTTCAGTATGTCAACGGATGTAATCTCACCCGAAAAAAGCTTTCAAAAAATTATGAAGTCAATCAGATTGACCCAAACTTTGATATAATATTTTAGAAACGTTAAAAAAGTTTGTTGGTTATGTGTAAAGGTAGGAAAATCATTCACTAACGGAGTTAAAAGATTTTTTTAGCTATGCTCTCCACAATCGGAAAGCAACGTGAAGTTTGAGGGTACTTTGCTAGCATCATACCCATTCCAAATTTTAACATCGTATTCTTAATAAATTAACAAAAATATGCCCATCTGAACGATTTTTTTTCAATTCCAAAATGTAATGTTTGAAGAATTGATTTAAGTCTTGACATACACAATAAGAAGAAAATAATTCTGAAAAATTAGCATTCCTTTCGATAATGTTTTGAATCTGTTTTGTTTTGATTCACATATTCAAACCCTTTGCACCAAAACAAGATAAGATATTAGTTCCTGAAAGTTTTTCAATAACCACACTACTGGTATCAGCCTTTATTGAACTGCTTGTGTTAACCACCTCCTGTTTGTGTATCTATGTCCTTCATCAAAGCTTATCGTACTTGTATATCACATTCACGCCCTAGAGTATTGGGTAATAGCAGCAACTCCCAATTTGTCATCATTTGACTCAGAAACATATTCAGTATTAGGTTGATCTCCAACACTTGGATATCATCGACTTATAACCCATAGAACAGAGTATAAAAGAACGTAGCATCACTCTCACTGTCTAACCAAAAGCGAGGCCAACCGATGAAATCTGTAGACCTACGATGTTGCCTTCTGAGAGTGATATAGTAAAGTCTGTCGATTAGAGAAGTTTCACTGTTAACGATAGTGATCTGTTGTCTCTCTTGGCATAACCATATGTAGCCGTGTGGATCTTAATCTCAGGCTGTAGTGAGACAAAAGACAAGAATAATACAATAAAAAATAGCTGCTTTTAACACCCAACGGTGGTTTATATTTTTAGAATCACGCCATATATTATTATACAACGTCCATTATGTTTCTGACGTATGCTAATATAGGCTATGTTTCTAGACGGTTTTACCTCGAAAAAGCAGTCCCTCATAGCATGGCCGTCTCTACTCACTAGGCCGGAACATTGAAATATGGCAACGTTGGAGATCAGGCCGTGTTTTCATTTGTTGTTATGTCATGTGTATCCTTCCAGGTGCAGAAAATGTGGTTGTAAGGTGATTATTAATTTGTTTCTAATTATTTACCTGCACAAACGAAACTATAAAGATAACAAGATGCCTGCAAAGCGTGTAGTACCAGGTTGCAGCCCAGTAGAGGACTACCAAACCATGGCCCAACATCACCTTATTCCAGATTAAAAAGAACGTTGCAAGGTGATTTTTAATGGATTTCTACTTATTTACCTGCACAAACGAAACTATAAAGATAAAAAGATGCCTGCAAAGCGTGTAGTATCAGGTTGCAGCCCAGTAGAGGCATGAGTAGAGGACTACCAAACCATGGCCCAACATAACCTTATTCCAGATTAAAAAGAACGTTGCAAGGTGATTTTGAATGGGTTTCTACTTATTTACCTGCACAAATGACACTATAAAGATAAAAAGATGCCTGCAAAGTGTGTAGTACCAGGTTGCACTAGCAATTGTGCGTCCGATAAGGGACATAAACAGAAGTGGGTGAAAGGTATTCCTCGGAAGGGCTGGTTATATCTGTAGGGATAAAGACAATAATTGACAAACATTTCAAAGGATAAGACCTATTTTAAAGCATAATGTGGTACCTATAATGTTTTCTGGACCTCCCAAATATCACAGAAAAATACAGTTAATAGAACCCATCTGGGCATGGCCTGGGGCATACCTACGAAAGGATTTGATAGTGAATGGGAAATCAAGACCAGCAAGAATGGCTTCACAGTGACCTAATAGTGAATTTTTCTAGCTCAAGTGATAATTTACAAAGTAAATTGAGTGTTCATTTAAGTGGAAGTGGAAGTGGCAGAGGAAACAGGTTGCGTTTATTTTTATTTTGTAGTGTCTGACTGTGATGAAACAAACATCAGATGTAAGTGGTATTAGTAGTAGTAGTTCTAAAAAGTATTTTTCTTAATTTATTAACCGAGATGAACTCTGATACATATAAAATGTAATAATTATTCTGAAACTATAGGGCCACTATTTGACAGCTAAGCCACATCTAAGGCTCCGGCCTAGTGTAGAGTCGGCCATGCTCATAGCTGTAATTTGACAATGATAATATGTCTGTCAATGGGTGTACTCATATACATAAACTATGGATGAATGATAACTCTCTAGAACCCTTTACTAAGCATGCATCTGTTTGGGTTATAAGTCAATGCTCAAAAGGAAAATAAACACCTGTTATTTAAAGTAATATTTTGCTACATAAAACATGTATTGTTATATGAATACATTTCATTCATTATTTCTTAATGATAGTAGTTTACTCGTATCTCCATTAAATAAACACACTGGTCAGGTTAAATTGTATTTAGTAGTTTTCACTCCATCGTAAAACAAAGTTGCTTAGTTTTGTGGGCATTTTGAGGTACATAAATCAGATGACTATTGACAGAGTGTCTCCTACACACAGTTTATGGTATGAATTAATTTTCTATTTTATATTCAACTATTTGTGTATTCACTGAATGTGTATCGATTAGTTTCAATACTTTATAGCTTATAGTAGTAAATCTTACAATATATATTTTTTAGCTCTTTAATAATTATAATTGCGATTAATATCCGGTTGTTTATTCTCAGGTGATGTAATAAAGAGTCTCAAATACATAAATATGTTATTTTTATTAGGTTGATATCGGTGAACAAATCAGCATCAGCAGTTCACTTTGTGATTTGTCAAGCAATGTGTCGCTCAAAGCTTAAGCTTTGCTTACACGCGATTATTTTATCTGATTTATCGACACAGAAAATTGGTCAAGTATTTATTTCCAAATTTGTAAAGCATTTTGCTTTTGGCTGAAGAATTGTCAAACATAATTTCTACAACTTTTTTTTTTCTTTTAGGGGTTGAGGTTGAGTCTCTACCCAAGCACAATAACAACAATAAGGAGATTGAAAGGTCCCGGTCTCAGTCCACTACTATAGCTGAAGAAGCTGTTGATCAGCTTCAAGCCAGCGAGAAACTGATTGCAGGTATGTCACTAAGGGCCGGTTTCTTAATGTCCAGTTAAATATTTATCTGGAAGATAACGGTTATCTGTCAGATAAATTGTTTAAACAATTGAAGGTTAAACTTATGAATTCACGTAAATCTTATCTGACAGTTGTATCCATAGAAACGCCAACTGGCAGCTACCTATCTGACACTTTTAACTGGACATTGAGAAACCGGCCCTAATTAGTAATGTAATGTAATTGTTGCTTCTCAGGAAGAACTAGTAGCTCTATTAAACATCTTAGAACAACACAGTGCAGTATATGGTCTTGGTAATAACTACAACAAGACCAAGGTTTTGGTCATAGATGAAGACTACGATGATCCTCGAGAAATATAGTCAGTAGGCCGCTGTGAACTAGTTAAAGTTTTGTGTACCTCGGTTCTTTGATCGACAATTCGGGTAGCTGTGCAAATGAGATTCGACGGCGCATTCAACAGGCACGTGTGGCCATAACAAAGTTTACTAAAATATGCCGTGACCATAACATCACTAAAGCTAGCAAAATGTCGCTGGTTCAGCCTCTTGTGTTCCCCAGCTCGCATAGATGCTTTTGAAATGTGGACGTGGAAGAGAATGCTGAGAGTCCCTTATACCGTCCATCGAACTAACGTTTCCATACTGGATGAGTTCGATAATCCAAAGAGACTGTCCTCCATTGTGTCGACGAGAATGCTTACATTCTTCGGACATATTCACAGAAGCGATAATATGGAGAAACTTGTAGTTCAGGGTCATGCCCCGAGTGGGAGTCTTAGTAACTTGGGCTTTTAGAACAAACGTATGTTAAAAGCTTTGACAGAGGATATTCTTCGACGAAAATTCCTGAAGTTAATATAAGTGACAGGAAGACATCAACCAGAATATGAGCACATATTTGAAGAGTAGTTTTGAAGGAGCCCATTTCAAATGCTGGAGTTTAGGACCTTTGTTACTAAGGGCCGGTTTTTCAAACTGTAATTAACTATGAATTAATCTTGAATCATGAAATTACGAATTACGTCTTAATTACGAATTGAACTCCAGAAGTGTATTTCATAGCACATATAAATTGATAATTTGCTAATTTTTCATTACGTAATGTTGGCTACACTGGGGATCACCATTCTTGTGTGTTGTAAGTTAGGCGATATTTGTCTAATTTTGTTGTTCGGTGGTATTTTGGCCTTTGTAGTGGTGATATATGTCACAATTAGTCATCATAACGTCACTTTTGGAAATACTATTTCGCTAATTTCACTTGAAATCACGTTTAATTTTACGGCAGTTTTGTTATTTACGCTTCCGGAAAAACAAATTAAATTTTGATGAAAACATAACTTGTTCATGGACTCTGACAATAGGTAAGCATGATATTCTGTATTATTCTGTCTTTCAATAATTCCTCAGAAAATATAGCTGTGTCAGTTTTAAATATTGCAGAGGTAATGTACATCGAAAGAGGTAACCAAACTTCACAAGTCAAGAAGAAGCCCTTGTAAAATTAGTGAATAAATATAATTGCACAATTGGACTATTGAATGTAAAATGAGCGGAACCACTACATGGAAGGAAAAAGACGTGTGTTGGAGACAAAATGTTTAATGTGAATGACAATGAATTTAAAGATTGGAGAAGTTATAATAATAAAATATAACAATTTGAAACGAAAAACCAAGCTTAAGTTTGTTCTTCATCAATTGAATGTGGACGTTTATGACATATTCCATAGTGAAATCGGAAGATAACAGCGATTATAGGTTATCAGAAGATCTTAACTTCTGACATGTTACTGTCAAATCTATTTTAATTAATAATTATTCCTGGTAATCATAACCTAAACCTCTGATTAGCCTAATTTGTAATTAAATCCCCAGTTGCGAGCAAATTATGAATTAATTGCCAATTGAAAAACGCATATTTTGCGCTAATTTCAACTTTAATTTATACTTAATTACACTTTGAAAAACCGGGCCTAAGACTATAAAAGGATTTATTATATTTTTTAGAGTTAGAAAGTTTTTTCAAATATTGAATAAATTATAAATAACATGTTGACAGCGTCGATAAAATATAATTATTGTAGAATTGAACGAGACATGGGAGGAGAAGCTGAAGAAGACCGAACAGATCCGAATACAGCGAGAGGCGGTCTTCGCTGAGATGGGGGTGGCTGTGAAGGAAGATGGCAACACGGTGGGCGTTTTTTCACCGAAATGCACCCCGCATCTTGTCAACCTCAACGAGGATCCTTTCATGTCAGAATGCTTGATTTACTACATCAAGGTAAGAATTGAGTAGGTATAGTGGTAGGCTTAATACGATGTGCATTTGAAAAAATGCCACTTCTATTTAAGGGGTCTGGGTATATACAGTTATACATATATGTATTAGTCATAAAACACGGATTCCTATTTCCAACAGAACTCACTTGTTTTTCAAACTACATACACAGTATTTCAGAAAGTGATAGCTAAGACTTTAATGAATGACAACTATTTGCGATTTTCTCAAAAAAGTTTTTTAACAACCAAACACGATATCAAAAAAAGGCCAAATAGGTGACAAAGCGCAAGCGTCCTTCTTCAATTTGCTTTTTGAATCATTACTGTAAGTTTAAAGGTAACGTCAAGAGCTTGGAAATGCGAAATTCATCTTTATGGTGACCTGTGTACCTTACCTTTTGACCTTACCTTTGGATTTTTGGACCTATCTCCCCTCATCTTAGACACATACATTGGAGAAAGGGAACAAGCGGCCACGCCTCCTCGCTAACACGGGAATACGTCTTTTCTTGGATTCTCAATTTCGCGCGCTATACCCCAGCCCTAGACCCTTTAGTAGCAGTAGCAAATTTATTGTTTATTGCATTCGGTTCGACTCTTAAGAGCTTTTAAATGAGGTAAGTTTTTGAAATCTCGTAAACTCTCACTGGAATTTTAAAAATCCCATGTAAAATTCTAGGTTAGTTTGCTGGTTGCCTAAAAATTGTGACGTTGTCTTTTGTTTTATATACCAGCTGTCAAGTAGAGCTTCCCACTTCAAATACCTAACAGTAATGGGTTCGGTGGTAACGATTTCAAAGTATTAGGCGGTTTTTTAAGGTCAGTACGGTCAGAAAAAACCAAGAAAAAATTTGTTATGTTTTATTAATTTACTTTAACTACGGCAAAATTCGGAACGGAGACTTGATTGAGCACCTAAATTTTTTCTCGACATAGGTTTTTTTTAACAACCCTCCTTTGGACTATTTCGGTTTTAGAACGCCGACTCTCTTCCCTGATTTTGGGATGTTGATCTCATCATTTCGTACTCTTCCTCATAGAAAATTTACCACTGAATGCAAAGGCGTACTCAGATTAGCCCTAAAACATCACGTTCTCACAAAAAATATTTTTTTCGTAAATTTGCAGATCTGCAGGAAATGCAACATTTTTCATGATCAACGTCCCCAAATTAACCAACACACGAGTTTTTCTCCTGACTGAGAACCTATAATCTTCCTCGATTCGACTTTTTTTTCAACAAAGGGGGAGTCACTTGGACTTTTTCACAATAACATTATTTTTTCGTGAACATGCAGATCTGCTCAAACTGCAAAATATTTCATTTTTAAACACGGCAAAATTCGGAAAATAGACCGAATTCGTGACCAATGTCACCACTCAAAAAAGGTTAGAGCTTTAGTTCCTAGGACTGGAAAGATGTATTTTTTTGATATCGAGAAGTTTTTATTTATATACAGCGGATAACTATAGCCCTTTATGTCTGCACTCTATGTATTTATTTTTGAATTACAGGAAGGTCTGACGAGGATCGGATCCGATCAGGCAAACATCCCACAGGACATCCAACTGTACGGATCTCATATTAAATCAGAACACTGCGTTTTCGAGAACAAGGACAATCGAGTTACGTTAGTACCCTTAAACGGGGCGCTAATTTACGTCAATGGCAGAGAGGTGAGCATTTTTTTATTTTTTTTTTTGAAGTTTTTTTCAGTATTTCTATTTCGAACTTTCATTTCTTTAGTATTACAACGTTTGTATTTATTTAATATCTTCAATCAGGTGAGAACTGGAGAAGATTGTGCCACTGTCACAAGACGTTTTACCATGCTACCAGTAGAACTAACACTTGGCAAGTCAAGCGCTTTATAAGCCGGTATCGGTATATGCCTGTTATACGGTGACCCTTATAAATCATTTTACCTTCCTGAATCAGGAATGGTCATTCCTGACGTCTTCAGATTTTTTTTGTGGTCATCAATTCTCTTCTGTTTTATGCTAGTTCTAGCCACGTCATAGAAGGGCACAGGATTTTGTTTGGTCTCATTCTCCCTCTATACTTGGACGATGTTCACTTAAACTGGCAATAGAGCTTTGATGACTGGCTGGTCATAAGACCATATGGTTATCGGCATATTCTACACTCACTGGCACGAAAAACGGAGAATTTTACATTGTATGTATAATGTGTCGTGTGCATCTGAATTAAGTTAAGAAATTCTGGACCTGTAGCGGGTCAATGACTACCAAGATTGGCTTCACCAAGTCTTCGACTAAAGGGTTCGTTCGCTTATATTGGTATTTCGGACGGTATGAAGTCGGTTTCTGATTTCTGTAGCTGTAGCATGACGATCTCGTAGACTTTGTAAGCGACCATCATGCGCGTTAGTCCTTCTTTGGGGGTCAGTGCTAAGTCGCCTATAGTGTAACATCAAGTTTACAAAAAATGGGCATGAATACACGGTTTAGGGAGTAACAGCAGGCATTTTGAGCTCGAATAAACGCAGCAAAACTTGTAAACGACTCGCTAAATACAGCAAAACTTTGACAAACGTGCGTCTACGTCTGTCAAATTTATTAAAACAATAAAAAAACCATGGCCAACTATGAAGTTTTGAGTGATACAATTACACAATTTTCATTTTAGTACACTTTTTATCAAATCCAGTTTTATTTTTCAAATAAACTCGGTTCTTGGACTTGTCTCGCAAATATCTGCTCTAATTCTCTATCCAGCTTTTAAGCTATCAGGAGCTATTTGATAGTTGAAGAAGAATTTGACCAAAGCGTCCTGTCGGATACTATGACTGGATCACTGTTATTAAAATTGTAGTCTGAGATCGTTTCATCCGTAGTTATTTTAAGAATTGAATGAACGTTCTAGTCTTAGTATAATTTTTGGTGATTATCTCCGTGCTATTGACTGTTATTGGTGATTGGTCGTGTGGGAGTCCGTAGACGTGAGGTAGAGGTCTTTATGGAGAGTCTCGTTTAAAGCGTACCATGGGACGTTCATGATTGTACTGGACCTGCAGACCTTCATCTGCAGGTAATGCGTTCTGGTGGGAACACATATTGGTTACTATCTACTTACTTTATTCTCGCCGCATGTGCAAAAGGAATTTTCTTTATAAGCGAACGTTTTCAAAATATTTCACCACATCAGTGGTTCATTTCATCACTCAAACGAAAAACCTTATTTCAGGTGACTGAACCAGTCCAGTTGAAGACCGCCTCTCGCGTCATTTTGGGCAAGAACCACGTGTTTCGTTTCACCCATCCCGAGGAAGTACGGGAGTTGCGCGAGAAAAACATGATGACGTCAGAGAACGAGAAGGTCGACTGGAACTACGCGCAGATCGAGCTGCTCGAGAAGCAGGGGGTGGATCTGAGGGTGGAGATGGAGAAGAAGCTCATCGGGCTGGAGGAGCAATACCGCAAAGAGAAGGAGGAAGCGGATCAACTATTTGAGGAGCAAAGGAAGGTATGTTAATATAACAGAAAAACATATTGACGTTCATAACAAATGAAATATCCATGAGGAAACCATTATCATTATCTCATTATCAGGATCTACACTCAGTTTCTATAACGTGATGGGGAATGCATGAAAGAGGCTTTCTGATGGTGATCAGGACCACCAATGCCTAGACGTACAAAAGGGCTCTTATGCACCTCTCCTTACCCTAGTTCCCAAGTCGAGTCCTTATAGCAAAGGTATATCCTCAGTTTCAAGAACCCTAGAACCTAGTATAATCCTCCCAAGGGTGTCACAACGAGATAGAATGTGTGCCGAGGAGTCTTCGTCCTCGCCACAGCATGCACATGTCAGGTCGCTTGCCACCCCCATCACATATATGTATGTGACTCCTGAAGCTGTTATGGCCAGATAGCAGGCCCACAAGTACCTTAGCCGGCTTTTGTCTAGTGAGAGCCAGGACCGCCCCACCTTGTTAGGGGATTTGGAGACAGGATGAATATTCATCATCATTATAGTCACAATGTCTTAACAGACATGTCGTGAACTCGTAAAATGCATTAAGTCGGAGCTAGAGTATTGCCGACACGAATATTATCAATAGTTTTGAGAACTGGAGCTCGCCATCGTTCGCGATTTACTGTCAGTTCAGTGTCGCTCTTGATACTCATAGCCAGCAACTGTTTCGTCTTATCCACCCAACGTGTAGGGGAACGGCCACGGCGCCGCCTACTCGGGCATGACCCTGAACTACAAGTCTCTCCATATTATCTCTTCTGTGTATATGTCAGAAGAATGTAAGCCTTCTCGTCGACACAATGGAGGATAGTCTCTTTGGATTACTGAGCTCATCCAGTACGGAAACGTTAGTTCGATGGTCGATATAAGGAACTCTCAGCAATCTCCTCTACGTCCACATATCAAAACATGCCTTTTTAACAGTCCAAGTTTTCGAGGCATACAAAAATATGGAGAACACAAGAGACTGAACCAGCGACATTTTGTTAGCTGTAGTGATGTTATGGTCACGCATATTTTACTAAGCTTTGTCATGGCCACACGTGCCTGTTAAATGCGCCGTCGAATTTCAAGGAGGAGGAATATTAGGAGGTAAAATATTCCCGATGAATTGCTTTGATGGTAGCCTAAAGATAGAGGCACCACCATGAGATCTTCATTACTGAATTTTATTTTACATGTTCAAATTTTTATAACTTGTCCCCAGAAAACCAAACAAATTAATATTCACTATTTTGTACGCGTTTGTCAATTTTAGCACCTATACTAGGTAGATAATTCTGATGAAATAATCATTTGTGTAGATTTTTTCAAATGTTGCTTCTATGTACATATTATATTTGAAGGGAAATGTCTTGTCGAAATTACATTCTGGTGAAAAAATAGTCAGAAAAAAAATTAGGATTGAATGCTCTAAAATAGTGAAACAAAGCTGTACCTTGTTTTTTTTTCTAGAATTATGAAGCAAGAATTGACGCACTTCAGAAGCAAGTTGAAGAACAGAGCATGACCATGTCAATGTACAGTTCATACACGCCTGAAGACTTTAACAATGAAGACGACATCTTTGGTAAGTAAAGCAAAATATTTAAAGCACATTGATTTTCTTTTGCGTTAAAAAATGTTTAGCTTCTGTTTATTTATTTATTTTATTTTCGTATGGCTTACATGCAGCGTACATAACATAGATACAGGTATATAATAACCAATAAGTGATAGCACAAAGAAAAAAAAAGCAAACATCACAGAAAAAAAAAATTACACATGAACCTAACTAAATATCTATATCTAAGTTCCTAATCCAGTCAAGAGCTGCATCGTCAGCTTTCATAAGGTCGCTCCAACTTCCCCGATAAGAACGCAGGGGGCATTCATCCCTAATGTGCCTGATTGTCTGGTTCGGAGCCCCGCAGTCACAGGCCGGAGACTCCGTGGCACCCCACTTGTGAAGTGAGTCCGCGCACCGGCCATGTCCAGTGCGGAACCTGTTCAATTTGACCCACAGCTTTCTGTCGAGTTCAGTGCCAGCAGTGTTATGGGTATACCCTCGGAACCACTCGCGCTCCTCAAAATTTTCAATACGTTGGCAGTTCTGATCCCACAGGTCCCTCACTTCGATATTACTGGCATTCAGCTGTTCTGCTTGCCGTACCGGGGGGTTCCGTGAGCGGAGTCTATTTCGTCGTAGGCTTGGTATGTCTTCCTGTATGGGTAGGTCCAGGTTCTCTTGTAGCTTGTGGTATTCCCTAAGCAGGGCCTCGCTCCTACGAATTGCGGGTGGGTATATGTTGCTCAACAAAGGAAGCCAGTAGGTGGGTGTCGGTCGGATTGCTCCAGTTATCAGGCGCATAGTGTGGTTCAGCTGGACGTCGACCAGATTGGTGTGGCAGCTGTTTAGCCACACCGGGGCACAATATTCGGCTGTAGAGAAGACCAGTGCAATGGCTGATGTGCGCAGTGTATCTGCTGACGCTCCCCATGTCGTTCCACATAATTTTTGAATAATATTGTTACGCGTCTTTATCTTGGCAGCAGTATTTTCAAGATGTTTTTTGTATGAAAGGGTGCGGTCGAGGGTGACACCAAGGTACTTCGGATACTTGTTATGTCGAAGAGTGTTTCCATTAAGCTGCACTCTCAGCTCTGTACTGGCTTGTTTGTTGTTCAGGTGGAATGCGCATACTTCAGTTTTACTTGCACTGGGATTAAGTCGCCACTTTCCAAAGTAAGAGCCTACAACGGCCAGATCCTCCGTGAGAATTGTCTCCGCTCGTACGAGATCTTTGGTTCTACAGGCAAGAGCGATGTCGTCCGCGTAGCAGAATTTCTTGGACCTGGTGTTGGGGAGATCGGAGATGTACAGGTTAAAAAGTAGGGGAGCTAGTACGGAACCCTGTGGTAGGCCATTACTCAATTTCCTCTCCCTGCTTACGTTCTGTCCCATGTAAACGCGGAAGTACCTATTGCTCATCATGGTGTTAAGGAGAGTTACAGTTTTTCGACATCGGGTTGTTTTTAATAATTTATATATCATGCCCTCTCTCCAAACTGTGTCATATGCCGCGGTTAAATCTACGAATGCGATAGATGTCTTCTCGTTTTCCTGGAAACCAGCCTCTATGAAGGTTGTTAAGGCCAGTACCTGGTCGCAGCAGCTTCTCTGTGGTCTAAAACCTGCTTGCTCAACTGGGATATGTTCCATGACGAGGCCGCTAATTCTGTTATAGATGAGCCTCTCCAGAAGTTTATAGGTACAGCTCAGCAGGGAGATAGGTCTGAAGCTTTGAGGAAGGTCAGCTGGTTTGCCTGGTTTCAAGATTGCCACTATTTTTGTTCTCTTTAGCTCTTTGGGCAGTAATCCGTTATCTAGGATGTTAGAGAAGAAACGGACCAGCCATTTTTTTGCACCGTTGCCCATGTTTATTAGAAATTCTGGATGTATGTTATCCAGGCCAGGTGCCTTGCCATGTTTGGTGTGCTTCAGAGCAGCATCCAGTTCATCCAGCGTAAAAGGCGAAGAGAAATTGGATTCATCTGGGCACTGGGCTTTTAGAGAGGTGAGCTCTCGTTTTATTCTAGAAGTATGTTGTCTATCGCGGGGGGCTCTGGAATTCTCGACTATATGATTGGCAATTAGGTTACCCGAGATATCAGGCTTTTGGCCAGGTTTGTCGGCGGCTCCGCCAACTTTACGCAGGAGACTCCATGCCTTTCTGCTCGAGTGTTTGAAGTCAGCACTCTCCACCGTCTCGCACCAGCGCACCCTTCTAGCAGCATCAAGGCTCAAGAGGAGGTCATCCGCAATGTCGCTGTCGCCAGATTTGCTATACTCTTCATAAAGTTGTTCGCAATGTTCATTCCATCCCGGTATATATTCTCTTCTGTATCCACGGGGGATAAACTTCTTAGCAGCAGCTAGAATAGCCCCCACAAATCGAGAATAGTTCCCTATTTCTGGCCGAATAAAACAGATGTATTTATCTAGGTGGTCAGCAAAACTCTGCCAGTCAGCTTTGCGGAAGTTCCATCTGGGTCGCGGGACAGATCTTGCTATTGGGACAGAGAGTCCCACCTCAAGGATCACAGGCCTGTGCTGGCTGTGTGGGAAATTTGGTATGACTTCCCTGGATGCAGGCATTGGCTGACCCCTACTGTCTCTAGACACAAAGCAGAGGTCCGGGTTGTAGTCTCTCCGCCAAGCGGCCGATCTGAAGGTTCCCAGATCCTTGGCATCGTGAACCAGGTACAGGTTTGTGTTTTCAGCCCAATCATTGAGCGCAATACCACACTCGTTGTCACGTGCATAGTTCCAGTGCCCATGATGACTATTGAAATCTCCAGCATATATCGATGGGTGGGCAGTAATCGGCAGGACGTTCGGTGGCCATGGCACATTTGGTGGTTTGTAAATATTGTGTATAATGGTTTCCTCCAATTGTATCGAGACATAATGGATCTCATTTTCTGTATTGGCTGAGATAAGGCTGGCATGCTCGATATTACTCCTCACGTAGGTGGCAACACCGTACACACCGTGGCATGTGGCGCCCAGAAGATCGTAGCCATGGATTCTGCCTCTCCTGCGCAGGTCTTCCAGAGTCGGAGCGTGTGTTTCCTGGATTAGGACTACGTCAATGTCATAATCTAAAAGGAGCTTGGATAGATATTCACTTTTAGCTCGACTAATGCCTTCTACATTTAAATGGCATACTCGAACTGAAGTGCCAAGTTTTTTAGTTAGTTGGGCCTGAGAAGGTCCATTTTTTGAAGCTTCTTGACCTATGTCTGTCTGCATGTTTGTAGCCAGGAAATCCAATAATTGGTCTGGCTGCCGAGTCGCTCTAGCTCATTTAGCATTACCCAGGGTGCACGTGTAGTATTTTACTACGGACGCGAGCTAGTTTTGCACCCCTTAGCTTCTGTAATAATGCTTGAAATGGGAGACGGCAAAAAAAAAGTCGCTTCTTATCACCCATAAAGCGGCCTACAGACGTTGATGCATACTGCGATGCAGGTATCGACTTCTAAGTTTCATGATGCCAGTAGATGAGTAGAGCAGCGTGCGTATTACTGAATCACGTACGAGTCGGTGACGCTGATGCAGGTTTCAAGTGTTCCAACGTGTATAGAATTGCGTCGATGCAAAGAAATAACTACCCCAATATTCTTATTTTGCATGAAACGTGCATAAAATATCAAGTCGATTCAGCCATCGCAACAGGTTTCGATGTGAGTAGGAACTTATGCAACTGATGCAAGTTTTATGAAACCTTGAGTCGGCTCAGAAATCGCAGCATGCGTCAACGTCTGTAGATCGCTTAAGAAATGTATCTTAACAAATACGTTTCATGATTTCTATCAGCCTGTTTGACCAGCCAGCGTGATTTGATTATTGAAAATTGATATATTGGCTGCACAGTAAATAGCACAGATAATATCAGAACATCTACAAAACGGCTTATCGGTGCATGGGCGGCGGAATAATTAGCAAAAAACAAAAAAATATAGTCAAGTTGATTGACCCAGTACTTCCCATACGTAATAATGATACCATTAACCAAAACATCCAACACAAAAACTCTCCGTAAATAGTTTCTTGCGTCTCCCTCCTTAGGAACTAGGACGCTACAGTTTTTATTCTGCATACTTTAATACTTTAACTGGACGATGCGAAACGGTCGGGAGCCTCCAAACCGTCTAAAAACTAAATATGAGCTGTTCTTATATTTTTAGTTTTTTTATTATTGTTGCGCCGCCGCTGACACGATTTTTCAGAAACTGGCGCGTTTTTCATTCTCGCCGCGATAGTAAATTTGGTGTCGAAATTTCTTAAAAATCAATTCAATAATTTTCGTCTTACGCAATATACATAGTGCGAAATTAAGCAACACGCCACAGCAATTCTAAGTCCCTTGGTTTCTGTAATAGACAAGCCAATATTCAGATGGACTTAAAAAAGAAAGGTATGTCTTTCATATGTCAATAGACAAAGTATTATGAATACAACAAATCTTTTAGTTTCACAATCCCCCCACCCCCCCACCGCTCCAATTTCACCACCACCCAAAAAAAAGTAGAAAATGATCAAGAACCCCTAAAATGCCTAAAAACAAAGTTTGAGCTGTTTTATATTTTTGGTTTTTTTATTATTGCTGCGCCGCCACTGATACGATTTTTCCAAAACATACGCGTTTTCTATCCTTGCCGCGGTGGTAATACTGTGTCAAAGTTGCATTAAAATCAATTCAATAATTTTCGCGCTACGCTGCTACACAATATAGAACGACCTAAAACAATACTCGTATGTATACATCACAAATTCTAAGTCCCTTGGTTTCTATAATAAGCAAGGCAATGTTCGGATGGACCTAAAAAAGTGTATTATGCCGCTAGGTTTTTCATTCACAGGTCAATGGACAGCCCAATATGAATACAACACATTCTTCGGTTTTACAACCCCCCACCCCCCAACCACCCCAAATTCACCCGGACCAAAAAAAAAAAAGTTGAAAATGATCAGGAACTCCTAAAACGCCTAAAAACTATATTTAATTTTTTTGTTTGTAAAACTATATTTAATTTTTTTGTTCGTAAAACCGAAAAATTTGTTTTACTCGTATTATGCTGTCCTTTGACCTGTGAAAGACGGCATAACATACTTTCGGGAGGCTGGCTTTAAACATTTTTTTTTGCGGGCGGGCTGGTTGCAAGGGGATATCAGACTATAGCTTCATGCTATGTTAAAATAATAAACTGGTATCACCGTAATGTGTGGGAAGTACTGAGTCAATCGACTTGACTCCATTCTTTAAATTACTGTTCATTTATAGAAGTCTGTCTATTTTACGGATTGACCAAATCAAACCGGATTGGCACAATATTGACAAACATATTTTAGCTAATAAGTTTTACTTACGTTACTAGGACAACACTTGTAAATAGTACCATCGTGGTCGCCTTATTATCCGACCATTTTTTCCTAATATAAAAAATTACCTGCACGAAAAAATCCAGCATACAAGCTTCTGTTTGCTTTTGGCCGCATGAGCGTCTTTGTAGCACCCGAGTAGACTTTTAAGCCGCTTTAAGACGTTCTGAGACGAGCGCGCTTTTGCAGTGAACCCTCTGTTTGACGCAGAGTGCAACTGGACAGAGAAGGAGTACGAACTAGCAGCCAATGCGTGGAGGAAGTGGAAACACCACCAGTTCACCTCGCTGAGGGATGACCTGTGGGGCAACGCCATCTTCCTTAAGGAGGCCAACGCCATCTCTGTCGAGCTGAAGAAAAAGGTAAGCGATTTGGACCATTTTGAATATTTATAGAGTGCAGAAGTTGTTACTTTAATTTTTGGAACGTATCCTGGTGTTGAAGAATCAAAACTCGTTTACTTTTGGACACCAGTGCAGTCGTTTTTAAATTACAAAATATTTGAAAAAAATGATTCAGATAAGGTGTCATACCCGTGAGTAAGTTAATCAATGGTCATATACATACATATACAGCCGAGCAGCGAGGGATTCTGTAAGAGTTTGACTGCCTTTTAAGAGTATATTTTCTTATAATAGTATAGTGTATACATAAAAGGGCCACAGATAGGCCGTTTTGTTTGCTTAAGTACCTGAATATGTATACAGGGTTGGGATAAAGTATGGAACCAAGCAAATAACTTTGGAACGCAAAGAAGGATATTGCTGAAAATTTGCAGGCAAGTGTAGTGACGTCTAGTGCATCCGAAGACATTATGTTAGCTATTGGTGTACTTCCGGTTTAACCGGAAGTGCCGTCAACTTTTTTAATTTAAATGGGACACCCTGTATATTTTTGCAGATTTTCATACATCTTTTTTTTCCGAATACGTCCATAGTGGGTTTATTATTAGTTTCTGTAAAAACGGGAAAGATAAAGCTTCTTTATCATTTCAGGTGTTTAAAATGCCGGTCATTCAAAGTCGGTTTTGGCGATCGCGTGAGAACTCACAAAGAAGTGTGTCAACTTTTAATGATTTACGTCCCGACAGGGGTCCTATAACACGTTTGACGGTGACTAAAATACAAAAAAAAAAAAAACAAAAAAATTACCTCAAACGGGAAGACCGCGGATCACCACGGACAAATTTGTGAGACAAATAAAAATTTTTTACAGAAACAAATACTAAACCCACTATGGACGTATTCGGAAAAAAAAGATGTATTAAAATCTGCAAAAATATATAGGGCGTCCCATTTAAATTAAAAAAGTTGACAGTACTTCCGGTTAGACCGGAAGTACATTGATAGCTAACATAATGTCTTCGGATGCATTATGCGTCTCTACATTTACCTACAATTTTTCAGCAACATCACCCTTTCCGTTTCAAAGATATTTGCTTGGTTCCATACTTTATCCCAACCCTGTATACGTGGCATACGTGAGTCTTACAAACGCAATATCTGCAGAATGGTAGGTCTTAGAGGAAGGACTAGTAGCTCTATTAAACATCTTAGAACAACACAGTGCAACGTATGGTCTTGGTATTAACTACAACAAGACCAAGGTTATGATCGTAGATAGAGAGCACAATAATCATCTAGCAATAAAGTCAGTAGGCCGTTGTGAAGTAGTTCAAAGTTTTGTGTACCTCGGTTCTTTGATCGACAATTCGGGTAGCTGTGAAAATGAGATTTGACGGCGCATTCTACAGGCATGTGTGGCCATGACAAAGCTTACTAAAATATGGCGCGACCATAACATCACTGAAACTACCAAAATGTCGCTGGTTCAGTTTCTTGTGTTCTCCATATTTTTGTATGCCTCGGAAGCTTAGACTGTTAAAAAGGCAGATCGAGCTCGCATAGATGCTTTTGAAATGTGGACGTGGAGGAGAATGCTGAGAGTTCCTTATACTGCCCATCGAACTAACGCTTCCATACTGGATAAGCTTGGTAATCCAAAGAGACTATCCTCCATTGTGTCGACGAGAATGCTTACATTCTTCCGACATATACACAGAAGCGATAATATGGAGAAACTTGTAGTTCAGGGTCATGCCCCGAGTGGGCGGCGCCGTGGCCGTTCCCGTACACGCTGGGTGGATACGACGAAACGGTTGCTGGATATGGGTATCAAGAGCGCCACTGAACTGACAGTAAATCGCGAACGATGGCGAGCTACAGTTCTCAAAACTACTGATAATATTCGTGCAATACTCTAGCTCCGACTTAATTAATTTTGCGAGTTCACAACATATCTGTCAAGACATTGTGACTACGATGTGAGGTCTTAGAGAAAAAAATTATCAGGACCATTTTTGTAGAGAATTGGTGTGATGTATTTTTTCGATAAAACTTACGGATTTCGAGAAAAATCCAAAAAACTTAAAATTTTTACCTTTGACCCCGAATAACTGTCGAAGCACATGCAGGATCGATGGGGATTTTTGTCATTTTACTTTTAATGGTAAAACCAAGGTCTTCCACTGGAATTTGGCTCTACCGATTTTTTTGTTATTTGATCACTATTTTTTTTACGTCTACATTAACCAGGCGAGACAAATACATAAATATTATTGTTTTTTTATTCAGGTCCAGTTCCAGTTCACCTTGCTCACGGATACTCTATATTCTCCCCTTCCCGCGGACTTAAAACCAGTAGCTGAGTATGAACAAGACGACGACGCTCCCATCCCAAGGACAATTGTAGCTGTTGAAGTCCAGGATATCAAAAATGGTGCTACACATTATTGGTCTCTTGACAAATTACGGTAAGTTATAGCAACCTTTCCTTTAGAAACTGAACGTTACCAACGCTACAGTAAACCAGGGAGAATCTTTATTAAAAAGAATTTCATATCTTTTAAATGCTTTTGTAACGATTTCGAATGGGAACACGTCCTTGCTGCGGATGACCCACTCAATAACTTTAACCTAATTCTTAGTTCTTTAGTTAACAAGACCTTTCCTCTATGTCCCTTGAAAAAGAAAACGAATCAAAAGTACTGGATAACAAAAGGCTTGAGAACATCGGCTAATAATTTAAGATCACTAAACACTATCAGAATACACTTTAGTGCTAACTCCTTTATATCGACAAACTCTACCGCAAGCTTTATAGAAAACTGGTTAAAAAAGCAAAACTAAATTATTACTCACAAAAGCTAGAAAACTCTAGTAACAAATCAAAAGAAACATGGAAAATTATTCGTGAGGTCACAGGAAAAACTGGAATAAATATGCAGCAAGTTAATGTTGAACCAATCGATCTAAATAAGTTCTACTGTACAGTTGCAGAATATCTGATTAACTGCTTAAAATCTGACGTAGATCCTCTAAGTTATCTCAACAGTATGCATGTTACAAATTCATTTTTCTTTCAGCCGACTGATATCCGAGAAATTAAAGCTGTCATTAAATCTATCAAAAATCAAAATGCATCTGGATGTGATGGAATCTCCGCTAAACTTCTTATGGAACTTCCAGATCGCCCTTTGAGTGTTTTATCAGAAACAATAAACAGATCGTTTTCAGAAGGCACATTTCCTCCTAGCTTTAAAAAAGCTCTTGTAGTTCCACTTCACAAAAGCGGGGATATTCATTCATTTTCATTCATTCATTCATTTGTACTGAAGAATACAAATATTACCACCTCGAAGGCTATGCCTTGTGTGAGGTATTGCCATTGAAAATATACACTAAAATTTTGTCTAACCTAATTTCACTGCTGTCTCTCTTTGTACCATTATATTTGTTCGCTTTTCAATGATTTGCTTCTCCTTCTTCTACATCAAATTACCGCCCTATTTCTTTGCTTTCAACTATTTCCAAAGTCGTTGAAAAACTAGTTAAAAGACGAATGATGGACTTCCTATCTCAGCACGCTGTTTTTAGCTCTTCTCAGTTTGGTTTTCTTCCCGCCAAAAATACTCATGACGCTATGCTTTACGTTCTGGAGCAACTTTTCACGCACTACAACAGCGGCCAGGCAACTGCAGCGGTGTTCTGTGATTTTTCGAAGGCTTTTGACTGCGTTAATCACAGAACGCTGCTGCGGAAGCTTGAAGTCTATGGTTTTCGGGGTGTGGCACTGGAGTGGTTCGAGTCTTATCTTTCCTCAAGACTCCAGTGTGTCTTAGCGAATGACAGAAACTCTTCTGATCATTTTATTAAGCATGGGGTCCCTCAAGGCTCTGTACTGGGCCCAATTTTATTTCTTTTATATATCAACGTCTTATTTCATCTTGATATATCTGGAAAGTTCACTGCCTTTACTGATGATGCTACTGTGATATGGCACAAAGATGAGCCAGAAGATCTGGTCCAAACAATTGCACGTGAGATCGTTGTTATCAAAACCTGGTGTGATTCAAATGGGCTTTTATTTAACTTTAAAAAAACACAAGTTCTTGGATTTCGTGTTGATATCAATGACATCGTTTGTGAACAATTTTCCATCAAAAGCTCTGAATGTACTAGGTTTCTTGGATTGCAGCTTGACGTTGACCTTAAATTTCAAAAACATATTATCAGTTTGAACAAAAAGCTTGCATCAGGCTGTTATTGCGTACGAGCTGCAGCAACAAACTTGGGCATCTCGATTGCTAGGACAGTTTTTTTCGCGGTGGTGCAATCCCATCTGTCCTACGGTCTACCATTTTGGGGCTGTTGTAGCCAGTTCCTTTTCCAATCTGTCTTTAAGTTGCAAAAACGTGCAATACGATATATTGTAGGTGCTTCTTGTAGAGATCCTTGCAGACCGCTTTTTATTCGTCACAAAGTCCTTACACTGCCATCCCTTTTCATATTAGAGACTACGAGCCTAATACACAAACATCGTTCTTCATTCTCCGACCATCAACAAGCTTATGCAACTCGCCGAAGACATAACATTCCGCTACCAATACCTCATTCTACCCTCGTGCGAAATTCCATAATATATAATAGTGTGAAAATATATAACTACTTGCCATCGGATATTAAAGGAATCCCAAATATTATGAAATTCCGTAAAGCGTTAAAAAAAATACTAATAACACAAGCATTCTACTCGCTGGACCAATATTTTGAATTTTCCTTCACTCAATGAGTTAGTCAACTATTGCCCCAAGTGTTTGATGAACATAAAAATAACCTTCATCTATGGGGTGTCAGTAAAATTTTTAATTTGTGAATGTCTGACTTTTAAGTATTTTATTTATTTTTATGTATTTGTATTTTAATTTTTATGTATATGTATTTTCATTATGTACTTTTACTTACTTATTGGCTTTGTCAATAAGATTTTTTATATATCTTTGGCAATAAAGCATGTTAACCAACCAAGTAATATTGACATTATATTAATTTTCTGTTTTTGGCGCTGCCACAACTTTTTGAGTAATGAGCAAAAAAATAGAAACACGCATAGTCTTTTTAAATTCGTACCAGAAAATGTCGTGCTCCGACGCTCTCACCAGTTGAGCCTGACTCTCCCGCGCCATTTTCTGGTACCACCAGCGGCCCGGATCTATGACATCAAGTGATCTGATGGGTCGGTATTGATCTCTGACCGCGCTCGATCTAGACGTCACTCGTCCGGGCTAGCACAGATACCTCTGTGTACGGAGGGTGTTGAATTGTTTTTATTTTCATGCTAACTGCCGCATGGATTTGTAATTTGAATTCGTACCAGAAAGGTTGGGGACGTTTTCCGTAGTTACTCACTTCGTTGAGATAGCTTTGGCACATCACGTTCCTTATAAAACTCCTCATTATCTTGTTCGCACCATAGTCCACAGCGTCATCATCATAGTCACAATGTCTTAACAGACATGTTGTGAACTCGAAAAATGCATTTACACATTTTACGAGTTTCTCTTGGAATATCTTTAAGATCTTTAATGCAGTAGTTTCCCATTTGCTTCCTGCATCCTCATGCCGTTGACCAGATGGTATATACTGGTTCATCCGCCTTTAGGGGCAATTTCTCACCCCAAGGACAAGAAGGTGTCCTGACTCTTCTCAACTCGTCCACTTGAAGCTGTTGATTGAGAAGAGGTTACTGCTTATACCGACAGTAGTTCGGTGTTCCTTTTAGTCGCCTTTTACGACACGCAGGATATACGATGGGAGATATTCTAACCCGCCCCCACACGGGCAAGCCCACAGCGTGGAGATCTAGAATAACAAAACTGGCGATAAGTAACGGAACGATTTTAATCTAGTATGCGCAAGCACCAAGTCAGTTGTTTGTACTCCGGACTCCGGATATTAGAATAGTACGTTTCTTAATGTGTTTTTATTTCATTCATATCTAGCAATAAAATATCATTTTTCCCATAACCTAAGCCGTGTAGAAAATTTGTAGCAAGAATGAAATAGGCCCAAGATCGAGGTTAATTCACCGGCATTAATGTATGAAACTCCACTTCACCTTAACTTCTTTATATCACACATACCGAGCAACATATAAAACTGAATCTCCTAGTTTTCTGTCTTTTGATTCATGACTATATTGTATTGTGACCTTCGCGGCCATGATCCGATAAACTATTGGTTCTTGGGTTCATTATGACTATATTGTTCTGAAGATCAGTGAGAAACGGCTAGCATATATGATTGGTGACGAAGTATACTATTAATATCTGTATTTTTCCTGTGGTGAAGGCAAAGACTGGAGCTAATGCGCATGATCTATAACGAAGAAGTGCTGGATCTTCAAAGTCCTGGCGAGAAAGCGACTCCACACTTGTTAGCGTGTCTAGGGCCGTGTACATCTTCCACAGCACCTTCACGTTTGTCACTTGCCAACTTGATACCCTCGAGGTTGGTGCCACAGGTTTCATTTCAAGTATCCGCTCATGTAAATATGACGCTTTTGTTGTTTCTGTAATGCGATTTCCCTTGTGATTACTTTGTCAGTAAACCTTTGTTGCTTATTGTAATGTATGATTGGTTTAAAAAAATTCCTTGACTATCTAGCAATCTTCAAGTATACTGCAGAGCCCTTAACCGATACCAATGTTCTAAAGAGCATGTTGCATGTTGTGTTGACAAAGCCACATGTTAAACGGACATTTTAATTATGATGTTAGTATATATTTAATTTTGTTAATAACATGTACTGGTATAATAACCGGTTACACATAAATATGAAATGACATGTTTCGAGTCATAGCTACTTAAACTTACATCCAGCAATAGTGCAATCGTTGTGGTAAGATGGGATCTAGCTACTTCAAGAACATGGCAAAAATTATGAAACTTCATTTCAAACTTCATAGGATATAAAGGATACTTGAGGAGCAAACTTTCATATTGCATTTTCAGGAGAAGCAAAAAATCAGTTCAGAGAAACCAAATCATAGAGAAAAAATGGTTTGCGATAATATAATGATATGGAATTCAATCGCAAAACTTGGAAAAATTAAAAAAATCTGTTGGACATTGTAGTTTGTTTATAAGGTGGACATAATGCAATTAGTTTGTCACTATTGGATAAAATATAATTTGAGTTTCATTGTCAAGTAACAAAATAAAAATTTGGAAAATAATAGTAATTGTAGACGATTATTATTTTTTTTTAAATGAATCATTCTCAACATTCTCAGCGCAGCCAAAAAGTTCTACGCTGTCGTCTCCATCACTAGTTTGTCAGAATTTTTTCACGAATCCATTTCAGCTCCCTTTCTGTGTCGTACAACATACAAAAATAAGATGCCAATCGAAATGCATTTTGTCTATGTTTATGGGGGACAAAATTCTCTTTGAAAGTACTATATGACTGGATTTAAATTAGTGTCATTGTTCGTAAAGAGTTATAGTGTTTGATCATAATAATACAACTCCACCTCTATCTCAAAAATGGAAAGTTTAGACAAAATGCATTTTGAAAGTTGGCTCCTTACGTGTTTAAAACGCTTTGATTCACTGTTGCTCAAGTTACTTTAGTTTTGAAGTGTCGTTACCAAAATGCCAAAATGACAATTTTCAATTGTGACTCAGTACTGCTTGTAGAAACATTGCATTTAGTAGCTTGCAACCATGAAAAAAAAAATGCTTCGGAACTAGTAACGTAAAAAGAGGAATAGTTTCAATAAAGATATTGATATGTGCTTGAAGTTATTGTTGTGAGCTTTTCTTTCCCTGGCACAGTAATTTGCAGGATGTCCATTACTATTTACGTTGGCAATTTATAATTTATCCCAGTTTATATGTAACAGCTTTTTGTACTGCTGTGGCACCAACCTACCCTTAGCTTTTAGGATATACGATATTTCATTTGAGGCAATATTCAAAAACCATTTTTTCGTCTGAGAAGTAACGAAATTAGGATTGCCAAAAAAAGCTTGTGGTCCTATAGAAGCAAAGAAGTGTGCATCGGAACTTGCTATTAATATTTTCTGGATCGAAGTAAAAAAATGTGAAAACATGTGCAAAAAGCATATCAATATATGTAATACGATATAATCACTCCTCCTTTCAGACAACGACTAGAACTGATGCGCGAGATGTACCACAACGAAGCCGAACTCTCTCCCACTTCTCCTGACTACAACGTGGAGTCTCTGACGGGTGGTGACCCCTTCTACGACCGCTTTCCCTGGTTCAGGCTGGTGGGCAGGGGTTTCGTCTACCTCAGTAACCTCCTCTACCCCATCACGTTGATACACAAAGTGGCCATCGTCAGCGAGAAGGGAGACGTTAGGGGGTACCTCAAAGTAGCCGTGCAAGCCGTTATGGATGAGGACAACTCAGATCAAGTAGGCGTTAGGCAGAGCGCTAGGATCGCATTTGAGACCACCTCGACTCCGAAATGTAAGTAAGAGTGTTACGAATAAAAAGTAGGGCCAAAAACTCGGCTGTCCCAGGGAAAAACACAGTATATAAAAAAATATATTCTGAGAAATTGGGTGTCAAAGTTCCTTCCTTATAACGATCACAAATGAGCGTATACTTATATTAATTTAAGTGAAATGAAAGAGTAATGCCTTGATTTAGTTATATGAGAGCACTAATATGAATGGGCTTTAAAGAGTGCTGAGAAATAACCAAGTTTTTAGGAAGAAATGCATATACTGTGTTTTGATCTTCATAATGTTTTAGATAATATAATCAACGAAGACAGTAAGCACATACTGTGTTTTTACTATATCACATGTATGCATTCATGGAAAGTTAATAACAGCATTAACACAATAAAATACCAAAATGTTCATACTAAATTAACATTTATTGCACAGGTAATCTCAGAGGCAGTTACAAAATATGTAATCCTTTATAATAATTCTAATAATGGTGCAGAAAATAAAAACTGGTGATGACAGAACAGTGTGTTAGAAAAAGTTTTTGAATGAAACAATAAGTTCTATACTAAAAATTAACAAAAATTAAATTCTAACGCTGACTAGCCTGATTTCTATTCTACCTGACTATTCAGATCACGCGATTGCTCAGTTTCAAGAAGATTTAGCCAAAACGCACGATGAATAATGTTTTTCATTTTAGGTACTAGATCCCTGATTATAGTAGATTTTTTCTCTGGATTTATACCGCGGTAGGCACCTTTAATTGTCTATTTTGTCCAAGTTAGCCTCTCAAAAACGAAAAATAAGATTGGCACAACACTTACTATATTTCTACGGCCTTTCAAAACTATTTTCAAAACATTTTGTGATTTTGGATTGCCGGTGTTTTCACGATAGGTTTCGAAATGATTTCCGAAACGCATTCAAAACGTTTTCAACTGACAAATGTCATTTCCTAGATTTAGAGCCTATTTTGTTGTTTACCATAAATCTTTAGTTTCGAATTCGAATAAACTTCAATAAACTAACGATAGTGACATTAGACAGCTACGCACTGTGCATAGTTCATTTCAAAACGTTTTGAAAGTGACAGCTGGTGTTTTCACCATTTGGATCTCGATACGATCCCAAAAATTAGCGAATCGACCTTGAACAGGAAAAGTTTTGAAAACCCATCGAATTGACGTTTCCATGATATATTTGAAAACTCGAAACAGTTCGAAATCGTTTTGAAATCCCGTGGAAACGTAATAACGACCGATTAAGCCGCCAAAACAAACTAAAACCCTACTAAAACAAATGTCAAAACACAGCATCTACAATGGCCGTTACAAAATGGTGATACCTGATTGGTTGGTGCATTTACTGTGTTTTAACATCTAGCTGGCACGCAGATACTGTGTTTTAGAATTTTGATAATTATTGTTCTTCTGTAGATACTGGGTTTTGTCAGTCAAAATCTCCGTTATTTTGGTATATATTGAAGTTTTGACTGTTTAACGTGGTTCATCACGTTGTCTAGTAAGCTAAATCCGCGAGAGGGCAGCATCTGTACACAACTATTATTTATTTCGAAGCTCCTCCTCGTTTCTGCTAGAAATACAGAAAAGAGCCATGGCCGCGACAGCAACGTTGCCAAGGATGCTCAAAGAAGCACCCGACGGGATCCCCTTGTCCGATAACCTTTGTGGACACCCATCCGACACCCGTACCGGCAACAAAAAATCTGCCGGCTTGTCCCTCAAAGGCAGCAGTAACAGCACACGTGGCCGTCCGTATTCCATCATTTGGGATATGACCATATGAGTAATCTGTAAACTTTGAATTGGGGAAGGGCTAGGCTTAGGAACTGTTGTATTATTTCGCAAGTGGGCATTATACAGGAGGGTTTGTGTATCTTATTTTCGGATAATTGGTATTTTGTTAATATTGATAAATTTTTTCGATGTATGCATGTATGTCTTTGCTGGAAGTTTGAAAATTTCATCAGATATAAGGTTGACGGTTATTTTGGTTATGTACGATAGCGATTTGAAAACATTTTACAGGGTGTGACATGTGGTTAAAAATGAAATTGAATATTAGTACCTAGTATTTTTAAGAATTTATAAAATGCAAATTCTGGCTGTTTGGCTGATGGGTCAAAGAAGATGAGGAATACCTAATTCGAAAATATGTACCTATGTAGCCAGGTAAAAAAGAGCTAAAATGAATTGAGATGCTTGGTGATGGGCCGTAGGAGCAAAATACATTTGCATATTAGCATAACATATTTATTGTATACCTACCTACTACTTATTACTTCCACACAATCACACAGGTGAGATGAGTAAGTATTGTAATTGCGAAACATTTTTCGTATCGAGATAATTATGTTTTTTGACGTTTTGTGGAGTCATCTCAGTAACCGCTGCGCTGCTACAATTTTCTGTCGGAAAATGAAATTACCAGAACAGCTCCTAATTTCTTTTTTTAGCGCTTTAGGGGTTTCTAATAATATTTAGTTTTTTTCGGTAAGGAGCATATTAATAATTAGGATCGCGGATCGCCGGGAGAGTTGCTTGAGGGGCGAGTTGCAACCATTTTTGTATTCATATAGAACTTATGATAAAAAAACAGGCCCACTCGACCATTGTATTTGAAGATATACCTGTGGACGTGGATGTGGACAAACATCAGCGGACTATTATAATGTATTATGATTATCGTAATTTCAGTACCTAGCTACTGGACCGATTTTGATAGCGTTTAGTACCCCCACCCTTACCGGCATGTATACTTGCAAATAATGCGAGTCTATAGAAATTTACATTATTTGGAAATTGAATGATAATATAAATATATATTGGAAAAGCGAATCAGTCATTTTACTTTAGGTATACCTACGTTTTATTCATTTATTATTTATTATTTTTTTTCTTCAGAGTTTAATCAACTATAAAGATATTTGCGATACGGTGCGCAAAATTCGTTTAGCCCGTCGTTATGCTCGATCCCATTTATGATGCATGTGGCGTTTAGAAAAATGCATCGGGCACTACAACTTCTGGTGGCCCGAGCAAGAATGACATCAGATTTATTAATTTCAGCAGTACATCTATGTTCCTGAAAAAAGTAAAACCTGAAATAGTTAGCTAGAATTTAAAGATTACAACCCTTCAATTCATGATGATACCTATATCAAAATGTAACAAAAGTTAAAACAACGTTTCGTAAAGTAAGGACACATAAAGATTATCAACAACTGAGGTGCCAAAAAATTCAAGCTTTCAGCACTCGAATATGAACAAATAGAGAAACAAATGAAAAATCTGAACAGTGACCTGAGAATATTCAGGAGAACATCTAAAGTGATCAATAAATGAAGCAACAATGAAACAATGAAGGCGAACTACGGGTAATGCAGACAAACCACTAATACCAACACTCTGAAGAACAGTCTCCAGAAAACTAAATAAATATTCGGGAGAGGAATAGAAGACAATGTATATATGTCTCAGCATTTACAAATTGCAAGCAAAAAATCAAATTATCTCTGTGGTATACAGCACTACCTCTACATATAAAAAAGGGGTCTGCGGCTGCAGCTTTGTAACCACCACGGTTACGTGCGGGCGGGTCGCTCTTGGCGGCGCGGCGTCACCTTAAACGCTTTGCGAAAGCCGCCGCGCCGGCCGCTACGCGCTATCACTGCTCATGCCGCTCCACGCCATACGTCTGCCGACGCCGCGCGGCGGCAATGCGACGCGAGACATCCCTCAAACAAGAACTCGCCTGGAAGTATGCTATGATTTCTTATTATTTGACCCATGGAGCACCGCTCAACTTGCTAGGAAGCCACAATAATATTCTAAAACTAATTCACGTATCATTTTTTGAATCGATATATCATTTGCTTTACCTATTCATCTAAGATACCGTGATGGCACGCGGATAGTTGCACAGGTATAAGTGTTTTCCAGTTTTCAGATAGAATGAAAAAAAATCAATCGTACTTTGCTATGTGAATATATTATGTAGACAATAATGTACCTATATATGGTAACATCACTAACATCGCTTATCACATAATATCGGCACATAACTCATAAACACGTTTCCAGTAACTATTTCCTGGAATATCCTTCTCTTTGACAGTTTGGCAACAAGGCCGGTTATTTCTTGTTATCGGCCGGCCTAAAGTTATCTGTCTCACTCTAAGTAGGACGGATCAGTGGGAGGCGTGTCGGAACCGATTTTTTGATAGTTTTTCATCAATCTTTCCGTTATTATTAGAGATATCGAAAAAAAGTTTTTTTTATTTGATTGAATATCTAGGATTGCGTTGTACTACGCTCAGAAATTTCGTAAAAAGAAATAAATTAAAAAACTAAGCAAAGTATCTTTTTGAAAAATCAAGTTTTTCAAAAAAGCTTTGCGTCAGTCGAGACATATTGTGTCACTAATTATAAGAACAAAATTAGAAAGTTCTAGTATCGGTACATTTTGAAATATTATTGAAATAAAATTCAAGAAATCTAGTACAAAAAATACCCACAATCCTCGAAAAAACTATATACATTCAACGAAATACACCCTCTTAGAAGGCATGACAATATAACATCAATAAAAAATAGCTATTACTGGAAATATAAACCGTTTATAAAACGTGACGAAAACGTGACGAACCACCTTAAATAGATAGATCATAGCTCAGTATGTACAAATTCGTCAAAACCTCAATATATGAAAAAATGCATATACTGTGTTTTTCTTTGGGACAGCCGAACTCCCCTTTTATTCCGCAAGATCAGTGGCGTGCCAAGGTAACCGAGGCCCCCCGAAATTTTATGACGGGGCCCCTCTACATAAAAAAATATACTGCTTATACTGGGTGAAAACAAAACTATTGGCTACGGTGATATTTCAAGTCGGTTTATAGATGGAAAAGATTTGGTGTGACCTCAACTTTTTATTTGGATTGTTTTTTCGTTCGAGTTTTTGAAGAATAAGAATTCATAGACCTTGCCAAAAACACCCTGTAGATACAAATTGCTGGTAACATCCAAAATAATATCCACTTAATATTCAAGTAGCTCGCTGTATAATATTATTGAGAAGAGTTAAAGGAATATATCAATTTGGACGTATTACTTGCGACCTTACAAATCCGGAAATTATTAGAAAATAAATTATAACTTGACAACGTCGCAACCGGTCCTAAAAATATTTTAGGGTTGAATAGAGATAGATCAATGATTGAAACTAGAAGAATTTAAGAAAAAGTTATAATTCCATATAAAAAAATCAAGTTGATCACTATCCTACTTTCCCGAAACACCCTGTATATTTCAAAATATTTTTGTAATATGCGTCTTAAGCAACCAAATAACTTTTGCATTTGACATTTTCTTCTATCAGGCAGACCTGTCATTACTTCAAGTAAAGTACTTGAAAAATGTATTTCAATTACTTTCTGGTATTTGAAGTACTGTACTTCAAATACATTTTTTTTGTGATATTTGTACTTGATTCCCCAAATACTCTCTAAGAAGTATTTGTATTTGGTACTTGTAGCACAAAAAATATATTTCAAATACCTGGCATTTTGATTTGAAATACTCAAGAAGTAAAGTACTTGAAAAATTTATTTCAATTACTTTCTGGTATTTGAAGTACTGTATTTTAAATTAATTTTATTTCTCAAATGCTATAAGAAGTATTTGTGTTTGGTACTTCCACACTCTCTGCACTGCGCAAAATGCCGGTGTGCCGTGCGGCGGCGCACATCTTAGCCGCCAGAATGCAGAAGGCAGTTATCCATGAGTCCCTTCGTCTGCTTAGGACGCACGATTCGCGGACCCAGTGATTGCTCACCTCACGGTGTGAGGAGTAGTCGCTGGGAAATGGAACAGCAGCCCGGTGTGTCGGAGCCCGGGTTGCACCTTTTTTGTTTTTGTTTTGTTTATATATATCGACTCCGGCAGATCTGGTCGTCAGAACTGTCCGGCAAAAACAAAGTCGCTGCCACCAACATGCTTGCGGTCCCATTGTTGTTATACAGCTTTGGTGCTATCCACTGGAAATTGGAAGAGCTGCGACAAATCGACATAAAGACCCGCAAAAGGATGAATATGGAGGGAAGTCTACATCCTAGATCCTCTGTCCCGCGAATATACCTCCCGCGACACCTGGGAGGGCGTGGACTATTGAGTTTGGAGCGTCTGCACAACAGAGTAGTACTGGCCACTGCCTGCTATGTTACGACGAGCACCGATCCCCTGATCCGCTTTGTGCGAGAGCACGAGATTGCGGGTAAAGGAGCCTTCCTTTTTAGAGCAGCAACACGGGCAGCCGAAGAACTTAGTCTCACGCTCGACTTCACGCGGAGGTGTCAGCAGTCCGTTACGGAACTTGCTCCCGCACAATTAAAAACCCGGATTAAAACTGCTGAAGTCCAATTGCTTTTAAGACTTCACAAAGATAAACCAATGCACGGAATCTTCTACAAACATCTAGAAGAACATGGTTTATCTGAGCAGTTGACCTTCTCCTTCCTAAGGTCTAATGGGTTGAAGTCGGAGACTGAGAGCTCTATAATGGCTTGCCAAGACGGTGTCTTCAACACCTTAGTATACCGTAGCCGGATTATGGGTATGGATGTGCCCGATATCCGCTGTAGAGCCTGCCTGCAGGCGCCAGAGACCCTTACGCACCTCTTGTCGGCGTGTAAGGTGTACGCTGGCACAGCCTACGTCTATCGGCACAACGCGGCTCTACGAGTGCTATACTACCATTTAAGGCACTCATACGGTATAGATGAGACACCGGTGCTGCCGTATGCTCCAGGGGACATTGAGTCCGTTGTGGAGAACGAGAGGTGCCGAATTTACTGGAACTACTCATTCTCCACGCTCGAGCTTATACATGCAAATAAGCCCGACATAGTCCTCCTCGACTACCAACAAAAGACGATGTTCGTTATCGAGTTCTCGGCGCCTGCCGAGGGGAACATCGTCTCTAAGGAGGAGGAAAAGCGGACCAAGTATCAGGAGCTCCTCGGACAACTTCGCAGGCTCTGGCCGGACTACACTGTGAGTCTGCTAGTAATGGTCATTGGATCCCTAGGTGGTATGAGGGATACGCTGCTCTCTGCACTGCGCAAAATGCCGGTGTGCCGTGCGGCGGCGCACATCTTAGCCGCCAGAATGCAGAAGGCAGTCATCCATGGGTCTCTTCGTCTGCTTAGGACGCACGATTCGCGGACCCAGTGATTGCTCACCTCACGGTGTGAGGAGTAGTCGCTGGGAAATGGAACAGCAGCCCGGTGTGTCGGAGCCCGGGTTGCACCTTTTTAGTTTTCGTTTTGTTTATATATATATATAATATTCTTATAGTATAAGTAGATTTGTGATTCAGTCACGTTCCATGTCTTTGTAGTGTCATTCAAACAAAAATCAGTTTCTATTTTTATTGAAATGTATACCGTTTTTCCATTCATAAGGTACTTTTTATTACTCAACAATAATTATGAAATACTTGAAATATCCATCGCCGTATTTGAAATACTATATCAAGTAATTCAAGTATTAGTATGGTATTTGAATTACTTTTTTAAGTACTTGAAATATTAGTATCGTATTTGAATTACTTTATTTGAAAAATCAAGTACCAAATTAAAGTATTTGATACTTGAAGTACTTTCAAAAATAAAATTACTTGGTATTTGTACTTTGACGCATGCGACTCTGGTAATTGGTAATTGGTATTTGAAATACTATTTACTAGTACTTGTGACAGCTCTGCTATCAGGTATATCTTGCGAGATATCGAGGAATTACACACTGACTGGGAGTATTTACAACAGTTCAATTTCAAACCAGTTGGCGTTTACATGTAGCAAGTTTTAGCTTTTTTAGCTATATGGCTAAATTTTCTATTTGAATAGGAAATTCCCGTATGATTTAAAATATCTCATTTCCAGTGCTAGACCGCAACATCCACAATCTAGAAGAAAGAATAGTAGAAGGGCACAACAATATCGATCCTATCAAGCTGGACGAGTTGATAGAATGCGACGCAGATTCTGGTCGCGGAGATAGCTCTGTGGCATCTGATATCAAGGAAGAAGACATACCAGATCACCTCACCGTCGGCAAAGAATTCACTTTTAGAGTCACCGTCTTGCAAGCTGTGGGTATATCAACAGAATATGCAGATATCTTCTGTCAGTTCAAGTGAGTATTTTTTTGTTATATCATAGAACATGTTATTTATCGTATTCAACGAAAATGGGCTGAGTATGTTTTGTGTATCACTAGAACTACCAGAAGCAAGAGTCGGATACTCCACCCCTCTTATCTTTTTTATTTGAAGAGATAGAAAAAAGTGTTTATATGAAAGTTTTACAGTTTTTTCTTGACATTCAGAATTTGACAAGAAAAAAACGAAAAAATAATAAACAATCGTCTATCATGAAAAGAAATATATTTTCCTCTTGTTTTCAAAAATATAGGGTTCATTCACCTCATTTTGAAAGATTTTTAAAATACAGGGTGGGGCATAAAAACCAAGTGGTTTTGGTTTGAGTAGTACTCATATATTAGTAAAGGGAGGGCCGCGCGGTTTATTACAATCCATTCCTTGACTCAAACCATTTCACTTTCTTACTTGCCACTTGCCATCATGGAGCGGTAGACGCTAGAACAACGCGTAGCATCATTGACTCATATTTTTTTGGAGAAAATGGGGTCACCACTACAGTAACATCTGAACGTTACATTCATATGGTGAATACCTTTTTCATACCTGAATTGCAAAGAAGAGGTGTGGATATCAAAGATTTGTGGTTCCAGCAAGATGGGGCCACGGCACACACCGCCAGAGCATCCATGGCTGTTCTTCGCCACCTGCTTCCAAATCGGTTAATTTCGAGGTTTGCTGGCATTTCATGACTTCCTCGGTCTCCCGACATCAATTTGTGATTTTTTTCTATGGGGGTAACTCAAGTCACGTGTTTAAAAGGCCAAGCCCCGTACGATAGACGCAGGGAAGGAAGCGATTCGCCATGAAATCTCTCAAAAATCAACAGAGACATGCTGGAAACAGTGGAGTGGAATTTTCGTGAACGGCTGCATCATATGCCAGATGTAATTTTTGCACTTAGATATTTCAAAATGGTATATTATCAGCTATGTTCTACTACCAATATATTTTTTAGCGTAAAAACTAATAATTTTATGATTATTTTAAAAACACTTGAATAATATGCCCCACCCTGTATATAGCTTCAAAGTTTCTAAAATGTGGAAGTAAATTTTGTGTCATTCTGACATTTTGCCGAGGTGAAAAGCATCGCTTTGTTCAAAAGTGCGAATAACTTCCAGTTTTATTGTAAAAAATCAAAATGTCAGAATGACACAAACCATTAACTCATTCAATTGTTTTATGGTCGTCATTGCTATAGTGGATTGTGGTTTACTTCCACATTTTAGAAACTTTGAAGTTAAATATTTCAAAAACTTTTCAAAATAAGGTGAATATTTTTGAAAACAGAAAAATATATTTCTTTCCGTGATATAATATATAGGGTGTCCCGATTAAAAAAAGAAAGCTATACGAAAAACGGGATTTTTATTATATATTCTTTTTGTTCGTATCAAATTCTAAATGACAAGAGAAAACTATAAAACTATCATATACAAACTTTTTTCTATCTCTTCAAATAAAAAGGATAGGAGGGGTGGCAAAATATGAGGAAACACCCAGTACATTTTGATTTTTGATACGTTTAATCACATAGGTGTATCTACCCCAAAAAATTCAACACTTTTTATCGATCATTTCAGAAAGTTCAAAGACCTTTTAAACTTCTAATTTGCCTATTTAGTAATATTTGTAATACTAATAATACTTATTCTTTCAGCTTCCTCCATAGACATGATGAAGCGTTCTCAACAGAACCCGTCAAAAATACTGGAAAGGGAACGCCGCTTGGATTTTACCATGTTCAAAATGTAAGTAATTTCTGAGACGAAATTTCTTTTACATATGAATAAAGCATTACCTCCCAATGTAAGATAATTTTATTTAGATTCGATTTATTTTTTATTGCATGGTAATATATACAGGGTGTTAATTATGTTAACAAACTTTAACCACGAATAGTACTCCGAAAAATAGAAAGAAAATGTCATATGAACATGGGTCCGGAAATGCTTCCTAAGGGAGCTACGCCCTTTTGCATGGGGCACCCTGAAGACGGTTTTCCCTCGATATTCTCGAAACCATTCATAACAAAATTACGAAATTAGGTACGATGGCTAAACTTTTGACGCTGAATCTGATTCTGAATTTCATAATTTTAATCAGAGGCGGGAGGAGTTAAGGGTAAAAATAACCCCATTTTCTAAATGGTAATTTTTTTGACATTTTGATTTTAGAATATGATATATCAGAGATTTCTACGTAAAAATGGTCTCTTGGTGCATCTCGTTAGGGCCAATCGTATTCGAGAAAAAAGCAAATTATTGAATACAATAGCCTCCATCGATTCATTCGTGGTTAAAGTTTGTTAACATACTTAATTAACACCCTGTATATCATCTAGATCTTAAAGAAACACTGTTTTTTATTTCAGATCACAGTCACCACAACCAAGTCCTTCTTGGAGTACATCAAAAGTCAACCGATCGTTTTTGAGGTATTCGGGCATTACCAGCAACATCCATTACATAAGGACGCCAAGCTGGAAGGCAGTGGAGTTAGACAACCCCCAAGGAGGATGCTACCTCCGTCAATACCGATTTCTCAGCCAGTTAGATCCAGCAAATTTGGTGCTCTGCCTTCTCCTTGCACAGCACACATTCATGCAAAGGTGGGCATTTTTATTTAAGTACATATGTACGTTCGTATTACGTAATTTTATGTAGTTACAAGCTATCTCAGAGTAACAACTGAACATAGAGGTAGTAAACAACTAATTCAAATAGGCCAACGTCTTTTCGTACGTTGTCATATCGACCACCATGTACGGCAATCATAATTATTTACTATCGTCTTAATTGTATAGTATCCAGAAATATTCCATTCTACATTAAAAAAGACAGTATTTTGATGGTTCAGGAATGATTACAGCAAAATCAATAGATATGTTGACCTCTACTGCGTTACTGCATATTTCTTCATCATAAACGCAAATTCTGAAGTCTTGCATAATTTTGAGGAGCTGGCAACGCCGCATGCCCTCAACTGTCAAACGTTTGCTTTGTTCATTATTTGTGCGTCTTTTATGCTTGGTCAGTAACATCGAATTTGCTATTTGTTGGTAACTCTAGTGAAGCTTTACGGACTTGCTGTGCTACATTTGAGTGTAGTTAACAGTTTTTCGAGATGGATCTCAAAATGTGCAGTGTTTGTTACATGGTTTGCATTGGAAGAATTTTCAGGTTAGTTGGCGTTACACAGCATTGTTTACAATTTGAACTGTCAGAGCTGATCAATATTTGGTGGCTGAAGTGTCAAAGATGATGGCTTTGAGCACGCCATGCTGAAGTGGTTTGTTTACTACCTCTATGTTCAGTTGTTACTCTGAGCAAGCTATACACCACATAACTCTGACGTCACTTCTGTCAATGTCAGCGTTCTATGTCCACACAAAAACAAATCCAACCTAAAAACCCATAAGGGACTATAAAATATTAAAGTCATGTATTGAGCTGAAGCTTTCTCAGTCATGCTAAAATATAAAAATAGTTAATAATAACAGAAATATAGCAAATTCTGCAACAAACCTTGGAAAAATGAAGGTGTTAGGTTGGAATGGCGATAACAGACCTCAGTAAACCTAAAATCCTCGAATTCAAACACCGTAAAACGCTTAAACAGTCCTTATTGATGATAAGTCAGCGTAATAAATCATAAAAAGAACAAAAAAACCAACAAACTATTTTTCACATATGCTAAATGTCATATAAGTTGTTTGGATACAGGAACTGACCAAAACAAAATGCATTCTGTGACATATTCAGTGATGTATCGTATAGAAATGATAATATGTTAGTTCTACTTCATTGCTTTCTTGATTCAGATAAACCGGAGAGCAATATTAGTATTGGTTAATCATATTTGTCAAAAACCCTCATCAGTGGTATTGTTACGTGGAATTTATGAATATCATGTTTGAAATAATAAGGCAATTTACCCTAGAAGGAACATAGTCCACCTCGCAGTGCTGAACTGATATAAAACAGATTCACACACATTTTTCTATATAAAGATTATTTTTTTTGTACAGGTCGATGTTTTGGTATGGTTTGAGATCTGTGAACTGGCCCCAAATGGCGAATACGTGCCTGTAGTGGTTGAACACAGCGATGATTTGCCTTGCAGAGGATTATTCTTGCTACATCAGGTAAGTTTCATCACACATTTTAGAAACATAAAAATTCGTTGTATATTTTTTAACCCCAGTACAAAATATGGTGTGTTTCCTGAGATCATACTTCAGCAGGTGGAAGCTGGAGTTCGCTTGAGATTAGTGTATTTATCAAGTTTGCAAAAGTTGTCTGTGTGACCTTAAGGGTCTAGGGTATAGCGCGCGAAATTGAGAATCCAAAAAAAGACGTATTTCCGTGTTAGCGAGGAGGCGTGGCCGCCTGTTCCCTTTCTCCAGTATGTGTGTCTAAGATGAGGGCAGATAAGTCCAAAAATCCAAAGGTAAGGTCAAAAGGTCCAAAGGTAAGGTCCAAAGGTCACTATAAAAATGAATTTCGCATTTCCAAGCTCCTGAAGTTACCTTTAAACTTACAGTAAAGATTCAAAGAGCAAATTGAAGAAGAAAGCTTGCGCTTTTGCAACTATTTAGCCTTTTTTTGATATCGTGTTTGGTTGTTAAATTACAGGCATTTATAGAATGTGTGATTTTGCATTGCGATTTTTTTTGCACATTAAAAAACTTTTTTGAGAAAATCGAAAATAGTTGTCATTCATTAAGGTCTTAACTATCGCCTTCTGAAATATTATATTATGTAGTTTGAAAGTAGAGTGTGTTATGTGAGAAATTGTGAGTCCGTGTTTTACATGGCAAATACGTATGTATAAATGTGTGTATCCAGGCCCCTTAACTTTTTTATCCATAGGGTATCCAACGTCGGATAATGATAGTGTGTGACCTTAACCTCATGTTCTTGTTCTTAGGGTATCCAACGTCGATTTCGGATAAAGATAGTGTGTGACCTTAACCTCATGTTCTTGTTCTTAGGGTATCCAACGTCGATTTCGGATAACGATATTCTGTGACCTTAACCTCATGCTCTTGTTCTTAGGGTATCTAACGTCGTATTCGGATAACGATAGTGTGTGACCTTAACCTCATGTTCTTGTTCTTAGGGTATCCAACGTCGTATTCGGATAACGATAGTGTGTGACCTTAACCTCATGTTCTTGTTCTTAGGGTATCCAACGTTGATTTCGGATAACGATAGTGTGTGACCTTAACCTCATGTTCTTGTTCTTAGGGTATCCAACGTCGAAATCGGATAAAGGTAGTGTGTGACCTTAACCTCAATTTCTTATCCTTAGGGTATCCAACGTCGATTTCGGATAACGATAGTGTGCGACCTTAACCTCAATTTCTTATTCTTATGGAATCCAACGTCGGATAACGATAGTGTGTGATCTTAACCTCTATTTCTTATCCTTAGGGTATCCAACGTCGATTTCGGATAACGATAGTGTGTGACCTTAACCTCCATTTCTTATCCTTAGGGTATCCAACGTCGATTTCGGATAACGATAGTGTGTGACCTTAACATCATGTTCTTGTCCTTAGGGTATCCAACGTCGTATTCAGATAACGATAGTGTGCGACCTTAACCTCAATTTCTTATCCTTAGGGTATCCAACGTCGTATTCGGATAACGATAAAGTGTGATCTTAACCTCAATTTCTTATCCTTAGGGTATCCAACGGCGAATTCGTATAACGATAAAGTGTGATCTTAACCTCAATTTCTTATTCTTAGGGTATCCAACGTATATTTCGGATAACGGTAGTGTGTGACCTTAACCTCCACTTCTTATCATTAGGGTATCCAACGTCGATTTCGGATAACGATAGTGTGTGACCTTAACATCATGTTCTTGTCCTTAGGGTATCCAACGTCGTATTCAGATAACGATAGTGCGCGACCTTAACCTCAATTTCTTATCCTTAGGGTATCCAACGTCGTATTCGGATAACGATAAAGTGTGATCTTAACCTCAATTTCTTATTCTTAGGGTATCCAACGTCGATTTCGGATAACGGTAGTGTGTGACCTTAACCTCCATTTCTTATCATTAGGGTATCCAACCTCGATTTCGGATAACGATAGTGTGTGACCTTAACATCATGTTCTTGTCCTTAGTGTATCCAACGTCGTATTCAGATAACGATAGTGTGCGACCTTAACCTCAATTTCTTATCCTTAGGGTATCCAACGTCGTATTCGGATAACGATAAAGTGTGATCTTAACCTCAATTTCTTATCCTTAGGGTATCCAACGTCGATTTCGGATAACGATAGTGTGTGACCTTAACCTCCATTTCTTATCCTTAGGGTATCCAACGTCGATTTCGGATAACGATAGTGTGTGACCTTAACATCATGTTCTTGTCCTTAGGGTATCCAACGTCGTATTCAGATAACGATAGTGTGCGACCTTAACCTCAATTTCTTATCCTTAGGGTATCCAACGTCGTATTCGGATAACGATAAAGTGTGATCTTAACCTCAATTTCTTATCCTTAGGGTATCCAACGGCGAATTCGTATAACGATCAAGTGTGATCTTAACCTCCATTTCTTATTCTTAGGGTATCCAACGTCGAATTCGGATAACGATAGTGTGTGACCTTAACCTCAATTTCTTATTCTTAGGGTATCCAACATCGTATTCGGATAACGATAGTGTGTGACCTTAACCTCATTTACTTATTCTTAGGGTATAAAACGTCACATTTGGATAACGATAGTGCGTGACCTTAACCTCAATTTCTTATCCTTAGGGTATCCAACGTTGAATTCGGATAACGATAGTGTGTGACCTTAACCTCCATTTCTTATTCTTAGGGTATCCAACGTCGAATTCGGATAACGATAGTGTGTGACCTTAACCTCAATTTCTTATTCTTAGGGTATCCAACATCGTATTCGGATAACGATAGTGTGTGACCTTAACCTCAATTTCTTATTCTTAGGGTATAAAAAGTCGAATTTGGATAACGATAGTGCGTGACCTTAACCTCAATTTCTTATTCTTAGGGTATCCAACGTCGAATTCGGATAACGATAGTGTGTGACCTTAACTTCAATTTCTTATCCTTAGGGTATCCAACGTCGATTTCGGATAACGATAGTGTGCGACCTTAACCTCAATTTCTTATTCTTATGGAATCCAACGTCGGATAACGATAGTGTGTGATCTTAACCTCTATTTCTTATCCTTAGGGTATCCAACGTCGATTTCGGATAACGATAGTGTGTGACCTTAACATCATGTTCTTGTCCTTAGTGTATCCAACGTCGTATTCAGATAACGATAGTGTGCGACCTTAACCTCAATTTCTTATCCTTAGGGTATCCAACGTCGTATTCGGATAACGATAAAGTGTGATCTTAACCTCAATTTCTTATCCTTAGGGTATCCAACGTCGATTTCGGATAACGATAGTGTGTGACCTTAACCTCCATTTCTTATCCTTAGGGTATCCAACGTCGATTTCGGATAACGATAGTGTGTGACCTTAACATCATGTTCTTGTCCTTAGGGTATCCAACGTCGTATTCAGATAACGATAGTGTGCGACCTTAACCTCAATTTCTTATCCTTAGGGTATCCAACGTCGTATTCGGATAACGATAAAGTGTGATCTTAACCTCAATTTCTTATCCTTAGGGTATCCAACGGCGAATTCGTATAACGATCAAGTGTGATCTTAACCTCCATTTCTTATTCTTAGGGTATCCAACGTCGAATTCGGATAACGATAGTGTGTGACCTTAACCTCAATTTCTTATTCTTAGGGTATCCAACATCGTATTCGGATAACGATAGTGTGTGACCTTAACCTCATTTACTTATTCTTAGGGTATAAAACGTCACATTTGGATAACGATAGTGCGTGACCTTAACCTCAATTTCTTATCCTTAGGGTATCCAACGTTGAATTCGGATAACGATAGTGTGTGACCTTAACCTCCATTTCTTATTCTTAGGGTATCCAACGTCGAATTCGGATAACGATAGTGTGTGACCTTAACCTCAATTTCTTATTCTTAGGGTATCCAACATCGTATTCGGATAACGATAGTGTGTGACCTTAACCTCAATTTCTTATTCTTAGGGTATAAAAAGTCGAATTTGGATAACGATAGTGCGTGACCTTAACCTCAATTTCTTATCCTTAGAGTATCCAACGTCGAATTCGGATAACGATGGTGTGTGACTTTAACCTCCATTTATTATTCTTAGGGTATGCAACTTTGCATTCGGATAACGATAGTGTGTGACCTCAACCTCAATTTCTTATGCTTAGGGTATCCAACGGCGAATTCGTATAACGATAAAGTGTGACCTTAACCTCAATTTCTTATCCTTAGGGTATCCAACGTCGAATCCGGATAACGATAGTGTGTGTGACCTTAACCTCCATTTGTTATTTTTAGGGTATCCAACGTCGAATTCGGATAACGATAGCGTGTGACCTTAACCTCCATTTTTTATTCGTAGGGTATCCAACGTCGAATTCGCATAACGATAGTGTATGACCTTAATCTCCATTTCTTATTCTTAGGATCTTAGGGTATCCAACGTCGGACCAGGATAATGATAATGTGTGACCTTAACCTCAATTTCTTATCCTTAGAGTATGCAACGTCGAACTCTGATAACGATAGTGTGTGACCTTAACCTCAGTTTCTTATTCTTAGGGTATCCAACGTCGAATCCGGATAACGATAGTGTGTGTGACCTTAACCTCCATTTGTTATTTTTAGGGTATCCAACGTCGAATTCGGATAACGATAGCGTGTGACCTTAACCTCCATTTTTTATTCGTAGGGTATCGAACGTCGAATTCGCATAACGATAGTGTATGACCTTAATCTCCATTTCTTATTCTTAGGATCTTAGGGTATCCAACGTCGAATCAGGATAATGATAATGTGTGACCTTAACCTCAATTTCTTATCCTTAGAGTATCCAACGTCGAACTCTGATAACGATAGTGTGTGACCTTAACCTCCGTTTCTTATTCTTAGGGTATCCAACGTCGAATCCGGATAACAATAATGTGTGACCTTAACCTCAAGTTCTTATTCTTAGGGTATCCAACGTCGAATCCGGATAACGATAATGTGTGACCTTAACCTCAATTTCTTATCCTTAGGGTATCCAACGTCGAAATCGGATATGGATAGTGTGCGACCTTAACCTCAAGTTCTTATTCTTAGGGTATCCAACGTCGAATTCGGATAACGATAGTGTGTGACCTTAAGCTCAAGTTCTTATTCTCAGAGTATCCAACATCTAAATTCGGATAACGATAGTGTGTGACCTTAACCTCAATTTCTTATTCTTAGAGTATCCAACGTCGATTTCGGATAACGATAGTGTGTGACCTTAACCTCATGTTTTTGTCCTTAGGGTTCCAACGTCGTATTCCGATAACGATAGTGCGTGACCTTAACCTCCATTTCTTATTCTTAGGGTATCCAACGTCGAATCCGGATAACGATAGTCCACGACCAGGAAGCGGAGATAAAATGGCGCGACGTGCGAGAGTTGGTGGTCGGACGGATAAGAAACTCTCCGGAATCTGACGAAGACGAGGACAACGACAACTCCGTGCTGTCCCTTGGCCTGTTCCCAGGGGAGTACTTAGAGATACCCGGCGACGACAGGGTGATGTTCAGATTCGAAGCCGCCTGGGACAGCTCGCTTCACAACTCGCCGTTGCTGAATAGGGTCTCGTCGCAGGGCGAGCAGATCTTCATGACCATCTCTGCTTACTTGGAGGTGAGTAAATTGTCAAATAACAGCTAAAATAAATTAAATTAAAAAAAAACTAAAAAAAGAAAGCACAAAAAGGGAAAAAAAGAAACTCATGAAAGTATTACACAATCTGTAGTATGCAAAAAAATGGAGTCAAGTTGATTGACTCGGAACTTCCCACACATTCCAATGATACCAGTTTTATTATTTTCCCATAGCATGAAGCTAGATCCCCTTGCAACCAAATCATCGCTCGCCGGACTGCAATTGTAATATTCTACTAGGTACTCATTTCATTCAATGGACAATCTATCATGAATACAACAAATTTTTGAATTTTACAACCCCCCACCCCTCAACCACCCCAAAAAAGTAGAAAATGATCGGGAACCCCTAAAACGCCTAAAAACGAAGTTTCAGCTGTTTTCATATTTCTAGTTTTTTTAATATTGCTGCGCCGCCACCGATACGATTTCTAAAACTCATACGCGTTTTCCATCCTCGCCAAAGTAGTAATACTGTGCCGAAATTTCACTAACTTCAATTCAGTAGTTTCCATATTAAACAATACAGAACGATCTAAAGCAATACTCGTATCTCGTATCGTATGTATACATCGGAAAATTCTCTCTTAGTTCCTGTAATAGACAAGGTAATCTACGGATGGACCTAAAAAAATGAAGTCAAGTTGATTGACTCAGTACTTCCCACACATAACAATGATTTCGTTTTATTGTTTTTCCATTGCATGAAGCTATAGTCTGAAATCCCCTTGCAACCAAATAATCCAATTTCACCCCCACCCAAAAAGACGCAGAAAATGATCAGGAACCTCTAAAACGCTTAAAAACGAAGTTTGGGCTGTTTTTATATTTTTAGTTTTTTTATTATTTCTGCGTCGCCACTGACATGATTTATCAAAACCATATGCGTTTTCCATCTTCGCCATGGTAGTAATGCTGTTTCAAAATTTCATTAAAATCAATTCAACAGTTTCCTCGTTACAACGATCTCACACAATACTCTCGTATGTTTACATCAGAAAAAATTCTAAGTCCTTTGCTTTCTGTAATAGGCAAGGCAATGTTCAGGTGGGCCTAAAAAGGTGATTTATGTCGCTAGGTCTTCCTTCACAGGTCAGCGGACAACCTATTATTAATACAGCAAACTTTTCAGTTTTTCAACCCCCCACCCCCCAACCACCCGAATTTCACCCCCACTCAAAAAAACTCAGTAAATGATCAGGAACCTCTAAAACGCTTAAAAACGAAGTTTGAGCTGTTTTTATATTTTTAGTTTTTTTTTATTGTTTCTGCGCCGCCACTGGCACGATTTATAAAAACCATACGCATTTTCCATCCTTGCCACGGTAGTAATACTGTGTCAAAATTTCATTAAAATCAATTGAACAGTTTCGTCGTTACATAATATAGAACGATCTAAAGCAATACTCGTATGTATACATCGGAAAAAATTCAGTCCTTTAGTTTCTGTAATAGGCATAAGGCAATGTTCGGATAGACCTAAAAAAGTTATTTATGTCGCTAGGTCTTCCTTCACAGGTCAGTGGGTAGTCTATTATGAATACAACAAATTTTTCAATTTTACAACCCCCCACCCCCCAACCACCCCAATTTCACCCCCACCAAAAAAAAGTAGAAAATGATCAGGGACCCCTAAAACGCCTAAAAACGAAGTTTCAGCAATATTTAATTTTTTTGTTTTTTGCTAATCACTCCGCCGCCTATGGACCGATTTTCAAAATTATAGGAACATTACCTACTACGACCCCACAGCATACCGCTGCCCAAATTTCATCACAATCCATGCAGCGGTTACTGAGATTACGAGGGTAGAAAAACGCGACAGACAGACCGACAGACAGACCGACAGACAGACAGACAGACAGACCGACGGAAATGAGTGACGTGGATTTTCGTTAAGTAGACATCATAACATGCCCAAAAAGCGTATTATCTCGAAATCGAAAATTTTCGCGATCACAATACTCCCCTCACCTATCGGTGTGGGAAGTAAAAAGGAATATTTTAAAAATTAAAATACTAACTACTATTTCATACTTATGATCTATATCTAATACAGTTAAAAGTTTCCCCTTCTTATGAAAGGATGGGGCAAAATGATCTGGCCTGTTGGTCTCTGACCAGAGTCATTGAAGTAGCAAAAAAATAGCTGTTTTTGGGTCTTGTTGTACCGAGTGGCCAACCAAGAACGGATGCCGGCAATATCTCGGTAACCGTTAATTATAAGTTCGAGCAAAAAATATCATTAGGTAAATCGGCGAAGAAAAATCACTGGAAATTATTTTGAAGTTTCGCAAGGAGCCGCTAGGGGGCGTACTGTTACGATCAATCAGAAAAAAGGTTTTTTCTCTAAAAACATGCAAATAAAGGTATATTATAAATATTAGCGTCATGTAGATTGAAAATTGAAAAAAAATCATGATTTTTGTTTATTATTGTTTTTGATAGAACTTGTCATTTTTACTTCCCATACCGATAGGTGAGGGGAGTACCTATTGTGATCAGGAAAAGTTTCGATTTTGAAATAATACGCTTTTTGAGCGTTTCGTGTCTTTCGTGATGTCTACATAAAGAAAATCCATGTCACCCATTTCCGTCGGTCTGTCTGTCTGTCTGCCTGTTGGCGTTTTTCTAACGTCGTAATCTCAGTAGCCGCTGCATGCATTGTAATGAAATTTGGGTATTGATATGCTGTGGGGTCTTAGTAGGCATTGTTCCTATAATTTTCAAAATCGGTGCATGGACGGCGGAGTAATTAGTAAAAAAACAAAAAAATTCAGATATTCCTCAAACTTCGTTTTTTGGCGTTTTAGGGGTTCCTGATCATTTTCTACTTTTCTTGGGTGAGGGTGAAATTGGGGTGGTTGGGGGATGGGGGGTTGTAAAACTGAAAAATTTGTTGTATTCATAACAGACTATCCATTGATCTGTGAAAGAAAGACTTAGCGGCTTGATACACTTTTTTAGGTCCAACCGAACATTGCCTTGCTTATTATAGAAACCAAGGGAATTTGCTGATGTATACATACGAGTATTGATTTAGATTGTTTTGTATTGTGTATTTTGGAAATTATTAAATTGATTTTAATGAACTTTTGTCACAGTATTAATATCGTCATGAGGATGGAAAACGGCTATGGGTTTTAGAAATACTGTCAGTGGCGGCGCAGCAATAATAGAAAAACTAAACTATACTGTATTCACAGCCAAGCCAGACCAAATGAAAATAAGCCCGCGTGCGTGATCGGCTCATGTCGGTAGGGTCCCTAATAGGCCAGTACACTATGTGTGAATTGTATGTTATAATCCGGCAAGTAAGAATCCCCAAGAATGTCTGGAAATCCGATCCAAACATGCGATGTCAAGTGTTTATTGCCTAAATTATCATTTCAAACTGCCAACTGGCTACTTTTAAGTTGCAATGGGTTAATGGGGCAACTCTTTTAAATAGTAATATAAAATTCCATAATTGCACTGGACTATAGCTGACGCGTTCACAGATGGCAGCGGACAGTAACCAGGCTAATGCTGCATGCGACTGTTTATGTGCAGTCTATCTTGGGATTGAATATACTGTAGTTTATGTTTTCTTTCTGATTTTCTTTTGATTTCTTATGAATTACAATTGATTGTTTCTCATATACAATTATTGATGCTTTCTGAAATCACTGTGATCCTTTCTAATTTTCAATTGACTGTTCTGATTTTCATTTGATTATTCTGATTTGCATATGATGCTATGTGATTTGCAACTGGACAAGGTGTAGTATTATCAACTAGGCACATTTTATAACCATTTATTGTTATCTAACAGCTGGAGAATTGTGGCAGACCTGCAATCATAACCAAAGACCTGAGCCTGGTGATATACGGTAGAGACGCTAGGACCGGCCCTAGGTCCCTGAAACATCTGTTTTCTGGCAGTTACAGGAACGCGGAGGCAAACCGTTTGTCTGGAGTTTATGAGTTGCTTCTTCGTCGAGCTAGTGAAGCAGGTAGTCCAGGTAGATTCCCTTTAGTGTCCTCTCCCTGACCCCAGATTTAAATTTTAGTTTGTTTACTTTCTGTTGCTGCAAAAAATGTAGAGACTAGCTCTGCCTAATCGTATTCAAGTGAGTATTATGGTACTAAGATATGTGCCATTTTGAGATTTAGTCGTCTTATCTGGGTGAGTTTTGTTTTCGACATTTAAATCGATTATTTTATAAAATATCAGAAATCTGAGTGAACTTTATTAGATAAAAAAGGGGGGTTATCAAATGGTTGGGCTCTATGTTTTTGGAAGAACTAACTTCACAAAGCTGATGTGTAAAATATTGATTAAAGACGTCTTCGCCTTATGACCTTCATATATTAAAAAAAAATAGCTTGTTTGAAGGAGTACTTTACGATAAATCAAAAAAAGTCCCGAACATTGAGACCATCCTCTATGTTCAAAATATTACACACTTGAATAAGATAATATAGTTCGCAGATTAATTTCTGTACAAAATTGCTTCTTATTATTTTTAGCGATATGATTTTCTCCCCTCTCTACTTAGATTTAGTTAACATAATATGTAAGCTTACTTTATCATACTTCGTTTGATAGAATATAGAATTAGTCTCAAACATGAAAAGTAGTTAGAACGATTCGAGCAAAAATTGGAAAAATGAAAAAACTGATACTATACACTCCGGATTTGAAATTGATGTCCTCAAACGTCACTATACGAGTTTTCGTCCTGATACGAAGCCAGATAACGATTTTAAATATTTAGTGTGAATTTGAAGATCTGGGGATCTGAACATTTTTGATTTCCTTTACCTGAGGCTGAAACTCTAAACAATGACCGGATTTGGAATTGGCTTCCTCAAACTAGACACCATACGAGATTCCGTCGTGATAGGAATCCAGATAACGATTTTAGATATTTAGGGTGAATCTGAGGGTCTGCAAAGTTTTGATCTTCTTTACGTAAGGCTAAAATTCAAAACAACGGCCGGATTTGAAATTAACACCCTCAAACTATTCACAATACGAGTTTTCTTCCTGATAGGAAGCCAGATAACGATATTGGATATTTACTCCTATACATAACATTTGGTGGAAACTTGCCCATACTGGAAAAACTTTACAAAGTCTGATTTCATTTTATTGATAACTAGAAGTCACTATCATATGTAATAAATAGCACAAGTAAACAATCAACAGGTATTTTAAGGCTCCTATGTCAATTGAATAGCTTGATGGCTAAACTTCGCCTATTTGTAAAATTTTACAAATAAAGTCCTTTTATTATTATTATTATTAATTACAAAACGCAAACTGGTCAGAATCAGGAAGCTATTGTTTTTACTGGTTAGTGACGTGACGTCATGGATTTGGCGATAAATGTATGTAGATTTAAAAAAATACGAAGCAATTTTAGTAAATTAATGCAAAATTATTTAGAGCATATAGTGTAACGTTTTGTTTAAGACCAAAAACAAAGAAATGCCCATTTTGTTGACATCTAGGCGAGACAGCAGAACTGTTTATTTTTTCAAAATGTTGATATCGGTCTATATCTATTATAGTCGGTGATCGTATTCCAAAGAGATTTAAAAAACACGCTAAAGAAACGGCCAACTATTTGGCCTTTCAGCCTTCAAATAGTAACAACAAGCTACCTTATACATATGTTCTCTTCCTTCCTGATTCAGGAGTCCAAAGGCGCCAGCGAAGGGTTCTAGACACTAGCTCCACCTACGTAAGAGGCGAGGAAAACCTCCACGGCTGGAGACCGAGAGGTGATTCCCTCATCTTCGATCACCAGTGGGAGTTGGAGAAGTTGACGCGATTGGAGGAGGTCGAGAAGGTTCGGCATACTTTGCTGTTGAGGGAAAGGCTCGGCTTAGACAGAACGCTCAACTATAACCGGTACCATTTGGACTACACGAAGAACGAAAAGGAGGTCTGCAACATGGTGGCTAAGAATAATAATATTAATGCCAATGGTAAGAAATGTCTCATTTTATCACTAAACTTCATAGCATCTTATACACACTTATCATATCATACTTTACATACTTTGCTTGTGGTATGCACAATAAATTGACAAATAAATGTAGAACAACTCACTGTTGAAGATGCACTCTGTGCATAAGTATAGTTCATGCAGTAAGGGCTGTATTCATAGTTGATCGTTAAAGATCTCTTAATAGTTGAGTGTCGAATGAATGAATGAATAAGGACCAGAGGCTATCCAGCACGGAATGTGGCTGGTGCATAGGCCACACGATGGGCCCTTTAGCGCCTCTATCCGCGCTAGTTCCTAAGACCTGCCCTTTTGGCAAAGGCAAGTACATTCTTAGGTCCTATCCGTTTTATCTCTATTGGTTCCAAGGTTCTTGAGCCCAGCATAGTCTGCCTGTCATAACCCAGGGTTTCACAGCGGCACAAGATGTGTGCCGAGGATTCTTCCTCTTCACCACACCACGTGCATGTTGAGTCGTTGACCACCCTCATCACAGACAAGTGACGCCTGAAGGTGTTGTGACCCGTTAATAGGCCTACTAGCAATCTCAAGTTACTCCTATCCAGAGAGAGACAAAATCGTCCTATTCTCTCTGCAGGCCCTGCTAATAGCTCGCGAGCCTGACGGAGATGACCAGAGATGTCGTTCCATCTCAGAGAGTGTTGATTCTGGATCCACTCTCCAGTTGTTTTCCTAATCAAGTTTGCAGACAGTCCTAAGGCTGGTTCCGGGCCCACAAAACTGTTGCCGGATCCCATCTAGCTAGATGATCCGCCATTTCGTTACCCTTTATCCCAGCGTGCCCAGGTACATACATCAGTGATACCTTGTGTTTAGCTGAGATGTCGTCAAGAGCCCTCCAGCACTCCAGGACCAGTCCCGACGTTATTTTCCAAGCACTCAGTGCTTTGATGGCTGCCTGACTGTCACAGCAGATAGTAATCCGCCTCCTAGACCCGTCAATTTCCCGAATACGATTTACACAAGCAAGTATCGCATAGACCTCAGCCTGGAATACTGTGGTGTGCCCCCCAAGAGGGAATGAAAGTCTTGTATGGGGTCCGTAGACTCCCGAGCCCGAGCCCTCTCTAGCGAGTGATCCGTCTGTGTACCAGACCTGTCCTCCTCCTTCGATGAGCTGTCTTTCCCTAGACTCCCACTCTTCCCTTGACGGAAACACCACCGTAAATTTGCGATTGAAGCAATGCGTAGGAGAAACTATATCGCTCTCTTGAGTATGGTTTTGTGTTTCGGCAGCTACTTGGGCCCTTGAGCGTCCCTCACGTGAAGCTCACTTGATTAATACTCAAGTAACCAAATGTCAACATGTCAACAGTGTCAACTTGACGTTTCGTTGTCAGTTTCTGTCACATTCGGAAAAATGTTCGGCACAAAACACGAAATACACAACACAGAGATAACAGAAAACATCAAAAATGCTTAGGCATGGGCATAACAAATAGATTAATTTATATTTGAAATATGTTTTCTATTGTTTAGCGCTGTTATCTTATATGTCTAGGAAACAGATACACAAGGAAGGACACACTTGAGGTTCTCTGAAAGGTTCCCTTGAGTATTACTCAATGGTAACACCCTGAAAACTGTCAAATGTCTTTTGAAAAAGACTGTATATTGTTTTTGTTTCAGCAACTGTCGACAACTCATACGACTACTCAGACCGTGAAAAGCAACTGCTTTTGAAATGCGTGAAGCTGATTCAAGGCCGCCATCGAGGTGGAGACACCGCTGCGAACAATAACAATAAGGATAACGAGTTAGCCAGCCCTTCAGAAGAGATCACAGAGATGAGCACTAGCCTCATGTCCAGCATTATGTCCAATAACTCTATGGAATTATGTTCTCCCGAAAGGTCAGTTATATATTTGTTTTAATGATGGATAAGCCCCCTATGTTGAATGTACAGGGTGTCCCATTTTGGGCACTTTTACGGGGTATCTCGGCTATTTTTTGTTCCGGTTTTCGCGACAGTGTGCTACTTTTTTGTGAAACTAAAGACGCCGTCAACAAAATTATCATGGCCCTCTTGGTTTTTGAGATACAGGGTGAAATCGAAAACTATCGATTTCAAATATAATGTTGTTTGGTATTAAGTAATGTAATAATGGACTAAGTACCTAATAGTTATTGAACATTATCGCAAATAGTGGTTAATAGCGTATAAAATACAATTAAATAATTGAATTTATTGGCTCTTTTCGAAATGATACAAAAAAGCTAATAGGTTACTCGTTTTACTATTTCAGAAAAGTGTCACAGCTTAAAATATTGCAACATGAAACTTTAGTTATCTGCCATATATTGAAATGTGACCATGTTGAATTGAAATAATTGCCACTAAATCACTTACCTCGCTTCTAAAAAAAGACAAAAAACTAAATAATACAGTTTTATCACAAAAAAAAACATTCACGCTGGCTGCTCTAACTTGAAATGTGACGTTGTTCTGTTAGCTGGCATATGCTTCTCCTTCGAGAGTTGAAACAAAACTGAGTGTCACCACAGCATAATAAACAACCAGCACAATAACTCAAGTTGGCGGAAATTACACGCGTATCCCCACTTTTGGATGATTTTTTGTAGGGACGGTAACAGTACTTCGATACTTGTACTTCTGTACTAATATCGACTATTTTTATCTTAGATACTGTTTGAGCGATCCCAGGCTGGTATCGCTACTTTTGTATCGAAAATAATTATATAATTATTGAGGGGTGTAATCAATTGCACAAAATTCTCTGTACGAACCAAACGCGCCTATGAGGCTAAAAAATATCGAGTTGGTACCGGTATCGATATTTTCATTTTCGCATCTCTACCCAAACTTCACAGCCGTAAAATCATCCATAACTCCTCCCAAGGTCAAATTTTGTGGGAACCATTTTTATATAGGAAATCCTCAGAGATATTATGCTGGTTGTTTATTATGCTGTGGTATCACTTTGAAAAGCGTCGCTGACTTTGGCCCTGTGGAAAAACGACACGTATCGCCATCTCGCGCAACGTAGCGTAAGTTTAGATGAATGGAATCTCTTTCCGTGAAAGAACATATTATAATTTTTTTTTAGTTGTGACGGTTTTCATCCAGATGAGCGATGTGCAAAATAAACCATAAGTAAAGGTGAAAAACACAAAAACTGTTTTGCCCACAGAGTTAACATCTCTAGAGGGAGCCTAATTTGAATATTGGCCAGCCAACATCTATAGCGCTATTGCCACTCTTCTTCGTCCGCTTTCAGGTTCTTCAAAATCTGGCAGTTTCCGCAGTTTGAAGACAGAGTATTTAACTGGGTATTTAACTATACATTCCAATATACTTGCAATATAACTGATTTGCGTGAAGACAATTTGTATTGATTTAATGAAATCTCAAAAATGGTAAATTTCATAGGGGAATGTCGCAATAACTTCTAATATGTCGTAAATCTGGCAACCTACAATCGGCGTGCCCTAAAGCTGTCATGTGGCTGTCATTGTAGTTGTGGTTATTGCGTGTGTCGAGATTTTTGTGATTTTAGTGTATATTTGACTGACTTTGTGACTACTTGTGGTGTGAATTAAATTATTTATGAACAATATTGTCATAATTGCATGATGAGACAACATAAAAGGTGCATAGTTTGCTGTAATAGCGACGAATCGGTGAACACTTCTTATCATAGGTGAGTGTAGTTTTTGTTTTAGTTTTCAGTAGCGTAATATATGGGGATAACTGGGAACAAAAGTAACTTCACTCCAGTTTGAGGAATAATAATTGTTGTTTAATGTATGTTTTGTGCACGCATTACATTCATGTCTATCAAAATGAATTTTCCAAATTCCATTTTTTAAACTACTTGAGGACGTGAAATGCAAAAATGTATGCCACATTTACTTACAGAAAATCTATGTATGAAAATTTTATAGAACTGGATATTACCTAATGCAATTATTATATTTTATCGCTGAAGTAAAAACACGATGCAGCCATTTTTCCAACAGGCTACCTTTCAGAACACTGTTAGATATGTTTTGAAAAACACTTCATGATAATAATAAATTATCAACTGTTACAATCAAATTATAATAAGAGTAACTCTCTAAGTATAGCTAAATACTAATACAACTTATTGGTATCAGTTTGTAACATCACAGTAATAATTGAATCTATTAATGAACATCCAATTTTAATATAAAGTCGCACGCTACTGGTAATGCCCTTAAGCTGTCAAAATTTCCGTTACATGTTGGCTAGTCAGCGACCTGTGCATTTTGTTGTTTACACTCCCTCTAAGATGTTAACTCTGTGGTTTTGCCCTATTTATAAACTTCCGCTTGTCAGCACTTTTTTGGAATAGCTTGCATATCATTATTATGTTTGTCTAGGTCTGCCGCTCTTCCTGGGGAATGCGCCTCATTCCCACAAATTCCCATCGCACCTATGGGTCCCAGAGATCCCGAATTGGTTCTCTACGTACCCGACATGGAAGAGATAAGAATTTCTCCCGTCATAGCGCGCAAAGGATATCTGAACGTTTTAGATCACAAGACGCACGGATGGAAAAAGAGATGGGTGGTAAGTAAACTGTCAACAAATGTTGTGTTTGGCTTTGATATTTTGAGAATTCAGCCGACCATACTGACCAAGTTATTCGTAGAATTATAAATGGGTAAGGAAATAGACACACAAAAAAGTTCATTTGAAAACTTCTCTCTCAGGAGTGTCGAGTAATAGCTTGCTTTAAGGTATGTCGAAATCCTTTATTTTTACGTTTGATTTTTAAAATCCGTCGATTTTTTATAAAAAATTAGAAAAATGTGGATGTATTTTAATTTGTTCGAAAACACACTTTTTATTGCAATAAATGTTCAAAATTTTGCCAGTTATTGGCCAAGCTGTGATATACCTAGGCGATTCTCAAACTCCTGACGGACAATTGCAAAAATATTGAAAACGATTCTAATTGACATCTTCATTTAATCTTCTACAGGCTGTTCGTCGACCTTACGTGTTCATCTTCAGGGACGAGAAAGATCCGGTTGAAAGGGCTTTGATCAACCTAGCAACGGCTCAAGTAGAATACTCCGAAGATCAGTTGTCCGCAGTACGTCTACCCAACACGTTCAGCGTAGTCAGCAAACATAGGGGATACCTCTTGCAGACATTACAGGTAAATACAACCTCAGCTTAACCCTTAACTGGTGACACTGAGTCTAGGAGACTCCGCCGTAGCTACGGTACACAAGTTCCCCCACTACAATTAAAGGGTTTTTCTCATAAACAACCAATGTCAAAAAACAAGAATTTTCAGGAGGCGGAAAAACATTTTTATAAGCTCTGTGACATTGGTTGTTTTTACACACAATTGCAATTAATGTAGTGATTCAAATTCAATAACAATGGCATCAAATACAATGCATTTTACTCCACTGTTGTAGAAGAGGTTCTTCGAATTCGAAACTGACTGGCATAAACTACCAATGTCTCATGATTTTGGCTGTTCTTGATATAAACGACAATGACAATGGCTGTTTTTGCTAAAACACTGTAACTTGGGCTCACTTTATCCACGGACGTTAGTAGTTTATGCCTTAATAATATTTTCAGCTGATACATATGATGTTTCTATTAACGATGGTGCCAATGTGTGAAATTTGTTAAAATATGACATTGGTTGTTTTTGATAAAAACCTTTCAATTATTTAGGCGACATACCGCTCTATGTACCTTCCTATCATTTAGTAGGCATTAGTCTGTGAACAACAGGTCAAGTGAAGATTTCTCACTTCTAAGCGGAAGAGAACTATTGTAATGAACTCCGCCATTTGGAGTATATCTCTGTATGCTTCAATAAAGGCTATTATTATTAATATTATCCTGTTTTTCCAAGCTTCTCTCGCATAACTGCGGTAGCAACAAATGTTGACGGGCTGTGCCAAGTTAACACCTGAACTATTACTGATCGGATTTTAGGAAAGATTGTACTATATTACAGGTCTTCAGGATTACAGACTTTTGGAATATTTTGTGTAATCTTCGTCGGTCGCTTTTTCTGCTCTCCAGGGAATCAAACTGGACGTAATTTCACTTCTTTATTCCACTACTCAATACAAATTCTCTTAACCTTATCAACAACCATGGGTCAACAAATAATCAGCTGTCTTACTCACGGTCGGTTCCTTTGTGATGACGTGTTGCAAATATCTGACGTCAGCGACGCCATTTTGGGATAGTTCCATTCGCCCTGAGAGGGGCGGAGCAGAAAAAAATGTATAACAGGGCAAAATTAAGAAATAATACACTAAACCTATGCGGTGTCAAAGAAAGGTAAACATTAAAAATTACATAGTTTATGTTGTCCTTAATGTTTACCTCCCATAAAGTACTAGATTTGCGCTGTGATTTATATTATTTTACCCTATACTCATATTCTATGTATATCGCCATGACCCTGCCGTGCCGCCGCTGTTGAAGTCTATCTCTCTCTAACCCAAAATGTCGATGCGCAAAGGGATCGGCGCAGAGCATCCCCAGACCTTGAGTTAAGCTTGATTCAGATGCACACGACATCCGACGATACGAAACTGTTCCTATTGGTTGAAATACTGATATCACTTTGAATATTTCAACCAATAGGAAGTTTCGTACCGTCGTATCGTCGGATGTCGTGTGCATGTGAATTAAGCTTAAGACAGCTGATTGTTTGTCCGAACATCGAACCATCTAGAGAATTCGAGACCTTCAGATGATATTCTAGAACGCCCATCTGTCAGTGCCGAAAATAGGGTACTTGCAGAAAAAAATATTATGTCGTTTACACGTTCCTTAGAGCCTAGTAAACATGACAAAAATCACTTGTTTGGTTTTTTGGAATCGGCTGTGATATTCCAAAAATTATTTCAAATGCCGGAAAATGCCGCGCAAGCAACCTCTGATGTCAGTGATATCCTATAGTGATGGGATGTAAAGTATTGATATTCGATATCGATAGCCAGTGCTAACCTAACATTTTGACATTGATCATTATAACCACAAAACACAGTCACACACAAAAGTACAAAAGTCAAAAGAATAAAAGTTAGGCTAGATTACTAAATCACTTTGTAGGGATGGGCTTGAATTCGATTCTATCTTTGGATCCATTCATAATGGGATGCGCCGAAATAAAATGACGGTTTCGATTAGTTGCGAATCTCGGTCACAAACAGGATGAACTGTGATACCTATCAGATATAAAAATGTATTGCAACGAAAATGCTAGTGGGTTAATTGCCTGTTTCAAATATGTTTAAGTATAAATAAATTGAGTCGCATTGTTAAAGAATTCAGATCATCTCTAGTTTGCAGTTGAATTTCACTGACCTGCGCTGTAGCAGTATCGATTGTCGATACCGATAAGATACCTGTGACTTCAGCCCTTGTTTTAAGTCACGTGGAAAAATTTGAATATATCCTTATATTATTTTGCAAATATCTTTTTTTGGCCGTCAGTAAAATCATGTTTTTTGTTTCCTACTGCTTCTTGATATGGTTTTCTTTACGCAATGTATACTCCCGAGACGATTTCACGACCTCTACAAGTACCCTATTCCAGATGATTCGATGACGTTTACACATCAAAGATCTAACCTATCTAACATTAGATCATACATGATAACTAAAGGGGCTTCTAAACGGGCAATACTTATACTGCAATATTTGGCTATATTCCTGGTAACTATAGCCCGGCCATGACGACAACATTTTATTGCAGCATATGGCTCTGCAATAGTATAGCCCAAAAATTTGCTCAGAGACGGGCTATATAGTCGGGCAACAATGGCTGACGCAGTGGCTTATATTGTTTTGAACAAAACATTAAATAAAAAAGAAAGAAGACAGTGAATTCGACTTTATCTCAATAGGCGTGAAACTTTAGATAACTTGAGTTTAGAAATAAGTCTTGATAATATGCTATTTAAAAACTTTTCAACAATTTCAAAGAGAGTCTTTCAAAGGAAATTGAACCTTAAATAAAAAGAAATGATAGACACATGAAAAAATCAATACCTGTTAGTACAAGACTGGCGGTTTTTAGCAACTAGAGAGATGTATATATAATCGGTCCAGCCAAGAACAGAGTTGTAATTCTTGAGGTCCTATGGGGACTATATCATTCATTCAAAACCTTTTTTGTACGTTATCTCCGAAACCTCGCCCTTAACTTTTTGATTTCAAATATAGCACCTATTTAAAATCTTATGGAACCTTTGATGTTATACGCAAACTTATTCAATTTAATTTATTTGTATCAATGAGTTACAAAAATGTCTACCACGTAAAATCATATAAATAAAATAAGAATTTATTTGACAATATTGTTGCAAAAAACGAAAAAACAAAAACCAACTAGGTTTTTAGGGATACTGAATGATCTATCATGCCAAGCTTTCTTCTATTCTTTTTTATTACGAAAGTATTACGCCTCAAACATATTGTTATTTTATTTATTTTATTTTTATGACTTCACGACAAAATAGGTTTGTGTATGAAATAAAGGACACTACAAGATGTTAAATAAAATAATGACTTCACTTATGCAGGAAAAGCTGTGGGGTGCTACTTTAAAAAAGAAGTTGAAAAAGTTTTGAAAGCATGGTATGATAGACCCTATTCTACTTTCAAAAATACCACTCAGTTTTTGTTTGAACTTTTTTTGTTACAATATGAAGTGTCAAGGAAATTCTGGGAACTTTCACATTCCATAACTCAGGATGTAAGTGTATTTCATTGATAATCAATAATCCTCTCGTTGGTCCAAGTATTAGCCATTTTCCTACCAAAATGTTCAATATCAACAATAAACAAACACCAAAATAGAGTAATATTGCCGATGTTTTCGGTAGCCAAGCGATCGTCCAGCCATGTGCCGGCAACACATAAAAATATATCGGCAATGCCGAATATATGTGGCTATATGGCCAGGCCATACAAGAAATGTTGCTCAGTCTGGCCGTGGTTGCCGAGAATGTTGCCGGCTCACTATTGCAGCCACACATTCCAGTAAAAGTTTTGCCCGGTTAGAAGCCCCATTAGAAACAATACATCAATACCACATTATGGTACAATGTTACAATATGTATATTTTTGTGTGACAGGAAAAAGACGTCCACGACTGGTTGTACGCCATCAACCCTCTGCTGGCAGGCCAGATCAGATCGAAATCGGCTCGTCGCAATCCGCAACATCAGAACACGGTCACCAACGCCACCACCAAAGAGGTCACGGTCGATCTCAAATGAGATTTGATCACCATGGAGTCCGTGCTGGTCTATTAGTAAGCTTCAATGTACTGTCGTATTACTCATCATCGTATTTTAAACCACCAGGGCTGTGATTCGTTCTATGCAGCGCCCCTCTGGGGCTCATGAACGATTGCAGACCGACATATTTGGATTTCATGAAGGTGTTACGGACAACTGAATCCAGGGAAGCCTCGTTGGCGTATTACACCTCTTTTGTCTTTTCAATGTTGTTCATGAAAGATGGCCCAACTAGCAAAGATGGACTATAAGCCGCGAGCAAAAGGATGGTTCAGTTGTAAAGTTGTACTGTTGTTTCATAGACACTAATTTGCTGCTTAAATGCTGTCCAAAATGACATTCTGCTCCCTGTAGCATATACAGGGTGTCCCACGACGATTAAGAGAAGCAATATGTCGGAACTGGGCAGTAGTAGGGAATTATAATTTTGGGGGTGTAAATTAGAGCAAATATAGTATATTTTCTTATTATTATGTCACCCAATGAGGTATTTGTTTTTGGTCACGTGACGTCCGATTCAAAAATTTCAATGGGTCGCCCTGTATATTTGTGACTTTTTGTGTTCCTCCCGATAAAATAATTCCAACAATCTGCACACTTGGGGTCTAAAGTACTTAAAGGACTGTACTACTACCATTATGGTACATGTTATAATCAATGGTAGTGGTACTATCCTTTAAGTACCTGTAGCTCTTGAATTAATCACTTCAGACCCCAAGTGTGCTGGTTTGTTGGAATCTTTTATCGGGAGGAACATAAAAAGTCACAAATATACAGGGTGTCCCATTAAAAATTTTGAATTAGACGTCACGTGACCAAAAACAAATACCTCATTGGGTGACACAATAATAAGAAAAGATACTATATTTGCTCTAATTTACACCCCCAAAATTATAATTCGCTCCTACTCCCTAGTTGCGATATATTGCTTGTCTTAATCGTCGTGGGAGGGTGTCCCCTGTATTTGTTTTTTAACGAAACGTTTAGAACGCAGGTTTATACAACATAATATTATGCGATAAATTTGAAACTGTCGTATAAACGCTTATTGTAGCATTTCTACAACAGATCACCTGCCTGGTCAGTGCGTACTTTTTTTGACGAATCCTTTTTTTCCTTGTCAACAATAAAATAGGTATTGCTGTCAATGAACATAACTGATGAAAAACCTAAATAAGATTCTTGTGACGTTTAAGTAAAAAACGGAAACCCCTAATCGTATGGCAGTATCATATTTGAATCTAAGTCTCACCCTATGCTCTAGCTAAATTTGTATTGATTGTGTCACGTGTTTTTGGAATATTTTTTGATTTTATTCGTTGCTATGGCTTAGAGATTTGGATATATTAAGATATGAAACATTTCAAGGACATTTTAGCGGATGCAACTCGTAAGGTAATAGCAGCTGTATTAATGCTAGAACTTGAACATTTAACCTGGTATCAACCTAGGGATTGCGATGTGTTAGATGTTGTCTTACTCCCTCTATATGAGCCCTTTTCTTGCGGTGAAGCTTGGTCAGTATTATTCAACGAAATCACATTTCCAAAACCTTAAAACTCTTCAATACTTGAAAGGGTGTACTGCGTTAACAAGCATTGACTTCCCTGCTTAGTCTAATGTGTAGTAGAGAGATAACAAATTACATAATTGTTAGAATTACATAACGTGTGGTAATTGGTATACTGTCATACCTGATATGGACCCTTGCTATTTGTAGGTTGGTTAAGCTTCTTTGGCGATGATTTGTTCCAAAAAATGGCTTCAATATCTCTCTTCTACACATTAAATTAATTGTTGAGTTAAGACAATTTGATAGTTCGTTATGTCTTTGTGAAATCCAAACTTAGTGTTATATTTTTTGTATAAAAAATGAGATAAATGGCATTTTTGAAGAGTGATCCCGAGACATTGAAGGTTGTGACTCATTTTATTTGGAAGAAGAATGTCCATATTTTGAGAAGTTTTGTAATTTTGTCGTTAGAATTGTTTTAATGTTAAATAACTGACTTCTTGGAACAACGGGTAAGTAACAAAACAAGTGGTGTTAACATGATCATACAGTGTCCGGATATGCGACCGATAACGTTTGACAGGTGATAGATCTCACATTTTCATGAACATTGGGATAGGAACGTACCCTTAAAATCCTTTAATTTTCCAGATACAGGGTGTCAAAGTTTTACTTTTATTTTCGTTTTTTCTCATTTATTCCGCAATAAAATGGCACATCGATCTAAAATTACGTATCAGAGGGTTTTTTTTAAGGCGAGAGATCCAAATTCAACCACGGTTTTCTATCATGAATAGGGGGCGCCACCTAGTGCATATTGAACTCATTTAAATTATCAACATTTTTTTCCGGTTTGGTGCATCGATGTGAGTATCAAAAAAATCGTTTCCTCAATATGTTTTTACGGGAAAAAGGTATATTTTGTTTTTTAAGTACCTAGAGGCACAGGTACAGGTTTTCGAGATAATATTCATTGAAATTTTCAATGCGACTGAATTATCGGTATTTCCGCACCAATGAATACAGGGGTCACACTTTTAAATACCATTAACGAAGTATCTTAAACTTCAACGCCACCTATTTTAAAATTAGATATCTTTAAAACATGTTTTTTGATCTAATATTATTCGTTCGAGAAAACCGATAATTCTTTCACATTTTACACTAATTGGGGTGCCCGGGAAATTTCAATAAAGGTTGTCTCGAAAACGGTTACCCCTAGCGACTTGAACAAAGTATACCTTTTTTACGAAAAACATATTGCTGAAACAATTTTTTTTAATATTCACATTGATGCGCCAAACCAGAAAAAGTTTTGTGGATTTAAAAGAGTTCGATCTGCCGTAGGTGGCGCCCTCTATTCATGGTAGCAAAACCGTGGTCGAATTTGGCTTTCTCTCCTTAAAAAACCACCCAATACGTAATTTTAGATTGTTGTGCCATTTTATTGTGGAATATTTGAGAAAAAACGAAAACAAAAGTAATACTTTGACACCCTGTATCTTGAAAGCATTTTAAGGTTTCCTATCTCAATGTTCATAAAAATGTGACGTCTATTACCTATCAAGCGCTGTCGGTCGAATATTTGAATACCCTGTAGATTATTTAGGAATGCATTCCTCTAGTCGTGTGTTTGGAAAAAGACTGTCATATCTCAAAATTTTCACTTTTAGAGGTTTTTGGTTTAACCATCTTGAAATAATGCATAACTTCTTATGTAAGCGTCATAAACCTACCTCGCTTCTTTACCTATAGATGGCGCCATATAAAAACGTCATATCTTCATTTCGTGACGCACCGTTAAAGCAAGACAGTAATATGTCAGTTATATTACAACCATAGATAACCGCCGAACAGGAAGGCATCACAAAATGAAATAAACATACTTTACGTGGCAGTTCTTTGGTGCAAAAGTGTCATACTCTGAAATAGTATAGTTCAGCAGATAATAAAATTTGACGAAGGCTGTCACAACTCAAAAAAAAATATATAAAAAATACAATTGTGGACTCGTTCCGAAGACACAAAATACTCGAACTCTGGGCATGTAAAGACATTGTGTCACTATACTCATTAACTCATACTTAAACCTTTTACTAATTGTTGATTCGAAAATAATTGCAGGGTCAGTTTCATAAAACTTTAACGAGCTCTCCTGAAAATACACATTTTTTGAGATATAAGTCTTTTTCCAAACAGATGATATAGATTATCTATGGCCAGTACTAACATGGTCATTGTGCTTCGTAATAAAGAGCTAAATGCGGAAGAGGCAGGAGTTTTACAGCTGAAGGAAATATCATAGTTAAAAGCCTGTTTCGATCCAAAATGTTCCTTACAAAATCAAACTTTCAATTCAGAGCTTTGTATTAACAATACTAGCATTGTTTAGAAGTCTTTATTTGATGTAGCGTAGATGGCTTATGGAGTATTTAGTAAAACAAAATGGACATTCTCCTTTCAATGTTGGCATGCGGATTCCATATTTCTTTTTTATACGCTATAAAGGGTAATAAGTTATTACAAGTGATTGATTTTCTAGTCAGTTTTGTTCATAAGCGTAGATTTATTTGGTATCTAGTTTTACTGATATGAAAGTGATATTTGGAAACGTATAGAATTTTAGAAAAAATGATATATCTGACAAAGGCTAGAATTATGGTGAGAATGGTGACCATAAAATGTAAGAATATCAGTTTCTAGATTTGATCGATGCTAACTTCCAAATCTTGACTCTTACATTCTTTCGTGGGGTGGTCAAAGATGTGAGATAGTTGTTGAATCCATTTAAGTATTAATCCCAAGTTTTTTGGAAAGATCTCAATGTTTTCAGAGATGTTAAAGGATGCTTATATTTATCATTGTAATGAAGATATATGTACCAATTTAAAAATTCACCTATTAAAAAAATCTTCTCTTAACGATAGGGCCTCATTTTTTAAAGTGCAATATCCGTACTATTATTATGACGTCGTGTAACATAACGATTCCTTTTTTGTTTGTTTTCTGGCACAGTAAGTGTTGATGTACAGGGTGTTTAACTTATACTTTTTATATTATATTATTATACAGTGGGTCAAAGATTGGAATTTTTATCTTTGATTGTAGTTGCCAGGTGTTGGTAAACTAGCAGTTAAAAGCGCAAAAAGTTACAATGCAGTAAAATGCGAATCAATTATTTAGTTTGTTAATAATGGTTTTTTGCCTTTTAACTCGTTATATAGACCATAAAGTTCAGTAGCCAGGACTTCCACGACGTTAATTTATTTCGTCCTCTTTATTTTTATTCCTCCATATTTCTTCAAATGTCTTTTGATAAAAAAATGAGTTGGAATTTTTGATAGATCTAAAATGCAACAGATTTAGCTTAATATATCTATGGACAAAAATCAATAGTTTTTGAGATTTTTCAATTTTAAGGGAATTCTAATAACTATATAATATAATCTGACATTTTTGTCTGAATAATAAAAAAACTGAGTTAAAAATCAGCAACATGTTCACTTATTTTAGTTCAATACGCTTACACTAATTCAATAGCTTCACAAATAGATGAAAAGGGAAGATACTTGAAAATAAAAATACAATATTTAACTTCAGTTTTTGTTTCAACAGAATCATATTTAGCTCAAGATATTGCAAAGCCACTGGGCATACAATTACAAACCACTGAAAAAAGTAATCTCAGCTTCTCAAAAAGGTATAAATGTTGAATTGAAACTTAGTCTAGTGGTTGGGTCATCGACCTCGTATTATCCTTATGGTGATAAATTTTTTTCTGGAGGGTAGCGAAAATAATTAGAGGGGCTGAAGCACCTAGCTCAAGCCCCTCCTCTCATTATACAGGGTGTTAAACATCCGGCAAAAATTTGAAGGGTGATGATTTTTGCAAAACCACTACATTTCAAAGACTCAGTCTCCTGAAATTCTGGCTATGCTCTTGAATGTAGGTTTTCAAGTAGATATTTATACCTCTTTGAGAAACTGAGATCATGGGCAAGTTTTTCCAGTGGTTTTAATGGAATATTTTTGAGATAGATATGATTCTTTTGAAATGAAAATGAGAATTATTTTATTTTTTCAATATCCGTTTTTTTTCAACTATAGTACCATCTCACTTATTTATGATGGTACTGAATTAGTGTAAGTGTATTATACAGAAATAAGTGAAGATGTTTATGATTTTTAACGCATCTTTTTCATTATTTAGACAAAAATGTCACATTTTGGGTAATTATTAGAATTACCTTAAAATTGAAAAATCTCAAAAATTATTGATTTTTGTCCCTACATATATTAAGCTAATTTTGTTGCATTTTAGCTCTACTACATTCATTGATAGAAATACGTCGAATTACATTGAACTCGGTTGTATATTTCGGCAATTTTACTGTACTATTTCTTGGTCAGTCTGGCTCTATTAAAGATTCAGTCGTACCAAGATGAATATTTTAGAGTCATTCAAATTCAATTGAATAAAAACTATGCAAAATATGGGGTTTAAGGAAAGCTGTAAACAAAGATAAAATATCTGGTTTTTCACCCACCTGTTCGCCATTATTTCTTGCCTTTTTTATGTTTTGTAATCTACCATTCACTTCATTCCGCCTGTGTATTTCGTAGTTTTGTCAAGTAAACATTCCGTTTCCGAGTATTTTTATATTAAGCACAACTTTGTACGAAATCGGATACGTAGATCTGGCATTTGTAAGTGGACTGCTTACATTAATGACCATGTGACTGACTTCGATGTGCATGAGATATAAAGCCATAGGAAAGTTTTAGTTTTTTCAGTACTAACGATACTTTTATTGAGGCATTTTTAAGCTAAAAAATATCAAGACAGGCTATTCTGCGTCATAACATCTTTGAGCTATAATATACAGGGTGTCCCTGAATTTCCTTGACAACGTCATATTCTCGTAACAAAAAAAAAAAGATCAAACGAAAACTGAGTGGAATTTTTGAAGGTGCTATAGAATCTATCACATCATGCCCTTAAAACATTTTTTTACGTCAACTTCTAAAACTCACCCCAACTTTTTTTTCAAATAGCACCTCGTAAGCTTTCCGTTTGCCTACATAAATGACAACCTCTAAAACTCGCCCCAACTTTTTTTTCAAATAGCACCCTATAGGTTTTCCTACATAAATGACATCCCTAATTTTATTTAAAATCTTGTGGTACTTTTGATTCTATACGTAAACTTATTTTTTGCGTGAAATCATAAGCATAGTATAAATAAAATAAGAATTTGACGCAAAAAACGTATAAAAAAGAAAACTAACGTCTTGACGGGTATTTGATACATACTTCCGAAAAACAAGGTCTTTTTGGTTCTTTTTTGTTACGAAAATATTACGCTTCAAAACAAAATCCTTATTTTATTTTACGCTTATAAAATTGGGATAAAAATTGTTAGCGTATCAAATAAAGGCACTACAAGATTTTATATAAAATAATGACCTCATTTATGCAGGAAAAAAGCTGTGGGGTGCTATATGAAAAAAAAGCTGAGGGTGAGTTTTAGGGGTTGCAGTAAAAACATTCGAACGCGTGGTATGATAGGCTATACAATACCCTTGAAAAACCCACTTGGTTTTCCTTTCAAACGTTTTTACGAAAATGAGAGCTATTTGAAAAAAGAATTGGGGTGAGTTATAAGGGTTGAAGTACAAAAAATTGTTTTGAATGGTTTGTGATAGTACTTTCAAAAATTCCACTCAGTTTTCGTTTGAACTTTGTTTTGTTACGAGAATATGACGTATCAAGGAAATTCAGGAACACTGTAGAATTTCAAAACTGGTAGGTTTCAAAACCTCCCATCCTTATGTTCTTTATGTTGTGAAAAAAATAAGGTAAAAATGTGAACTGCCCATCTACCATGCTAATAATACTCCTTCGGTGCAAGCATAGAACCTTGTGGAAGATATACCACCTTCTAGATCAAATGTGCTGTTACCAAACGTTAAGAGGGCCTAGGAGCAACTGATGAGTCATACTGTATTTGATTCTTTAACGTTTGCTATACTTGAATTCATTCCAAAGAAGGGCACTTCATCTAATCGGTGACCCAACCTTAACGCGCCACCTCCAGCCACTTTCTCATCGGCGTGCGGTTGGTTACCTTTCACTTTCCTACCAGTATTCAAACTGAATCTGCCCCTCTGAGCTATCTATAATTCTGCCGCTCATCAAGCCTGTCTAAATGTAAAAGTGAGTTTTCCACTATTTAGGGGTCAGTAACGCACAAGTACATCTGGGATTTTAAACATAAAAATGCTTCTGATATGAAACTGTGACAGCCTGTGACTTTCTAACTCATGCACTTTTCTGTTATTTTGCAAAATGTTGTGTAGTAAGAGCAAATGGTCGTTTTCCCCCTATTAATTGTAGGTGCTTGTTATTTGAAATTTCATATATGTTTATTTTTATAGTAGTTACTTTCTCCCTTTACTATACACATCTGCTATGCTTTATTATAAGCTATGAATGTATAAAAATATGTACTACATACTATTAAACAAGAAATAAGTAGAACAGTTTAGGAAATTTTTAATTTATTATTTATTTAATCGACAAAAATACAATTTTTGTCCTTATTGTATAATTGTATAAGTATTATGAAATAAATAAAACCAGTGACAATTTGTTTCTTTTCTACCATAAAAAATCCTCTAATTCTAGGTTACCTGATAAGATGCCTATGTTCCAGGAAGATTTCTAAATTACTTCTTAGTTTAATTTATATAAGAAATTTGACGCTAAATATTCAACATTTAATTTGAAAGGAAGATTGAAATAATTGCGAAACATGTATATATATACGTATGTACAGAATAATATATGTTCCAGTTTCTGGCAAACAATGACAGTCTTTTGAAATATTTACTCCATTTTAGAACTTGACGCCTTTTGTAACTCTCACAATATAAAAAAATGAAATGAACATACAAAGTACCTGGAAATGTTTAAAAATCTAATTTCCTTAAATCGCAATAGATATAAAAAATAAAGTGATTTATAATTGCTTCTCGTTATTATTAACACATATTTTGAAAATACTATAATACTAATGAAAACGTTGAGAGAACACTCATTTAACAATACAATAGCTCTGGGAAAATTTAAAGGTCAATACATTCACCAACTGAAGAAAAAAAAGAAAACAGCATCTTTGCACGATGTGGCTTCAGTATGTTAGATTTAAGTAAATTTTATATGCGACAATACAAAATACTCTAACTAGAAATACCGCAATATTTTATATCATGTTTCGAAGCTTTTAAATAACATACAAATGTGAAGCCTTGTGCTCGAAATAAAGGGCTTGAGAAAGATACTAAAGAATTCGTTACGTACAGGGTGTCCCATTCTGGGCACTTTTACGGGGTATCTCGGTTATTTTTGAAGATAGAGAGTTGCAATTTTCGCAGCAGTTTTTAATATATTAACCATGGCCTACCGCTACATAATAAAGTAAAAAATGAAAAAATCAAATTTTGAGCGTAATTTTCAAAATAATTCAATACTAACATATATTTTTGAAAAGCTTGAATTACTTCCGATTGACTTCAAAAATAATATACAGGGTGTTCCATTTAAAAAAATATGTTTGCTTCATAAATGAAAAATTATTAGGGTAAGAAAAAATCAAACTACACCAGTGGATTCTACAGAAAAAAAAATTCTATATGACTCTTTTTAAACTTTTCAATAAGATAAAAGACAACCGAGTTACGAGGGTGGTCCCAAAACGATAATTTTCGATTTCACCCTGTATCTCAAAAACCAAGAGGGCCATGATAATTTTCCTGAAGGCATCTTTAGTTTTACAAAAAAGTAGCACTCTGTCGCAAAAACCGCAACTTTATATCTTCAAAGATAACCGAGATACGCCGTAAAAGTGCCCAAAATGGGACACCCTGTACAGTAGTAACCTTAAGTTACCATAGATTGTATTCTTTTACACAATGATATTTTTGCTAGTGTTAGGCACTCTTGCAGTAAACTGCAATAGTAACACTGGGATAACACAACTGAGAGTTGTTCACTTCCAACACTCGGGCTCGTTTTGAGTTTCATCATTATAATCAATGCAGAGCATAATATGCACGAAAAAAAAAGTTTGGTTTAAGAGTTCGAATTGCTACATGAACTTAGTTGAGATACTTCTCATACATACATGCACTTATACTTGACATACTTGTCAAACCCTGTTAAATGCGCTCAGAATACTGAATGTACCCTGATCATAATCTAAATAGAATACAGGGTGTCCTAGAATGTCCTTGATACGTGATATTTTCGTAAAGAAAAACGGTTCAACAAGGAACTGAGTTGTAATTCTCAAGGTACCTATCATAGGGTCTATCATAACATGTATTCAAAGAAAAATTTCTTGTATCATTCCCTAAAACTCACCTCCAACTTTTTTTTCATACAGCACCCCATAGGTTTTCCTCGATAAATAATATTTATGATTATTTAAAATTTCGTGGTACCTTTGATGTTATATGTTCTGCTAAATTTTAAAAATGGATGAAAAAGAAATCTACATGGGTTTTTAGGGGTACTGAAGGACCTCTATCTCATACACGCTTTCGAAAACAAATGTCTTTTTCATCCTTTCTCTTATTACGAAAATATTACGTCCAAAAAAATATGGCACTATAAGATTTTAAATAAAATAATGACCTTATTTATATAGGAAGATCTATGAGGAACTATTTGAAAACAAAAAGTTGGCGGAGAGTTTTCTTTTTTACCCGTCAAACATATTATATTCTGTTTGTCTTATGCTTTTGACTCCACGAAAAAAATAGATTTCTGTATAAAATCAAAGGAACTACAAGATTTAAAATAAAATAGCGGCTTAATTTATGTGGGAAAAACTATGGGGTGCGATGTAAAAAAAATATGCGGGGGTAAGTTTTAAGGGTTGAAGTTAAAAAAAAAGTTTTAAAAGCATTAGACCCCATAGTACTTAAAGCGATGCTATTTACCTCGGCAAAATGTCAGAATGACACAAAACATGACCGCACTCAATTGTTTTTCGGCCGCCATAGATATAGTGGATCGAAGTTTACTTCCACATTTTAGAAACTTTGAAGCTAGATATTTTAAAAACTTTTCAAATCAAGGTAAATGAGCCCTATATTTTTGATAACAAGAGAAAAATATATTTCTTTCCGTGATGCCATTAAAAAAAATAAGACTTTTTACGAAAAAAAAAAACCAACGATTTTTATTATTTTTCGTTTTTTTCTTGTCAAATTCTGGATGTCAAGAAAAACTATAAAACTTTCATATAAAAACTTTTTTCTATCTCTTCAAATGAAAAAGATAGAGGGGTATGAGGAAACACCCGGTACACTATCGCTCAACAAAGCTCATGTAAAAATTCAGGTATCTTAAAAGTACTCCATAAACAGCATATCAGTGCCATTTTTGAAAGTATAGCTAAGTAGTATTTAGCTATATAGCCAACTCTAATCCAGTAGTACACGACATAACAAAGAGATCCGTTCATAAAACCATTTATTCACAAATATGCAAAATAAAAAATGCGTAAAAAACGGTCACCAAACGCCAACAAAAAAAGTATAACGGAACAACCGATACGAGTGAGCTCAAGTGAACTTACGAATCTACACCCTATGTAAGATTATATGCTCTCGTCGTACAGTGGCGTCGCATCCCCTAGCGACATAGAATGAGGGGAGGTGTTTGTTCTAGGCGTCGATCTGGCCGATCTAGGACTCTTGCCCATATTCTTCATTCTTCTGTCTATGTCGCTCATCTGGTCGTACCTGGGCGTCCTCTGACCCACTGAGCGAGGTGTATTACGACCCTCGCTTCTAGGGGTGCCTGAAATTCAAAGTTGAAGACATTCAAATCAGTGTTTCTAAAAATTACATTTTAGCCGCTGTGTAAGACACATGTCACTACTAGTATGATCTAAAAGATCTACTAGGAAATGGAGTTCATTTTTTGTATGTTTATTGAGAAATAATATACAGAACAACATGGCGCTGTGATACAGAAGTCATAATACAAAAAGGCCTATTCTGTCGAAAATTTTAGTGCTACATAACATAACACGAATAGCATGTAGTTAGACAGGAAACATCCTGCTAAACATTAAACTGTCTTAATAAATAGGCACTAATACGGTTTTTTTTTTCAAATTATTTGCAAGTAACCAAAACAAGTGCATAACAAAAAATTTTTTTTTGAGTTTGGTGAATTTTTTTAGCCTTAGAAATTGTCATTGTATTGTTTTTTTTTGCCTTAATTGATATGCCCAGTCATTCCCGTATAAAATGAGTCCAAAAAGGCGTGAATCGGTCGATAAATAATCATGGCGATACAACTGCGCGAACCCATGGAGTTGTGTTACAGAAATTGAAAATGTAATAAAACATTAATTAAAAGGTTGATCCCTTTTTTTCGCATTTTTTCTCGATAACTTCAATTGTATTCTCATACCTCAAAGTTTGTCGACATGATGGCGGAACACATTAACTCAACCCAATATTCCTCTTACAGAAATTCGAAATACTTCTAGTAGGCTTTGCCTGACATCAAACATGTCAAATTTCGAAGCAATATTGTGCTTGAAGACTTTTGCAAAACGCAAAATGTCAAGGTATTGTTTTAAAATATCCTACAGTGCGGATGAACGATTAAGACTTATATTCTATAATCCCGTATATTATTTTTCAAGAAATACACAAAAAAATGTTAAACTCCATTTCCTAGCAGATCCTTTAGATCAATAGTAGTAGTGACATGCGTCTTATAGAGCGGCTAAAATGTAATTTTTAAAACACACTGATGTTTCGAAAAAAATTCGATTTGCATAAAAATTATACAGAATTTTAAAAAACTTAACCGCAATAATATTTCAAATTAAGACGTAATCTGAAAATTTAAAAATATATAGGGTGTTTCTATTGAAATAAAAAAGTTGACTGATTCAGGCACAACGGACCACCCTGTATATACAAAAAAATAATAAAACTACGGTCTAACGCACATCAAACAACCTTTTTTGTCCTAGCTTATATCAGTCGTCTAAATGCAAAACCCGAAGAAAAGTCACAAATTTTTCAAAATATAGTTTTATATACCATTTTGTTCATTATTTGAAGCGCTACCATTTTCTGTATTTTTCGCTTACAAAACCCGACATTAGACATGAGATATTTGGCTAAGAAAACTAGACTTAGGTGCAAACACCGACAAGTCCAAGCGGTGTTTTATTTCAAACACCGACATGTCCACAGGAGCCAATACGGACAACGGGAGCAAGTCACATGTCGATCACACGAGGTATTCTGACCGTTGTGTGTTTGTTTTTTCCAGTCGCTGAAAATACGTTGTGATGAATTCATTTGTTTTTCAGTTTAGATTAATTTATGCTGTATTGATAAATTATTGATAAAAATAACCATGTTTTTTGAAAAATGCTTTGGATGCGGATTTTGGAGAGCCTACTTCAACGGAAGCTAGGTCTATACTACATAAATGCAGAGGATCGAAGCTAATTGTGAAAATGCATTTGCTAGTTCTGAAGAATTTTGTTTGTCAGAAAATTTAGATTTTGGCGTTTAAGCCTTGTAACCCTTGAAATGTGTCCTTTCTAATATCTAGCTTTATGTTTATAATTTCTGTCGTTGAGCACAGTGTTTGATTAGATTTCTTTATATTCAGTAAAATAATCCAAATAGATAAGTGTTTCATTTATTTTGATCCGATTCCACAAAAATAGCAGTCAAAACACGACATGTCACAGTTCCCAACATGCAAAACCCGACGTGTCCAAATTTAAAAGTCAGATTTTAGAAAAACTATATGTCCTAGATTTTGGGGCGTTAGGACTTAACATCCTAAAACATCGTATATTATCATACTCTCGATTTAGTATTATTTTCGCTCATAATAAGACTTTGATCTGTTTTTCTTGATTTCTGTAAAATTTGTTACCGTGGACTTGTCGGGTTTTTCATTTAGACGACTGATATAGTTTCTGAGATGAGGTAGTGGGTTGTCTTACGAGCCTCACCCTATAGATTGTAAGAAATATCACGTAAAAGTGACCATCTAATTATCAAATCTGGCAAAAAGTCCCTCTCCGTACATAGGAATAAGAAAAAGAATGTCCTGGAACTAAACTATTTTGAATCAGAATCAGACTTCTACACTAATCGCTTATTTCAGAGAACTTAAGTTACAGTTTGCTAATTATTATTTTGACAGTTTGTATGTCTAATGATAATTGAAAAGTTAATGCAGTCCTGGACTAAGGTTGTTTCTGAAATATATGGGTGTATTCTAAACCTAATAAAATCTACGATTAAATAATATGTAAACCCTAAACGTACAAAAAAGAATGCCGGAAATGTGACTTGGGTTGTTTCTGAAATAAGTGATTCGCATAGTTTTAAATATAACTGATCGTGTATATTACCTCAAGAAAAATAAAATTTATTTTGACTAACTCATTATTAATATATTTTTAAACATCAAGCGTGACCAACACGTCAGAAATATAGTCTAATTTCTTCAATGTTATTCGATGTCACTGAGCCTTATGTCCATAATACTATAATTCGCAGTGAAGATGTAGTAGAGTCATTTGTTTAAAAAATGCGTTAGATGATTTGTTACTGAAATAATAAATTACTTTCAACAGCCATTTGACAGAAATTTGTCTTTTCGAGTTCGTCACTTTTTGCAGTATACCGAATTATGTATATTATACATACACGATACTACAGCTCGATACATATACATAATTATAAAATCAGAAATCAAAGTTTACAGAATAATCACCGCTTTCCTGAATGCCAACCGAATATCTAAACTAAACTGTACCATAAACGCCGTCAGAATCAATACCGACCTTTAGATCTAGCCGCCCAAGCCTCAGCAGCTTTTTGCCAATCCATGGACTCTGTATTGGAACCGTATCTGTTATCAGGGTAAGCTCCCCTTCCTTGGTACCCTCTGGGAGATTCCGTCTGGTATTTCGGATCAGATTGCTGATACCTGTTATCAGGCTGCTGGTACCTGGATTCTGCTTGCTGATATCGTACGTCTGGTGGCTGGAACCTTGAATCGGGATGTTGGAACCTTGCGTCTGGCTGCTGGTACCTACTGTCCGGGAACCTACAAAAATATACATATACCCTGTTAGCTGACGTATAAATTACACCTGACAGTTTGAATTTACAAGTTACGCTTTAGAAATGTAATTTGATGCTATAAAACTACAGCTCGAAAAGGTATAGTGCAAGGAAAATAAAATTTTGTTCAAAAACATATTTCGATTGTAGAAAAAAACATGTGAAAAATGTAACAATTTATTTGTAAAAAAAAATAAAAAAGTAAACACCATATGTACTATCGCTAAGAAATAAAAAAAAGGAGGTCAACAGCGTAGATTTTTTTGGAAAAACTAAAATAGTAAAAAAACGCAAATTTTTCTGCCCTGATATGAAATGAAAAGCCGGTGCCTGGAGCAAAGGTTGCCAGTAATGTAAATGTGGCTATGCTGAAGCTGGACTGGACCAGAGTGCCTCTAGAACTCATCCAAGCGTCATCCGGTTTCTTTCTCGACACTAAAATTATGCGTCATTGCCTCAACCATACCATAAAATATCATTTAGCTATCAAAAGTTCAAACGATTTTTCGTAAACTGTCAAATCAATCGTCTCAGGATATTCTCATACTGATGAATCAATTTCTTATGGTGCTAATTTCACTGGACCATAAGTACCATAACATTCAATCACAATTATTAGAATGAGGAAGAGAATGCCTGTCTACATAGTCTGTATCACAGACGATTTGCACTGTTGCTAAACCTGTTCGAGCAGGAATTTATTGTTGACTTTTCTGGACTTACGGGGTTTGATTAATCGATCAAGGTTTTATCGTAATACCTAGTGTGAACGATGGCAAAAAATAAGAAGAAGCGGATTCACATGTCATTTTCCAGGATGCCAATTTAATTATTCGTTTTCAGGATCAAGTAAGGCAAGCACCAATTTATTTTAAAATACTAAAATCAAAAAAATCACAAATCTAAATAGAGAGTTTCACAGAAACGAACTTCATTACTCTCTCTGTCTCTAGTTTGTGTCACACAGATGTTCACTATGGTATTTTTTGGTTTTTCAGCTTCGAAAAGTTTTGTGATTGCAATTCGTGGCATAAAACGTATGGTATCAAAAAATACGTATTTGAAGTAGGATTCACCGAACAGCGCCGCCTCCTATACGACAATAATAATTTTTACAATGACGAGTTCACGTTATCGCATTCCATTCTGTTTCTAGTTTTTAAAATACCGATACAAAACGGAAAATCCGATTTCAAAGAAAATGCTCAACGCGCGGCAACGTTGCATCAAAGAGAGATATTCGCGTACTCTTTCTATCCTTTACGTTCTTCACTAACTTACTTGTCTTTTTATTACACACGCTTTCGTAAAGGGGAGAGAATATTAGCCGATGCTGTATATTATCTGACCAGCGGATCTGAAGCTACAAAAGTGTTCGATGTTGCCAAGTTTATTAATAAAAAAGCAAAATTAACGGTAACAGCAATTTAAGATATTTCTATAGCTACTTTAATACAGTTGTTCACATTGAGGTGGAGAGAGTTGCAAAAGTTGTCGCCTTCAGACTGCTATCAACTGGCAGACCTGACAAAACGGAACTAGAACCAGACACAACGGGTATCATGGTTGAAATTACCCACCATCATATACTCGGAACGGTCTCGGACTATATGGTTCCCCAAGCGCACATAGAGCGATCCTATAACGTCCTTTTTCCAGGCAGGGACGAATGGAGGAGGGATGGCTTTATATCATCCTCCAATCTTGTGCTATTTACTGATGGCTCCAAGTCTGAACTGGGGGCGGGAGCAGGAGTAGTTGATACCAATCCAAGAGTCGAAAATTCAGTAAACCTTGGGAGGTATACCACAGTCTTCCAAGCAGAAATGATTGCCATAGAGCTGGGAGTCAGGGAACTAATCAAAAGGCCCCTGACAAACGGATCTATAAAAATCTTTTCAGACAGCCAGGCTGCATTGAAAGCACTGTGCTCCAGTCGGGTTGATTCAAGACTGGTATAGAACTGCATGCACCTCCTCAACAAACTCGGAACAGGGAACAGGGTAACCTTGATTTGGGTTCCGGATCACAGCGGAGTGGAAGACAATATATTGGCCGACGCGCTCGCAAGAGGAGGAACTGAATCTGTGTTCATAGGACCAGAACTATTTGCGGGCATTGCAAAAAGCACCGCTAAAAAGACCATCTCGGACTGGGCAGAGAGGAAAGCACTCCTGAACTGGCGAGATACACCAGGGCTACTGCACTCAAAGACGTTCATTAGATACCTTTCGAGTCAGGCCCTCCCGAGGATCATGGAATGTAACAGGAACGATCTCCGCATTCTGGTTGGTCTGCTGACGGGACATGGTCGTCTGAGGAACCATATGTTTTTCGTCGTTATTATTAGGCAGTTTTCGTTGTTCTTAATTAATCTTACCGCTTCGGTTAACAAATACGTTGTCAGAACCGCTATTTGACAGATAAATAAATAGTTTTCGGAGCAAGTCGCCACTGTAAGATGCCCCCTAACCTTATTTTGAGCTACAACTTTGACACCATAACGTCAAAATAGCAAATGAGTATTGTAAAGGTTGTTTTTTGAAAGAAAATAATAAATCAATAGAACTCCAAAGTCAAAATCAGTGTCACTGTCAAAACCAAAACAGGTTATGATGTAATTTTTATTCGTGCTGCGCATGCGTGTCGCTTCGTTAATCGCTATGGCTATCGTCCGTACAATACCGGCCTTTAGCGGTTACGATATACGTAAAACGAAATGCAAATGTCAAAGTTGTCAAATAGCGTTAAACGGAACATCACTTTGTAAGTAACGAAAACTGCCTAATATTATCTTATTTAAAAATGAACGTTTATACAAAAGGAAAGACGCTTCATAGCCCTGAAGTATTCACGTAAAATCCGCACGCCCATGGCTATTTTATGAATGAAATCGGCCATGTTTTTTGACAACTGTAGCCCTCTTACCGATACCCCGTAGCTTCAGAACCGATGTTTTTGCAATACTCACCTAGCAGCCGCTGCAGGTTCCCCGTACCCCCGGACGCTGCCCCCGAAGGAGCTCTGCGACGAAGGGCTGGGCACGGGGCTGGTGGGCAGCGACGGCACCGGCGTATTGGCTCCCATCCGGGTGCTGAACTGGCCGGGGGTGCGTTGCCCGGGGGTGACGGCCCCCGGGTGCAGGAAGCCCCCGTTGGCCGCGACGCTCGGCGTCGCCGCGTGTTGGGAGGGGGTCTGCCCGCCGCCGCTGCTGCCGCTGCCGTACCGCGGCGTCACTTGCGCCGCGTGCGGCGTCTGGTAGGGCGTCATGTACGGCGTCTGACCGCTCGGGGTGTACGGCTGAAAAGAAATGTATATGCTTTAGTAGATTGAACTTTGTGGTGGTTCGGTTGCGCAAGTGTATGATGTGCGAAAAAAGTGGCTAGACAGTGCGGCTGATAGGGAGAGGGTGAGGACGCGCCAGTCAGACAGTCACGGTCACCGAGTCAGTCGGAGTGTGGAGATCGAACCCTCGACGCGAGTGGTCTCCCGGTTCCGCGCGTATCGTCTGGACTAGCGACTAGATATACGTCGATTGAAGGACACACGGACGTTGTCGTGTGTGGCACTTGCTATAGTATTATAACTATACTCTGTTCCCGAGTTGTGCATTAGATTAATACACGGATTTGAAGTTATCCTCAGTTTTGCTTTATTCTGCCAAAAGAACTCACACCCTGGAATCGACCGACTTTTCAAGATTTGGTCAAACCCTTAGAATCTCTACATCAGGTGGCCTCAACACAAGGGGCAACAACCTCAAACTTTCACAACTTTCAACTGGAGAACTTTGTTAGGCCCAGCTTCACAATCATTGTTTAACAATGAAAACCAATGTTTAAGCTTGTATATCTCTAAGGCCCAGTTTCACAATCGCTAGTTAACTAGACGTTAAAAGAAAAATAGTGGTTAGCAAACACTTTGCGTTTCATAATCGGCGGTTTACGTCAAAAGCTCTGGTTATCCAGTAGTTAAGTTAACCCAAGGATGAAGTATCGGTTATCTCTAACGGTTGTTGTGGTCAACTGATGAACCATATAAGCTCGCTTTGGAGGTTATAAAAACAAGCATTTTGACATTGACTTCTAAGACGTCGATGGATTTTGATTATATACTCTGTTACCTGATACTTTAAACTGGCTTGACGTCTATTTGATAGGTATCAGCTGACGAAGAAGTGTATCTCAAATTTAATTTTTTACTAATGGTGTTGATTGGCAATCCTGCGATCAGGACCGTATTAGTAATATTCTTATTGAATATTTGCCAAAAAGTAATGACTATTGTTGTAAACAAGATATTGCTTCAATATCCAGAAATTCGCAGCAAAAATGGTTAGTTAAAAGAAATAGATTATTTTATTGATTTGTATATTGTTAGAGTCTATCACAATACTCCTATAGTTAGCAATAAGGACGATTCAATGGATAGTTTGCATCACTAGTGGGATATTTATTAGTTGAAACGTACAAGGTACAATTGGAGAAAAGTATAAATTAAGTACATGGAGTAAGATTAATATAATAAGGTAATTTAACTGAAGCTTAAGCTAAAAATGTTTTTATCTTCATTCTTACCTCATTTAAAGTGTACCTAATCATCATCATTCAGACCAGCCATACTGATATACTGAAAGACACGCCAGATTTTCCAAGAAAATGTAAAATAAGCATAGACCTCAGAGCACAAATGAAGACGTCACCAAGTGTCAATTACTTGTTATTAGTAATGCTTCCACTCAATACAGCCCTGCATTCCTTCAAAGCTTAAGATTGATACGTCATGACTCAATCTGGGGTATTTTTAGTTATCACTAGCCGAACAGCTGTTCGTTGTTGACACGGCTGACAGTTTTGTGACACAAGTCAAAAATATGAATACAAAGGTTAGGTTTATTTGTCAAACGGTTAGGTTGTATTCACAGAACACAATTATGGCAGTGCTCTGACACCCATCCGTGCTGCCAAATTGAAGATGAATAAGCTTAACCACTGGTTTTCTTTCTCAAACAGAGTGATCCGATAACTACTGGTTAACTTCCGTCTGTCGGTTAAGTGACTACCAGGCGTTACCAATGATTGTGAAACTCGGCCTAAGGCCCAGTTTCACAATCGTTAGTTAATTAGTGGTTGGCGACAACAATCTATTTCATAATCGGCGGTTTACGTCAAAAGCTTGTTATAAAAACATGGATTTTGACACTGACGTCTAAGACCTCGATGGATTTTGTTTATAGTCTGTGGTGATATATGTCAAAAATGTGAACACAAAGGTAAGGCTTTTTTTGTCAAAGTGTCAGGTTGTATTCACTCAATTATGGCAGTGCTCTGAGTCCCATCCGAGGTACCAACTTGATAAATAAGCTTAACCATCAGTTTGTGAAACAGAGCTCCTCGATAACTATTGGTTAACTTCCATCTGTCGGTTAAGTTGGCACTATGGATGGATCTCAGAACACTGCCATACATTGTGTTCCGATTAGACCGATTACCCTTTCGTCGTTTTTACTAAAAACACTGGAGAGGTTGGTTGATAGATATATCAGGGATGGGCCCTTACAAAGGGTTGAAATCCATGCCTATCAGTTCGCATATCAGGCGGGAAAATCAGCTGAGCTGGCACTTCATCATTTGGTCAGCAGGCTGGAGAAAACGTTGAATCAACGGGAAGTGGCTATGGTAGCATTTCTTGATATCGAGGGTGCGTTCAACTGTACCACTACCAATTCGATAAGACGCGCCCTAGAGAGACATGGAATTGCTCCAATCCTAGTGGAGTGGATTCTTACTACTCTAGAGGGCCGAGTGGCTTCTGCAACGCTTAATGACATAAACTATAGCGTTGCAGTGGCGCGAGGCTGCCCACAAGGCGGTGTTCTTTCACCTCTATTATGGTGCTTAGTGGTGAATGACCTACTCGTGAGACTAAGCAACACAGGGGTCTACGTACAGGCCTATGCCGATGATTTGAGCATAGTGGTCAGGGGTAGATTCATTAATACAGTCTCCGAGGTAATGCAAGGCGCGCTGCGTGTTGTGGAAACGTGGTGTAATGAGGTGGATCTGTCAGTGAACGCTGAAAAGACGGAGCTCGTTATGTTCACTAGGAAAAGGAAGATGGAAGGCCTCGTGAGGCCTACCTTTTTCAGAACGACACTTGAATTGTCTCAGTCAGTAAAGTATCTAGGAGTAATACTGGATCACAAGCTGACTTGGAGGCTGCACGTGGATCATAAGGTAAGCAAGGCTCGAAACTCATTATGGGCCTGCAGAAGAGTTGTCGGTAGTAGCTGGGGCCTGAGCCCAAAAGTGGTGCACTGGCTCTACACTACAATAGTCAGACCGTCACTAATATATGGCTCCATAGTGTGGTGGACCTGTATAAAGACGGAGGCAACAAGAGCCAAACTTAATAAGGTCCAACGTTTGGCATGTCTTAGTATAACCAGTGCAGTGCGCACAACACCCTTGAGTGCCATTGAAACACTATTGAATCTTCCTCCTTTGGATCTGGTAATCCAAGGGGAAGCTAGAAAAACTGGGTTCCGTCTCTGGAGTCAGGGTAGCTGGACTTTTATGAATCCAGGCAAAGGACATTCGACGATTCTAGCAGAGTTGCATGAGGATTGTCCTATTTTGTTGGCGAGGAGCGATACAGTTTCTCCTACGCATCGCTTCAATCGCAAATTTACGGTGGTGTTTCCGTCAAGGGAAGAATGGAAGTCTAGGGAAAGACAGCTCATCGAAGGAGGAGGACAGGTCTGGTACACAGACGGTTCACTCGCTAGAGAGGGCTCGGGCTCGGGAGTCTACGGGCCCCGTACAAGACTTTCATTCCCTCTTGGGGGGCACACCACAGTATTCCAGGCTGAGGTCTATGCGATACTTGCCTGCGTAAATCGTATTCGGGAAATTGACGGGTCTAGGAGGCGGATTACTATCTGCTCTGACAGTCAGGCAGCCATCAAAGCACTGAGTGCTTGGAAAATAACGTCGGGACTGGTCCTGGAGTGCAGGAGGGCTCTTGACGACATCTCAGCTAAACACAAGGTATCACTGATGTGGGTACCTGGGCATGCTGGGGTAAAGGGTAATGAAATGGCAGATCATCTAGCCAGGATGGGATCCGGAAACAGTTTTGTGGGCCCGGAACCAGCCTTAGGACTGTCTGCAAATTTGGTTAGGAAAACAACTGGAGAGTGGATCCAGAATCAACACTCTCTGAGATGGAACAACATCTCTGGTCATCTCCGTCAGGCTCGGGAGCTATTAGCAGGGCCTGAAGAGAGAATAGGACGATTCTGTCTCTCTCTGGATAGGAGTAACTTGAGATTGTTAGCAGGCTTATTAACGGGTCACAATACCTTCAGGCGTCACTTGTTTGTGATGAGGGTGGTCAACGACCCAACGTGCACGTGGTGTGGGGAAGAGGAAGAATCCTCGGCACACATCCTGTGTCGCTGTGAAACCCTGGGTTATCACAGGCAGACTATGCTGGGCTCAAGAACCTTGGAACCAATAGAGATAAAACGGATAGGACCTAAGAATGTACTTGCCTTTGCCAAAAGGGCAGGTCTTAGGAACTAGCGCGGATAGAGGCGCAAAAGGGCCCATCGTGTGGCCTATGCACCAGCCACATTCCGTGCTGGATAGCCTCTGGTTCTTATTCATTCATTCATTGTGTTCCGTGAATACAACCCAACTTTTTGGCACAGAAACCTAACTTTTGTATTTATATTTTTGTATGCGTATGTCACCACAGACTGTAATAAAAATCCATCGACGTCTTAATCGTTATTGTCAAAATCATTTTTTCATAACCTCCAAAGCACACTTATCTGTCGTCGCCCGTCGGTTGACGACAACAACAAACGTCAAGATAACCCAAACTTTATCTTTGGGTTAACCAGAGCCTTTGACGTAAACCGCCGATTACGAAATGGATTGTTTTCGCTAACCACTACTTATCTTTTGGCAACTAGTTAACTCACGATTGTGAGGCTGGACAGAAGTTACGTTCTATCATCAATTTTCTGATAGTGTCAAAACGGATTGGGTACTGCTTCACAGCGCATGTCTAGGCAGATATCTGGTTTCAAACGGTTTGAAATTATCCGTTGTTAGAGCACCCTATTCTTATGTGGAACCGTAATTGATGTTTGCCATCATGTTTTGTGGTTGGCATTTTTTACTTCCCACACCGATAGGTGAGGGGAGTATTGTGATCGCGAAAATTTTCGATTTTGAGATAATACGTTTTTTGGGCGTTTTATGATGTGTACATAACGAAAATCCACGTCACTCATTTCCGTCGGTCTGTTTGTCGGTCTGTCTGTCTGTCGCGTTTTTCTACCCTCGTAATCTCAGTATCCGCTGCATGGATTGTGATGAAATTTGGGCAGCGGTATGCTGTGGGGTCGTAGTAGGTAATGTTCCTATAATTTTGAAAATCGATCCATAGGCGGCGGAGTAATTAGCAAAAAACAAAAAAAATTAAATATTGCTGAAATTTCGTTTTTAGGCGTTTTAGGGGTCCCTGATCATTTTGGGTGGGGGTGAAATTGGGGTGGTTGGGGGGTGGGGGGTTGTAAAATTGAAAAATTTGTTGCTTTCATAATAGACTGTCCACTGACCTGTGAAGGAAGACCTGGCGACATAAATAACTTTTTTAAGTCCATCCGAACATTGCCTATTACAGAAAGCAAAGGACTTAGAATTTTTTTTGATGTAAACATACGAGAGCATTGCGTCAGATCGTTGTAACGAGGAAACTGTTGAATTGATTTTAATGAAATTTTGAAACGGCATTACTACCATGGCGAAGATGGAAAACACGTATGGTTTTGATAAATCGTGCCAGTGGCGGCACAGAAATAATAAAAAAACTAAAAATATAAAAACAGCTCAAACTTCGTTTTTAAGCGTTTTAGAGGTTCCTGATCATTTTCTGCGTTTTTATGGGTGGGGGTGAAATTCGGGTGGTTGGGGGGTTGGGGGTTGAAAAATTAAAAAAATTCTTGTACTCATAATAGGCTGTGAAGGAAGATCTAGCGACACAAATCACCGTTTTAGGTGCATCCGAACATTGCCTAGCCTATTACAGAAACTAAGGAAACGTGGACACTATTAAATTGATTCTAATGAAATTTTGACACAGTATATTGTTACCGTGGTGAGAATGGAAAACGCATATGTTTGTTAAAAATCTTGTCAGTGATAGCGTAGCAATAATAAAAAACGTATGAAAGCAACTCAAATTCGGTTTTTAGATGTTTTAGGGGTTCCTGATCATTTCCTACCAGTTTTTTGGGTGGGGGTGAAAGTGAGGTGGTTGAGGGGGGGGGGGGGGTTGTAAAACTGAGAAGTTTGTAGTATCGATAATAGGCTGTCCATTGACCTGCGAAGGAAAGACCTAGCGGCATAAGACAATTTTAGGGGGGGGGGGGGTTGACAATTATTTGGTTGCAAGGGATCTTAGACTAAAGCTTCATGCTATGGGAAAATAATAAACTGGTATCAGCGTAATGTGTGGGAAGTACTGAGTCAATCAACTTGACTTCATTTTTTTTATTTCCGCATCGAATCTCCGTTTTGTGCTGTTATTGTTAGCTAAACCTAACCCTTTGTTGGATTTTCGTGAACAGAAAAAGAAGCTGCTAGGAAGAGAAATAAAAAATAAGAACGTTTCTGATAAAGGCGCAGTATATCTATATTCCCTGCATCATCTGTGGAATCAAAGCCATTTATCCAATCTGAATGTGAGGTAGAACTGAAAATTTCTGATGTAATTTTTGTAACAAGACTTAGAAATTAACAGTCAAGCCCTATTATCCAATCGGATGATGAGATGGAATAACCGACTTTATTCTATATTATGTTTACTTCCACGATGTTTACTCCCCAAAACAAGAAGAGTTAGTTTCATAACCTCAAGTTTGAAAAATCTATAATCTATAATCTCCGCATAACCCTAACTCCCAGTAACAAGGAAATCCGGAGTACTATTTTGACTGTCCAAAACCAGTCCTCAAATTAAAAAATTGTTGTTGCTCGAACGCACAAAGAATACTCCCAAATTGGAATTTATGTTGCTTGAACATGATTTCATCACTGCGCACACTCAAAAAGATTTCAATCCGTTTAAAATCTGATGCTAGAACACAAGAGTCAAGATAACAATATGGTATTAGGGGCGTAGCACTGAATCTATTACAAGACTAGCTAGCAGATAGGACACAATGCTTGAAAATAGGAGATAAAAGTTAGTTCGAAAAATATAATAAAAGTTGGAGCACCGAAAGGTACCATTATGGGGTCAATACTTTTTTTAATTCACATAAACGGCATAACTAAAATTTTATCCCAGGATGTGATTGGGATGAGGTAAGTATTGTAGTAAAATCGCTATAGATTTTTTCCACTAACAAAATTGTTACTTGTGCCGAATCTACGTTAAGTGATTGCAAAGGTTCAAATGGAATACTTACAGTATTCATAAATCCAGCTGCATATGCACCAGGCGTGTGTGGATAGTGCGGAGTCTGATTCGCCACAGCTGACAAAGTCTGCATCATGTGTGACGGTAGATTTTGAGCTACCCTTTGGATTGCCTCTGGATTCATATCTGGAACAAAAAACATGAAACAATAAAACATTAACGCCCTCCCAGGTGTCGCGAGAGGTATATTCGCGAGACAGACGACTTAGCATATTCTCCATATTCATTCTTTTGTGGGTCTTCGTGTCGATTTCTCGCTGCTCGTTCACTGTCCAGTGGATAGCGCCAAAGTTGTATAATAACAATGGGACCGCAAACATGTTTGTGGAAGCGACTTTGTTCTTACCGGACAGTTCTGATGACTAGATTTGTAGGAGTGGGTACAAGTGCTTGCGGCGGAGATACTCTTTGACCATATTTTAAGTTATGCCATGTAAGGCAGTTATTTTAGAATTTGCACTAAATCAGACTTTATCCAAATATGAGATTAGTGAACTTACTGAACGAAGGGGTTCCACCACCATAAGGAGTCCTGCCGCTTGACAGTCTGGGCGTGTTCATGCCGGCAGGAAGAGGGTCCCTGAAGTGTTCCTTGAACCATTTGAACAACGCTGCCACCGAGTCGAACATCTGCTGTCTGAATCGGAATCCTTCGGGAGTGACAGTTATGTATTCGTGACTGACCTTGTCCCGTGGAAGGTAGGAAAGCATGAACTTCCCAGGAATGCTCTATAATGGAAACATAATTACAGTCCCTATAACTTTCTTAACCAATTGTGTATAGTAACAGCGTATGCATTTTGCGACATGTCTGAATTTTCAACAGTAAACATAGCCATCTTATTTAATAGGGTACTTGCAGAAAAAAATATTATGTCGTTAACGCGTTCCTTAGAGCCTAGTAAACATGACAAAATCACTTATTTGGTTTTTTGGAATCGGCTGTGAGAGATACTCTAAAAATTATTTCAAATGCCGGAAAATCCCGCGCAAACAACCTCTGACGTCATTGATATCGTATAGTGATGGGATGTAAAGTATTGATATTCGATATCGATAGTCAGTGCTAACCTAACATTTTGACATTGATCATTATAACCACAAAACACAGTCATAAGTCATAAGATTATAACCATGAAAATTTACTCTCAAACTCAAACACGTGCACAACGTACACAACAAAAGTACAAAAGAATAAAAGTTAGGTTAGATTACTGATTCGCTTTGTAGGGATGGGCTTGAATTAGGTTCTATCTTTGGATTCATTCATAATGGGATACGCCGAAATAAAATGATGGCTTCGATTAGTTGCGAATCTCGGTCACAAACAGGATGAACTGTGATACCTATCAGATATAAAAATGTATTGCAACGAAAATGCTAGTGGGTTAATTGCCTGTTTCAAATATGTTTAAGTATCAATAAATTGAGTCGCATTGATAAAGAATTCAGATTATCTCTAGTCAAATGCGCACTTGGCAAACCACAAAGAAAATATGGTTGCATTCGAACAGCTGATATGATTTCGTTTTGCATTTTGCATCTCGCAGCATTACTCAACGACGAACTACGGCTGTAGTAGGATAAAAGAGGTCTCATTTCATTTGGGAATATGTATACCCATATAACAAAACACGCTCGTAAAATAAATTATTGCTATATGCCTAACGTAAATATTTAAAAATAAATTTGGCAACATCAGAAATAGTTTGCAATTGAATCTCACCGACCTGCCCTGTAGCAGTATCGATTGTCGATATCGATAAGATATCTGCGACGTCAGACCTTGTTTTAAGTCACGTGGAAAAATTTGAATATATCCTTATTTTATTTTGCAAATATCTTTTTTTGGGCGTCAGTAAAATCATGTTTTTTGTTTCCTACTGCTTCTTGATATGGTTTTCTTTACGCTATGTATACTCCCGAGGCGATTTCATGACCTCTGCAAGTACCCTATTATTTTAACTTGGGCGGAGGCAATATAAATTTAGTTGTAACTCCGAAATTATAACGTTTAGGTATATGAAATATTATATGAAAAATATTCAGTATTTTTCAAGAATTACAAAAATGAAAAAATATACTCGGTGATCCATTTGAAATAACAAAATTTATTATATTTCCGGAAAAACAGTAAATCTGACAACTTTGTACAAATACCATCGCAAGGTTGGCCGTATTGCAAAACCCTCCTATCCCAAAATTCATGAAACTCATGCAAATCGTTTGGGAGATAACTAAAGTGTATTCAAATCCGCCGTGCAGTGGCTGTAAACAATAACACGCGCTCGGCGGCTGGCCTGTGGGTGTCGGTCGCCAGAGCCGTATTCAAAATAGCAGTCATAAAGTCCATAGTGTCGGATGTGGAGTAGCATTTATGAATCATATTTTTCCATTACAGCTGTATTGATATATTTTAGATTTTATATATTATCCTTACCTTAGGAACCTTCACTTTGGGGGTAAAGTTGAGAAGGGGTCAATACTTCAGTTAATTATATCCTCCCTATCGATGAGAATACTTTTCCTTCCTCGTTTCCCAAATAAGAAATTAAGCGTCTTTAATAGCTCATAAAACGTGGACAGCTTAAAATTGGGCAAATCATTATCGTCATTCACCTCTTTCAGGACTTTGTCAATAGTCGGAAGTTCATTTCGGAACAAGAACTGATGCACCTTTCTCCTAATTGCACTTCTATCGCCCTGGACCACAAGGTCAATGCAACGTTTGCGATTCTGATTAGTTAAAGATGCAGCAAAAGAGTGCCTGGTTCTGTATTCTCGCACCACTTTATAGACACTCCGTTTGTAGATACTATTTTGAGTGCAACCTCTTCCAAAATATCGTCAGCAGCAGTTGTAAATTATTTTGTCCGGGTTTCGTATTTATATACGTTTAATATTACCTCCTTAAGCCTCACGTCAAAATGGCTCTTTTTTGACCTCTTCCATGGTGGACTCAAATTCTGACTTGTAGCCACATCCGTGGGTTCATCTGCAGTGTCTGTGCTACTAAGCCTTTTCCTTTGTAGACTTAAATCCTGTCTTATAGCTACAGCCATGGATTAATCTGCAGTGTCTGTTCTACTAGACATCCTTCAATATCTCCTTCAAGTTATCGGGGTATAACACAAACGCCACTAATAGCTATTAAAACAACAGTACAATACAGATAACACTAAAATTCGCACAACAGCACGGCATGTATGCGATGATAAAAGCACGATGTACGCTATAATTAACACGATGCGTCGTATACAATGATAAACACACGGAGCAACTGAATAAAATACAACCCTGTACCCTGTTGAACGACCCAGACGGGCGGCATAGCGGCAAGCCTCCAAGGTGTTTATTGTCTTTCGGCCAATCGCAATGAATGCCGCCTTACTGGGGCGGCATGCGTGGTATCCTGTTTATTTACAATCTTCTGCACCTTGGATTTGAATACGGTATAAGGTGTTCCATCCTTTAGACTGACTTTGCATAGACATTTTGTACGGAAGTTGGAACTGCACAGCGAAGAGCCCTCTGATAATACTTTGGTTTGAATTACCTTTGCAGCACTGATGACATAATGAATCTTAGATCCGTTCTTTTTCCTTTCTTCTTTCAAATATTCTTCCGCCTTGTCTCTTGCTCCATTGAACTCCTTGTAGTACCTAAACGTCAATAAGTCGCGGGCATGGGAAGCCATTGGTGTGACGTGTCGAGCGATGATTTCATCCAAGTCTTCAAATTCCTCGTTTCCAATCCAAAGAGACTTACCTGAAATGTTGTTTAAAACAGTGTTATGTATCATACACCAAAATTTATAAATTGACAATTAGTTCTACAGGGTCTTTGGCAAACCGTTCCCAGTATGGCAATGTGTAAGAATCTATTTTGTATTTTGAATGTGAAGTGACAGATGTCAGTTGTCTCGTCGTTCTGTGTTCGGGTTGGCAACGCTTCGGACTGGCAACATTGTTTCAGTCACATGTCAGTTGTCACTAGACAGACACGTCACTTGTCACTTCGGCAGTCAGAGAGATGGACGTGAGAAATAAAGTTTAAGAAAACGAAAAGGAAATCAAGTTTTATTGAAACTATCCTGGGCCCCCCTGACTTACAAATGTAGGACTCATTATAATGTTCTTGGTTTCATTTGTGCAAATAATGATTCGTAATCGTGAAGACGTATAAAAGCAATAAAAATAAAAAGATAGGGTGCATATTTAACAACTTTGTGAAATCTATAGCACCTCCAACAGAGATATACCTATGCCAAGTCGATTATGTACTGTGAAGAAAAAGAAAACTTTGCTCTGTCTGCTGCTCTTTATAATGTTCTTTGTTTCAGTTTTGGAAATAATGATTCGTAATCGTGAAGATGGGAGGCAGGAGTAATTACTAGAACCTGACTGTAACGCTCAGTAAAAATGTACTTTGCGTGGTCAAAAATAAGTTATTAAATTCATTCGATATACAGGGTGGGCCAATAATGCGTGGACGGAAGATTATGGGCTTACTAAAATATATTTCAGAAATCTATCACTTGATCATGGTAGGGACCCTTGAGGGCTATAACGTAAAAATATTTTCACTTAAATTTTGACGTTTATACAGGGTGATTCGTATCAAACTTAAACTTTTTAGAATAAAACCCCTACATATTATTGCATATTTGGATTCCTTGGTCAATTCTAGCGTGACTTTATGTATCACACATGGATTTTTAAACAAACCGTTAAGGCGCAAATCACCATTTTTGGTATACCTAGGTATCAGAAAAAAAAAATGAATATCGCAGGGATTATAAGACCTAGAAGGCCGTGGCTTTGCGGTACGATCAAGCATGAAACGCGTCACCTTAGATGGAAAAACTTGCAATTCGTTTTATAGTTGAAGTAATCAGTAGATTAATTAGGGAAACTTCAATCGTAGATAACTTGATTTTTTTTTTCAAATGAAAATGCCTATTTTGGTTTATAGAATCAAATGTAAAATTTGATTACCTTTCTAACGATATAGGATTCTCAATGCCAATCTTTTTTGGTTTTCATTTTATTTCAAATTTTCAGTGGAATCGGTGTTTTTCGTAATCTTGCCTCGTTACTTTAATTAGTTTGCATCTTTCTACTAAGTTAGTTGGTTTCTTCCATATTAACGGGCTTTTGTCTATTTTTCATGACCTGCTAGGTTGCTTGCACGCAGGAAAATTGAAAGACACCGATTTGACTGAAAATTTGAAATAAAATGTAAACCAAAAAATATTGATATCGAGCATGCTATATCGTTAGAAAGGTAATCAAATTTTACATTTGATTCTTTGAACCAAAATGTATTAAGGTGACACATTTCATGCTTAGTCGTACCGCAAGGTCACGGTCTTCTAAGTTTTAGAATCGCAGCGATATTCAATTTTTTTATGATACCTACTTATGCCAAAAATGGTGATTTGCGCCTAAACGGTTCGTTTAAAGTTCCATGTATGATACATAAAGTCACACTAGAATTCACCAAGGAATCCAAATATGCAATAATATATAGGGGGTTCCATTAAAAAAATGTAAGTTTGATATGAATCACCCTGTATAAACGTCAAAATTTAATTGGAAATATTTTTATGTTATAGCCCTCAAAGGTCCCTACCATGGTCAAGTAACAGATTTTTGAAATATTTTTTAGTAAGCCTACAATGTCCACGCACTATTGGCCCACCCTGTATAGGATTTTTTACGCATATTTGCGTTTTTCAAGTTTGGTGACAGGCAAAAACTAACCATTCTAATTTCAAATGCAGGCATCAAGAGCAATATACCAATAAACTAATTGATTCAATTTTTTATATTATAATTTTAGAAGCAAAGAACTGAGCTTTTTATCCTGGATAATAAAATGTCTTTATTTGTAATTGTACAGAATTTACTAGTTTTATTCGTACGTTGTTCTCAGTATTTTTTTCGCTTTTTTCCGTATCACATCAATTGTATTAAAAACTTTTTTACCTAACGAAAAAGCATTCGCCTTGCCCTCCTCCCTGATATCTATATGCTGATAAATGTTATCAGCGACCTTCCAGGTGACAGTGAGATGATTGGCCCCTTTGCTAGAAGGCCTGATTATGACCTCTCCTTGGTCCATATTGGCCATGCATTTTTCCGCTTCAGCGTAGGAGATGTTGTGGAATGCGGGATGCACTATCACACGCTTGATGTAAGTTTTCTGCTGCTTATCCTTTTTCTTCTCGGCTTCTGTCCGCAGATCTTGGTCCTCCCGTTCTGTGTCATAGTATGGGTCTCTAGGAGGCCTGGAAGCAAGTTTGACATCTACGGTAGTGGTTTGAGGTTATACAGACCTCTGCCGGACCTCTAAGGGTATTTTTATAAGCGAAAAACTAGGACAATGAGAGGTTACGAAAGACAAAGACTTGATGTGGATGTGCATCATCACAGTCACAATGTCCCAACAGACATGTTGTGAACTCATAAAATGCATTTACACATTTTACGAGTTTCTCTTGGGATATCTTTAAGATCTTTAATGCAGTAGTTTCCCATTTGCTTTCTGCATCCTCATGCCGTTGACCAGATGCTATCTACTGGTTCATCCGACTTTAGGGGCAATTTCTCACCCCAAGGACAAGAAGGTGTCCTGACTCTTCTCAACTCGTCCACCCGAAGCTGTTGGTTGAGAAGAGGTTACGGCTTATACCGACAGTAGTCCGGTGTTCCTTTTAGTCGCCTTTTACGGCACTCAGGATACAATTTTTGAAGAAATATCATATCAATGAGGTAAAGGAAAATCAAACAAGTTGGGTAATTGCTGCAAACATCCAAAATCTTGGAAGGAAAATTGAATAGCAAGGTCAGATAATCATACGTTGAAGACGTCAATAATCTGCTGGGATTTACCTCGTACCTCAGAGTAACAACTGAACATAGAGGTAGTAAACAAACCACTTCAGCATGGCGTGCTCAAAGCCGTCATCTTTGACACTTCAGCCTCCAAACATTGATCAGCTGTGACCTCGCAGTGACAGTTCAAATTGTAAACAATGCTGTGTAACGCCAACTAACCTGAAAATTCTTCCAATGCAAACCATGTTACAAACACTGCACTTTTTGAGTTCCATCGCGAAAAGCTGTTAACTACACTCGAATATAGCACAGCAAGTTCGTAAAGCTTCACTAGAGTTACCAACAAATAGCAAATTCGATTTTACTGACCAAGCATGAAGGACGCACAAACAATAAACAAAGCAAACGTTTGACAGTTGAGGGCATGCGGCGTTGCCAACTCCTCAAAATTAAGCAAGACTTCAGAATTTCTGTTTATGATGAAGAAATATGCAGTAACGCAGTAGAGGTCAACATATCTGTTGATTTTGCTGTAATCATTCCTGAACCATCAAAATACCGTCTTTTTTAACATAGAATGGAATATTTCTGGATACTATACAATTAAGACGATAGTAAACAATTATAATTGCCTTATTACTGGTGGTCGATATGACAACGTAAGAGAAGATGTTGGCCTATTAGAATTAGTTGTTTACTACCTCTATGTTCAGTTGTTACTCTGAGCCTCGTACCAACAAATGAAAATGATATCAATACTACATAAAAAGGCCTATAATGGAGAATACAAACTTAAAAAAAGATATCACCCAGGATATCATATGGTTTGCTTACCTCCACTCATGATTCTTATCCACTAAATCGCTAGATTTCGATGTACAGTCTACAGAGAATTTTTCAACATCGATTTTCATTATTCTACAGTGTATCAGTTGTCCTACTCCTACCCTTTCTTCAGGGTTAGATACAGGTTTATCACTAATATTCTTAATGTAAATATAACCTGAAAAATAAAAACAAAAGTGGAAATAAATCGAAATATGCAACTTACCATTAACCGTGAATTATTTGGTAATAATTATAACAATTAAATAATAACTAATAGGCCTAAACAAAGTCCGTTGCTCCTATGTTCAACACATTTTTCAAAAAGGGAAAATATTGCTCGATTCCTTTTACTTCCCACACCGATAGTTGAACGTGAAAATTTAGGATTTCAAGATAAGGTTCATTGGACGTCGTAATCTCAGTAACCGCTGCATGGATTATGGTGAAATTTGGATAGCGGTGTGCCAAATATTCTTAAAATTTTGTTTTTGGCCTTTTTGGGGGTTCCTGATCATTTTATACTTTTTTGGGTGGGGGTAAAATTGGGGTGGTTGGTGGGTGGACCTTTGCGAGACGCAAAAATCTGTTGTATCCATAATAGACCTACGGAATAATATACTTTTTTAAGTCCATCCGAACATTGCCTTGAATATTGCAAATTCATGAAATTTTGACATCATGACGAGGATGGAAATCGTATTAGTGACGGCGCAGCAATAATAAAAATACTAAAAATATAAAAACAGATCAACCTTCGTTCTTAGGTGTTTTAGGGGTTCGGGATCATTTTCTACTTTTTTTGGGTGGAGTGAAATTGGAGTGGGTGGGGGGTGGGGGTTGTAAAACCGAAAAATTTGTTGTATTGATATTAGGCTGTCCATTGACTTGTGAAGGAAATACCTAATGGCATAATACTTTTTTTGAGAGGGGCAGGCAATAACTTGCTTGCAAGGGAATCTCAAATTATATAGCTTCATGCTATGTGAAAATAATGAACTGGTATCACCGTAATGTGTGGGAAGTACTGAGTCAATCAACTGGACTTCATTTTTTTACAATAACCTGACGTTCGAACAAAAACTTAACTTTAGTTTCGCGGGATCGACCTCTCAAGGTTTTGGGTTATTGTAGAACGAAAAATATAGTAGCAGCGTTTTTGTGACTATTATCAACGATTTTGTCATTCGTGCTGTTTTCATATCCATTTTTAAGAAATCGCAGCTACAAAAACTCTTGTCAAGAGCAATTACGCGAATTTAAGTTTAACCCTATTTTTATTTACTGCACTAATATCTATAGGGACACAGTATTTTACATGCCATTTTTCCTGTTACTTGAGAACTACTACCGTTCAAAATTTTGTAAGATAAAACAAATACATATTTTATTATACCACTCACCTAATATACCGTTATCCAGCCTCAACTTGACACCTGTCGCCTGGCCAGGGCAAGCCCCAGCGTCAAAATGATTCCACACATCTGACAATTCAGGGAAATCATTTTTCAAACAGAAAGGACATTGCCACAGTCCAGTCTCGTCATTACGTACAGGATTAGCTTGATCCAACTGCTCGGGTTTCGGCCTCCTTCTTGCAATGCCTAAGAAAAGATGAGATATCAAACTTTCAATGAGGGATACGAATGTGTTTGCAAAAATCACACACTAGGATATGTTAAAACAGCTTACCAATAACTGTCGCTGTGACCAACTTTCCGATGTAAAAGGTTTCTGGAGTTTCTTTGGTTAACATATCAAACAACTCTTCTGGATTTGCGGAGTGATACGGTTGTCTCAGATCTTTGTATCTACAATTCAACTCTGCTCTAATGTCATACAGGGTGATGCTCTTGTTACCTAAAATATGAAGAAAATCGGTCATAGTTTAACCCTTAAATTCTCATGCTTTGAAAACCAACGTAAATACCCATGTGGGGTCCTTTAGAGACCCCAGCAAAATATGCGATATTAAATTAGTGCTATTAAGTTCACATTAATTAGGCCTAAAGAATAACAAAGCTTCAATTTAAACCAGTTTACTGGATAGTTTAGAAAAGAAAAAGGCATTAAATTCACATTTCCAAATTATCCTCGGTCTCCGGTGCAGTTCTGTAGCAAAACAGTTTTCTGTAGAAGCATCACTGTCATAGCCAGTTTCAGCATCAAAATCCTAGATTTGGCTATCTCAACTAACTCATGTTGTTTTAGGGGTCGCGTTCTATTCCAATCACTCATTTTGACGACATTAAATAATTAAAAAGCAAAAAATATACGACGTATTTAAAATGAAAATTGGGTCCGTCCGGGGTACCACTAAACGAAATCACGTGTCACTCTGCTGTACTCGCTGCGAAACGTGGCCGCATACTGAATTACGGTTCCACACGTCAACACAAGCACATATCAAGCGGCAGCGTTGCCAATGTTTTTAAATAAAGTATTTATGCTAGGATTTTTTAATCATGGGGTCCTTAAGCGACCTCGCTTGAGGGTTTAAGGGTTAAATGTAGAATAGGCATGCAAAGACAGCTAATTCTCTATATGCTACTAGCCGATTCTTGATGGTTTGAGTGAAAACATCATCATAGTCACAATGTCTTAACAGATATGTTGTGAACTCGTAAAATGCATTATCAATAGTTTTGAGAACTGTAGCTCGCCATCTTTCGCGATTTACTGTCAGTTCAGTGGTGCTCTTGATACTCATATCCAGCAACTGTTTCGTCGTATCCAGCCAGCGTGTAGGGGAGCGGCCACGGCGCCGCCCACTCCTGGCATGACCCTGAGCTACAAGTTTCTCCTTATTATCGCTTCTGTGTATATGTCCGAAGAATGTAAGCATTCTCGTCGACACAATGGAGGATAGTCTCTTTGGATTACCGAGCTCATCCAGTATGGAAACGTTAGTTCGATGGGCGGTATAAGGAACTCGCAGCATCCTCCTCCACATCCACATTTCAAAAGCATCTATGCGAGCTCGATCTGCCTTTTTAACAGTCCAAGTTTACGAGGCATGCAAAAATATGGAGATTGAACCAGCGACATTTTGGTAGCTTTAGTGATGTTATGGTCACGCCATATTTTAATAAGCTTTGTCATGGCCACATGTGCCTGTTGAATGCGCCGTCGAATCTCATTTTCACAGCTACCCGAATTGTCGATGAAAGAACCGAGGTAGACAAAACTTTGAACTACTCCACAACGGCCTACTGACTTTATTGTTCGATAATTATCATGCTCTCTATCTACGATCATAACCTTGGTCTTGTAGTTAATACCATGACCATACGCTGCACTGTGTTTTTCTAAGATGTTTAATAGAGCTAGTAGTTCTTCCTGAGAAGCAGCAATAAGGGTTGAGTGCAAACAGTTGTCTTCAAAAAAAAAAAAATGATTCAAGTGAATTATGGATGAATACCATATGACGTGTCATGTTCAAATGACACTGACTGATGTGATGAAAACGATAGAAGCTACTAACCAAATCCCTGTCGTTCCAGTTCTTCGGCAAAAGCATCAAGATCTAAATCTTTCAGTCTCTCGGGTGCGTCAAGAATCTCTTCTAAGGCTCCAGCTGGGTTTGCACCTTCGTCGTCATCGTATTCCAAGGCATCCACAGCCATCTTTCTTGCCCACTCGTATGTTTCCGGATGTACTCGGGAACCGTCCAGAATCTCCACGTACGCCTCAGTACTTTAAGATAAATGGAAACGTATTTTAATCGCTGTACTTAAACTGCCGTTCAACGGCAGCCTACTAAAATGCCGTTGACAGATGTGACGTCACTGAAGTGGCGTATTTGACGGCTTTGTAATCGCTGTACTTGAACTGCCGTCAAACGAAAGCCCACTGAAATGACGTTCCAACAGCTCCAACCTACTCTTTATGAGCAGTAAGACAGACAAGATGCATTTAGTCTATTCGGTAGGAAGTCATACTTAGATTTAATCTGATTTGACTGAAGTTCATGGATAAAATGCATTTTGATTGAGATTTAATTTTCGTTTATTGTTCTTTCGGGAGCTGAAATAATAGCGCAATACGTGAGAAAACTGTGCCAAACTAGTGAAGTACGGAGCTAGAAAGGAACTATATGTTTTTGATTGCGCTGAGAACAACTAAAATGATTATATTAAAACAAATTAATAATCGTCTACACATACTGCATTATGTCCAACAGTTTTTTTTTTAATTTTTACAAATTGTTTTTCAACTTCTAGTACCAAGTTCTGCGATTGAGTTCATAGACCCCATATTTATTGGGCCTGCGAGTATTGTCCCATTCAAATCACGAGTTAACAAACTTCCCCTAACATAACCTTTTCACAGCAGCCGCGGTACTCTAGTATTTAGGCTCTGCCTACGCGGTCTGATCAATTATAAAAAACACTTCATCATTGCTTACAATGAAAAACTGAGCGGTTTAAGATTTTTCAATACATTAGGTGCTTGCTCAAACAACAGGTCTGTCCATTGAGCGGCTCAAAACTAATCAGAAAACTTCTGCAGTCAATGCCAATAATGTCTGGATTCCCATAATTCAGCAAAAATTGTCACAACTATAATGCAAACAAGTCAAAAACAATATAACCGATAATGAAATATAGCGATTTTTACAAGAAATCGAATATGCTATTAGCAGCATTTCAGTGGGCTACCGTTTGACGGCAGTTTAAGTACAGCGACTACAAGGCCGTCAAATACGTCACTTCAATGACGTCACATCTGTTAACGGCATTTTAGTAGGCTGCCGTTGAGCGGCAGTTTAAGTACAGCCTATTTTAATAGGGTCCACAAAAACCTCGATATACAGGGTGTTCTAAAAGTTGGGACTTTCCTCTTTAGAAGTAACGGCCCTTGAAACGGCAAAGCTAATGCACGGTGAACCAGCAGCAAAACCGTAAAAAAAAATTTCAAGCAAGTACTCACTGTTTGGTTGCTACGAAGTTGTAACTGCAGTCCTGTTGCAGGCGTCTTACAGGTAAAAGTACGATTTACGATGTCTTCTTCAATTTGGACCATACGAGGTTGTCTAGGTCTTCCAGCGTGTCCACCACGATGTGGATTCAGACATCCTGTGTCTCTAGCTCTTTGCACGAGCGAGACAAATCGACGAGGTGCAAGGTGAGAACGATTAGGGAAACGATCGGCATACACCCGCGAAGCCGCAGCGGTATTTTGACCACACTCACCGTACATCATAAAAATCATGTCCACCAGTTCATTATTGTTATAAGCGCGCGCCATTATTGTTGTTTTAAAGTCGGATCGTCAGATGTTGCAAGTCAAGCACTCTCGTCCACTATGCCACAGCCACGCGACGTATGACGAACTGCCTGTTTTAGTGTTTTCTCACCGGTATCGGCACCGCTAGCGCTGCCTTGTTTGTTGTGATATTATGACATGCTGAGCCATTGCCCAGGGACGGACTTCATCATGATAGTCACAATGTCTTAACAGACATGTTGTGAACTCATTTTACGAGTTTCTCTTGGGATATCTTTCAGATCTTTAATGCAGTAGTTTCCCATTTGCTTTCTGCATCTTCATGCCGTTGACCAGATGTATCTACTGGTTCATCCGCCTTTAGGGGCAATTCCTCACCCCAAGGACAAGAAGGTGTCCTCACTCTTCTCAACTCGTCCACCCAAAGCAGTTGGTTACTGCGTATACCGACAGTAGTTCGGTTCGTTTTAGTCGCCTTTTACGACATGAAAGACATACGATGGGAGATATTCGAACCCGCCCCCACACGGGGAAGGGACGGACTTAGAATTGATGGTTTCTTTAATGGTCGGTATCTTGTTTTCTCTAAATATTTCGTTTATATGTTACTGGGAAAAAACACTCATTTATTTTAATTTAAATTTATTTTTTAGAATGTTCCTAAATTAACCCGAAGTTTTACTTTGTCTAACAAAATTTAGTACACTCACTGTATGAAAAAAAGTCCCAACTTATGAAACACCCTGTATATGTATCTCAATCTTCATGACATACTCAATACTCTTTCTTGGTCAGTTATAAGTGGACTAAAGTCTTAAATTTTCCAAGCAAGGTTTAACGTTACAGGCATTACAGCAAGAGTTTTAATAAGGGCATTAATAAGGGTATCTGAAGATGAAAGAGGAGTAGAAATAGACCCACGAATGTCTCAACGAGAAGAATCAAATTCCATAAATTAAGAAAATTAGTACAATTTTTTTGTCTCACCTATCACCTAAGCTGTTCGTATCGATCTTGATGAATCCAGAGCAGTTGATGAACACTTTGGGACCCATGTGGCACGCGGTGACCAGCTGTGTCCTATTTTCCAGCCTTTGATTGGTCTGTTTGAGCACCCTGAGCAGTGCTTGACCTTTACGTGGCCCCAAACCGCAAATAAACTGCACGAGGTTGCTCTTATGCGCCTGCTGGACCGCGAGGTTCACGTCTACCCCTACTTCGTTGGTTCTGTTTACGAATTCCAGGCAAAGGGCTTCTAGGAGTTCTTCTTTGCCTATTTGCTCCTGGAAAAAAACAGTACCATCAATATACGCTCACCGGAACGAAAAACGGAGCACATGACATTTTATATGTATATAATTCCGTTTTATATTGTTTGGTGATGTTTTACTATTTTAATAACTTATGCACAAATAAAGCAACATGTTTTTAATAATTTCTAACATTGGTCAACTATTTATTTGGAAAAAATTCTGTTGTTACAATACTACAAAAAACATAAATTCGCAGTTTGCTAAAATAACCTTAAATTATTGAAAAATGAAACGCATTGCTAGCAAAAACTGGGCAGGGGCACTTTTATTAACGAGTGTGGCCTCCGCGTGCCCGAATGATTGCTTGCATTTTACTTCCCACACCGATAGGTGAGGGGAGTATTGTGATCGCGAAAATTTTCAATTTTGAGATAATCCACTTTTTGGGGGTTTCATGATGTCTACATAACGAAAATCCACGTCACTCATTTCCGTCGGTCTGTATGTCGGTCTGTCTGTCTGTCTGTCGCGTTTTTCTACCCTCGTAATATCAGTAACCGCTGCATGGATTTTGATGAAATTTGTGCAGCGATATGCTGTGGGTTCCTAGTAGGTAATGCTGCTAAAATTTTGAAAATCAGTGCATTGGCAGCGCAGTAATTAGCAAAAAACAAAAAAAAATAGATATTCCTCAAACTTCGTTTTTAGACGTTTCAGGAGTTCCTGATCATTTTCTACTTTTTTTGGGTGGGGGTGTTTTTGGGGTGGTTGGGGGGTGGGGGGTTGTAAAACTGAAAAATTTGTTGTATTCATAATGGGTTGTCCAATGACCTGTGAATGAAAGACCTAGTGGCATAATTCACCTTTTTAGGTCCATCCAAACATTGCCTCGCTTATAATAGAAACCAAGGGACTTAGAATTTGTGATGTATACATACGAGTATTGTTTTAGATCGTTCTATATTGCTTAACGCGAAAATGATTAAATGGATTTTAATGAAACGTTGACACAGTATTACTACCGCGGCGAGGATGGAAAACGCGTATGTTTTGGAAAAATCATGTCAGTGGCGGCGCAGCAATAATAAAAAAACAAAAAATATAAAAACAGCCCAAACTTTGTTTTTAGGCGTTTTAGGGGTTTCTGATCATTTTCTACTTTTTTTTGGGTAGGGGTGCATTTGGGGTAGTTGGGGGGTGGGGGGTTGTAAAACTGAAAGATTTGTTGTATTCATAATAATGTGTCCATTGACCTATGGAAAAAATACCTAGCGGCATATTCTTTTTTTAAGTTATCTGAACATTGGCTTGTCTATTACAGAAACCATGGGACTTAGAATTTTGTGATGTTTACATATACAAGTGTTGCTTAATTTCGTTCTATGTATATTGCGTAAAGCGAAAATGATTGAATTGATTTTAATGAAATTTCGACACAGGAATTACTATCGCGGAGAGAATGGTAAACACGCCAGTTTCTAGAAAATCGTGTCAGTGGCGGCGCAACAATAATCAAAAAACTAAAAATATAGAAACAGCTCATACTTCGTTTTTAGACGGTTTGTAGGCTCCTCAGCATTTCGCATCGCATGCAGAATCAAAACTGTGGCGTCCTAGTACCTAAGGAGGGAGACGCAAGAAACTATTTACCAGAGTTTTTGTGTTGGGTGTTTTTTTGCGGGCAAAAGGGCGATGATTTGGTTGCAAGGGATTTCAGACTATAGCTTCATGCTATGGGAAAATAATGAACTGGTATCATCGTAATGTGTGGGAAGTACTGAGTCAATCATCTTGACTCCATTTTTTCTTAGTATACCTAAAACCAAATAACGAATGTCTTCTTGAGGAATAAGGTCCCATTCCTCTAAAAAAGCGTGCTGCAATTAATTTAATTTAAGGTTAAAGTAATAGGAACACGATTTCACATTCTTCGCCCAAGCATGTCCCAGACATGTGTCCAAAAAATCAATGTCTACATCATTGTTGAGTAATTCTCGCGGTGTGGGCTCTGGCATTATCATGCATCAGAATAAAATTATTTCTAATAAAATTAACATAATCAACAGAATTTCATCAAAGCATTTAAAGACCCTCTTGGAATGATGTACAACTCTGTGCGTGCCTCCAGAGAAATTCTAGCTCACACCATAAGTGAACCCCCTTGGTACCGTACCCTAGGACTACAGATATATTCTGCAAAACGTTCTTGTGGTATTCGTCATACCCTTTCACCACCACCTAGAGACCGCAGACTAAATCTGGGCTCATCAGTAAACCTAATACCCCCCATTCATTTTCACCCCAGTGTTCATGATTTCTCGCAAATTGAAGTCGCGCTTCACGATGACTTCTAAGAAGCTCTGAACCTGTAGCGGGATTGGCTTCACCAAGTCTTCGGCTAAAGGTCCGTTCGCTTACATTGGTATTACTGACGTTATGAAGTCAATTTGTGATTTATATAGCTGTAGCGTGACAATCTCGCAAACTTTGTAAGATGATAAAGCGATCATCATGAGCCTTAGTCCTTCTTTGGGGACCAGTACCAAGTCGTCTAGTTGCTCACAGTGCTATTTGATACGAGATGATAACGTTGGGCAACATATCGCTCACTTCATTCGTCTTGAATCAACGCAACCATAGCAGCCGTAGTTTGGGGACTAACAGCAGGCGTTTTTAGCACAAATAAGCGCAGCAAAATTGTAAACGACTTGCTAAATACAGCAAAGCTTTGGCAAACGTCTATCAAATTTATTAAAAACAATACAAAAATCCATGGCCAACTATGCAGTTTTGAGTGATACAATAATACAATTTTCATTCAAGCAGATTATGAGTAGATTTCAGCAGTGATGGTTCGTCCACATGGCAGAAGCTCAGAGTGAACTATACCTGCTGTAGTCCGCCATACACATAGCATAACCTTTTCTTGGTGAATGCTTTGGCGAATAGAAAAGGTGTTGTCTTCCATCAGGATAATGCAAGACCACATACAGCAAGAATCATCCAGGTAACTATAGCGCGACTCCACTGGGAAGTTCTACCTCACCCTCCATACTCACTAGACCTTGCCTCGAGTGACTACCATCTGTCTTTGGTCTTGGACAACCACATGCGGAATCGGCGATTTGAAAATAGAGAAGCTTTGGAAAATGAGATGACACACTTCCTGAGTTCCCAAAAACAAGATTTTTATAAAAAATGGGATATACAGTTTTGTGTGCTGAGGGTGATTATTTTTCTGAATAAATCTAAGTTTAACCCATTTTTTGTGTAACCTGCCAGATGAAATTAAACAATTGAATTCAAAATCAATGTATAGAAGTAGCTCAAAAAATGGATAAAATCAAAAACTAGCCAGGAAATACACAGGCTCTTAGGTATTAACACCGTCTTCACCATGTCCGCTGCTTGAATAATGGAATAGTATTCAGCTTTTTTTTGTTCATTTGAGGTATCGACTACATGGTCATTAGCCATATACTGTTGCAAGCATTGTATACTGTGCGAATTGTAATATTAGGTAATGAGGTTATGTTGGTTGATTCAGCTTATTATATTTTTTCGTAATTATTAAATATGAGATAGCAGTCTTCGTCAGACATCACGTTACAGTGTTAACAAGACAAGCAATGCTTTTAGTTTGGCACTGGAGTGTTCCTGATGGGATCAATGTGAGTATGTTTCTTTAGATGTTTTGTTTATAGAGTTGTATATACGGGTTACTGGTAACTCGACCACTTTCCTGCAAGAGGTGATAGAGGGACTCAAATGTAATAGATTTAACCCCCCCATATGTAATTCCGAAAACCGATAGTTTTCGAGATAATTAACATTTAATGTTTTTCAACCAAATGTCCAAATGTCCACACTAGATCCTGAACTAAGAAGAAAACCTGTTGTTGATTCTGATAATTTTTATTTTAGTATTTAACTAACACATACACAAAGCTAACTTAGTACTAAAATGTTTCAAAATACTAAACAGTTCCAAACTAAATACAAAAATTTAAAAAATAATCAACAAAATTTTTACATTCACCGTGAAAGAAAATTATCTAGCTCAAAAAAATTATACAAACGGTTGAATAAATCGCTCAAAAATCTTTCCCACCTGATAACCTTTTAATTAAATCCACTCAAAGTGTCTAGAGATCTTGCTCAATGTGTTGCCCTTGATTTCGGATACAAGTACGGATCCGCTTCCTCACTTCGGTTTCTGTAACTCGTGTTGAAAAAGTTCGTTTCATCTCCTCCGCCGCATTGACAAATTTTTGCCTTAGTTCGTCAGCAGCATTAACTGGAGTCTCGTAAACCAATGCCTTCATGTGACCCCAGACGTAAAAATCAAGAGGTGTAAGATCTGGGCTCCGCGCAGGCCATGGGATGGGTTCGCCCCTCCCTATCCATTTGTTCGGGTATGTGTTGTCCAACAACTGCCGAATTGTGATACGGTAATGTGCTGGACAACCATCATGCTGGAATATCCTGTTGTTGATAATTCTGTATTATGTTGGTTAATTTAAAATAATTTGTTTGGCCTGTTGTGTATCTTTTTTTGAGCTAGACAATTTTCTTTCGCGGTGAATGTAAAAATTTTGTTCTTTATTTTTTTAATAATTGTATGTAGTTTGAAACTGTTTAGTATTTTTACACATTTAAATACTAAATTAGATTTGCGTATGTATCAGTAAAAAAGTAAATTGGAAATTACTAAAATCGACAGCAGGGTTTTTTCTGAATTTGGGATGTAGTGTGGAAATTTGGTCATATCGTTGAAAAACATTAAATGTTAATTATCTCGAAAACTATCTGCTTTCGGAATTACTTATGGGAGGTTAAATCTATTGCATTTGAGTTCCTCTATCACCTCTTGCAGGAAAGTGGTCGAGTTACCAGTAACCCTGTATAGTATGTTTATAGTGTATATGGGTTCAGTGGTGCTGTATAGCACTTTTTCTTCTTTATTATTTTTTCTGTCATAGTCATGTTTTTTTCCCACAAGCAAAGGCTGTGACCCTTATGTGGCTGTCCAATGTATTTATGAGAAAAAAATTATTTGTTATTTGCTTATATTGAATAAATACATTTTTGTATTTGTATTTGTATAACCTTCAAATCCGCACGAACTTTTTTGGTTGTCCGATATTTACTTTCGTTTAAGAAACATATCAGTGAAAATATAAATATCAATTTTCGTGCAATACTCACTTGCAAGGGATGGAACCGCAAACTGAGAATTTCCTCATCGCCGTTGCACAACTGCGAGAACTCTATCAGGGGATCCTGCATCCTCCTGGCCAAAGAAATCGCCTGCCTAAGCAGCTCGGGGTAGTCCCTGAAGTCCGCCATGCCTTTGTTCGAATTGGCGTACACCTTGGCCAATTCGTTATCGATGATCTCTACCTTGATCTGGGGGAACTGCTCGGACTCCTCCAGGTCTTTGATCACCTGTCGCAAATCATCGGCGATCATCAAGGCCTCCCTGGATTCGCCACCCACCGCGATCACGTGGGGTTTCTTGTTGTAGATGAAGTTGCGCAGAGACGTCAGATCGGCTTCCTGGGAAGAGATTTTGTGGTTAGTTCAAGGTCATTACTTGAGTTCGAAACTTATAGCTTTTTCTTAGACCGTGGTACGTCACAGTGTCAACTTCCCGATGGCGTGAGCAAATCGAACACTTGCAGGTCGCTAAGCAACGGCTGTAAATTACCGCGCAATCCGAGATGGAGTCAATATATAGAGTGCCCCAATAGAAGTGATAGGTTTTCTAATAGGGATACCTAGACAACTGTCAAAGGTACAAACGTCATACAGATGTCAAAATATTCGGTAAGGTTTGACAATTCATCATGGATCGTTTCATGCTTGCCGATCGTTTGGAAAATATTTAAAAGTACTACGGAAATTCCCGCTCAATTGTAAATACGCAACGGGCATTTCGTCGTGAACTCGGCCTTCATCATGGCTTCAATGAGCAGACAATTCGTCGCACTGTAGAAAAGTTTAACTGTGAGTACAATCTATTGGACCTAAAGAAACTAACCAGAATGTGAACTAGTCGACGTGAAGAAAATGTCGCCGCTGTAGCGGCCAGTGTTCACTACGACCCCAATTTGTCGTATCGACACCCAGCCGCGGAATTGGGCCTCTCCCGAGAGACAACTCGACGAATTTTGCGTTTGGATTTGGGAATGCACCCGTATAAGGTCGTGCTGACGCAACAATTGAAGCCGAACGACCATAGACCGTCGCCGCGAGTTCGCAAATTTGGGCGCTACAAATGTTGGACGAAGATCCTCATTTTGGCCAAAAAATCATCTCAAACGAAGCCAATTTTTACCTCAGTGGCTGGGTCAACAAGCAGAACTGTCATAACTGGACTGTGAACAATCCACAAATGACCGAAGAAGTAGTCCAGTACCCGAAAAAATTGAATGTGTGATGCGGATTATGCCATGGCGGCATCATCGGTCCTTATTTGTTTTAAAATGAGGAAGGAGACACCGTTACCACCAATGGGCCACGCTACCGAGCGATGTTGGAAGAATTTTTGTGGCCAGAGCTCGATAACATCGATATTACCGACATGCGGTTCCAACAGGATGGAGCCACGAGCCACACAAGAGACGCAATGCTCGAAGTTGTTCGACAGAAGTTTGGCGATGGATCATCTCCAGACGAGCGTTCATTGATTGGCCACCGTGATCGTATGATTTGACACCTCTCGATTATTTTCTTTGGAGGTACGTCACATCATTGGTCTACTGCAAAAAAACAGCCACTTTGGATGCCCTCGCAAATAATATTCCAGTAGCCATTAACGCCATATTGCTCGAAAATGTCATCCGAGATGGGACCGACCTCTTGAAGCACTGCCAGCGAGCCCGAGGCGGACATTTGAATGATGTTCTATTTCATACATAATGTCATGGATGTAGCTTCAAAATAAAGCCAAAACCAATTTGATATCTCAAACCATTGTTATGTTATTTAATTTTTCTTTCCTATCGTTCTTATTGGGTACCCTATACATTGTGTTAAATGTTCTGTTGAGTATCCAAATTTATAATTAGGTATTGCATACCTGTGTGGGGAGCTGCATTCAAAACATTCATGCAACCTTTACAAGTTACACAGAATACTATAAGATAATATTCAAGAAAAATCGACTATTCCCTACTCGCCAATTATATGAAGAAAACGAATTGTTCAACGTTCGCTCAATATACATCTTTAGCTGCTTAAAAAGAGTGTACAGTGAGAAAATAAATTTTTCGCAAGTAGGAACAAGGGCCAATGAAAATATGAACATTAAAGTTGACTTGTTTAGTAAGTCTACCACTCAAAATTCTTTTCTTTTTTATGGCCCCAAATTTTTTAATAGTATTCCAAAAAGATTGAAGGAAATTTCGAACTACAACAACTTCAAAAAGGAAGTTGAACAATATATAAAAGATCATCCAAATCAATTCTAATTATTCTATTCGAAGGGCTTTTCTAATTAAACCGATTTTTTATATATTTTATTTATTTTGTTTCTACATAATTATAAAACCGAGATCATATTGGCTAATAGACATGCTCGAACTGCTGCCTACTTCCATCCAGAATTACTTATTACACCAATAGGTTCTTGTTATATCAGCTAAATGCTCTGCTGGAACTGCGGCTCACAAGACAGGCCTCGTGGCTTAGCGTCAGCTGCTGTTTGGTACGGTATTTTTTTAACTTATATGTAACTTATCTATACATTGCAATATCGTATGTAGATAGTCGTACTCAGGGTCAGTCGGTGAGCCTGAGATCTGGCTGGCCAGGAGTAAATACAATACCTGTATATTATTTATGTATCTAGCTAATAATGTATCTTTCTATCATTATCAATAAATAAAAATATCAATATATCTACCTTCATCATTTTCTCCTCATATCTAAAGCTGTTCTTCCTTTTCAAGATGTGCGGCAGCCTTAGATAATCTGTGATTTCTCCATCTGGCGCGGAGATACAGGCAAACGCAGAAACTGAGTAATCCGGTACATAAGCCAGACCCATGACCCTCACGCCTTTGCTGGTATCCCACTCATCCTCATCTTCATCGGGAAATGTTATGGAATATGGGGCAATCTGAAATATTTGTGTATTGCAACATCTTGCTCATAAAGTATTTTATTACCTATTTATACTTTATATTCAGGCAGAAATCAAAAAAATTCTCGGCAAGCATTTGACCATCAATGTGCAATATTTTATATTGGTGTGGCTTACAAGGTTTTTAGATCTAACAGGCATTTTTTTAAATCGCACCCTGAGACGAAGAACGAACATTATATTTTTCTGACCTGACCCTGCCCTTCATGTAACGGAGGATTGTTATGGAGTTACTTTGAATATTACAAAAATATTTTTATCGAGCCTAAAAAAAATCTGGGAACGATCTGGACATATTTTGAAATTAGTACTTCCTCAGAGTAACAACTGAACATAGAAGTAGTAAACAACTAATTCTAATAGGCCGACATCTTTTCTTGCGTTGTCATATTGCCAGATATGGCAATCATAATTATTTACTATCGTCTTAATTGTACAGTATCTAGAAATATTCCATTCTACGTTAAAAAAGACAGTATTTTGATGGTTCAGGAATGATTACAGCAAAATCAATAGATATGTTGACCTCTACTGCGTTACTGCATATTTCTTCATCATAAACGCAAATTCTGAAGTATAAATAAATTTTGAGGAGCTGGCAACGCCGATATAATCTTCATGCGACTTATTTACGGTAGAACCTTGACTGCCAAACGTTTGTTTTGTTTGTGCGTCTTTTATGCTTGGTCAGTAAAATCGAATTTGCTATTTGTTGGTAACTGTAGTGAAGCTTTACGGACTTGCTGTGCTATATTCCAGTGTAGTTTAACAGTTTTTAGAGATGGAACTCAAAAAGTGCAGTGTTTGTAACACGGGTTGCATTGGAAGAATTTTCAGGTTGGTTGGCGTTACACAGTATTGTTTACAATATGAACTGTCACTGCAAGGTCACAGCTGATCAATGTTTGGAGGCTGAAATGTCAAAGATGGTGGCTTTGAACACGCCATGCTGAAGTGGTTTGTTTACTACCTCTATGTTCAGTTGTTACTTTGAGAGTACTTCCCAATTACGTCACAATAAGACGATACTCAAACAGCAAATGAGTTGCACACTTTTACCACAAAATTTCTCATTTATATTTAAATCTAACTATTTTAGGAAGCGGGTAATCGTTGCCGATTTGTTAGGAAACAAAACTCAAGCTAGATGGCTGGATAGCGGCAAATAAACAGCGAAGTGTACTATTAAAACTCTATTTCCAAGCTTTCGGGATCATTTGATCCCTTCTTCAGGGCTACAAAGACAATTTAGCAATCAGCAACATTAGAAAAATTAAGATTGAAAAGTTTTTACTTACAAAAGTTTGTGAGGATGTTGCTGGAAGATGTTATAAAACAAGCCAAAGAGCAAGTAACATCACATATCTTGCATGAAGCACGTTATACAGACACAGAAATTTACGAAAAACATTCACAGTTTACTGTTAAAAGTTAAAATCTTTGATTACCGCTTAAGCCGCCAAAACAAAGTAAAATCCTACTAAAACAAATGTCAAAGCACGGCATCTACAATGGCCGTTACAAAATGGTGATACCTGATTGATTGGTGCATTTACTGTGTTTTAACATCTAGCTGGCACGTAGATACTGTATTTTGGAATTTTGATAATTATTGTTGTTCTGTAGATACTGGGTTTTGTCGGTCAAAATCTCCGTTATTTTGGTATATATTGAAGTTTTGACTATTTAAATAGATAGATCATGCCCCAGTATGTACAAATTCGTCAAATACTGTGTTTTTCCTTGGGACAGCCGACCTATTTTCATTCTGTTGAAATACCTCACTTACTCAAAAAATAAAAATTTATCTCACCTTTATCCAGTTATACAGTTTCCTACAACAAGCCTTTAAAACAAATTCTTTGGCTTCTGCTAACAGCACCCGTTTCAGTTCAGACCGAAGGTCTGGCAATACACTCTTTGTTAGAGCCCTTTCAACACATTCCACCCTTAAAGCATTCCAGTCCTGCACATTTTTACTAAATTCATCCTAAAAATGTAAAGCTAGCTATAAAACTGCCGTAATTTGGATCCTTTTTCTTACCTTTATGTATAATTGTTTCACTTCATCGATATAAGAACCAGAAGTACTTCCGTCTATTGACTCGCTTATTGTAATAGTCAAAAGATGTTCTTCTTCTGCCATACACAGTTTTAAAAACTGATCGGCAGTCAAATCTCTAACTGGTTTGTTTTTTATGTATTTCATGCTGCAAAACAAGATCATTATGAAAAAAACTACAAATGAAATATAGTGTGTTCACAAATATATATTGCCTACGTCTAGAACTCAGAGTAACAACTGAACATAGAGGCAGTAAACAAACCACTTCAACATGGCGTGCTCAAAGCAATCATCTTTGACACTTCAGCCTCCAACCATTGATCAGTTCGCAGTGACAGTTCAAATTGTAAACAATTCTGTGTAACGCCAACTAACCTGAAAATTCTTCCAATGCAACCTATGTTACAAAAACTGCACTTTTTGAGTTTCATCTCGAAAAACTGTTAAACTACACTCGAATATAGCACAGCAAGTCCGTAAAGCTTCACTACAGTTACCGACAAATAGCGAATTCGATTTTACTGACCAAGCATAAACAAAACAAACGTTTGACAGTTGAGGTTCTACCGTAAATAAGTCGCATGAAAATTATATCGGCGTTGCCAGCTCCTCAAAATTTATGTAAGACTTCAGAATTTGCGTTTATGCTGAAGAAATATGCAGTACCGCAGTAGAGGTCAACATATCTATTGATTTTGCTGTAATCATTCCTGAACCATCAAAATACCGTCTTTTTTAACGTATGGAATACTCCTGGATACTATACAATTAAGACGATAGTAAATAATTATGATTGCCGTATCTGGTGGTCAATATGACAACGTAAGAAAAGATGTCGGTCTATTAGAATTAGTTGTTTACTACCTCTATGTTCAGTTGTTACTCTGAGGTCTAGAAATAAAAAAATATATATATATAAAAAATAAAGTATGGATAAGTACAGCTTATAGTTTTTTGAGAACTATTGTTGACAATTAGGTACTAAAAAACAAAACAGTACCGCTAGAAGAGGTATGTGATACACCTCTCAAAATACAAGTATATACATATCTTAAATCAGTTGTGATTACCTAGTGACATAAATAGCAATAGAAGACGAGTGAAAATGAAATGAAATTTCTCCAAAATATCAGGTTATTGCGTGGACATAGACAGTAAAATATATAAAGGTCATTCAATGCTCACCTATAACAATTATGCTGTTCATCAATCACTTTCTGGCCTTTCTTAGTTGGGTATACACTCATTTTTGCTCTTTCAAAGAATACCTCCCTGACACATTTTCTCACTAAAGGTTCCCTAGCTATCTGAAGGGCTACCATATACTTCGCTGCTTGCAGAACTTCTTCGACAGTTTGGAATTTGCTAAAAAATGGAACGTTATTGAAAATAGAACTCAAACAAGAACAGAGCAAATTTGTTGAAAATAGTAAACTCACTAGTTGCTATGAATGTATATATTTTCGAAACGACAATTTTACTTTCCACACCGATAGGTGTGTGATCACGAAAATTTTCGATTTTGAGATAATACGCTTTTTGGACGTTTTATGATGTCTACATAACGAAAATCCACGTCAGTCATTTCCGTCGGTCTGTCTGTCTGTGCGCGTTTTTCTAGTCTCGAAATCTCAGTAGCCGCTGCATGGATTGTGCTGAAATTTGGGCAGCTTCAGGTTATGGGGTCGTAGTAGGGAATGCTACTATAATTTTAATCGGTGCATGGGCGGCGGAAAAATTAGCAAAAAAAGAAAAATATCAAATATGTCTCATACTTCGTTTTTAGGCGTTTTAGGGGTTCCTTATCAATGAATTTGTGGTTCTTGGGTTTTTAGGCCGGCGTCGTTTAGCGTTAAAGCTTGACGTTTCGCCTCCACGAGTGGATGGCATCTTCAGAAGCTATTTCACTTTGGCGACTTCCAAAATATTTTGTGAAATAGCTTCTGAAAATGCCATCCACTCGTGGTGGCGAAATGTCAAGCTTTAACGCTGAACGACGCCGGCCTAAAAACCCAAGAACCACAAATTCATTGGACGATGGCCGCGAAAGCCTTACACATTATATGGTTCCTTATCATTTTCTGCTTCTTTTGGGTGTGCGTGAAATTTGGGGTGGTTGGGGGTTTGAGTATTACTATCGTTGCAAGGACGGAATACGTTTATGATTTTTTAAATTGTTCATTGTTCTTAGGCGTTTTATAGGTTCTTAATAATTTTCTACTTTTTTTAGGTGGGGGTGAAACTAGGGTGGTTGGGGGTGAGAGTTATAAAACTGAAAAAAATGTATTCATAATGGGCATTGACTTAGCGGCATAATACACCTTTTTAGGTCCATCCGAATATAGCCTTGCCATTGCAGAAACCAAGGGACTTAGAATTGTCTGATGTATAATACATACGATTATTGCTTCTGATCGTTTTGTACAGTGTATCGTGGAAACTACTGTATTGATTTTAATGAAATTTTACACTGTATTATTACCGTGGCGAGGATGGTGAACGTTTATGGTTTTCAGAAATAGTGTCAGTGGCGCCGCAGCAATAATAAAAAAACTAAAATTATTAAAACGGCTCAAACTTTGTTTTTAGGAGTGTTAGGGGTTTCTGATCATTTGATACTTTTTTTGGGTGTTGTGAAATTGGAGTGGTTAAAGGGTGAGGAATTATAAAACTCAAAAATTTATTGTATTCTCAATAGGCTATTCATTGATCTGTGACAGAAAGACCTAGCGGCATAACACTTTTTTTGGTCGGGTGAGCGGCAACGAATTCGAATTCGTTGGGTAGCCGATGATTTGGTTATAAGGTTACAGACCATAGTTTCATGCTATGGGAAAATAATAAACTGGTATCATCGTAATGTGTGGGAAGGGAAGTACTGAGTCAATCAACTAGACTCCATTTTTTTGTAATGTATGCATGTACTTTGCAGAAAATTTAAAAACAATCTCAAGCTGAATATTTTTTTTCTATTAAAATACTTCACCATTTCTCTAGGTTCTCTTATTTTATAAGATATAGAGGAACATGTATTAAAAGAAAGGTATCCTAACGATTCAACGTTTCAAATTATCTTTGGTGGAAGTTTGAATATTTTTTTTGAACTTTCATCGTTGTTTGGATTCCAAAGATATTAGTAAAAATCACGAGATAATAATTCCTGAGCAGATTCTTTCTACTAAGAGTGAAAGGTATACTACTACAAAACTCGAGAAACAAACTTACGGGCAGATGAAGTCCTTCGCAATTTCTGTAGGTTCAACGGGCTCCTGGTCAACTTCATGTCTTTGGTAGTTGTCACGCAAGTTCTCAGCAAAATGTTCCGGAGACAATCCAAACTTCTTCGCCAAAGGATCTGTTATGAAAAAGGCACGATAAGTGATAGCAGTTACTTTAAACAAGAAAATTAAGCACCTAATCCCGCTTTTGTACAGAGCGCGTAACTGCCAGATCTGTTTGCATACTTCAGTGTTTCTGGTTCAGGTTCGTCGTCGTCTATTTCTTCTACCTCTTCTGGAATTTCACCTCCTGCTTCTTCACTTTCGGCAATTTGCTTCAGTCTATAAATTAGATAGTCGTTTCAATTTACACTACAATCACCTATGGTGGGAATGGATGAAAATTCGACATATGGACGTTCGTTAGTGAGAGTTGTTGGTAAATAAAACTGATTTTTTTCCGTTTTGGTAAGTTTAATCATTGATTAACTTATTCACAGGAAGATGGTCAACCAGATAGCAACATCACACGCTCGCAGTCTATCTCACTCAGATCTCACTCACTCTTTCATCGTATACCAGAAAACAGAGATAAAACCATTATCCGTCACCTGGCGCCATCTGAAACAACTTTCGCAAATTCCTGAATCCTTTATAAATATGACCAATAGATGGCAGCAAATGACTATGAGCGAAATCGATGACAGGTCAGGTCAAGGTCACTGTACCAGCGATAAAAATAAAATATATGAGAATACAGAGCAATTCCATGATGACGCCCATGCTGTCATGATCAGCTGATATTATGAAAACATTGCTTCATTGCTTTGAGGACCATTATTTGTGTTTTTTTACAATTTCTTGGACATTTTCACCATAATTGTTCTTGTGATGTGTTTTTTAAGGAACCTTTTTTGTCAGATAAGCACATCTGTCAATTAAAATGATGTAATTCATGAGATAATGCATGATGAAAACAGCAAAGAAAAAACCGTTTATTCGCAAATTACAGTTATCACATTCACTAGGGCGGCAGTTGTTATAGTCGTACTGCATCTTTGTCACTTGATACTCCAAAATAATGCATTTATTTATTTGAAATTTTATTTGTGAAGTAGAAGTAGTGAAGTTGTAGTGGCCAACCTTTGGTGGATTATGTTAAAAGTAGCAAAAACGTCCATCCGTAGGTAATAATTGCTAGTTGTATATGTACATATAGACAAGTTCAAGCAATGCATCAACTAAAACATTAATCTTTTGACATAATCTAAAAGTTGAGTTTCTGGAACAAGGGATATATTAATTATGTAAATATGCACCAAAAAAATAGGTACATTCACCTCTATCCAAATAATTTGTGCACTATTTCAAAATGCTTCCTTTTTGTCATTATAGGTGTGGAAACAATTCTTCAGCTTCCCAAGTAGTCGAGACAGAAGAGGCAAACCGATACCAGGAGGCGAAGAGTGTGATGACTTTCTAGAAAGTAGTGTATTTATTCTACATACTGTGTATACTAACAGCACCAATAAATGCTCATGTTATCATGAAAAATGAATTATTTATTATTATATATGCTTCTTACATAATCAAACTGTTAATATTTCACATTATTATTAGCAATGCTTATACCCACATTCATACTTTTTTCCAAATATGTAACATGAAATGGTGTCTAGCTACAGCACGGTGAAAATATGTATTTCAAATGGCACGTTGCTTAACATAGTGTGATTAATTTGTATCTTATCAAACAGAGTGACTATCTAAAAAACACTCATTGGGTGATTGTAAAGTTGCACACACCAGAAGCTAAAGGATTATTACTTGAATAAAAAACTATTAGTTATATTATATATACAAGACAAAACAAAAACAAAAAGGGTGCAACCCGGGCTCCGACACACCGGGCTGCTGTTCCATTTCCCAGCGACTACTCCTCACACCGTGAGGTGAGCAATCACTGGGTCCGCGAATCGTGCGTCCTAAGCAGACGAAGGGACCCATGGATGACTGCCTTCTGCATTTTGGCGGCTAAGATGTGCGCCGCCGCACGGCACACCGGCATTTTGCGCAGTGCAGAGAGCAGCGTATCCCTCATACCACCTAGGGATCCAATGACCATTACTAGCAGACTCACAGTGTAGTCCGGCCAGAGCCTGCGAAGTTGTCCGAGGAGCTCCTGATACTTGGTCCGCTTTTCCTCCTCCTTAGAGACGATGTTCCCCTCGGCAGGCGCCGAGAACTCGATAACGAACATCGTCTTTTGTTGGTAGTCGAGGAGGACTATGTCGGGCTTATTTGCATGTATAAGCTCGAGCGTGGAGAATGAGTAGTTCCAGTAAATTCGGCACCTCTCGTTCTCCACAACGGACTCAATGTCCCCTGGAGCATACGGCAGCACCGGTGTCTCATCTATACCGTATGAGTGCCTTAAATGGTAGTATAGCACTCGTAGAGCCGCGTTGTGCCGATAGACGTAGGCTGTGCCAGCGTACACCTTACACGCCGACAAGAGGTGCGTAAGGGTCTCTGGCGCCTGCAGGCAGGCTCTACAGCGGATATCGGGCACATCCATACCCATAATCCGGCTACGGTATACTAAGGTGTTGAAGACACCGTCTTGGCAAGCCATTATAGAGCTCTCAGTCTCCGACTTCAACCCATTAGACCTTAGGAAGGAGAAGGTCAACTGCTCAGATAAACCATGCTCTTCTAGATGTTTGTAGAAGATTCCGTGCATTGGTTTATCTTTGTGAAGTCTTAAAAGCAATTGGACTTCAGCAGTTTTAATCCGGGTTTTTAATTGTGCGGGAGCAAGTTCCGTAACGGACTGCTGACACCTCCGCGTGAAGTCGAGCGTGAGACTAAGTTCTTCGGCTGCCCGTGTTGCTGCTCTAAAAAGGAAGGCTCCTTTACCCGCAATCTCGTGCTCTCGCACAAAGCGGATCAGGGGATCGGTGCTCGTCGTAACATAGCAGGCAGTGGCCAGTACTACTCTGTTGTGCAGACGCTCCAAACTCAATAGTCCACGCCCTCCCAGGTGTCGCGGGAGGTATATTCGCGGGACAGAGGATCTAGGATGTAGACTTCCCTCCATATTCATCCTTTTGCGGGTCTTTATGTCGATTTGTCGCAGCTCTTCCACTTTCCAGTGGATAGCACCAAAGCTGTATAACAACAATGGGACCGCAAGCATGTTTGTGGCAGCGACTTTGTTTTTGCCGGACAGTTCTGACGACCAGATCTGCCGGAGTCGGTGCAAATACTTGCGGCGGAGACACTCTTTGACCAATTCTGCCTCTTGGATGTGACGCTGCGCCACTCCAAGGTAGGTATAAGTATCTCCGGCATGCAGTTGTCGCAAGATGCTCCCATCAACGAGCTGCTCCTCATCTTCACTATCTCCGCAACGTCCTCTTTTGAGATGAACCATGGCACATTTGTCTATCCCGAACTCCATACCAATAGCTTGACTGTAATCCTGCACTACCCTCAGCGACTGCTCTAAATCGCGTTGTCCGGAGGCATAGAGTTTCAGGTCATCCATGTAAAATAAGTGGGTGACCTTGTGCCTCCGGTAATTGGGCTTGCCACAGCTGTATCCCTTAGTATTTTTCAGCGCTATGGACAAAGGCAGTAGCGAGATGCAGAAGAGCAAGGGACTCAAGGAGTCTCCTTGGAAGACCCCTCTTTTAAATGATACCAACTCTGTCCGAACCCTGGTTTCACCCGATGTTATAGTGAACCGAGTCTTCCAGAGCGGCATCAGTTGTTTGATGCATCCCACTAGTTGATCATCTACCGAAAGACATTCCAACAGCCGCACAATCAGTTCATGAGACGTAGTGTCGAATGCCTTCCGATAGTCGATCCAGGCCATAGAAAGGTTTCGCAGGTACTGCACGGAGTCCTGTGTGACACAGCGGTCAATCAACAGGTTATCCCTGCAGCCAGCTACTCCTTTCTTAGACCCTCTTTGTTCATATACGCTGAGAAATACGGGATTTACAGCTTGAAGGATACGCATGTACAAGATTCTGGTGAAGAGCTTGTAACATGCATTCAGACATGTTATTGGCCTGTAGTTTTTAGGATCAGACAAATCTCCGGTCTTCGGGAGAAGCACGGTTCGACCCTCGACAAACCAAGCCGGAATTGGCTGCTCCTGATTTAGCCACGAGTTAAAAACTCTAGCTAAATGCCGGTGGCAACTGGGAAACTTTTTCAACCAGTAGGTGTTTATGCCATCCGGGCCAGGAGCTGCGAAATTCTTTGCGCCTCGTAAGGCACCAAGAATTTCTTCCGTGTTTATCGGGCGACGCAGTACATTCAAGTTTGGAGTCCTCCTACAAACGGACTCGAACTGCGCCAAGGCCGGAGTGTCTGCTTGGAGAGGTTTGGGCTGTTCGTAAATGCCCCTCCAGAAAGTCTCCACGCGATCAGCAGTTGGCGGCTGCTCTATAACTGGTGGTTGCTGTTGGAAGAGACGAGCAGGCTTTTCGGAAAACATTCTGTTTTCCTCCAAGCCTCTCGCCCGCGTCACCAGTGATCGTTTAGCAGCGATTAGCGTCCGTATCCTGTCAAGACAATGCTGCTTGACAACAACCAGTACCGCTTGACTGAGCGTGTGATGGTCGCGCCTTAGCTCTCGGGCTATCTGGCGCACGCGGCGCGTAAAAGGCCTACCGGCCGCTCTATATTCCATCACACACTGGATACGGGATGCTTCTTGGCGAGCCAACTGGATTTTCGCTTCCATCTGGCGCACCCGCCTCTGTGCTCTCTCGACAGGAGAGTCTCTCACTCTCCCCTGTCCAGCCAGCCTCAGAGCCGCAGCGTAAATTTCGCAATTGATGCTCCAAATGTCAGAGACATCCGATAGACGTTCACTCAACGCCTCATCCTCTCTCTTTAAATCTGCCAGCTTGAAGGACCTCTTGTTGTTATGCAAGGCTCTTCGGTCACTGAAATCTCCAGGTGAGACGGCTTCGTCGATTTCCCTCTCAGCGGGCCTCATCGGCGACCTTTCAGCCTGGTTAACAGGCCTTTCAGTCGCCGGAGGGGCTGGCTGAGCCGGAGCACGAACGTATCCCTGCCCCCGAAGGTAAAATACCTGGTTCCGCAAGCTCTGGGAGGAAATTGTGCTATGCTCTGGATGCATTTCACACCACCTCCCATGCATGCGGGCCATGTATCCCCTACGGCGCGGGCTACTGCTCTCGTAGCAGCTCAGCAGGTCATCCTTCAGTTCCGTCGTCCACCTAAAACAGTCCATGTCGTTGCGTGTGTCGTCGTCAGGGCGATCCGAGGCACCGCCACCTTGCCCAGAGCCGGCTTCCGATACCGGCCTGGTGTGGGTGCTCTTCTTCTGGGGCGGTCGAACCAGAAGGTAGGGCCCGTCCGGTGGTTAGCCTTAGGGCCCCCAGCCGACATTTCAGAGGCAGCCGACCACATTGCCTCCTAGGGATGACCTGTACAGGTTGCCGGCCGGCTTTCATCCCTGGCTTGGGTTATCCCCGCAGTGTCGCCACGCACCGAATAGCCGTTTGATGTTGGTCGGCTTCCTGGGGGCGCATTTTATACCTACTGCCAGGTTTGCTATCAGCCGCCCCTAACCTGGGGTCAGACGCTGTCGGGAAGCCGTCCTTAACATAGGTGCAGCCGCTTCCGCACTATGGTGATTCATACGCCTGCTTTCACAGCCGGTGACCACCATAGGCCCTTTTGAGGCAAGGACTACCAATCTTTTAGTCGCCTCTTACGACAGGCAGATTAAACCCTGGGAACATTCTAAACCCGGACCCAGACGGGTATATATATATATATATATATATATATATATATATATATATATATATATATATATTTTCCTTTAATGTATAAGGGCTTGTTCCGAACAGTATATAATTGAGTGTATCGAAGGGTGATGAGTGAAACACCATTCAGTGATGTGCTGCTGGGATGTACTATTGGGAGAAGGTTGTATTACGTGAAGTTGCGAGGAATTTTTCAGAAACCTACCTAACCTAAATCTGGGTGCTCCAATCAGACCTGCTGAGCGAATCCCATATGAATGGGAGTCGAAGAGTTTAAATTTAAGTTCTAATATTTTTATGAATATCCAAGAATGATTGAGCAGCTCTCTCCCAATAATGTCATATGTCTCACTTGAGCTTCCCTACTCAAATACCCTTTGTATGGCAGTCAATGACAATGAGAGATATGAAGACAATAAAAAAAAGTAGCATGGTGAAGATTTTTTTATGTACCTACAAAAAAGCTGATCAACTTTTCTAATCATCATTCTATAAGCTGACAATCGGAGAGATATTATCTAACTTGAATTTTTATTCTATTAAAGTTTATATATTTTATGTGTTTATGTATGTGTATATGTAGTACGATGTATTATGTATATGTGTACATATGTATTTGTCAAAATCCCTAGATATATAATTTACATAAGAGTAATTATCTGTGCACATATTCTAATTATGTTTATTCAAAACAAATTTCATGTCTGATGTCACTGACAAATTTGATTTTAAATGATGTTCTTAATAATTAGGTACATTACTTCATAGTTTTAAATGATATTATTATAATTAACCGTAAATGTATCGATGAGGTAATGAAACAGGATACATTTCAAAAATTTTATTATTCTAAATGATAAACAGTTGAATCTTTCTTTACAATTTTTGTTTCATTTTAAACAACCACAGATAACACATCTCAGGACTGACATGCTTCATTTGCCTTAAAAAACATATCAGCTGTCTGCCAGTTATTTTCTTGAAGTGTCATTATTAAAAGCTTTACTGTCCTTCATGTGACACTATAATTATGTCACCTTGTTTTCGCTCATTTATCTTGAGCATGTTTCAATCGGACATTTACCTATCTACCTGAAATCTGTCTGAAAAATGTAAACGCTGAAATGCTCAATTAGTTCCAGCAAAAATGGCTTATCTGCCATCATACCCACGAAGCTAATAGAATCCAACTGCTGAAAATCTCAGCTAGTTTCGTGAAAAAATAATGGTGTTGTCGTGCACTATAAAAACTACCCGTTTTTTAGGCCTCGACGGGTTCGGAAAGCAAATAAAACTTATTCACTGTTTTATTTCACTTTTACTTGACAGATGTGGTGTTAAATATTCCACGAACAATATAAAAATGCTTAATAACGGTTCCGGGTTCACCCTTACCGAGCGCTTGTTTTGTGTATTTCCCGACCCCCATACCAACTTCTCAAATTCGAATAGACTTCAGGATCAGATCAGCTGACTATCTAAAAATAGATCGCATGCCACACTAATAAAAAAGGGTTGACTGCATCTCTCCTTTAATAACACGCTCGGGCTGGGTTGCCACGTTGAGCACAAATTCGATTGTTAAATACAAAATAAAACTGACACAGCTCGATTTATTTTCTTGATCTGGTAAAGGGGTGACACACGTACGAACTTTAAGTATGCGGTTTTTAAGTTCGCGAACTTACTCGGCTCGACGTGGTGACACACGTGAAGCTGAAATCACTCATTTTGATAATTTTCCTAAATAAACAAAACTTTTAAAAAACGCCAAACACAACAAGCGTTGCGCATCGATGGCCTGCCGAAACTAAGTGGTAGCTCGCGGCTCGCAGTACGAGCCGAGACAAGCTACGGGCAAAATTTCAAACCAGTTGGATCGCCGGCGGTTTGCGCGACATCCTACGTTACTGTTACTGTTGGCAACATTGGAAGAATTTGGACAGTTATAGTAATAACATCTGTAAACCATTTTGCTTCCAGAAATCGCGAAAAATTCAATGCAAACGATGATAAATCGAAATCAATCAATATTTTTTGATCGTCCTTGATGGAAATAATTACAAAATTAGAAAATGATACTATTGATTAGAGCTGTCAATTTCCAACGGTGGCGACACCTAGAGTAGATAACAGCAAGTAACATTTATACGTGGTATGGCGTGGTTGACAGGTAGGGTTCTTTGTTCTTATCAAAGTCGATGGTTCTGATCCTATCAAAGTTGTATCGGTAGAGGTACATTTGTGCTCATATAGATGGCAGCAGTCCAGCAAGAACAAAAGCTAAGCGCCCGCTTTTGCTACGTGGTTGACCATCTTTCCGTGAATAAGTTAATCAATGGTTTAATCCACCTTTAATCACATAGGCATCTACGCTCAAAAATGGTCTAGTATCATTGTTAGAAAAACGCAAGAATTGCTGCATATTCCCCTTAACAAAGAAGAGAAGAACTGGATTTTTGTGTTACGTGCGTGCAATAATTACGAAAATTGCGCAGAAAAAATGCATGTGATTTTGATCTATGCGAATTTGAATGCAATAAACTTTTGTTTTTAGTATTGGTGTCTATTTTCCCTAGCGGTATTTGCAAATGCAATTTTTCGGGTCGGTTTCTCAATGCCCAGTTAAATATTTATTTGCAAGTTAACCTGTAACTGTAAGATAAATTGTTTAAACAATTGAAGGTTACACTTACGATTTCACATAAATCTTATCTGACAGTTGTATCCATAGAAACGCTAACTGGCAGCTACCTATCTGACACTTAACACTTAACATTGAGTAAACTCAAAATACATTAAAGTCAATTTTGTTATATGTATAAATTTCAAAAACACATTTTTGAAATAAAATTTATCTTAAAAAAAAATGCGAAAATACCAGAGTTCTCCAGTTCTCAGACACACCGGATTACCGATCTTGAGGTTGCTGGTTCGAGTCCCGCTGGCCGTCGATTTTTTTCGACAATAGGGTACTTGCAGAAAAAAATATTGTCATTTACGCGTTCCTTAGAGCCTAGTAAACATGATAAAATCACTTGTTTGGTTTTTTGGAATCGGCTGTGAGATATTCCAAAAATTATTTCAAATACCGGAAAATCCCGCGCAAACAACCTCTGACGTCAGTAATATCGTATAATGATGGGATGTAAAGTATTGATACTCGATATCGATAGCCAGTGCTAACCTAACATTTTGACATTGATCATTATAACCACAAAACACAGTCACACACAAAAGTACAAAAGTCAAAAGAATAAAAGTTAAGCTAGATTACTAATTCACTTTGTAGGGCTGGGCTTGAATTAGATTCTATCTTTGGATTCATTCATGATGGGATGCGCAGAAATAAAATGATGGCTTCGATTAGTTGCGAATCTCGGTCACAAACAGGGTGAACCGTGATACCTATCAGATATAAAAATGTATTGCAACGAAAATGCTAGTGGGTTAATTGCCTGTTTCAAATATGTTTAAGTATCAATAAATTGAGTCGCATTGTTAAAGAATTCAGATCATCCCTAGTCGAATGCACTGTTGAATCTCACTGACCTGCGCTGTAGCAGTATCGATTGTCGATATCGATAAGATGTCTGTGACGTCAGCCCTTGTTTTAAGTCACGTGGAAAAATTTGAATATATCCTTATTTTATTTTGCAAATATCTTTTTTTGGCCGTCAGTAAAATCATGTTCTTTGTTTCCTACTGCTTCTTGATATGGTTTTCTTTACGCTATGTATACTCCCGAGACAATTTCACGACCTCTGCAAGTACCCTATTTCTGGTTCGAATTTAAATGTTAGTAGCTGTTATAGCGTATGATGAACTGTTGGCTCTTGGACTGATCGGCCGGCGTCGGCAAGCTCCGCCGCCTTGGTGTCGGCGCGCTTCGTTGCTTGACGTTTTGCCAACACGAATGGTCGGCATCCTCAGAAGCTGATGTCACCTGTTTGGTGTGTTCCGAGAGACTACGACCGTGTCACAGGGTTGACACTTATATTCCCCAGATTAGGAGTAAGGTTAGTAAGGCGGGTATCCATATTTTGTTCAGCTTATATGCTTCTTCTTTGTTGTTGAAGTTGTTCTTATGTTTATGAATCTCTATGGACTCCCTGTACAATCTGGCGTAATAAAAGGAGGTCGTAGCCTTGTCAAACTATATTTTGTGGCTACAGCTTTCTTGGAGTGCATGCTTGGCTACTGCAGATTTTTCTGTCAAGTACAAGTACATGGTATCCGATAAATCCCTGATGCTGTCCACGGATGCCTTTTGTCCTTTTGCCGATCTTCATCATCATAGTCACAATGTCTTAACAGACAGACTTGTAAAATGCATTTACACATTTTACGAGTTTCTCTTGGGATATCTTTAAGATCTTTAATGTAGTAGTTTCCCATTTGCTTTCTGCATCCTCATGCCGTTGACCACATGGTATCTACTCGTTCATCCGCCTTTAGGGGCAATTTCTCACCCCCGACATTCCACCCGAAGCTGTTGGTTGAGAAGAGGTTACTGCTTATACCGACAGTAGTTCGGTGTTCCTTTTAAGGCCCGGTCAAACAGAGGGCGGTCTAGAACGCGGCGTTCCGGCGTTCTAGAACGCCGCTTACAACGTTCAGTTATATTAAATTGGACTGGTTAAACAGAGCGCGTTCTGAACGCGGCGTTACGGCGTTCTGAACGCGGAGATGCGGCATTCTCTAACGCCGCGTTACAGCGTTCTGTTTGTACCAAACAGGTCTGTTTGACGGTTTGAGCAAAAGCGTTACGCCAATTTTTGTCAAGATGTCGAGTGATTCAGACATAGATGAACTTGTACTTTTTTTTCGCGTTATCACGTTCAAAAAAACAAAAACCGATATGGGCGCATATTCATTTGCAAATTCTGTTTGGAAATACAACGTGACAGAACGTCGCTTACTACGATGGCTTGGGCCTTTTTGACGGGTTGATACTGAAACAGACCGCGGTGTAGAACGCGGCGTCAGGGCGGTCAGAACGCGGCGTAGGGCGGTCAGAACGCCGCGTCCACTGGACGTCAGATAGAACAATTTTCTTCAAGATCTCAAGTGATTCGGATGTAAAAATATTTTTATCTGAACTGTTTTTCGTGTCGTATAAACAAGGATGGTTTCAAACAGATTCAATCAACTCCTCCGTCATCCTGATACCGAAAACGCTGGGCGTTCTTTGCAAAATCTGTATCGAAATATAACGCGGCGTTCTACGTGCACTACGACCGTTCATGCTCTGTTTGACGGGTTGATACTGGAATAATACAATACAACGGAACGCTGTAACGCGGCGTTCTAGAACGCCCTCTGTTTGACCGAGCCTTTAGTCGCCTTTTACGACATGCAGGATATACAATGCGAGATATTCTAACCCGCCCCCACACGGGCCGATCTTAAATCCTGTTATTTTCCCAGTTGTTGTTTGTATATCGTCCAAATATTCTCCTTCTGCCGTAACCTTCCAACTCTGTTTGTGACGCGGGGAACATAAGGTAGGAAAGCTTTGGCTACTGGTGGTGGTTCTGGTTGCTTTTCTACTCTACCAGCTCGCATAGATCTTGTTATATGCTTTTCTGAGTAGCCATTTGCCTTCAACACATTCTTCAGATGATCGAGCTCGGCACCTAGTTCGGCTGGTTCACACACTCTTCCTACCCGTTCTGTCAGTGTTTTGATGATTTCAAACTTCTGGCATGGAGGTGGTTCGAGTTGCTGTGCAAATAGCGATCGATCTACGTTGGTTTCCTGGACACTGTGTGTCCCAAGGTTGATCCTTTTCTGGTCAGGCACTTTTTTGTTTTCTTCCACTTTCATCGTGAACTGGATGTTGGGATGTACACTGCCGGCCGAACAGCCCAAGAACCAACAGTTCATCGGATCATGGCAGTGAAAGTCTTACAAAATACATGTTATAGCTTACCTAGCCTGCCTGCGTTCTTGCTTCTTCCTCTCCTTTTCTTTCACTCTCCACGCGGCATGCATAGCAGGCAGGTCCTGCGCGTAGTACAAGATGAAGTGATTGTGCACGTCGTTCAGTTCGTCTGCAGTCTGTACGTTCTTCAGTCGTTCGATGTCGGTGTCCTTCATCACCCTGACGTTGTCGGGAATCGGCGCGTCAGGGTTCTTCATCAGCTGATCCATTTGGTAGGAGCGCATCTTTTCGAACAGCTGCAACAGGGCCTCTTTGCGCGACTTCAACTGACACCACTGCAGAATTGATTGAAGGTTAGGTAGTTAAAACTGTTTCGAAAATTATATTGAAAACAGGAACACAAGAACGCGCTGTTTTAAAAATGCAAAACCACAGCATAGTAAACAACCAGCACAATATCTCTGAGGATATCCTATATAAAAATGGTTCCCACAGAATTTGATCTTGGGATGATTTTACGGCTGTGAAGTTTGGGTAGAGATGCGAAAATGAAAATATCGATACCGGTACCAACTCGATATTTTTTAGCCAAATAGGCGCGTTTGGTTGGTACAGATAATTTTGTGCAATTGATTACACCCCTTAATAATTATATAATTATTTTCTATACCAATACCCCTACAAAAGTATCGATACCAGCTTGGAATCGCCCAAAAAGTATCTAAGACAAAAATAGTCGATATTAGTGCAGAAGTACAAGTATCGAAGTATCGTTAGCATCCCTACAAAAAATAATCCAAAAGTGGGAATGCGCGTGTAATTTCCGCCAACCTGAGATGTTGTGCTGGTTGTTTACTATGCTGTGCCCAAAACCTTCTCTCTCTTCACAAAAATGGGGAAGCTACCTGAAATGTATCGATACTTTGGGACTAGTATCGAGTATTTTTGTCGTCGATACTTTTCGAGCGATTCTAAGCTGGTATCGATACTTTTGTAGGGGTATCGGTATCCAAAATAGTGAATTACTGAGAAGTGTACTCAATTACAGAAAATTCTCTGTACGAACCAAACGCGCCGTCATTAGGTGTTCGGAGAATTCTACAAACGAATACGCGCCTTTCCTTTAACTTTCTTTATCCTACTACCACCATCATTAGAGTAAACTATCATTTTTTATTTATAGAGAAAGGACTGTTTAAGCTCTCGAGGTCATTCTTTCTTTTGTTTTCTTTCTCATGATAGTTCAAGAGGTACTACGATGCACTAATGAAATTAGACTACTTTCTGGGTTCCGGTACTCCCGATGATAGTCGTTTTTAATTACGTCTAAATATGCTACTAATAAAGAGTAATTTTTGGTTGTATTTCTACTACAGTTACTTGTAAAATATCTTAACAGTATAAAAACTAGTGGGAATACATCCAACTTGAAAAAGCATTTTAATTTTTTTTAATATGCAAATTTTCTATAAACCATGTTGTCGATACCAATACCTAAGAGTATCGATACTTTATCTTCAAGTATCCCTGAGTATCGATACTTGGCCAAAAAATATCGCACCCCTACACCAAAAGTCATAGTGACAGTGACGTAGTGAGTGCGTAGTGTTCGTCGGTTAGGTTAGATTGCTTTGTCAATTATCATTCGAGTGTCATCTTTTGAGTTGAAGATTTTGTGTTCCGACAGCTACTTAAGGGTTCCTTAGGGCCGAATTCATAGTCATCCCTTGAGTAATACTTAAAATTCCCTTAAGTAATACTCAAAGGATACTTAAGAGATCCTCAAGTGTGGCTTTCATTGTGTATCTGTTTCCTAGAAACATCTACCATATTTGGCGACGTTGTCATACTTCAAATATAAGTCAATTTGTTATGCCTATGCCTACCCGGGTTGCTCTATATCTCCGTCAAATACCAGTACGTAGACAGCTGTTTCACGGTTATTAGCGATCATCAGTGCGCCATAGGTCGATTGACGGAGATAGAGAGCATCAGAATTTTCATGTCTACCAGACATGTAAAGCATGTGAGAGTAGTAGCAGTGACTTTTTCTGGTTTGCCGTTACCTCCGGATACCAGATGGCGCACAGGCAGATCTTTTCTACCGCCTACTCTCGAAGAAGATGTTTTCTGTTATCTCTTCTTGTTTTGTGCAAGTATTTCGTGTTTTGTGCCGGACATTTTTCATGTTGACATGTCATGTTTACATTATTATTTTTGAAAAACATGATAGTGTAGAAATCATTCGATAGTTCTCTACGCACATAGTATCACCTTTCTTGTATATTGGTGCAACTTTTGATAATTTCATTTGATCTGAGAATTCCCCTGATAAGATTGATTTATTTATTATAGGAGTTAAATCTCGCGCTAACTCGTAAACGCATTCTTTTATTAAGAGGATTGGAACTTCATCAATGCAATGAGAATTGAGGCGCAAAAGGGCCCATCGTGTGGCCTATGCACCAGCCACATTCCGTGCTGGATAGCCTCTGGTCCTTATTCATTCAATGCCTGTAGAAGGTTTATTTGAGTATTACTCAAGGGAACCTTAAGTATTAAGGGACTCTTAAGTATCGACTATGAATACGACCCTTACGTAAGGCTCCCTTAAGTAATACTCAAGTAACGAAACATAATATTTCATTGCAGTCAAGGCGATTTTGTAGGTTAATTTTGGAGTACGGTATTGTCAGTTTCTGCCACATCCGGAAAAATGCCCGACACAAAACACGAAATACTAGCACAAAACAAAAAGAGACAACAGAAAACACCAAAACGCGTAGGCATAGGCATAACAAATTCACTTATATTTGAAATTTGACAACGTCGCCAAATGTATCCCGCCGTTTCGTAGATGTTGTCTAGGAAACAGATACGCAAGGAAAGTCACACTTGAGGGTCCCTTAAGTACCCCTTGAGTGTTACTTAAGGGAACCTTAAGTATTACTCAAGAGACGATTATGAATACGGCCCTAAACCACTTACTGCATCTCATCTCGACAACAAAAAATTTAACTATAATAAATTACAACGTCACAACAGTCAATTATCGACATCAAATGCTATATATATTTTCAACCATCTTCCGACAAAACTAAGTAACTTTTTTGAAATAATTAAATCGTCTGACAGCTGAGATTGAATAGGTTAACTTGTGAATGAATTGTTAATAAGGAACACCATTACCTTGCCAAGTGACCAACAATAATCGTTACCTACCTTTGCATCGTATTTGTACACCTTCCAAAGGTCGTTGATATTCAGTTCAGGCTGAACATACTCCTTTCTGTAAAAAGCTATAAAAGGTACTTCCAACTGCTGGTTTCTCATGAAATCTAATGCTTTTCTGATCTTTCCTATAGTCTGAGGACCCTTCTTTTGTTTCTCTCTCATTTCCGGCGAAAGATGAGCATCCATGTTCGAAACCGTTGGTTTGCAGAAAGCCTGAAATGTTTCAAGAATAATGTACAGACACAGCATCATACCTCGAACATAGAAAACAGACAGTTGATATTAATAACGTGAGGTCTGAATGTACGGTAGTCTAAACAGAGATACCCCAAGGATCGATTTTAGGACCTACACTGATATAATGTTTATAAATGATTTATCAAAATATTGTAATTCCCCTAACGTAAAAATAATAGAAGCAGACGATACAAGTGTTTACATTAATGCGAAATATATCAACGAAATAACATCAGCATCAGAGATATGTGCGAGAGAATTTTATATTTATTGTTCAAATAATGGCTTGAAAGTTAATGCTTCAAAAACATATCTTCTCGATACCTGCCATGAAACATCTGCCCAGATAATTCTGTACTGGTGATAATGAATAGAAAATCAATACAGTAAGTTACCAGTATAAAATTTTCGGAAATTGCCATTGACAGTAAATTGACATGGGAGAAACATATTGATAACATTGATTGCGCTCGAGAGCGCTCAGGTAACAGTCACTAAACGCTTCGCAACTTATTGAGCAGACGCCATTTTATGTAGCAGAATTATTTTATTATTAACAACTACTGTGCGGAATAGAAACTTGGACTCTCAAGGCTCGGACCATCAAAAAACTGGAGGCTTTTGAAATGTGGCTTTATCGGAGAACATTAAAAATACCCTGGACAGTTAGTTAGAGTTACCAACGAGGAGGTCTTGAGACGAAGGACAAGAGAGGAAACTGATAATAACAATCAAACGAAGAAAAACAATATACCTCGGCCATATTCTAAGGAATAACAAATACGAACTACTGCAGACTATCATGCAAGGACGAGTAGATGGAAAAATGGCTTAGGAAGAAAAAAGAAATCCTGGTTGAGAAACATTAGAGAATGGACTGATATGAGTGTAGGAGAACTGTTCCACATTACAAAAGACAAAGATGCATTCAGAGAAGTGGTCGCAAACCTCCGTTAAGGGAAGGCACTAGAAGAAGACAAACGTTACCTGTGAATTTGTGGTTCTTGGGTTTTTAGGCCGGCGTCGTGTAGCGTTAAAGCTTGACGTTTCACCACCACGAGTGGATGGCATCCTCAGAAGCTATTTCACTTCGGCGACTTCCAAAATACTGACGGCTGGTGGATCTGCATCTGTATTTATGCTAATGGTGACGTGGCCCAACCAGGTAGTGTTAGTAGCCCCGCCCCTTCGCGATATGGTAGTGTTATTTTAACCATGGTTACACAGAAAAGGAAATAACAAGAACAATGAGAAGAAATAGGGCAAAACCAGAACTTAAACCGATAGCGAAAGCCTTTATACCCTATGTGCCTGGAATAACAGACAAAATAGGAAAAATGTTACGAAAGGAAAACTTCAAGACCATCTACAAGCCCACAAGAAAGATACAGGAATATTTGAGAACGGTGAAGGTTAAAAGAGACCCACCGGGGGCTTATCGCATACCATGCACATGTGGGAGTATATACATAGGAACAACGAAGCGATCTATAAAGTCAGGTTCTTGCCGCAACGTCTTCATACCACGCCACACTTCACAGAGAAGCCATCGAAATACAAAAACATCATAATAATTTCAATAGGAAAGAAGAAACACAGAAAGTCAACCGGACATGGGTACCCATCCTAAAGGACCTGAAGACACTACCATATCGCGAAGGGGCGGGGCTACCAACGCTACCTGGTTGGGCCACGTCACTATCAGCAGGTATAAATACAGGTGCAGATCCACCAGCCGTCAGTATTTTGGAAGTCGCCGAAGTGAAATAGCTTCTGAAGATGCCATCCACTCGTGGTGGCAAAACGTCAAGCCTTAACGCTAAACGACGCCGGCCTAAAAACCCAAGAACCACAAATTCGTTGGACGATGGCCGCGAAAGCCTTACACAGTAAACAAACGTTACCTGTTTGTAAATCCATTCCGCTTCATCGTCCAATTCCGTTGAATCATCGGGCACGGACGTGATGGGTACATCCCGAAGTTGCATTCTCTCAGGAATATCGGTGTTTCTGATCTCATTGTCCAGATCGGTGAAGAATCCGCGCTTGAGTTCGCTAGGTTCGTAAACCTCGAAAATGGACTTCTTCGTGGGCTTCTTTCTTGCTGCCTTTTTGGGTCTGCGCCTATTGTCATAGTGCAGATAATAAATAATAGTAAATAATGGACGAGGCATTTATAATATTCAAGTAAATTTCTACGACAGGGCTACACATTTTGTTTTTTCTATACTAAAATAAAAAAGATAATATTTTACAATTTGTATGCATTCTTGAAAAAAAAAAGGATAACAAAGAAAAAAGTTACAACAAGATGCGGAGAATTATAAAATTATTTAGAAGGGTTTTGTGAAATTATTACAGATAAACGGCTTACAGTTTTCAACACATGTTTTATATTTATTGAGATTCTTTATGTCAAATCGCCAAAAATTATAAATTTTTGGCTCCAAACTCGATATAAATCTTTTATTGCTATCTTTTTTATAGAAATGAACCAATAAATTGTTGTTTGATATTTTTCCTAATGGACTAGTATCGTGAACTTTTTTTATGACTGTATGTGATAAAGTATGTCATATAAACCTTCTCATATTTTTGCGCAATTTTTTTGGGTATGGGAAAGATGAGAAAATAAGGAAAATATTTGAATCCCCCTACGACCGTGATTGTTAGATGATTTTGCAAAATTTAAAATTATTTTTTGCCACTTTTTTTTGATAAAGTATAAAGTTTAACTCTTCTTTGATATTCTGCCCATAGAGTTGCAGACGATAAACAAATTCAATATTGTTTAAACTATTTGATAAATGGTATTGAAATTTTGTTGTCATATTCTGTAGCGAGAGGGCCAATGAAGTATCAATACATATAGAATGGCCCCTTCCCACTTAAACAATTTACTACTTTTGCGGACGACATAAGAAAGAGAGGTCGGTGAGAGAGATAGGGCTAGACAGGGAAAAAGCATGCATAAGAAAGAGAGGTCAGTGCGAGAGATAGAACTAGTCAGGGAAAAAGCACAGCCTCCTCCTAACCAGCTATGTGGCGCGTCGGCAAACAGTGTTGCCACAGCCGACTTTTTTTGGGAGCGGAAAAAAGCATTCGAAAAGAGTGAGATTGCGGTTGAAAGAGCGAGATTACAAAAAATTAAATGAATAACGGTTATTGTCGACATAATTGTAAAATTGGAAAGGGAATAAATGACGACCTAATTTTGTCAAAATACCTATTCCTTCGTTCTTGCACAAAAGATAATATCGTGACGTGAGTTGTAAGTTGTAAGTATCACGCTGAGCCAAAACACTATAATTTATATTATATAGCACTGTGTACTGAATACAGGCAACCACGTATAGAGTATCAAGACAGACGCCATCTCTAATCAATTAGTAAATTTACAACTTTCATTGTAAATAGTCAGCTTTTTTATAACGTATCTTGGTCAAATATTTGGATGGTTGAAAAAGAGCGAGATTTGACGAAGAGGGGCGAGGGAGCGGATCAGGCAAAAAAAGAGCGAGATATCGTTCTAAAGAGCGGGCATTGGCAACGCTGTCGGCAAATCTTCTACAAGCATCCCTGGCTAGCGCTATTTCATTCTAGCCGCAAACTAGTGCACGCATGCCCATTCCATTGGTATTGACACTGCATTGGAGAGGGCCCAGTTTAGTGCAATTTGAGAGTCCTACATTCATTTTTCTCAATGTGATTGTAAAATTGCGTTTTATTGATTTTAGTTGGTTTTTTGCAATTTTCTAAGCAATAAATACATTTCTGAAAATGTAGAAACGGCCATTTTATAGCCCAAGGCATCTTTTTTAGGAGAGTTCGTCTTATGAATACTTACAATTTAAGACTTTTTACTGCTAACCACTTTAACATAAAATTTGCCATTTTTACACTTTATTTGTTTATAACTTTTATTTGCCAAAAAATATCACGCAGCAAACAGGTTTTGTTCCTGTAGGTAAATATGACCTAAAAAACTCAGATTGCTGGATAAAGGAGTGTCAAGAGAAAATCCTTATTTCCCTGGAGTACAAGAAGAATGAGCGAAATAACGTTCAGAACAAGAATAGTTCGGAAGGTGCTGCAGTCACTTGACATTAATAAGGCCCGACATGATCCCCTCCATTGTTGTGAAGAAGTGCGCACAGGAGCTCGCTCCCATATTTACCCGCCTCTTTCGGATGTCTTACGATTCCGGCATTTTCTCAAAAGATTGGAAGACAGCTTGCATCCAGCCGGTGCCAAAAAATCCAAAACTGATCCTACCAACTACAGACCTATAGCTCTGCTTTCTGTAATCAGTAAAGTGATGGAGAAATGCGTCAACCAAGAGCTCATTAAATACCTAGAGCTCCATCACTTAACCAACGACAGGCAATATGGATTCCGACACCAAAGATCAACTGGAGATCTCCTGGCTTACGTCACACATGTGTGGAGCAAACTCATCCAGTCATTTGGCGAGGCTCACGTCGTTGCTCTCGATATTTCAAAGGCACTCGATCAACTGTGGCATGCAGCTCTCCTATACAAGCTCCCGGCTTATGGGCTCCCTGTTAAGCTTTGCGGTTGGCTTGCAGACTTCCTCTCAGGTCGGAAAATCTCTGTCGTGGTAGATGGATTTTCCTCTTCTTTCCATAGCATCAACGCCGGGGTTCCGCAGGGATCGGTATTGGCTCCGACATTGTTTCTGCTCCACATTAATGATCTACTCTCTAGCACTACAAACCCAATCCACAGTTTTGCGGATGACAGTACGCTGCATGCAGGCATCATGAGCAATATACCGATCTCTGTGGTCGAGCTGGAACGCAGAAGACTGGCAGTGGCAGCTTCACTTTCAAAGGATCTCGATACCATTACCGCTTGGAGGCTTAAGAATATGGTTAAATTTAATGCCTCCAAGACGATTGTACGCTATCAAACAAGAAGTGCCCAAGCCAACACCAGATTCTAATGAACAACCGGGCTCTGCCAAGGAGTCACTCATTCAAGCTGTTAGGAGTCAACATTACAGAAAATCTGATCTGGCATGAACACGTTGCATCAATTGCAACAGCTGCTGGTAAAAAGCTTGGGTACCTATTTAGAGCCAGAAAGTATTTCTCACCATGTAACCTATCCTCACGCTATATAAAGCCCAGATAAGACCTTGCCTGGAGTATTGCTCTCATGTCTGGGGAGCTGCTGCCCCTACTACCCTGTCTATACTAGATGCCGTCCAGAGAAGGGCAATTCGACTTCGATTAATTGGCGATCCGGCCTTAACGCGCCACCTTCAGTCACTTTCTCACCGGCGCGTTGTTGGTGACCTCTCACTCTTCTACCGACATTCCAACGGAATCTGCTCCTCTGAGCTATCCTCTATCGTTCCGCCGCTCACCGCTCCTATCAGATGAACCCGTGCGACCGCTGCATCTCATCCTAAGACGGTCGTTCTTCGTACATCAAGAACTGAGCGGTACAACCGCACATTTATTTCTAGGGTGTCCAAGGCTTGGAATGGACTGCTATGAGATGTATTTATTGGGCCTGCGGGTATTGGCCCGTTCAAATCTCGCGTTAACAAACTTCCCCTAACATAATGACGCTCAGCACTGATTCAAAATTCTTTGCGAAGATGCTCCGAAAAAAGGCTACCAAAGGTAATATGTTTGATCTTTGGTTGCATTTGTGGTATTAGTGGTGAACATGATGGGACCAGCAGGACTATCGGCGTATCTAGAAGATGTATAATCTATAATCATGAAATGGTCTACTGCAGTCAATATGGATAGCAGAGAGTGTAAAAGGAGTAGCATAGAGTGAATTTTAGTGATTCTATACGGGGCGATATTCACGTACAAGGCAGTGCCTTCTGTGAATGAGGAATGAATTCATGTAGAGCTGTTGATTAAATAACTAACCCTTTCACAGCAGCCGCGGTACTCTGGTATTTAGGCTCTGCCTGCGCGGTCTGCTCATACAGGGTGAGTTTTTAGTACCGGCTCGGTCGATAACTCCACTACTGTAGAAGATAGCGAAAAAAGTTGTATATAAAAGTTGTAGCCACGGATATGGTCCTTGCTCAGAAAATATTTTGATTTATACAGGGTGATCCGTAACTACGTGGTGATGCAAACATGCATTTTTTTAAATGAGATACCCTATATATTATTCCATATTTAAATTCTACTAATGATTTCCTTTCTTCCGATATAGGGTATTGTTACATTATACAGGGTATTTCAGAAGTTATGACCATTTTTGTATCCAAATCGCTGTATATCAAAATGTGGTGAATCAAAAATCTTTTTTTTACACGGATGGATAAAAAATATCATCTAGTCTTAAAATAGGCTATAAAAAAGCCCGCGACGCATATTCGTATACAGGGTGATGTAGAATGCAAAATCCAGATTTTCTCTTTTTTTTTAAATGTAACCCCCAATATTTTATTATCCCAAAGAATTGCTCTTAATATGCTCTTTCATCTTTGTATAGCACTTGTTGTATCTACAACCATCATTTTCCGAGATATTTCGATTTTTCGGTAAATTTAAAATATAGCTTCTATTTGTGTACTGAAATTTATTTATTTTGACAAAGTACTATCGAATTTATTTTTTATTTAACGAACAACTAAATTATAAGGTCATGATACTATTTGATGAAGTCAAAACCCTAAATTAACGGGTTAATAAAGTCAAGTATGCTGAAGAAACAATTTTGTAGGCGTGATGCATAATGATCAAGCAGATTTATCAGGTAGGCTTTGAAAAATTGACAGTTCTCATAACCTGCTCAATAATTCTGTACTGTGTGAAAAACCACCTTTAAAAATTAATTTTTGCCATTGAGGGTATTCAGGAGAATCTTTGAGAAATTGCCTACTTGCCTCTAGAATATATCAACTATGAACAGCAATATCCAGAACGGAGGCATTCTAAAACTAATGCGTTTGAAAGATTGGAGAATCGTTTTATTTGGACTGTGTCGTTTAATATTTCATAGCCTACCTGATAGATCTGCTTGATAATTACGCGTGACGCCTATAAAATTGTTTCCTCAGCACACTTGGCCTATAATATCTCGTTAATTCCGTGTTTTGACTTGATCAAGTACTATTATGGCCTTATATTTTAGTTGTTTGTTAAGCAAAAATAAAATTTGATAGTATTTTCTCAAAATAAATGAATTTTAGTAAACAAATGGAAGGTATATTTAAAATTTGTAGAAAAATCGAAATATCTCAGAAACTAATGAATGCAGCCATAACAAGTACTATACAAAGATGGAAGGGCATAATAAAAGCAATCCTTTGGTATAATAAAATATTGGGGGTTACATTTAAAAAAATAGAGAAAATCTAGATTTTGCATTCTGCATCACCCTGTATACGAATATGCGTCGCGAGCCTTTTTATAGCCGATTTTAAGACCAGATGATATTTTTTATCCATCCGTGTAAAAAAAAATGATTTTTGATTCACCACTTTTTGATATACAGTACGTTCATTTGACAGCGATTTGGATACAAAAATGGTCATAACTTCTGAAATACCCTGTATAATGTAACAATACCCTATATCGGAAGAAAGGAAATCATTAGTAGAATTTAAATATGGAATAATATATAGGGTATCTCATTTAAAAAAATGCATGTTTGCATCACCACGTAGTTACGGATCACCCTGTATAAATCAAAATATTTTCTGAGCAAGGACCATATCCGTGGCTACAACTTTTATATACAACTTTTTTCGCTATCTTCTGCAGTAGTGGAGTTATCGACCGAGCCGGTACTAAACACTCACCCTGTATATAAAAAAAAATTCCCTCGTACCTTTCGCCTTCCTCATCTTCCTGGTACTCGTCCTCTTCCTCCTCCTCCTCTTCCTCGTAATCGTCCTGTTCGTACTTGGCGAACTCGTCGTAATCGAAATCGACCCCGAAGGTTTCCTGGGCCTCCTGCAGGGCGGCGTCCGTGAAGATCGGCCTGCGTTTCTTCTTCTTCTCGGCGATGGGTCTGCCGTCGTCGTCGACGATAAAGTCGTCCGCGTCCGAATAGTCGCCCTCCTCTTCCTCTTCGGCGTAGGTGTCCTGCTCCACCACCGGCCGCTGGCTGCGCTCAGATCGCCGTTCGTCGTCCTAAAGTACCGCGTAGATTAGCGATTTTTCAACTTCCGGGATTGAGAAACTGAATGGAGGACACACATGGCCTTGGGTCATATGTATAGCGGCTCCTCAAGAAATTTTATAGTTTCTCCAACAACTTCGTTGCTGTTTTCATTATTCCGTTCATAAAAGATGTTCTGTGACAATCGGAAATTAAAATATGTCATAGTACGTCCCAACGATATAACATTTGAAGGGTCCAATGCAAGAAGTGACTAACACCCGTATGCACCGTTTGGCGATTCTAATCCTAGTTCCTTAATCGCGTTTTGTTAATCTTTGACATCGAGCCATGCACCGTCAAGAGATTAACTAATCCAGATTGGAGATACGGCAAGGCTGTGCTCGCAAGATTTTTTTGATAGTGACAGTGTCAAAATTGTCAGTTTGCGGTGCATAGTAAACAAGTAATCTAATCCAGGTTTACGTAACTAATCGCGCAACTGTCTTACGGTGCATACGGGTGTTAGTCACATTTTCATCAATTATTATAGATTATCAGTGCTATGTATGCAAGCTTTTTATTGGCTTTCTATATATCTAAAATTGCTGTATGTAACTAAGTGATTATATGAGCATATGAGTTTTTTAAAATAGTTCTCACATGAGCTAAAAGTCCAGCCAAACATTAGATAATATATCTTCAATGGAAGGTGAGCCTAAGTACACATAGTCTGTTAGTTAGTATGAATAACTACTTCCAGCAAAAATTGCCGTCCACTAGCATGTTATTTATGCTCAGTTTGTAGTTTACCATTAGTTTTTCCATTCACTGGTAGAAGCGTGCTCCGACTGATTTAATTATTTCACTCAATTTGTCTAATCCATTGTAGTTGAAAAATTGTGGAGTACAAGAAACAAAGGTAAGTGTTTTTTTATATTGTCTAGAATATTGTGTTTGCATAAGAAAATCCTGTTTTATGCTGAGATAACCTAAAATGTTTATACTGTCAATTTTGCCACATTTCTCTCTTATAAATATCACATATTTCTGACCTACAGATAATAATACATCTGATATGCATCCTGGTTCAGAAAATGAAGTTCTTGATGTAGCAATAGACTCCCATATTTATTAATAACTTTAGTATTTGTAATGTATTTTGTATTCTCATATATTATAAAATAAAAATACTTTAAAGTATATACAGGTTTTTATGACGTTTTTGAAACCCAAAGAAAAAAGTGCCTAAGTCTATTTAAAAAAAAAACAAAATCTTGGAAAGTAGACCACTAAACTAGCTTTTACTTAGTCGCTTACTCTAAAAATGATAAAATACAGGATTATAGCAAATCAAATGATTATTCGAAAAGGTAAAATTTCCAGAGAGAAATATAAATTTTAAAATTGCTTTCCTCAAAAACAGAAAATGTGACTTAGGCACTTTTTTACGTGGCTTGACCAACAAGATTTGTCGAAAAAAACATAATAAGTTTCTATTTTATTTATTTATTTATGTATTTGTAACTGTTAGTTATACAATTTGTAAATACTTGTAGGCATTACTTAGAGCTTTTCACTTTGTAAATAAATGTTATATAGATGGGCTGTACTCGTTCATACCAAATTTGATTTGTAAGGCCCAAAAACAAGGATTTGTTTGAGGCGTATTATTTTCATAATAGAAAAGGATAAAAGACATTATTTACTAAAGCATGGTATAATAGGTCATTCAGTACCGATAAAAACCTAACTGGCTTTTTTATCATCCGTTTTTTGCTATTATTAGGCATCAAACAAATTTATTTTATTTATATAATGCTCAAGATTTTACGGAAAGAAAAATAAATTTGCATATAGCACCAAAGGTACCACAACATTTTAAATAAAATCAGGATACCATTTATGTTTAGGAAACCTATAAGGTGCTATTTAATAACAAAAAATTTAGGGGTGGTATGATAAACCTTCAGAATGTCAACTCAGTTCTTGCTTGAATCATTTTTCATTATAAAAATATTTTGTGTCAAAGAAATTTTGGGACACCAGAATATAACCATAAACTGAAAAAGTTGTGACCACTTTTAAATGAAATCAGTTTCTATCAATCAAAATCTAAGGGTTTTTTTACTAGTAGGAGCGCTTTTTCTGTAATAAGCATGCAGTATTTTATTAGCTATAAGTACATCATTTCTAAGGATGTGCTCATGTCTCTCCTTGATTATCAGAACTAAAAAAAAATGTGAACAAAACTTATGAATGAATTCAGTTTCTATGTATCAAAATCTGACTGGTAATAATTCTGTTATAAGCATGCAATTTTTTTATCTATGAATATTACCTTTCTACGGGTGCGCTCATCTCTCTCCTTAATTAGCAAATGTAAAGAGAATGAAGTTTAAATGCTCAGCATTCACGTATACAGCATGCTATAAGGTATGTAATTCAAATATAACTGAAGGTTTCAATAACATATTTACTGGCACACACTTATGTTAGAATAGTATATTGTTTGCTAGGTTTTTAAAACTTAATATATGAAAATGCTTCAAAGAAGCTATTAAACTGGTGTTTATTTTTAAAGGTAATTTAAACTAAATCTATAGTGAATGAATTAGGAATTAAGTTATATAAGCTTACTTAGACTTGTATGTCTCTTTCGTTAGTTATTCTTTCAAAGCACTATTTTGATTGTAATGGAACTTCAAACAACATGAAAAAAGACAGCCTAAAATGGTCTAAATTATGTGCTTTATGGAATCGAATAGTATTTTATAATCCAATGTAGATACTTCTGAAGAAGAGCAAAAATATTTACCTCAATTATTTTTCACAAATTACTATTACTTTCTTTAATACTGAATAAAAAATTGGAAACAATTGTTCAATAATGTTTATGATCAATAAAAGTACAAATAGTAGCATTAGTAAAATTTGGAACAGTATACTTACATCTTCTGAGAAAAGATCCATTGCAATATGTTCTCTTTCCTGTTCTGTGTCATGTTCTTCTTCACCTTCACTTTCCTCATCTTCAATACGACGCAGTCTTTTGAATTTCTAAAATTGAAAATAAAATAATAAATTTATTTTAAATAATATTTATCATAGCACATACCCTTCTTTCAACTTTGACACCCAAATTCTCTTCAAGTAAGTCATAATCTTCATCTTCAAGACGATCATCAAGATCTTCGTCATCAGATTTCTTCCTTTTTTCACCTCCTAGAGTAAGGTTAGATTAAATCGGTGTTATATTACAAATTTAAAAAATAACGCATATATGAAAATATAAAAAATTTATAAATAATATAGTACACATATCTGAAAAATATGTTATGATGGATATTAATATGTAACTAATGATACAATTGCACTTTGCATGCTGACACATCTAACCAAATAATTTAGTTTAGTTTTGTGGAGATCAACCATAATTGTAACTTTAGCTAGTATTAAGCATTTCAAGTTCAGAATAACAATACGTATAAACATGTACATTGAATAACGTCTAGAAATTTGACTAGACTACTTCAGCTCATCTTATATCTGTCAAAACTCAGTTAATTCATATCATTATAATTTCCCAAGAAAGCCAAATAAATAAGCATACCAGAAGCATCGGATTCAGCATCACTCTCTTCGTCAATTGGATTGTCATCTATGAGATCTTTGAGCTCTTCTCGTAACCTCTCCTCATCATCTAAAAGTAGATACTTTTAGAATATATCAACATATTAAACATAATCATACCTTCTTCCTCTTCATCGGAACTATCAACAGCTTTTATTTTCTTGGCTTTTTTCCGTTCATGGGGCTCTAATTCTTCTTCCTGTAAGTAAATTATAGGTTATATAATTAACAAGAATCCCATCATTTAAATTGATTAAAATAAAGTATAAATGAATTGTCTCTAAGATTCTACTGATTTTTCAATGTCTAGGTAAATTATGGCAGATATCAAATAGGTTTCTTTGTAAAACATAACGGACAAGTACCTCGCTACTTTCTTCTGCTTCCGAGTCAATAAAATCTGCCATTGTGGATTATTTTATTAGCGTTTTGTATGTTAAATTGATAATTGATTGTAATAAAATTGAGCGTGACTTGGTTAGTTAAATCTAGTTTAGATTTGGATCAAAAATGTATTTCTTTTAAAGTATGTTTTAGTAGACGAAAATTGCAAACGGATAGATGTTGTGGAAATGAGAGCTGTCAAGTATTGACTGTTAACTGTCAGGTCAAGTGTCAGTGTGTCATTTGTTGTGTCACGTGTCACGTCTTCACAGCGTGAAATCCTTGGACGAAATAGTAGCAGAACGACAACGCCACCTTTTTCTATTTGGACGCATTCTTTGTATCGCCCATCCTAAACCCTCATTGTCAAATTACTTAAAATATGACGATCAGTCGATCCATGGCCGACTTTACTCACTAGGCCGGAGCATGAAATATGGCAACACTGAATCAGCGGGCCGAGTTTTCATTTGTTGTTATGTCATGTGTATTCTTCCAGGAGCAGAAAATAAGGTTGGAAGGTGATTACTAATGTGTTTCTAATTATTTACCTGCACAAACGAAATTATAAAGATAACAAGATGCCTGCCAAGCGTGTAGTACCAGGTTGCAGCCCAGTAGAGGACTACCAAACCATGGCCCAACATAACCTTATTCCAGATTAAAAAGAACGTTGCAAGGTGATTTTTAATGTTTCTACTTATTTACCTGCACAAACGAAACTATAAAGATAACAAGATGCCTGCAAAGCGTGTAGTACCAGGTTGCAGCCCAGTAGAATACTACCAAACCATGGCCCAACATAACCTTATTCCAGATTAAAAAGAACGTTGCAAGGTGATTTTTAATGTTTCTACTTATTTACCTGCACAAACGAAACTATAAAGATAACAAGATGCCTGCAAAGCGTGTAGTACCAGGTTGCACTAGCAATTGTGCGTCCAATAAGGGACATAAACAGAAGTGGGTGAAAGGTATTCCTCGGAAGGGCTGGTTATACAGGGTTACTGGTAACTCGACCACTTTCCTGCAAGAGGTGATAGAGGGACTCAAATGTAATAGATTTAACCCCCCATATGTAATTCCGGAAACCGATCGTTTCCGAGATAATTAACATTTAACATTTTTCATCCAAATGTCCAAATTTCCACACCAGATCCTAAACTAAGAAAAAAACCTGTTGTTGATTCTGATAATTTTTATTTTAGTATTTAACTAACACGTACACAAAGCTAACTCAGTTTAAAAATGTTTCAAAATACTAAACAGTACCAAACTAGACCCAAATATTTAAAAAATACTCAACAAAGTTTTTACATTCACCGTGAAAGAAAATTATCTAGCCCAAAAAAAATTATACAAACTTTTGAGCAAATCACTAAAAAAACTTTCCTACCTAATAACCTTTTCAGAAAGATTATAAACAGCAATGAATAAAAATCACCTATTCAAAAAGAACGAATGACAGTACAATCATTATTGGTAACTCAGTTACATACTAGAATGTGTGCAAATGCGGTCGATGATTTTATCCAAGTAAAACAAATTAAATCCACTCAAAGTTTCTAGAGATCTTGCTCAATGTGTTGCCCTTGATTTCGGATGCAAGTACGCTTCCTCACTTTGGTTTTTGTAACTCGTGTTGAAAAAGTTCGTTTCATCTCCTCAGCCGCATTGATAATTTTTTGCCTTAGTTCGTCAGCAGTATTCTCGTAAACTAATGCCTTCATGTGATCCCAGACGTACAAATCAAGAGGTGTCAGATCTGGGCTCCGCGCAGGCCATGGGATGGGTTCACCCCTTCCTATCCATTAATTTGTTCGGGTATGTGTTGTCCAACAACTGCCGAATTGTGATACGGTAATGTGCTGGACAACCATCATCCTGGGATATCAGGTTGTTGATGATTCTGTATTATGTTGATAAATTTTGTTAAATAGTTACTTGTGGTTGTGCTGTCATTCTTGTCCTTGGAATAGGCCATCAGATAAGGAGGTTTTTAAAATAATTTGTTTGACCGTTTGTCTTTTTTTGAGCTAGACAATTTTCTTTCGCGGTGAATGTAAAAATGTTGTTCTTTATTTTTTAAATAATTGTATGTAGTTTGAAACTGTTTAGTATTTTTACACATTGAAATACTAAATTAGATTTGCGTATGTGTCAGTAAAAAACTAAATTGGAAATTACTAAAATCGACAGCAGGGTTTTTTCTAAATTTGGGATGTAGTGTGGAAATCTGGACATATCGTTGAAAAACATTAAATGTTAATTATCTCGAAAACTATCGGTTTTCGGAATTGCATATGGGGGGTTAAATATATTGCATTTGAGTCCCTCTATCACTTCCTGCAGGAAAGTGGTCGAGTTACCAGTAACCCTGTATTTATAAGGATAAAGACAATAATTTACAAACATTTCAAAGGATAAGACCTATTTTAAAGCACAATGTGATACCTATAATGTTTTCTGGACCTCCCAAATATCACAGAAAAATACAGTTAATAGAACTCATCTGGGCATGGCCTGGGGCATACCTACGAAAGGATTTGATAGTGAAAGGGAAATCAAGACCAGCAAGAATGGCTTCACAGTGACCTAATAGTGAATTTTTCTAGCTCAAGTGACAATTTACAAAGTAAACTGAGTGTTCATTTAAGTGGAAGTGGCAGCAGGAAACGGGTTGCGTTTATTTTTATTTTGTAGTGTCTGACTGTGATGAAACAGACATCAGATGTAAGTGGTATTAGTAGTAGTAGTAGTTCTAAAAAGTATTTTTCTTAATTTATTAACCGAGATGAGCTCTAATACATATAAAATTTAATAATTATTCTGAAACTATAGGCCCACTATTTGACAGCTAAGCCACGTTGCCACATCTAAGGCTCCGGCCTAGTGTAGAGTCGGCCATGGTCGATCACGATACCTTTTTAGGAACAAGCTCTTTATCAAGACGTCAAGACCCCAAAAAATGCATAAGCAATGGATGCTCTTTTTAATCAAACATGCCCCAACTTCTTCTATTCATAGATGTTTTATAGGTTGTAAACTACTAAAACACGCCACTTTCATCATCAATTTATTAAAATAGAGTTTTTTGTTATCATGAAAACTCGAAGTCTCGGAAATTGTTGAAGTTGGGCACAAATATGTTACGTACAATTTTTATTTGCATTGTAAGAAAGAATTGAGGCTGTTACACTTAGAAAAACGCAACGCCGGTGCGTAACAGCTTTACCCTGGTAGATACAATAATTATTATACTATAACTTTGAATCTCCCGCACAACTTGCTCTTTCCTTATTTAGCCAGACGTATGTCGTATACAGGATACATTTGGCAATGTTGGTTCTTAGTGGGCAATTGATCTTAACGTAAGAAGCACGTAAGCAGTACCTTCCTGTCGACATGTCATCTTTAGATCTTCATCTTTCTGACGTTTAACTGACATAACCTCACACCCTCTGACCCTCTCTTTCCCGTTCCGGCTGTTCTCGTGAAAAGACGTGGTCGTGGTAGTTTTCGAGCACTAATTTCAGGAAAATGGCAATCCAAGACATCAATTTGAAAACAGAAAAAGGTTTAAAAGACTTCAATAACTTCTTAGAAGACAAAAGCTACGTTGGAGGGTAGGTGTATTTTTGAGCAATATCGAATTCCAACTCAGTAGTCTAGTAGCCATTGGTGGAATATTAGCACCATATGATACTGTGTTCAAAAAATATGTATGATATATCTTAGATGAACCGAATTACAAAACTTTTTACTTGGCGTATTGAATAGGTCTATTTTTTAGCATTTGAATCCACCTTAGATGGGCAGAGTAACATTGTTTCGTAGGTTGTATGACCAACTACATTTTTCATTATCTGTTGCAGATGGACACCAAGCCAAGCTGATGTGGATGCCCTGAACCAGATCCAGAAAGCTCCAGCTGCAAATCTACCCCATGTCTTACGTTGGTACAACCACATCCGCTCATACTCAACAGATGAGTTGAAGAAGTTTGGTGCTACAGGGGCCTGCCCCATGAAGACAGCCCCTACTACCACAGCACCTGCCAAGGATGATGACGACGATGATGTTGACCTTTTTGCATCTGATGAAGAGGAAGATGCAGAGGCAGCAAAGATCCGTGAAGAGCGTCTGAAGGCTTATGCCGAGAAGAAGTCCAAGAAGCCGGAACTTATTGCCAAGTCCAGCATTGTACTAGATGTTAAGCCCTGGGATGATGAGACTGATATGAAGGAATTGGAGAAGGCTACCAGAACCATTGAGATGGATGGTTTAGTATGGGGCGCATCCAAACTAGTGCCTGTGGGATATGGTATCAACAAGCTCCAAATTATGTGTGTAGTTGAAGATGCAAAGGTGTCTGTGGATGAGCTGGTTGAGAAAATCCAGGAGTTTGAAGACTTTGTACAGTCTGTTGATATTGCTGCTTTCAATAAGATCTAGTTGATGTACTCTTTTGTGTTTATTTATCGAAATGTAATTTGAATAAATCTTTTATGAACTTTTACCGGCTTTACTTATATTGTTAATTTGAGATATTGGAAGAGCTTGATTGCTTTAAGGACATAAACAAAATACACTAATGACTTTTGTAAATATTGTCCATATTCATTGTACCAGTTATCATAAAAACCAAAATGGAATAAAGTAGCCTAAATTAAGTCAACACTGACTTTAGGAAAAAGTAAGTTAGTATCCAATTATATTAAAAAAGTATGAAGATAAAATTACAATGAATGGCAACAAAATAGAATAGGCACCCTTAATTCTAATCCTTACACTTTTTTTATTGAAAGAATAAAAATTGGTTTTGTTTAATTTTCAGTTTCAATTCTTCAGTATATTAGATGTTGCCTGTAGTACAGTCAGTTATGAAATGTATGTACTCTATCATTCACAATAAAGAGGATATAAAAACCAAAGAAATATTGGCTATGCACAATATGTTTCCTCAGTTTTTATTGTAAGGTTCATGCACAATCCCCTTCCATATTATTATTATTATTAATCTACTAGATTACTTTTAAACCTTATCATTTATCTAAACCATTTTTCCCTAATATTCTATACAGTCTTAAATTATCAGATCCTACAATACTGGATGGAGTCTCAATGTTAACACTTGGTAAGAAGTAATAATTACAAGTCTTTTTTGGTTCAATAAAATCTGACAACACAGGCTCCTTATCTTTTTGTGGCATTGGAGGTCTAGATGAGAGCATAGGTTGTGATGAGCACTTCTCTGAAGTTAAAGGTATGAGGTCCTTATAAATGGCTCTGTCGTAAGGAAAGTTAACTTGCCTAGAGATCTGAAAATGAGAAATACATGTTAAGCTTCAAATTCCTCCACATTATGGAGTATCAACAACTTTTGAATTAATTAACTTCATAATTACCTTCTCATCTACAGCCAGTTTCTTTGTATCAACATCTGAACAACTTTTTATTCTCCAGGCATTCACAATATCATCGATTTTCTTGGACAGCTTCAATGTAGAATGCAACTCTGGCTTATTAAGTTTGAGTTCAGTTTCTGATGATGTGGATTTAGATCTGCTAGACTTTGGGGCATCATTTCTTGCTGATATTTGTTTTGTAGAACTTTGGGTTCCTTTGATTACCACCGTTTTACGACTAGGTAGCTCAGCGTTTCTCACGAGGGTCTTTTTAACAGTTTGAGCTTGTTTACTAGTCATACCAAACTCGTTGTAGCTTTGAAGTGGTAGAAAAATCCAGTATTTAGGAAAATTACTTAAATTATTTCAAAATTTACTAAAAATGCAAAATGTAAACAAAAACATAACCTCATGAACATAAATACACAAAAAGTCACCGACGAGAAGAGACAAAAAGTCAACAGTTGCACGCAACGAATTCGAATAGGTAGAAGCAGTAAACAAGGGTTTTGTTTGGACCCACTATCTGAAGCATATTATAAATATTGTGTTTATCGTTGTGTTTATCAAGCAGCTTGATGCTCCTAGCAGGCAATTAGGCAGGTAGACGATCGTACGCAAAAACGCAAAAAGGCAAAGGATTATTTGGCCACGTTGCCAGATCGTCTCCGGGTAACCCTATTGTATTTTCGTTAGCTGTGACAACTGACAATATATATTTTGCAGTCATTGCAGTAATAGTAAAGTTGAAAAAAGCGTGTGAGGAAAATCACAAAATAGACTTTTGCTCCAAAGGAAGATACTGATCAATGTGTTTGTTATTATACAGGGTGATACTTCTTTGTCAACTGTACATAGAAGTCGTTAAAATAAACAACTTTTTCAAATAACTTTTTTCCGAAAACTGAAAAATAAGCGAGTTACAGAATCGAAAAACGTAAGTCTTGATTGTGTAATGTGTATCAAGACGTACCTAGTCTGTTTGTATTTAATTTTTTGCTAGGATTTTTGTCAAGTCGATTAGGCATTGTACCTTGTACGAGTACCTACCTCTCAGATAGTGCAGTAGTCATTTTTTGTTTATCGTTGTTAATTTTAAATTGTTAAATCCTAAAAGAGGCACATAATTATGAAACAATTTTTAGGATTTACAAATTTAAAATCAACAACGATATACAAAAAAATTACTAATGCACTTTCTGACAGCTACATAGATATACAGATAGATAGATAATGTATTTATTCCAGTAGAGCTGTACAGGTACTGGAAAAGTCAAGACAATACAAACACGTGACAAAAATTATTCTAAACATGAGTCAAGCAACTTTCTACAAAATACGGTAAATTAAATCAAATAAATACAAGATAATATATAATATAGCTATGATTAAAGCTATGAGTACAAAAATTCAATTATGGAATAGTAAGCATTTGTGGCCAATAGGTTGAATACCAATTTTTTGATTTGACTATCATGGACATTACGAATACTAACATTCTAGTTTGTTATATACCTTTAGCCCCAGGTAATCAGGACTTTTTCTCTATATTTCTTAAACGTCTTTTTTGCAGCCTGAATACTCTTTCCATAGGTACGATGTCTAATCGATCTGACAAAAATCCGGGTAAAAACTAAACACAAACAGAATAGGTAGGTACGTCTTGATAAACAATCAAGGCTTGTTTTTTTTGTTATTTTGTATCTCGCTTTTTCAGTTTTCGGAAAAAAGTTATTTGAACAAGTTGTTTATTTTAATGACTTCTATACACAGCTCAAAAAAGTATTAACTTAGGCCTCACCATGTAAAAGATATTAAAAAAACGGTAATTATTCCGAGCAACCGTAGAAGATGCCCTATGAACAATTTAAGAATAATTATTGGGGCGGTGCGGTGGTTAAGTAATATGTCGTATATCGTATAAATGGTAAAATTTCATTTTAGCGGAGACCGAAATAGGGGTCGAGAATCAAGTCAAATGACTCACGGTTTGACGTCCTTAGTCGAACGAAATCACTTCCAGACCGACGAAACGTATTGGTGAAAAACTATGGCCTTTTGAAGTTTCATTCCCTAACCTAACTTAACTAAACCGGTTGAGCTGTAGAAATCAAAATGGATGGAAATCGGCTATGGAAATCGGCTCGGCTTGACGTCGTCTGAGTCGAACGCGCCCACTCCCAGATTGAGGAAACTTTCCGGTGCAAATCTACGTGAATTTGAAATGTGGAAATTGCAATACCTTGCCCAACATTTTCATGGGATCGTTTCCTCAGACTGTAAGTAATCTAATTCTACCCAGGGCGTCAAGCCAAGCCATCGAGTTTGAATAGGTTAGAAGAAGTAAAACGATTTTGTTTGTCCGCACAATCTTAAAAGTAGTAATTCAGCCTTAATGGCAGCTTGATGATAGTGAAAGGTGGCACACTGGCTGCTGATAAACCCGTATACCCCGGACGTGCTAGCAGGTAAAGGACCCTAAAAATAAGGCGAGGAATAGGGGAACAATATTAATAGCAACTTTGTTTAGGTTGATCGTTGCGGGTCCATTGTTATAGTTTAGAGTAAAATTTGGGTTTTAACGGTACATAATGTGTTAAAAGATTATTTTAAACAATTCCACAAAATTTAATTCCCGCGGATTTCTGTAAAAAATAACATCGTGTTTGTGAACACAGTAAAAAATAACAACTGGGTCTTGCCAATATACACATACCTGTTACAGCATGGGCTGAGCCGAGCCGATTAATAATTGACTAAACCCCAGTTAAACCATTTTAACCTCAACAATCCAACCCCTGAGGTTAAGTTAGGTTATTTACTGAAACTTAAAAATACCAAAGTAGTTTTTCACTGGCCCGGGAGTGGCGTCCACACACAAACCAATCTCAACCCTATTTCTGTTTCCGCTAAATTATGTAAGTCAAGCCAACACTTCTGAAAAAACGTGACAACGTCGCATCAACGGAAACCCCAATTCCTAGATACCCCAACCAAAGCCCCAACTACGACCCTTTCCTTTTTTCACCCTTTATTTACCAGACGACAGGTAGCGGACTCGCTGAGTTCTATTGTTTGTTTTGGATGATGCGTGCAATCGGTAAGAAATGCCATTGACGTCTCAAAAGGGGTGTATTTCATGGAGCGAGAGAATATTATATTCATGTATTTGCATTTTATTTTTGTTTCTATTCCAACTAATTCTCATGAACATGCAGTTTTTTTTTTTTAGTTAACCGCGATTCATAAAATTGAGATTTGATATTTGATTAAATATTAAATATTTGATTGAATAAGAAACGTTTGAAGTTAATGTCACTTTAAATTTGTTTTTCCAGTTTTACGTAAAATGAATTATTAAAAAAATATTTATTTTGCGCTGTAAACAATTTATGCTAAATATGCTAAACTTTTAAAAATTGTAGAATTCAAATAAATTTGTTTTATACGTTTCTTGTCTTCAAACATTATTGTTTATTTGTGTACCAGACGGTTACCTGTTGCAGGTTCCCTTCTTCAAAATGTTTCGATCTGTAATGATAGTCCCGAAGTTGGGAAGATTGCGATACATAATGGTCATAAGTACCCGTTCCCCTATATTAAAGTTAATTTGTCTCTGTTTTTAAGGCCATAATAGGTAATGCAGCAAATTTATTACTGCACTGCCTGTTGCTCCAATGTGAGAGTCATACATTCCGAAGGAGATGCCTGACAAAGGTGATAAAACCTCTCTTTTATATATTTACAGGGCCAAATTCTTTCAAATACCAAATCATAATCACTAAGTAGATGAGTTCTTCAAGTTGTATTTTTTATAGGTCTGTTGTATTTAAGTTTATTTTCAACATTATCTGGTAATAGAAATATGTATATTGAAATATATTGAAAAAGTTCAGTTTAAGTTTTCATTTAATGCGCTCCAATGTAAGTACTTAGTAGTTTCGTAGTTCCCTTTCTTCCATCATCAGAATACATCAAATGAATGGAGATGAAATAAACACCTTGTAACGTTACTATAGAACAACGAGAACATACTGCCTTGTTGGGAAATATTCAAACAATTAGTGGATCCGTATGGTACATAAATAGTCCAATAAATTTGGACTGGCTGCGATTGGTCGTAAATCCTATGCCACGAGTATTTAAGATATGGCATCTTTCATTGTTTCCTATCACTCTAATAGTTTCTCTTTTCTATATCCTCAACGTCATCGTCATTATCTTATAGTCACACCGTTACATGCTTATCCCTTCAAGGTATCTTGTTACTATTATTATTACATACAACAGAACAAAAACAACAGAAGAAAAATGTGCAGCCCGGGCTACTGCCCGCCGAGCTGCTCTTCCGTCACACCCTGACCATCACTCCCTCATCAATAATGTAACGTACGCCTATGTCTGCATAATAAAAGCTCTTTAAATCCAGCGGATTTCTGTCAATTTCTATGAACAATAACATCGTCTTTGTAAACAAGTGGTAAATAATAACAACTGGATCTTGGGCACACTCACATGCCTGTTAGCGCATTGGCTTTGCTTCTTCTAGCCTATTCGAATTCGTTGGTTGCACGAGTGTCTCGCGACAGTAAAAGCTTGGCTGCGTGGATCATGCGCAGAACGCGTCATCCCAGCTGCTCCTTATATTGCGATGTTGCCGTACTTCGTATATATGTGAACAATGTGGATGTGGACATTGTGGTTTGTGGACTGTGTTGTCCAGTCACCAGTGTGACCATATTTGGTATTTTCAGTACTAAATTGGTATAATTAAGGGCTTGCCTATGGCATTTGGTATAATTTTAGTACATTTTTAATTTTTGGTATAATTTGGTATAATCCCCAACATGCACCCAGTCACCCACCCACAGCCGATAAAACAGAGGTTGCACCCTAGACCGCACCGTGTTGTCCGTGTTTCTGTTTCGTAAATAATGTTCTGTGTAAGCATCTGTCAGTAACATTTGCTAACCGCATATGCATATGTTTTATGTTGTATTTTATAGTTTTGTGCTGCAAAAAATCATAAATAAAAAAATTTTACCACTTTTGTTAAATGTTTAATATGTCTTCCTATTTCTAACAGTCAATGTGAAAGAATTTTTTCACAAATAAATATGATTAAAACAGAATATAGAAATAGATTTTTATCTGAGCATGTGCCCCGTTTATAACATGTAAAGCAGGGTATAACTGGTGGTTGGACTTCATTTGAGCCTTCAAAAGATATGTTATTATGTAATAAACTAAGCTCTAATGATTATATGTCTGGTTTAGAATAAATATTTTGTAAAAAATGTGTTTTATTTCAATCTATTTAAAATGGGCACAACATGTATATAGTAAATTGCTTTTGCCATTTGCTTTTCAACATTCAACCTACAGAGTTTATAGCTATTAATTGCTGTTGCTGTTACTGCTATCAGCTAATCAGCTCCCAAAATAGGTCAAAGGTCATGTATCATGTATAACCAATTTTGAGGTTAGAATTTAAAATACTATTCTGGCATTAAAAGCTTAGCATCTAAATTTATGTTCTGTGAATATAAAAGTTAAAAAAGCCTTAAAAGGTAGAAGCTAGAGCTTTTTTAGTAATTTCTTTTGTTTTGTCAATTCCAAACTTAGGAGCAAAAGCCATCTGAAGCAACAGAAAAAGTTTGGTAGAATTTAGTACATTTCTATTACCTTCTCAGTACATTTTTAGTACTAACAAGAAACATCGTTGGTACATTACTGAATTTTAGAGTGGTCACACTGCCAGTCACCCCCATTCAGAAGCCATAAATATAAAAGATTCCTCGGAGGGCAAAGCAGACTCTATAGTATTCCATTCTAAAAATGATCATACATATAGTTATATTGTAAGTAGCAAAATGCCTTTTTTCACACATGAATTGCATAATGTTACAAAGCAATAATTTAATGAGCATAGTGAGGAAGGAGGGCTTTTCTGCATAGGCGGTAATTTTTTTTGTTCAGTTGTACAGATATCGAATGAAAAAGTTTTCCTTCATGAAGCTCTCAAGGGAGTAATTTTCCTGTTTGTATCTAATTTTGTATCTGATGTCCTAGTTTTAAGAGGAAGCTATATAAATATATAGGTAATAATAATGTAAGAGGTTTACCTCTGGAGTGAATCATATCATACTTGGTATATTTAGATAGGAGAATGTGATTAATGGATGTATATTGTTTATAAATAAACATACTTTATATGCTTATAAGTTTTTTCTTCCTTAGTTTGTAGAATATTATCCATTTTGTTTTTTATGAAGTTTAATTGTAATAGTTGCATAATAATCCACTATCCTCTAAATAACTTGCAGGCAAAGCATATTACCTAGGACTGTGATTCTTATTGTAAATCAATAAATACAAGTAGAAGGACTTTATTGGAAATGGAGATACATATTTCGGCACACTCTTGTCAATTGCATCTAATTTGTGGTTTTGGTCCCACACATTTTTCAGATTCAAATAAGCAATATTTTTAAACCTTACAGAGGCGTAACGCAACTAGAAATGTGACCAAGGTGGTAGAAATAAATTGTACCTAATTATTTTGTAAGGTACTAGAAACCCACACTATGCATTTAACTGTGGATTAATGGCACTATAGGTATATAGTATGGAAATGGATAGATATATGTATAGTAAAGCCCAGAGATATACCATTTGTTTACAAAGTGAGGATCTCCGCAAAAAGTGCCGACAGAGAAAGGAAACGGGGTCGGACTGGGCGTTCGAATTCGATGGAGTGGGCAACAACGAAAATGTTCGTTCCATCCAATAAAGTGCTCATACATCAGTTGGTTGAACAAGATGTTTGAAACTTTATTATCTGTTGATAAATATATGGTAGAGACATTTCAATATAACCGTATAAACCATATGGTAAATTATTCCTTTCTACACTCAATTTTAATGTTCGATTCGTTGTTTTAGCTGTCCCCAAATTAATTCTATAGGACTGAAAATGCAAAAATAGGGAGGCAACCTTAAGACATCATGACCATACTTTTTAGCTATGCTTTCTATGACATATTGTTTCTCAAACTGTTCAGTGTGGAGGACTTTCAATAATTCAGTTTTTTTGTAAGTTTCTTCAAAGTACAAATCCTGTTTTATGAGAAAATCTTGTATTTCCGCCTTCGATAACGCTGAATTCGGAATTTTGTACCTTTGTCTGGAGTGATAGCTTGCGTTGTCCATTACGATGACGCCAAATGGCTTTAAATTGGGAATAAGTGTATACTCAAACCATTGCTCAAATATTCCCGAGTCCATGTTTTTGTGGTAGTCTATATTGCAGTCTTCAATTTTCTTTCCGCATAATTTGAGTGCGTTTTCGACCTAGCCCTCAGATGATCCGCAGTGTAAGATAAGTATACGCGGTATCATGGGGATCATACCAGGTCTCGTCAAGGTAGTACACTGACCTCCCCTGCTCGTTCCGGTATTGCTCTCAAGTAATCGTGCCGCCATTCCACAATCCTTGCACTTTCCATTATAGCAATTCGTTTGTTCACAGTTCTGTACCTAAACCCAATCTGCCTAATCCATCGCTGCAATGTACTCCTTGGATACTGTTACCCCATTCTAGCCAATTGTCTTTGAACGGATTCGATTGTGGGTAGTTCATTAATTTTGTACTTTTCGTACACAATATTCCTCAATAATTTTGTGATCGTGGGATCTAGTTCTTTTGAAACACCAGCATCAAACCTACGCTTCCTCTTTTGTGGCCCATTTCTCAAAATTTCACATACTGTTGTATATGGAACGTCTGTTAGAATTGACGTCTTTTTGGTCATACTCTCCTTATTTTCATTCTCCGGATCCTTCGTTAGTTCATTATCATTTAGTACTATTTGTTTTGCATCTGCGCTAAGATGTGACCTTTTGTGAGGTTTTAATTGGTCTACCTCCACCTCCCTCTGTTCAAATTCATTATCAGTGTCCGTAATATAGTCACTACTTTCACCACCGTAATGACAAACCGCCGACGTAGCTTCACTGCTGCAGGGTAATTCACATCGCTGTGAAATCCCATTATCTTCCCAAGGCCGAAACATACTCTAGCTGTCACACTTCCAAAAAAAACGTCCGATTCAGACAGAAAAGTAACGCACAAAAGTAAAAGCAGATTGGCGTTGCTATCAATAACGGTAGCAATACCTGCCTAAACAATTTGACTAAGTCCGGTCCTCTTCATCGGTGGAGTCGCTAATAATCCTAAAATGTGTCGGTCTTATCATAGTTCAGTCAAAATATACATCGTGAACGTCATCCGACAGATTTACGTTCAAATACAACTTAGTGTTTCATTTTCACCATTCTAAAAGGTTACGTTATGTTAGAAAATTGGTTAGAAGCACATTCCATGAATTGGTTACGAGTACGAAAGTAAAATAATGGTAACCATTGAATATTATCAAAACTGTATCTATTCTAAATGATGAACTGTACTAAGAGATGGTATGCAGTTTTTATATAGCGCAAAACGTACACAAATGGTATATCTCTGGGCTCTACTATAATTATCAAGTAATATTACTTTGCTAAGTACAAAGCTACCGACGTGGAAATCTGGAAATGTTCGGCCCAATGAGGCATTGCAATCATTCCATCACAACCACTGCATACTCTGTATTCTGTAATTTTGAGATCAGTTCATCAGTGGTTATCTATGCATATACGAGTAGCGCCAAATATGGCAACGTTGCCTTTCCCTGACGTAAAAGTTTTTGTGCGCATGATCCATCCAGCCAAACTTTTGCAGGTCCAGGTCCAGGTAGTGATGTGGCTGCTTTTCTGAATTTATGTACTAGGATGTGTCATCAATGTATTTATTGTTTATTGCCTCTTTTGCGGCAATCCGCGGCCATCGTCCAATGAATTTGTGGTTCTTGAGCTTTTAGGTCGGCGTCGTTAACCACAAAATCGTTAACAGTGGGGGTTGATGTTCCGCCAACACGAGTGGATGGCATCTTCAGAAGCTAGGTACTTCATAACTTCACTTCGGCGACTTCCAAAATACCGTATTTCTAGGCAGTATGAAAAAGGCTTACGTTTAGACAACGCAAATTGTGATAAGAATCAGAACGGAAAGGAGTGATATAGATATGTGATATGTCGTAACGTAATATGACCAATGATAGTACTTTGTACCTACTAAGTCCGTACAATATTACTAAAGCACATCACTAGTTGAAGAGATGGTAACGATCACACGATGCACAAAAGATCGATAATTCGTTATATCGACTTTCCAATAGATCATTTTCATATTACGTCACAGTGGGCGTGGCTGGTGTACGAGCTCGTATAACCAGTGTTGCCAGATGAAGCGGAGAAATTCGTGCAACTCGACTTCCAAAAATCGTGTAAAGTCATAAAGATACTATAGTACATCGCACCTGCAGTATTAAAATTCATGAGAATTTGCCATTTAACTTCATGTAATAGGGACCTCAATCGTGTAATTACAAGATTAATAGTGTAATCTGGCAACGCTGTACGAGCTCGTACACCTGGCACGGCTACTTGCGATGTAATATGAAAATCATGATTTGTGGGTTGATCGATATTCAAGCATCGATGTTTACTGACCAATGGCCATCTCTAACTTTGCGGCTTATACAACCAGTCATGCATGGATTCTATTTCGTAAGCGTTTCTGGTTGCAGCGTTGCAGCATCTAAAAACACAGGATATTCATCTGCTGTAATATTGCCAAAACCCAAAATACAATTTTGCTGGTGCGCTGCGCTCCATCTTGACAGGATACTTGGCCTGCAAAAATTTGTTTAGTATAGTTTCTCATACCTGACAAATGTACAGTAAAAAGTAAAAGCATATATTCTTCTTCTGTAATTCTGTAACACCCAACACATCAAAATATGAGAAAATGCATGAGTTGATCCAGATCAAACTGTCGTTTATTTTTTTGAACATAGCTATTACAATCTCCTAAAGTTTAAAATATGTACTGATCATCAATCTCCAGATCCTTATAGATAGCGTTGAACTTCAATATTTTAACAAATCTTCTCTGAACCTTAGGTAGGCCAGTCTGATTGCACATATCTGGACTTCCAGGATTCACTATTGCCCAAAGTCCTCTTTGAGGTCCTGTAAAGAGTCCTGACACGTATGGTAGCCTGACATATGACTGAGCCAGAACGTTATGATATTCAGCTTTCATTGGAGACCTGAAAATGGTTTAATATGACGTATAGGAAAGTAACTATTTAGTAAATTAGGTATAATATCTCAGTGCTTTCAGGAGATGTACATTTTATTTATTTTTTATGATCATAAATAAATATTTTTTGGCTGATACCTAATCTACTGCTCTCAGCTTTTTGATCTGACACTGCTGAAGAAACAACAGAATGCATACATGCAAAAATACTCACAAAAAGGATAATACTCCTATATCGTACATTGAAAAGAGCTTACCCTATGATCCACCGAAGAATAACATAATCGCTGATCATATAATAATTGAGACCAGCTTTATAGTCAGTTTCTAAGCCAGTAGATCTTCCCAATTTATCACCTTCATACGTCACGTTAACTTTCTGATTACCTTTCTGAAACAAACAGTTGCTTCATTAAGGACTGTTTCATAAATTTGTAGTGGGTAATGTATCTATTTTTTACGTTTATGAAATTTTGTGCTCCTTTTGATGTCGAAGAGATAGAAATAGAAAGGAAAGTGTACCTATTGAGCTGGTCTAGATGATTTACGTACCTTTATATCCCCTAAGTTCTTTACATCTCTAGTATTCATAGCATATACTTCGTTTCCAGTTTTACTTGTTATGTAAAGTTTCGAATCGGTTTTAGACTTTGCTAGGTAATCTACTTTGATTACTTCTACAGGGTTGGTAGGCTGTATCAACCGAATTTTCCACCACTTTAGATTATTGAGGGATAGCACAATCAGTTTGTTTTCACCTGAAATAGGTAGGTAAAATAAGCTACATCGTATTCAGATTGCTATCAATAGGTTGAAAGTTGAAACACTATTATTCAATTAGAGCGATCTGTACGGAACAGCCCCAATATACAGGGTGTCAGGCACGTATCTAGAGGGGGGGGTACAGTGGGTCCGGACTCCCCCCCGAAACGTTATAAAATGCCATCTAAAAAATGAAATCCACAAATTTGCACCCCCCCCCCGCAAATTAAGATTAAGGGGGCAACTCTAATCTGGACCCACCCGAAAGGTCAACCAAGTGACACCCATAATCTGGACTCCCCCCAAAACCAAATCCTGGATACGAGCCTGCAGGGTGTTCTATGATGAGTCGAGGATACCTTGAATGAATGAATAAATAAGGACCAGAGGCTGTCCAGCACGGAATGTGGCTGGTGCATAGGCCACACGATGGGCCCTTTTGCGCCTCTATCCGCGCTAGTTCCTAAGACCTGCCCTTTTGGCAAAGGCAAGTACATTCTTAGGTCCCATCCGTTTTATCTCTATTGGTTCCAAGGTTCTTGAGCCCAGCACAGTCTGCCTGTGATAACCCAGGGTTTCACAGCGACACAAGATGTGTGCCGAGGATTCTTCCTCTTCACCACACCACGTGCACGTTGGGTCGTTGACCACCCTCATCACAAACAAGTGACGCCTGAAGGTGTTGTGATGTAATAAGCCTACTAGCAATCTCAAGTTACTCCTATCCAGAGAGAGACAAAATCGTCCTTTCTCTCTGCAGGCCCTGCTAATAGCTCCCGAGCCTGACGGAGATGACCAGAGATGTTGTTCCATCTCAGAGAGTGTTGATTCTGGATCCACTCTTCAGTTGTTTCCTAATCAAGTTTGCAGACAGTCCTAAGGCTGGTTCCGGGCCCACAAAACTGTTTCCGGATCCCATCCTAGCCAGATGATCCGCCATTTCATTACCCTTTACTCCAGCGTGCCCAGGTACCCACATCAGTGATACCTTGTGTTTAGCTGAGATGTCGTCAAGAGCCCTCCTGCACTCCAGGACCAGTCCCGACGTTATTTTCCAAGCACTCAGTGCTTTGATGGCTGCCTGACTGTCAAAGCAGATAGTAATCCGCCTCCTAGACCCGTCAATTTCCCGAATACACGACATCAGCCTGGAATGCTGTGGTGTACCCCCCAAGAGGGAATGAAAGTCTTGTATGGGGTCCGTAGACTCCCGAGCCCGAGCCCTCTCTAGCGAGTGAACCGTCTGTGTACCAGACCTGTCCTCCTCCTTCGATGAGCTGTCTTTCCCTAGACTCCCACTCTTCCCTTGACGGGAACACCACCGTAAATTTGCGATTGAAGCGATGCGAAGGAGAAATAATATCGCTCCTCGCCAACAAAATAGGACTATCCTCCTGCAACTCTGCTAGAATCGTCGAATGTCCTTTGCCTGGATCCATAAAAGTCCAGCTACCCTGACTCCAGAGACGGAACCCAGTTTTTCTAGCTTCCCCTTGAATTACCAGATCCAAAGGAGGAAGATTCAATAGTGTTTCAATGGCACTCAAAGGTGTTGTACGCACTGCACTGGTTATACTAAGCAAGGATACCTTAGAAGACTGCATTTCCAATAAAAAAGGTTATAAAACGTATGGTATTTTAACTGTTTCAGAGTTTAATTTCCTTTCATGATTTGATCTCCAGCGATTTCGGCGCATGGTTGGTAAGCTTACAGCCGCTCGATGTTGAATAGCAAGCTATTAAATACACAGTAGTGTGTAAAGGCATAAAATTTGTCATCAAACGATACTTTCATAGCATCATAGCACTGTAGCGTCGTTTGAGAATCATATTACAAGAGTTTGAAGTGACGAATAACTGCTTCTGCTAGTTTGTGCCTCATATTTTTGTGAATGTGTACTTTAAACTTACGTTTAAAGCCAGAATTTCAGCAAAATACAGAATAAATATCTCCAAGTAAAGTGTATTCAGTACTAAAAAGAAGTGCTGGAAAATTTTGTTCGCAGATATTTTGTCTCTTATTTTGATTGAAGCTTATGGATATAAACAGTTACTAAATCTGTCGCACTTGTAGGGTGAAACTCATGCCCTTTTATTACTTATGTATCTCATTGCTCTACCGCTGTAGCTTAGTTGGTTGTGCTGTTGCCTTCTAGTCTGCCCTTCAGGTGAGCTAGGGTATGGTTACACAGCTTTGGCGCCCAACGTGAGGCACGAACCCACTATACCCTGAGATTAAAAGCCTCATGCCAGGCTAGCTCAGTCGGTAGAGCACGAGACTCTTAATCTCAGAGTCATGGGTTTGTGCACCACGTTGGGCGCCAAAGCTGTGTAACCACCCTGACTCACCTGAAGGTCAGACCAGGGGGCACCAGCGCAACCAACTAACCTACAGCAGTAGAGCAATGAGGTGCATATGTAACAGTTTCACCTCATGCATACACAGGTGAGACAGATTTAGTAACTGTTTATTTATTTTTTTGTTACATATCGCTGTAGGTTAGTTGGTTGCGCTGTTGCTCCCTGGTCTGCCCTTCAGGTGAGCCAGGGCGGTTACACAGTTTTTGGTGCAGTGGCTAGGTTTTATAACTGGACCTATGTATCACAAAATGAGTTAATGAAAAACGCGTAACAATGGAATTGTTACAGGATAGTGTTTAGAAGCTTTAGAGAGTGCTTCGGAGCGCATCCCACACATGGGAGCAGTACCCTAACGATGGTCAGGCCTTGTAAAGCAGCAGTAGTTGCTCTAGTGTATACAGCTTCCTACAGCGGAACAAAACTCCAAGCTTCTGGGACTCCGTTTTAGCAATATGTACTGACGACGTGGTCGTGCTACCAGGACATGTTATTGTTGATCCCAAAATTAAATATCTCTGAAAGGTTCAAAATGGGACCCTACCTTACATGACTTTGTTTTGTTGGAAATGAGCAACAGCCATCTTCTAAAGTACAGGCTGACACAAGTGTAGCAAGAGACTTGGGAATTTTGCCGCTGTCTCACACGCAGACGTTATTTCATATCCTCTCGTCTCTTGCTATTCTTGTCTATTTCGTATTTCTCACGGCTCTTGTTACACTTGTCAGGCTGTACCTAGTATAAGGGTCATAAAATGAATCTGAACTTTGAACTGAAATTTTAGTGGGATCCCACCTGCATATCCTATGTAAGCTCTGCTACCATCTTTGTATTCGCTATGATCAATTTCAATGATATTCAAGCTTCTTCCAGAAATTCCACTTAATTCTGTGCTTTCTGAGAAAGTGTTGTAGATCAATGTGAACGATACCACTTTTGGGGAGCACTTCTTACTGCCTTTATCCAATATCCACAACTTCGTCATCATTTGTGGCTGCATGTCTATAGAAATCACGTCTTGCAAATGTTCACACTCACCCCATTGTTGATGACCCAATACTTTTTGCCTAAAAGGTATTCATTACCATTGATAAACATAAAAACTTGCTCATCACAGATATTTTGTGAACACAAGCAAAGCTGATTCAATAATACAGAATAACTGAGGAGCAGACTATCAAAATCCATTTTCCAAATTTGAGATGGTGCTGTATTCCTATGATCAAATACTTACTATTTGTGAACAAAAATCAGACAAAATGCATTCAGTATTTAGTAGGGAATTATATCAAGGCAAACAAACTGATTTACAGAGTCACATAGTAACTTCAAAAATGTTTATTTATCAAACTGCATCTTGATTGGGACTTTATTTTCGTATATTGTATGACAGACCGAGAGCTGAAATGGATGGCTGCAATACGTGAAAAAATTGTGGCAAGCTAGTGATGGAGCACGAACTCGACGTAGAAATTTTTGAATGCTCTGAGAATGATGAGAGTGATTTAAAATTTTTGTATTTGCTACTTGACAATGGAATTTAAACTACATTTTATCTAGAAGTGACAAACTAACTGCATCATGTCCTCTAGATACACGCAAACTGCTTATGGCCAACAGTTTTTTTAATTTTACTTCCCACACCGATAGGTGAGGGGAGTATTGTGATCGCGAAAATTTTCGATTTTGAGATAATACACTTTCTGGGCGTTTTATGATGACTACATAACGAAAATCCACGTCACTCATTTCCGTCGGTCTGTCTGTACGCGTTTTTGAGCCTCGTAACCTCAGTAACCGCTGCATGGAATGTGATGAAATTTGGGCACCGATATGCTCTGGGGTTGTAGTTCTAATGTTCCTTTCCTATAATTTTGAAGATCGGTCCATTGGTGGCGGAGTAATTGGCAAAAAACAAAAAGAAATCCTCAAACTTAGTTTTTAGGCATTTTTGGGTTTCCTGGTCATTTTCTACTTTTTTGGGTGGGGGTGAAATTGGGGAGGTTGGGGGGTGGGGGGGTTGAAAAACTAAAAAAATTGTTGTAGTCTTAATAGGCTATCCACTGACCTGTGAAGGAAGACCTAGCATCCTAATACACTTTTTTAGATCCGTCCGGACATTGTCTTGCCTACTACAGAAACCAAGGTACTCAGAATTTTCAGATGTATGCATACGAGTATTGCTTCTTGGTGTTCTATATTGTGTAACACGGAAACTATTTGATGCATATTAATGAAATTTTTGCACAGTGTTACTACCGCGACGAGGATGGAAAACGTTTATGATTTATAGAAATCGTTTCAGTGGCGGCGCAGCAATAATAAAAAGCTAAAAATATAAAAACAGCTCAAACTTCGTTGTTCGCTGTTTCTCAACTATCTTGTACCAAATTTTGCGATTGAGTACCATACACTCCATATCATTACATTATCCCAAATAATTATTTTCGCTATGATTTGGTTTCTCTCTACGTACTAGTTTTTTGCTTCTCCTGAAAATTTGCAATAATGAACAAAATACAATTTGAAAGTCTGCTCCTCAACTACAGTAGAAACAAAATATAGTCTAGTTATATTTTAACTTATCATTACCTTGAATTGTCAAATATACCGGGTGTGTAAAAATAGCGATCTCCAGCTTTAGATATCTCCACCAAAGTAGGATTGCTCTTCTTCGTGTTGAAACACACAGATCTGGGCAGCGCCAAAAAAGCTCTGGTTCCATGAACGGCAACGCTGGATACGAAATAGTTGTCATCGAATCCTAAACCTTCCAAACTCAAACTGCTCACTGTGGTGAATGTAAGTACATTGAAAAATATAGTACATGTTGCCATGACAATCTTTGGGTGCACTCGCGACTAAGTTTACATGTGAATGCACCTTAGTGGCTTGTATGTTGCAGCGTTTGCAAAATAATTATTATGAAAATAAGCACTGTTTAAGAAATATGAGTGATCTAGAAATAGGCTATTATGATCCAAAACAACACATGAACACAACACACTTTTCATAGTTTGCCATTGATTTCATTGCAAAATTCTTTCTTTTGCTTCCCACACTGATAGGTGAGGGGAGTATTGCGATCGTGAAAATTTTCGATTTTGAGATAACACGCTTTTTGGGCGTCTTATGATGTCTACATAACGAAAATCCACGTCACTCATTTCCGTCGGTCTGTCGGTCTGTCGGTCTGTCGGTCTGTCGGTCTGTCGGTCTGTCGGTCTGTCGGTCTGTCGGTCTGTCGGTCTGTCGGTCTGTCGGTCTGTCGGTCTGTCGGTCTGTCGGTCTGTCGGTCTGTCGGTCTGTCGGTCTGTCGGTCTGTCGGTCTGTCGGTCTGTCGGTCTGTCGGTCTGTCGGTCTGTCGGTCTGTCGGTCTGTCGGTCTGTCGGTCTGTCGGTCTGTCGGTCTGTCGGTCTGTCGGTCTGTCGGTCTGTCGGTCTGTCGGTCTGTCGGTCTGTCGGTCTGTCGGTCTGTCGGTCTGTCGGTCTGTCGGTCTGTCGGTCTGTCGGTCTGTCGGTCTGTCGGTCTGTCGGTCTGTCGGTCTGTCGGTCTGTCGGTCTGTCGGTCTGTCGGTCTGTCGGTCTGTCGGTCTGTCGGTCTGTCGGTCTGTCGGTCTGTCGGTCTGTCGGTCTGTCGGTCTGTCGGCCTGTCGGCCTGTCGGCCTGTCGGTCTGTCGGTCTGTCGGTCTGTCGGTCTGTCGGTCTGTCGGTCTGTCGGTCTGTCGGTCTGTCGGTCTGTCGGTCTGTCGGTCTGTCGGTCTGTCGGCCTGTCGGCCTGTCGGTCTGTCTGTTGGCGTTTTTCTAGCCTCGTAATCTCAGTAACCGCTGCATGGATTGTGATGGAATTTGGGCAGCGTTATACTGTGGGGTCGTAGTAGGTAATGTTCCTATGATTTTGAAAATCGTTATACGGGGGGCGGAGTAATTAGCAAAAAACAAAAACTTTCAAATATGCCTCAAACTTCGCTTTTAGGCGTTTTAGGGGTTCATGATCATTTTCTACTTTTTCTTGGGTGGGGGTGCATTTGGGTAATTGAGGGGTGGGGGGTTGTAAAACTGAAAAATTTGTTGTATTCATAATGGGCTATCCACTGATAGGTGAATGAAAAACCTAGCGGCATGATACACTTGTTTAGGTCCATCTGAACTTTGCATGCTGATTATAGAAGCCACGGGAATTTGTGATGAATACATACGAGTATTGTTTTAGAGCGTTCGATATCTCGTAACGCGAAAATTGTTCAATCGATTTTAATGAAATTTTGACACAGTATTACTACCGCGGCGAGGATGAAAAACACGTATATTTTGGAAAAATCGGGTCAGTGGCGGTACGGCAATAATAAAATAACTAAAAATATAAAAACAGCTCAAACTTTGTTTTTAGGCGTTTTAGGGGTTTCTGACCATTTTCTACGTTTTTTAAGGTGAGAATGAATTTGGGGTGGTTGGAGGGTGGGGGGCTGAAAACTGAAAAATGTGTTGTATTCATAATAGTCTGTCCATTGACCTGTAGAAGAAATACCTAGCGGCATATTGGACTTTTTTAGGTCCATTCGAACATTGGTTTGCCTATTCTGTACATTCAAGTTTTGCTTTACTTCGTTCTATGTATATTGCGTAAAGCGAAGATTGCTGAATTGATTTTAATAAAATTTTGACACAGAATTTATTACCGCGGCGAGAATGGAAAACGACTCTGTTTTTTAAAAACCGTGTCAGTGGCGGCGCAGCAATAATCAAAAAATCAAAAATATAAAATTAGCCTAAACTTCGTTTTTAGACGGGTTGGAGGCTCTTGATCGTTTCGCATCGTCCAGTTGAAGCACGCAGAAAAAAACTGTGGCGTCCTAGTTCCTAAGGAGGGTGACGCAAGAAACTATTTACGAAGGGTTTTTGTGTTGGATGTTGTTTTTGCGGGCGGGTGGGCGATGATTTAGTTGCAAAGGGATCCCAGACTATAGCTTCATGCAATGGTAAAATAGTAGAATGGTATCATTATTATGTGTGGGAAGTACTGACTCCATTTTTTTTCAATTGCAGGTAGTATCACCCGCGTTTATGCTACGTTTCCACTAGAGATGTGCTAGGAAAATGTGCGTTTTTCTAAGTGTTTTGAGAGATTAGACGATTAACCGTGCGAAACAACGCTTGTGTATGGCTGGCTATGCAAATACTTTTGGCCATATCCTACGCCCCTGCATGTGACATTGAATAATAGTAAAAGTGATGTAGGTCTAGAAGTAAACCCGACCTTCACCTCTTATTGCTAATGAATACAGCTTTCGTCTGTCAATTAACATTCGCGAGATCGATAACCGTATCATTTCAACAAAGTTTAGCCTATCATTTTAAAAATTACTGGTACGGTGTTGTGATTTTTATAGGTCGATACTTGGCCTTTGCATGAAATGGATAATTATTAGTTTGTTGTTACCGCGTTGCTACCTCCTTGGTTTGCCGAAGTGACCATTGACTGTAATTTTACATATCCGCTTTTGAAGCAGGGTAAAAATTAATTACAATAATATGCAAGCCTAATGGCGGCTCGACTTAAGGAGCCAACTAACTTTTTTGTGCTACTTTTAAATTTTATATCCTATTTTTTTTTAAATTATTTAGCAAAAATTAAACATTCACGAAAAATCCCAATATATGAGGGGTCTAGAATCAGATTCCGCTATCTCCAAAATCTTGAATTTCTCAGGAAATAAGAAAAACATGTAAGTCAATTCAATTTATTTTAGTGTTGCTGGGTTTTTTGCTTTATGTAAGTACTACGTAGCATATTAACGATTCTATACTTGAACAATTAACCTGAGCGTCAGTGAATTTGGCTGTTATTTGATTTTTTTTAATGGAGATAGCAGATTTTGATGAAAAAGTTTGAAGACAAGCATGATGAATATGCGGATTTTCGTGCTATGTTTATTCTCGGGAATAATCAACAGTTCTATTATTGTAATATTTATTGAGGCAGAATCTAAAAACGGGACTTAATTTTTGTACTTTTTATTAGCAACTTTTGAAACAACAAACTGACAAACTGATATTCTGATAAACATTTAAACAAAAGATCCACAAAAACATTAGATTGATAGAGTAATGGGTGCACACAGAGACGTTTCTAGCATATTCTTCCATTTTTTATACAGTTATTTAGTCTAAAAGCAGCAAACGTCTAGAAAAACCAACGAAATACGTCGAGGAGCAGCAGTACAGTAAACACTGTTTTAGACAGCTCTCAGGCACGCATGCGCGGATTACTTCAACGGCATTGGCTGAGGTGGAGATAGCGTGTTCTGATTTCACTACTCTAATGGACTTACCGGGTTTTGAAATTAACTGCTATATTCCGTATACTTTTAGAAGGAGATTTAGCGAAATTTGCTACCAAATACATTTATTTTTCGACTCCAATGAAAATTAACTACCGGAAACATGCAAAAGGTAAATTAGGACAAAAAGTGGAGTTAGCGGGTTTTGATTCTAGATCCCTCATATTATCCCTAACTAGTAAAGGACTATTACCAAAATGAATAGTATTAGCAGTCTTTTTCTTAAACCGTTTTCCACGTACTCGATTTAAGAAAAAATCTAGGAATTGGGAAGACCGATTCCCAATTTAGATATAAAAAAAACGCAAAATGTGTCTAGTTCGTCGAATATTAAAAGCCGAGTACGGAAGTTCAATCGAGATATGTACAGTAAAAACAACTGGATTTGTGGATGTGATAAGAAAAAATGGAGTCAAGTTGATTGACTCAGTACTTCCCACACATAATGATGATACCATTTTATTATTTCCCATTACATGAAGCTATAGTCTAAAATCCCATTGCAACTAAATTATCGCCCATCCGCCCACAGAAACAACATCAAACACAAAAACCCCCGTAAATAGTTTCTTGCGTCTCCCTCCTTAGGAACTAGGGCGCCACAGTTTTTTCTGCATGCTTGAACTGGACGATGCGAAACGATCAAGAGCCTCCAACCCGTCTAAAAACGAAGTTTGAGATGATTTTATGTTTTTGGTTTTTTGATTATTGCTGCGCCGCCACTGACACGGTTTTTCAAAAACAGAGTCGTTTTCCATTCTCGCAGCGGTAATAAATTCTGTGACAAAATTTTATTAAAATCAATTCAATAATTTTCGCCTTACGCAATATACATAGAACGAAATAAAGCAAAACTCGTATGTACAGATCACAAAATTGGTTTCTGTAATAGGCAAGCCAAGGTTCGGATGGACCTAAAAAATATATAATAATAAATATGCCACTAGGTATTTATTCTACAGGTCAATAGACGGGCTATTATGAATACAACAAATGTTTCAGTCTTACTACCCCCCACCCCCCAACCGCCCCGATTTCACCCCACCCAAAAAAAATTGAAAATAATGAGGAACTCGTAAAATGGCTAAAAACAAAGTTTGGGCTGTATTCATATTTTTAGTTTTTTTTATTATTGCTGCGCCGCCACTGACACTATTTTTCCAAAACATACGCGTTTTCCATCCTCGCTGCGGTAGTAATACTGTGTCAAAATTACATTAAAATCAATTCAATAATTTTCGCGTTACGCAATATAGAACGATCTAAGACAATAGTCGTATACATATATATACATCACAAATTCTCCCTTGGTTTTTATAATAAGCAAGGCAATGTTCGGATGTACGTAAAAAGTATATTATGCTGCTAGGTTTTTCATTCAAAGACCAATGGACAACCCATTATGAGTACAACAAATTTTTCAGTTTTACAACCCCCCACCCTCCAACCACCCCAAATTCACCCTCACCCAAAAAAACGTAGAAAATGATCAGAATCCCCTAAAACGCCTAAAAATGTAATAAGCATGCAACGTTCGGATGGACCTAAAAAAGTGTATCATGTCGCTAGGTTTTTCATTCACATATTAGTGGACAGCCCATTACGAATACAACAAATTTTTCAGTATTACACCTCTCCCCCCCCCACCAACCACCCTAAATTCACGCCTACCCAAGAAAAAGTAGAAATGATCAGGAACCCCTAAAATGCCTAAAAACGAAGTTTGAGGCATATTTGAAATTTTTCGTTTTTTGCTAACTAATCCTCCGCCCCCGTATAACGATTTTCAAAATTATAGGAACATTACCTACTACGACCCCACAGCATAACGCTGCACAAATTTCATCACAATCCATGCAGCGGTTACTGAGATTACGAGGGTAGAAAAACACGACAGACAGACAGACAGATAGACCGACAGACCGACAGACCGTCAGACAGACCGACAGACCGACAGACCGACAGACCGACAGACCGACAGACCGACAGACCGACAGACCGACAGACCGACAGACCGACAGACCGACAGACCGACAGACCGACAGACCGACAGACAGACAGACAGACCGACGGAAATGAGTGACGTGGATTTTCGTTATGTACACATCATAAAACGCCCAAAAAGCGTATTATCTCAAAATCGAAAATTTTCGCGATCACAATACTCCCCTAACCTGTCGGTGTGGGAAGTAAAACGCATTTTTTGTTTCCCATGTGTTTTGTTTGGTGGCGATCCTACCTGGACGAAGAGTGGAGTTACCGATTTAGTGCCTTTTCCATGCTAAAAAGGATTAAGACGTTTCTTAGAAAGTCTATGAAAGAAAATAGACTCAGCTGCAATCTAAAATAGATGGCAAGACCTAAGAAAAACCGCAAACGTACATCAGTTAACTTTTGTATTGATTCTAAAACTTTATTTTCTAGAATGGGTTGTGAAATTTTCTATTGTAATTGCAAACCTAGATAGATTTTATTGAACCGAAACATTCATTCAGTTTCTGTTTATTCTGCCTGAACTCAATTCATGCACGATTCTTGGTAGAGATTTTGCTTGAACTGCAAGGTGTTGTATACAATAAGTATGTTTTATTATATGTTCGTAAATTTTTATGTACACACTTTTGTTGTTGCTACAACATTACAAGTAGAATGGAATGGAATAATTGGTAAACATTGACTATGAAGCAAGTTCATTCAAGCGCATATACGGGGGTTGCTTCTTCATGGAAAAAGGTCCAATTTTTTAGCTAGTAGGTAAATACCGTGCAGCATGGTCAGTCTCCCGTAAAGGCTGAAAGCCTATGGCGCTGTAGAAGCACAGTATATCCAATTATACAGTAGCGCAACTCACCAGAATTTGGTGGTTCGCGCATAGCATCCCGCGCATCGTTCGCAGGATGTTTAGCACGGCGATCGCCTGAGTCGTGTTCAGCCTGTGAGAGCGAAGGTTGTGTCTTTGACAGAACCGGATTAAGGAATTTGGTGTTGCGCTGATATGGATATCGGGACGCGTGACGTCAAATGTTGCTCCGCTGGCTCTGTAGGCTGTATTAACAATTCCAAAAACTGTGACTATAGTTTTTTTAAGCTTCCTCAAGATGCTGCCAGGTATGCGATTCCTCCAATGTTTAATACGCTCCTTTATTACCTAATAATATTAAAGTGTGACAGCATAGCTCCATTTGTCTCTAACAAAGTCTGTCGGATATTAGGGTAGCTGTCTGTTTTTTTTCAGTTTTTAGAAGAGTTAGACGTTACGGAAATTTGTTCTTTAATTATGAGCCTAAAGTCAGAATAATAGTTTCTCACTGTTTCCTCACAGCACCACAACGTTCAAAAGATCTTTCACAACATATAACAAAACGAATGTGATTATGCATTCCAACATTATGAAATTTTAAGCAGGAAATGAAGTCCATTTTAATGGATGCTCAAATAGAAAGTTCACAATAAAAAGAATCAACATGCTAGTTTCAAAAATATATCATTTTCCTCATGGATTCTTTTGTTCAATATCCCTATTCATATGTAATATACAAATACAGAAGAAAAGGTATTCTTGGTAAGCTAGATAAAAAACAGTTTTGCAATTTTTTATGAATAACGACCAGTTTAGTATATTTATCGTTGTTATAAACATATTGATCATTATTTTTTATGTACACCTAACAAGTTTTCATCGGTTTTGTTGTTTACCACGTTTTCGACGTTTTTCTATGATATTGTATAAATGTTATTTTGGACGCTACGTCGTTACATATACCCATATATGAATTATATAAAATATTTATAGTTTTTATATTTATTTAAATATTTAAGGTTAAGTAAGATAAGATAAAATAAAGTTGAGTAAATCTCGCATGTTTGTAATTTACTCACGAACGATAAAGTTACCTATTTTCTCGGAGTTAACCATTTTCCTTCATACACCGACTATTTCTTGTTTTGTTTCTAAAAAAAAATATTTACACCCCAATTATATGCAAAGAATCCATGACGAATTAGAAGAATCAGTACAAAACATTTTCACGTACAATAAATGCGAATGCATGGATATAACTTACAAATTGTAATTCAGAATTCCAAAAACAACTGCCTAACCTCGATGAAGAATATCACATTACCACACTGCTCTCAAAATTTGCTCTATACGAGACGTATCGCGTCCATAAAACTTATTGCAACACAATAATTACGCTTCTTCACTCGATTACTGCTAAGCCGACCCTGTGTTCAAAACGTAAACGGCAATACTCGCGGCTCGTGCTGAGGAGCCGACGTGGGGTTATGAGAGGCCAGTTTTTCGGAGACAAATTGTCTGCATGATTTCTAGGGAGTTGCGCTACTGTATAATTGGATATACTGTGGTAGAAGCGCTGCGAGAGGATAGCGTCTATGCACGTCAGATCCGAAACGTTGCAGGTTGTAGCCGTCGGGAAACAAATTCTCCGGCAGCCCATTCCACAGCGTCGAAGTTCTCCAAAAGAAGGAATGCTGGAGGAGACTGGTTCGGGGAGTAAGGACCTGGTAGGTATGAGCTCGCAGAGCTTCTCTAGTGTTCTTTGCTCGAAGGGCTGCGGTATTGTTATCTGGGAGAGGTCATTACAACACCTTCCGTGATAGAATCTATAAAACAGGCTGTGGAGGTCCTTTGTGAGGATGAGCGTATCGATTGCTCTCCTCTGGATAGTGTCCAGAAGCTTTAGAGAGTGCTTTGGAGCGCATCCCCACAGATAGGAGTAATACTCCAACGATGGTCGGATCTATGGCTTGTAGAGCGGTAATAGTTGCTCTAGTGTATACAGTTTCCTACAGCGGAACAAAACTCCATACTTCTGGGATGCTGTTTCAACAATAGTGACGATGTGGTCGTGCCAGGACATGTTACTGTTGATCCCCAAAAACTTGCCGTAAAGTGAGTGGAGTATTGGGTGACCCCCAACTTCCACAGTTGGTGAGCAAAGGTGAGACTTCTTTGTCAGTGTTATTGTCTGGGATTTCTGTAGTTCAAACTGTACTTTATTTATTAATAACCTCTCGACAATTGTTTTGATATCTACGTTGACTTGTGAGGCATGCTGCTGTCACCGACATTATAATATGATATAATAGGGCTTTTGAGTTTTAGGACAATATTTAGCTTTTGTATCTAAGACAAAATATCTAGATATTTAATGCGTAGATGATTGGTATACCGGTCACTTCTGGTTTCAGAAACATAACTATCCTTACATATTTGAACATTTGATGTTAAGTATACTCATATTTCACTTCTCTATGCTGTAAATCAGGGCGTACGTAAAAATCTCATACAGTAGATGAATTATTGTACATAACGCAGCAAGGGACTTCAAATTACAATTTGGACTCAGGTATCATAATATAAACGAAACAGTCATCAAATACAACAAACTTCTTTATTTACATCTAACAAACAGCAGAAGGTTGAGGAACATTGCTGATCATCAGTGATACTCTTTGTGAGGCTCCACATCCTACGGTGTTCTTCAAGAAATCATGGAAGTTGCTTTCCAAGACACGTACCCTCCTTCTGGATACATCAGGGAATGCTTGGGTGGTGAGGTAGTTTTCTGGAGATTTGTAGACTAATTCTGCCGACTTCAAGATGGTTCCTACCTCCCATCTGTACACCTCTGGTCTGCCTTCGTATCTGAAGAATAGAGCTGAGCCATTGTCGGTGCCCAGAATAACCAGTTTTGCTCCTTTGGCTCCGACATCTTGGATTTTGCCGGCAGCACAGCCTGCCCTCAAGAAGTCGGTCTTGATTTGGAAGAACCTAGCACCAGACAAGTAGGTGATCAAAAGGAAGTTGTTGACGGGTTTGCGGATGAGAGCGATGTAGAGGGCGTCTCTTCTGCTGCCAGCAACAGCATTTGGAAGGACTACTCTGTATCCTTTGTTTCCAGCAACATCAAACACTAAGATAGATCGAGTGGCAGCATCGCTTACATAGACGAAAGGTCTACCATCAGGAGCATACTCAGACACAACATACTGCAATCTAGAAGCAGGAACAACAAGCCCACACAGATCCAAAGTCTTCACCTTCTTCTGGGTGAGTATGTTGATGCCAACAACTTTGGGTGCGGCTTTTCGCACTGGAGCTTCCAAAGAGTTGACAACTCCTGTGTCAAGGACCCACAGGATCTGGTTTTCGTCAAGGTAGATATCAACAACGGACTGGAAAGAAGAAGAGTCTCCTTCTTCTTGAGCTGCCCAGCACGGGTATGGCTCAAGGTCTGCTTCACATCCTCGCTTTCTGAGGCTTACTCTAGCCAAAGTGGCTGGAACTCCACCTTTGTACCTGGGAAGTGTCAGGTATACTTCGTCTCTGTAGACCTGAGCTCTGGTAGCGATATGTAGTAAAACTAACAACAGTATGAGTTAAGTGGATAGTCTATGACTAGATTGCCGATTATGTCGATGTGCTTGAAGATGTATTACCTTCCAGAAACTTACTACTTTTGTATTGCATACATTTAAGTTTAAAGATGTTTCTTTTAGTTTTTCATGTCATTCTGGTCATACCGTTTACCAAGACACATACAAAAGGACTGTAGGATAGAATTTGGTCTCAGGAATCATAATATAAACGAAACAGTCATCAAATACAACAAACTTCTTTATTTACATCTAACAAACAGCAGAAGGTTGAGGAACATTGCTGATCATCAGTGATACTCTTTGTGAGGCTCCACATCCCACGGTGTTCTTCAAGAAATCGTGGAAGTTGCTTTCCAAGACACGTACCCTCCTTCTGGACACATCAGGGAATGCTTGGGTGGTGAGGTAATTTTCTGGTGATTTGTAGACTAATTCTTCCGACTTCAAGACGGTTCCTACCTCCCATCTGTACACCTCTGGTCTGCCTTCGTATCTGAAGAATAGAGCTGAGCCATTGTCGGTGCCCAGAATAACCAGTTTTGCTCCCTTAGCTCCGATATCTTGGATTTTTCCAGCAGCACAGCCTGCTCTCAAGAAGTCGGTCTTGATTTGGAAGAACCTGGTACCAGACAAGTAGGTGATCAAAAGGAAGTTGTTGACGGGTTTGCGGATGAGAGCGATGTACAGGACGTCTCTTCTGCTTCCAGCAACAGCATTTGGAAGGACTACTCTGTATCCTTTGTTTCCAGCAACATCAAACACTAAGATAGATCGAGTGGCAGCATCGCTTACATAGACGAAAGGTCTACCATCAGGAGCATACTCAGACACGACATACTGCAATCTAGAAGCAGGAACCACAAGCCCGCACAGATCCAAAGTCTTGACCTTCTTCTGGGCGAGGATGTTGATGCCAACAACCTTGGGTGCGGCTTTTCGGACTGGAGCTTCCAGAGAGTTTACAACTCCTGTATCAAGGACCCACAGGATCGGGTTTTCGTCAAGGTAGATATCAACAACGGACTGGAAAGAAGAAGAGTCTCCCTCTTCCTGAGCTGCCCAGCAGGGGTATGGCTCAAGGTCTGCTTCGCATCCTCGCTGTCTGAGACTTACTCTTGCCAAAGTGGCTGGAATCCATACCTTTGTACCTGGGAGGTACCACGTACAGGATTGGCGAGTATCTCGATATACTTGGGGATGTATTACCTTCCAGAAACTTACTACTTTTGTGTTGCACATACTCAAGTTCAAGTATGTGTTTTTTTTTATTTTTTCATGTTACTTTGGTCATACCGTTTACCAGGACGCTCACAAAAATGTTTAGCTGGTAGATACATTATTGTTCATTATGCAAATAAGGGCTATAAGGTACAATTTGGTCTCAGGGATCATAATATAAACGAAACAGTCATCAAATACAACAAACTTCTTTATTTACATCTAACAAACAGCAGAAGGTTGAGGAACATTGCTGATCATCAGCGATACTCTTTGTGAGGCTCCACATCCCACGGTGTTCTTCAAGAAATCATGGAAGTTGCTTTCCAAGACACGTACCCTCCTTCTGGACACATCAGGGAATGCTTGGGTGGTGAGGTAATTTTCTGGTGATTTGTAGACTAATTCTTCCGACTTCAAGACGGTTCCTACCTCCCATCTGTACACCTCTGGTCTGCCTTCGTATCTGAAGAATAGAGCTGAGCCATTGTCGGTGCCCAGAATAACCAGTTTTGCTCCTTTGGCTCCGACATCTTGGATTTTGCCGGCAGCACAGCCTGCCCTCAAGAAGTCGGTCTTGATTTGGAAGAATCTAGCACCAGACAAGTAGGTGATCAAAAGGAAGTTGTTGACGGGTTTGCGGATGAGGGCGATGTACAGGACGTCTCCTCTGCTTCCAGCAACAGCATTTGGAAGGACTACTCTGTATCCTTTGTTTCCAGCAACATCAAACACTAGGATAGAGCGAGTGGCAGCATCGCTCACATAGACGAAAGGTCTACCATCAGGAGCATACTCAGACACAACATACTGCAATCTAGAAGCAGGAACCACAAGCCCACACAGATCCAAAGTCTTGACCTTCTTCTGGGTGAGAATGTTGATGCCAACAACCTTGGGTGCAGCTTTTCGGACTGGAGCTTCAAGAGAATTGACAACATCTGTATCAAGGACCCACAGGATCTGATTTTCATCAAGGTGGATATCAACAACGAACTGGAAGGAAGAAGAGTCTCCTTCTTCTTGAGCTGCCCAGCACGGGTATGGCTCAAGGTCTGCTTCACATCCGCGCTGCCTGAGGCTTACTCTTGCCAAAGTGGCTGGAACTCTACCTTTGTATCTCGGATGTGCCAGGTATATTCCGTCTCTATAGTACTGCGCCCTGGTAGCGGTAGGTAGTAAAGCTAACAGCAGTATGAGTTAAATGGATAGTCTGTGACTAGATTGGTGATTATGTCGATGTGCTTGGGGATGTATTACTTTCCAGAAGCTTACAACTTTTGTATTGCACAAACTCAAGTTAAAGTATGTTTTTTATTTTTTCAGGTTACTCTGGTCATACCGTTTACCAAGACGCATACAAAAATGCATAACTGGTAGATACATTTTTGTTCATAGTGCAAATAAGGGTTGTAAGGTACAATTTAGTCTCAGGAATCATAATATAAACAAAACAGTCATCAAATACAACAAACTTCTTTATTTACATCTAACAAACAGCAGAAGGTTGAGGAACATTGCTGATCATCAGTGATACTCTTTGTGAAGCTCCACATCCTACCGTGTTCTTCAAGAAGTCATGGAAGTTGCTTTCCAAGACACGTACCCTCCTTCTGGATACGTCAGGGAATGCTTGGGTGGTGAGGTAGTTTTCTGGTGATTTGTAAACTAATTCTGCCGACTTCAAGATTGTTCCTACCTCCCATCTGTATACCTCTGGTCTGCCTTCGTATCTGAAGAATAGAGCTGAGCCATTGTCGGTGCCCAGAATAACCAGTTTGGCTCCTTTGGCTCCGATATCTTGGATTTTGCCGGCAGCGCAACCTGCTCTCAAAAAGTCGGTCTTGATTTGGAAGAATCTAGCTCCGGACAAGTAGGTGATCAAAAGGAAGTTGTTGACGGGTTTGCGGATGAGGGCGATGTATAGGACGTCTCTTCTGCTGCCAGCAACAGCATTTGGAAGAACTACCCTATATCCTTTGTTTCCAGCCACGTCGAAGACTAGGATAGAACGAGTGGCAGCATCGCTTACATAAACGAAAGGTCTACCATCAGGAGCATACTCAGACACAACATACTGCAATCTAGAAGCAGGAACCACAAGCCCACACAAATCCAAAGTCTTCACCTTCTTCTGGGTGAGTATGTTGATGCCAACAACTTTGGGTGCGGCTTTTCGGACTGGAGCTTCCAGAGAGTTGACAACTCCTGTGTCAAGGACCCACAGGATCTGGTTTTCGTCAAGGTAGATATCAACAACGGACTGGAATGAAGAAGAGTCTCCTTCTTCTTGAGCTGCCCAGCACGGGTATGGCTCAAGGTCAGCTTCACACCCTCGCTGTCTGAGGCTTACTCTTGCCAAAGTGGCTGGAACTCCAGCTTTGTACCTGGGAAGTGCCAGGTATACTTCGTCTCTGTAGAACTGCGCTCTGGTAGCGATATGTAATAAAACTAACAGCTATGAGTTAAATGGATAGTCTATGACCAGATTGGCGATTATGTCGATATGCTTGGAGATCTATTACCTTCCAGAAACTTACTACTTTTGTATTGCACATATTTAAGTTTAAGTATGTTTCTTTTAGATTTTCATGTCACTCTGGTAATACCGTTTACCAAGACGCATACAAAAATTCCTAACTGGTACATAAATTCCTGATCATAGTGCAACTAAGGGCTGTAAGATAGAATTTAGTCTCGGGGCTCATAATATAAACAAAATAGTCATTAAATACAACAAACTTCTTTATTTATATCTAACAAACAGCAGAAGGTTGAGGAACATTGCTGATCATCAGTGATACTCTTTGTGAGGCTCCACATCCCACAGTGTTCTTCAAGAAATCATGGAAGTTGCTTTCCAAGACACGTACCCTCCTTCTGGATACATCAGGGAATGCTTGGGTGGTAAGGTAGTTTTCTGGAGATTTGTAGACTAATTCTGCCGACTTCAAGATGGTTCCTACCTCCCATCTGTACACCTCTGGTCTGCCTTCGTATCTGAAGAATAGAGCTGAGCCATTGTCGGTGCCCAGAATAACCAGTTTTGCTCCTTTGGCTCCGATATCTTGGATTTTGCCAGCGGCGCAGCCTGCTCTCAAAAAGTCGGTCTTGATTTGGAAGAATCTAGCTCCAGACAAGTAGGTGATCAAAAGGAAGTTGTTGACGGGTTTGCGGATGAGGGCGATGTATAGGACGTCTCTTCTGCTGCCAGCAACAGCATTTGGAAGGACTACTCTGTATCCTTTGTTTCCAGCAACATCAAACACTAGGATAGAGCGAGTGGCAGCATCGCTTACATAGACGAAAGGTCTACCATCAGGAGCATACTCAGACACAACATACTGCAATCTAGAAGCAGGCACCACAAGCCCACACAGATCCAAAGTCTTCACCTTCTTCTGGGTGAGTATGTTGATGCCAACAACTTTGGGTGCGGCTTTTCGGACTGGAGCTTCCAGAGAGTTGACAACTCCTGTGTCAAGGACCCAAAGGATCTGGTTTTCGTCAAGGTAGATATCAACAACGGACTGGAAAGAAGAAGAGTCTCCTTCTTCTTGAGCTGCCCAGCACGGGTATGGCTCAAGGTCTGCTTCGCATCCTCGCTGTCTGAGGCTTACTCTTGCCAAAGTGGCTGGAACTCCAGCTTTGTACCTGGGAAGTGCCAGGTATACCTCGTCTCTGTAGACCTGAGCTCTGGTAGCGATGACGTTTCTGGAGATGTAGCGGCCAGATGACCTGTATATGTTCTTGGTGGCCTCATTGGGCCATACGTAGTGTCCGCCCGTCCATTCAATCAGCTCGCAGGTGTTCTGTTGTTGGGCTTTCACGTACAACAGCCCCACGGCAAGCAGAAGGAGCCTGGCGATCATTTTTCTGAAAACATAAGGATAGATATTGCTTAGCTATTGACCAACTGATATTTGACGAAACAATATTTATGAGTCTGATGATCAAGATATCAAGAAGGATGATTTTATTGATAAATGAGAATGAGGAGTTTGCGTAACAGAATTTCCAATGCATTTATTTTTTGAATTCTGATACAAAATTATGTAAATGGTATCAAAACATAAACTCTCAAGGATATCAGAACGCAATTATGGAGTATTGAATTAAATGACTAGAGAAAACAAAAATAATTTGATTGCTTATTCATATAACACAATTATTTGCTGTCCGTCAACAAATTATTAGTGTTTAATATTTAACAGTTATAGGTAATATATCAAATTTTGACAAGTCTAGTTTAGTTATAATACTCTAGTTCAAAGCAAATATAATGATCTATATCAGGATCTTTTTGGGTATTTAATAAATATATTTTTTTCAGATTTTGTAGACTCCAAATATTTTAAACTCCTGAGGAAGGTATCATATTACAATCAAAAATATTTTCTAGGTATATTATGGACGAATGTTTAAATACAGGGGTGTAATAATCTATACCTTATTTTAGCACACAGGTCTACATACTGCGAGCATCAGATTTTGAACAAAGATTAAAAAAAGCATTAAAATAAAAAAATGCTTATGTGTATCAGAAAAATACTTTCATTCCTTGAATTAATCTTTATTCCGGATATTGTCAATTAGTTCTAGAGAATCAAGGATGTCGGAAATTTTTGATCTTCGTTCTGCGGGCGCGAAACTTAAAACATTGACCTGATTTGTAATCATCTCCTTTGAGTTATTCAGCATACGGGATTTCATATTTATAGAAAGACAAATAAATCTTTTTCTTTTTATAAATATTGATTCTGTTCATATTTCAATACAACAACAAAAACAACCAACATATCCCTGTCCCCGAATTTCCTTGACACGTAATATTTTCGTAACAAAAAAATGTCCAAACGAAAACTGAGTGGAGTGTTTGAAAATACTACAAAACATTTTTTTTGTACTTCAACCCTTAAAACTCACCCTCAACTTTATATTTTCAAAGAGCACCTAATAGTTTTTCCTACATAAATCAAGTTGTTATTTTATTCAAAATCTTGAGGTACCTTTGACTTCATACAAAAACTATTTTTTTCTTAAATTCCTAAGCATAAACTGAATAAAATTAATGAAATAAGGGTTTGTTAAGAAAAAAAAAAAAGATAAAAAAGAAAACAAGTGAGCCTTTCAATGGTTCCGAATGACCTACCATACCATGCTTTCGAAACATTTTTTTTACTTCAACCCCTAAACTTACACACTACTTTTTTCCAAATAGCACCCCACATGTTTTCGTACATTAATGAGGTCACTATGTCATTTAATATTTTGTAGTACTTTTGACCTCATATACAAATCAATTTTTTTTGTCATTAACCTAAGATAAATAAAATTAGCATTTGTTTGAGACGTAATATTTTCGTAATAAAAAAGCATAAAAAACATTTCTTTTCGAAAGCATGTTTTACAGAATATTTAGTAGTATACAAACACTTAAACGACAGAAAATCAGCTTAGCGGAAAATTTGGTACAATCGGTATATTGAATCACGCACAGAATGCTAAAAATGGACACGTAAAAAACTAAATTTCCTATTAATTTTTTCAACTCCTCATAAAAAGTGGGGGGGGGGGGGCGCGGCCCCCCATGCCCCTCCGACGCGCCGCCGCTGATAATTGTTACTGCGCAAAACCTAACCATAATTATTCAATTATTCTGAAAATCAAGCTTCTTACGTTTAAATAATTTTTTATAAATAAACTTTTATATATATCAGACAAAATTCTCTCCAAATATGTATATCTTGTTAACAAATTTAGATAATAAAAGTATATCAATTTTGTAGCAGAAATCATAATCGATTTATCAGGCTTTACTGGCCCATAATTTCAACCCATGTAAAAATATAAACATTTTATTAATAGCCTTTGTATTTTTGTAAAGGCGAGAGAGGTGGCCGAAAAATTTTAATAATGGACCGATAATGAGCGGTAAATCAGAGAGGCTACGACATAACAAGTTTCAAAATAAAATATTGCTAGGTTTAAATTAAGAGTTCAGTTTTTGAACATTCACAGTGTTTGAAACACTTTTCTGTTAAAACTTGACAATTTGGATTCCCTTACCGACCTATAACAAAAAATTAAGTCGATTTCATTGACTAAGTACTTCTCACACATTACGGTGATACCAGTTTGAGATCCCTTAAACCAAATCATTGCCCGCTCGGCCAAAAAAAGTGTGTTATGCCACTAGGTCTTTCTTTCACAGGTCAATGGATAGCCTATTAAGAATACAATTTTTTTTCAGTTTTACAACCGACCACCCTTAACCATCCCACTTTCCCTCCTCCCAAAAAGGTAGAAAACCATAAAACGTCTAAAAACATTTTGTTTTTTGCTATTTTCTCTGCCGCTCATGCACCGATTTTAAATTTTATTACATACCGCGACCCCACAGCATATCGTTACCCAAATTTCATCACAATCCATGCAGCGGTTACTGAGATTACGAGGCTAGAAAGACGCAAACAGACAGACCGTTAGACCGACCGACAGACAGACCGATGGAAATGAGGGACGTAGATTTTCGTTATGTAGACACAATAAACTGCCCAAAAAGCGTATTATCTCAAAATCGAAAATTTTCGCGATCACAATACTCCTTTCACCTATCATTCTGGGAAGTAGTACGTTTGAGCGGCGAGATCACGGTTATATTTATTTTGCAAATTTAGTATGTAATTGGAAAATCTATTATTGCTGTAATTCTATTGCTATACAAGAAAACCACTCTAAATACCTTAGTCACAGCTGAATACCGTTCAATACAATACACTATAGATGTTATTTATAGATTATTTAAAAAAATTCGTATTTTTCCTAAATCTAAACTAAACGCTTATTGATCCACTAAATCAACCATGTACATAATAAGAAAAAAAAAGAAGAAAAACCTACCTTGTTATCAACTAACAAGAATCAAATGATATGCACGGGAGTGAATTTTTTTCCTTATATATTTTGTATTGTTGTTTAAGTTAAGTAATGCGTCTATTTTGTAAAGAAACGTGCCAGTATGTGGTTTGGTTCCGGCTATACTTTACAAAACATCAATGTTTCGGAAGCAATGGGAAAGAAAATACAAATATTTTTATTTATGGAAACATCTGGTTGCTATAGGCAAGGCATCTTCTTTGCAAGATAATTTTTCACTTAAAACTATTGTTCAATGCATTGATTGAGCAAAGAATGAAACTATTATCAACACCGGTTACCAAAGGATTAGTTTACATTTAGCTGATATGCGCCGATTGCAAATATTGTGACAGTAGTTTCGCAGAAATTGAATGAAATATGTTTTTACTGATTTAATCCTTTTTGCAACAATATTTATTCAATGCAAGCTTTACTTTGGAATAGTTGGATGCATTCAGCATTTGATGCCTACGTCATTAGGTGAAGGAACTATTATAATCACGAAACATTTAGAATTAGCGATAAAATGTCTTCTGAATATACAGGGTGTCCCACGACGATTAAGACAAGCAATACATCGGAACGGGGCAGTAGTGGAAAATTATAATTTTGGGGGTGTAAATAAGAGCAAATGTTGTGTCTTTTTTATCATTGTGTTATCCAATGAGGTATTTGTTTTTGGTCACGTGACGTCCGATTCAAAATTATTAATGGGACACCCTGTATATTTTTGCCTTTTTGTGTTCCTACCGATAAAACAATTCCAACAAACTAGCACACTTGAGGTCTAAAGTGATCATTTCAAGAGCTACAGGTACTTAAGGGATTGTACCACCAGCACTGATTATAACATGTACCTACCCCTACAGTTAAATGATTTGCTAGTGTTTCATAATGGTAGTGATACAATCTTTTAAGTACCTGTAACTCTTGAATTAATCACAACAAATATGCTATTTTGTTGGAATTGTTGGATCGGGAGGAACACAAAAAGGCAAAAATATACAGTGTCCCATTAATAATTCTGAATCTGACGTCACGTGATCAAAAATAAATAACACATTGGGTAACATAATCACAAGAAAAGACACATCTGCTCTAATTTACACTCCCAAAATAAGAATTTTCTACTACTGCCCAGTTCTAATATATCGCTTGTCTTAATAATCGTGGTATTGATAAAATCTATACCAAAACAAGTCAGGCCTCTGTTTCTGTGTACACAGGGTGTTCATTTGAAAACTTTCCACCCCGCATTTCCCTAAAATCACCGATCAGAAGGAAAAACGCCGAGATACGACAAAATATTTGTCAAGGGGGACAACTTTTTAACTAAAAACTATTGCATTCCCTTGTGCCCCCCCAGGAACATCCCCTTAAAAATTTTAAGTGACAAGGGGTATCGAGTAATACCTTGTTTGAAAGGTATGTCGAATACTTTATTTTGTCGTTTGATTTTTTTAAATCGGTCAATTCGTTTTCGAGAAAATTAGAATCCTTATGTATCCTATCTTGTTAAAATAGAATACAAAAATAAATGAAAATATAACTTTTTATCGCAATAAACGTTCAAATGTTGCCCGTTATCGGTCAAACAATGATATAGGCGATTTTCAAATTCCTGACGAACCCATCTGTCATAATTAGTTTATAATATAAAAAAATACAACAGATCAATACAGGGTGGGCCCTTCATGTTGATGAATACACTCCTCGAGCCTACGCGGCATGCTCGTAATCTGGTTGTTGATAAACCCTAGAGGTACAGCCTCCCAAGCTGCCTGCACAGCTTGTTTCAGTTCGTCCAGCGTGGTCGGAGGTTTGGGTAAATCGCCTATGTATCGACCGATCCAATTCCATACTTCTTCAATTGGCGATAAATCGAGTGATCGTGAGGGCCGGTGGAGCATCCTGACCTCAGTTACCTGTAGGAACCTCATCGATACCCTTGCAATATGAGGACGTGCGTTATCTTGCTGGAGGAAACATTCACATAACGTTGCGCAGTCATTGTGCCATGAACCACAAGTAAAGGTGACCAGCTGTTGAATCAATGGCACTTCAAACCAATAGAACGGCGCTCAACAGCAAACTGGAGATCACGTCGTTCACCCCGTCGTCGTCTTACGCGTTGACGTCAGTCATGTGCCCCCAGACAAAACCTGGACTCGTTGGAGAAGGCCGTCTGATGCCACTCAGCATGACATTGTCGGTGTTCTTGGTACCAATCTAATCATTAGCGACGATGATTTGCGGTGAATGGAAGCACTAGATGTGAACGATATGATTCTAAGCCCATTTCTCTCAATCTGTGGGCCAGTTGTCCTAAATGACGGTCTGTAGTTCTTCTACGTGCTTCAGAACATCTAGCTCGCTGCATTTGCCCTTCTGCCGTCCATGTGCGCCATGCTGCTACAACTGTAGCCACACTACAACCCATGGTTACAGCAATTGAAGGGTACAGGGGACAGATTTGGAGAAAATCGAAAATATAGGTTTAACTACTTGTTAGGACTTAAACTAGTATAGCCTATCTTGTGGCTGTTATTTTGCGGACTCCAGTTTGTTGTTTTCACCATTTAATAATTTCGTTATCTGATAGTAAATACAATATGCCATAAGGAGAGACAGTCAGCTCAATTTCGCATAAAAATGGACTAATGCTGTTTTTCCCCTGGACCCTTCAAATGCTCTAAAAGAAGCACCACCTTTTCGTTAGCCTACAATCCCACCCCGTTCAAAGGGGCTTAACCGCGTAAACTGGGACTGTCGTCTTCTAAGGTTCATCTTTGCACAAGCAATTCATCTTTTTTACACAACCAACTGGTCTCTCGCCACATTTGCAACAGCTATCATCGTTTTTGATTCGACAAAAAGCCATGTTTTGTTTCCACACGTTTAGAGTTTCTTAGAGGTGCCATGTAGGTAAATAGCGTCTGAATGAACAAAAATTGTTCCATGTGTACCAGAGATGGTACTGCCAAGCTGCGCACAAATTTTCAATGCAAATATCCCTTTTTTTATAGGTTTTTGGATTTCACTTGCGAGTCGTATAATCAGTCGATCTACTTGACATAGATCTTGGATGAAGACTGAAAATGCAATTTCTATTTACACATCCTGTACCTAACTTAATTATGCATAACGCTCTTGTTGTTAGCTCTATGGTTTTAAACAGCTGGGCACCCAAACTACCAATAAATAATAATTTGCATACTATAGATAATATTTAAAAATAATTACAGTGCACCGCAAAACAATGGAACATGATATTCTAAAGGTCTGGAATTGTTAAGACATTGCAGCAGATGACCTTTGATTTTTTTAAATGTAAGTTAAACCAAGCAGCATTGTGGGCGTCTTGGTATGCGGATAATAGCAAAGAAAAGTAAAAATCGAAAGTGCATCCCAAATAATTTTATTAACTTATGAGTAAGTATACTGAGGCCAAGTATGTTAGACTATAATTATTCAAGGTGATGAAGCTGTGAATATAATTGATCTGGTATATGTTTTTAGATAATGAGATACTAAAATAATTTATTTATTTAACCGTGTCGGAGCTACACTTATTTAAAACGTGAATTAATTGATTAGCTGTATAAACTCTTCTTAATTTTATTTTATTTTTCTGTTTCTTTTTTAAATTTTCTTTATATGCTTTATATGGGTGTTTACAAAGTTTGAACATTTCTTTTTAGAAACAACAGCCTTTGAAATGACAGTACGGTGAATCAGAAGGATAAAAGAATGGTAAGAAAATACTTACTATTCGTTCGTTACGAAGTTTTATGTGCGGTCCTGTCACATGACTCCTATAGACATGGTTCGAAGTTCGTACCGTAAGGCTGAGAAGCCAAATATTTTTTTAATTTGGACGATTCAAGGTTGTCTAGGTCAGAGAAGTGATCAGCATACACTCGCCACATCCAAGAAGCATTCTGAGCACATTCACCGTACACCAAACTCATATTTACCAGTTCATTAAATTAAAGGTATACCGGTTGCACCATTTTCGTTGTTTTTAGAGTCGAAGTAGCACGTCAACAACTCTAGAGACGTCAAATTCGCACTGCTATCTACATCCTATGCTCTATAGCAAACTGGGATTTTTCATTTTTTTTGTCTCTGTATAAACTGGATTTTTGGTTTTTTCGGCTCTGTTTTGAACTAATCGCATAGGGACGGATTTAAAGGTAATAACATCTTTTGTTGTTATTTTACTGTATTTTTGTGTATTGTTTATTGCAATATTATATTCTATACATCAAATAAACTAAATCCCTGGCATATATGGTTGAATGAGGTACAAGAATAAACTTCAGCCACATGCCCCAAGGTGAGGCAAGCTTCTGCCTGGAAGGTACACGAGTGCAGATCCCTTTGAACTCGAAACCTGCACAACTGTTTTCCAGGAAGAAAGATTCGCCATACTGGCGGTGGTAGGCATTTTCTAACAGTCAAGCAGGTTTGAAAGTGGTACCATGGTATAGCTATATCAACTATTCTGGCCCAGTAGTACACTCCGCAGATCTTTAAAAATTAGCGCAGCACAAAAACATGAATTTGTTGCCACTACAGATGGAAAACCGCTGAGAAACTCTAAAGTTCCCTACAGCGACTTCGGCAAAATGTTAAACAAAACCCCGAATGAAACAAGGAGCGAACACTACCCTCTGAAGCGACATACAACAGAGCATAAGAACAGAGTTTTGGTTTAAGCAAGAAACGAATAGATCACTTGTGAGAACCATTTGCTGATTGAGGTGCAGGCATTGCTTAAGCCCTCAACACAAAACTAGAATAGGTTTAGACGAAGACCCTCACTGGAGAGATTGGTACCGCTGAACACTCTATATTAGAATGTCAGTTGTACGGTAATGAGGTAACAGACCTTTATCAAAGATTCGCAAGCTATGTTCCGTTATCTTCTAGTACAATCACTATACAATACTAAACTAGATAAAGCAATAACCCTTGACAGGTCGCACTTTTCATGTTGAAGCTGGCCATTGCTTTTCTGACCCGCATTCAGCACTTAGTGGAGTCCTTCAGTGCTCGGTTATTGGCCCACTTCTGTTTCTGGTTTATATAAGTCATCTGGCACATGAACTAGTATTTACGATGTTTTTTTTTCGTGGACGATACAAAAGTATTCGATAATCCATGTCTGTATTATGACACCATTTCAAAAGACCTCAAGACCCTGGGAACATGGACCAACACCTGGCATCTAATCAAAAAGGCATTTATTAATGTTTCGATGGACTTACTTTACCAGTCATTTATCAGACCGATACTTGAGTATGGACATAGTGTGTGGGGCCTCTATTTGTAAAAGACATTGAACTTCTTGAGAAAGTGCAAAGATGTGTTCCTAGAATTCCAATGGAAACAACAACAATGCCATAGCCTCAGAGACTCAGTCATTTTAATCTCACCTCTCTTGACAAAGTGGTGATCAAGTTGAACTGTATAAATTCAGTCACTACTACTCCACTGATTTGAAAATAATATTGCACATTAATGGTAGTACAAGTCTTAGGGGTCATCCGCTAGAGCTTGTCAAGGAAAGGAGTCAGAAGCTACCAAGGAAGAACTTTTTGAGTAACCACTCAGTATATCCGTGGAACAGTCTTCAAAATGATATGGTCACTGCATCGTCAATGCACAGCTTCAAAAACAGGGCTGACAAGGAGCTTGCCACTATTAGCAACAGAATGGTGCACTATTTCTAGTTTGTGGACGGCATCTGTCCCTGAACAGTGATATTTAGGATTTTAAAATCATTGTGATAAAACAGTGTAAAAGCTTAAAATTTTAACTGTAATAGCGATAGTGTAAAAATGTAGTGTTAAGAACAATTTATGGATAAACCTGGAGCAGTCTCATCGGCTTCAGCTGCCTATTATTCAGATCAATCATATTAATAATGTAATAAATGTAAAAGAATATGATTTTGTTCATGATTATTAAGGAAACATGGATATCTCATTCACGATACAGCTGACTAGTTGATCTCAGATCAGAGCCAACAACGTAATAATAAAAAAAGTAAAGAGATGCGATAAGTGTATTGGACAGACTTGAGAGTGCTTTAAATCATTGTTGTACAGGGTGTCCCGTTTTGGGCATTTTTACGGTTATTTTTGAAGATAGTGAGTTGCGGTTTTCGCGACAGTATGCCACTTTTTTGTGAAACTAAAGATGCCGTCAACAAAATTATCATGACCCTCTTGGTTTTTGAGATACAGGGTGAAATCGAAAACTATCGATTTTGAGACCACCCTCGTATCTCGGTTGTCTTTTATCTTATTGAAAAGTCAAAAAAAGGGTCTTATACATTTTTTTCTGTAGAATCCAGTGGTGTAGTTTGATTTTTTCTTGCTCTAACCATTTTTTAGTTATGAAGCAAACATATATTTTTTTAAATGAAACACCCTGTATATTATTTCCTACGTCAATCGGAAATATTTCAAGCTTTTCAAAAATATACATTACTATGAATTTTTTCTGAAAACTAAGCTCAAAATTTCATTTTTTTGCTTTATTTGTAGCAGTCATCATCATCATAGTCACAATGCCTTTACAGACATGTTGTGAATTGGTAAATTGTACTCATTTTACGAGTTTCTCTTGGGATATCTTTAAGATCTTTAATGCAGTAGTTTCCCATTTGCTTTCTGCATCCTCATGCCGTTGACCAGATGTATCTACTGGTTCATCCGCCTTTAGGGACAATTTCTCACCCCAAGGACAAGAAGGTGTCCTGACTCTTCTCAACTCGTCCACCCGAAGCTGTTGGTTGAGAAAAGGTTACTGCTTATACCGACAGTAGTTCGGGTCCTTTTAGTCGCCTTTTATGACACGCAGGATATACGATGGGAGATATTCTAACCCGCCCCCACACGGGGGATTTGTAGCAGTAGGCCATGACTGATCTGTTAAAGACAATATCCAAGTAAACAATTATTAAGATACAAGATACTCAATACTTTTAAACTCAATTATTTAATTGTACTTTATACGCTATTAACTACTATTTGTGATAATGTTTAAATATTACTTAAATATTACTTATTGTATTACATTACTTAAAACCAAACATTATATCTGAACAATATCAACACATTATTAAATTTGAATTTGAATCAAAATAAAAACATCGAGGAGCTTTTAGAGATGTTGGTTCAAGTTGAAGACTATTTTCTCGAATGTAAATCTGGCAAAATTTCATATTCTTTTAATGGCATTTAAAAGAATTATTGGTCTCGTTCGTGTTATGGCGATTAAAAATTGCCAAACTTGGATCCTGTGCAAATGTTGAAGTATCTTAAACTTGTATATGGATGGTAATTGTATTTTTTTTAGAATTATTTCTGCAGTTGATTTTTATACCCCTACAGCTTCTTCTTTGTGCTTATAAGTTGATGAATGCGTTGCTTCTATGTAACCTAATACGTTTGTTTCCCTTTGCTGACAGTCTCGCAGGTTTTTACAGAACTGCTTTTTTGTTTTTAATAGATGAGTCATAGCCCACTACCTACTCAATATTATAATAACACAGTATTCATTATTTTAATGAGATATAATTATTTAAAAAGATGTATTTTGATTCTGTTTTCTCGAATTTGAGTAGAAGGTCTTTTGTAGAGTAATAACTGCTTAGATGCTTATTATTTATAGTTGATAAGCAATCGCCTACTGCTACAAATGAAGTAAAAATTGGAAAAATCAAATTTTGAGCGTAATTTTTAAAACAACTTAATACTAATATATATTTTTGAAAAGCCTGAATTATTTCCGATTGATTTCAAAGATAATATACAGGGTGTTCTATTTAAAAAAATATATGTTTGCTTCATAACAGAAAAATGGTTAAAGCAAGAAAAAATCAGACTACACCACTAGATTCTACAGAAAAAATTATATAAGACTCTGTTTTAAACTTTTCAATAAAATAAAAGATAACCGAGATACGAGGGTGGTCCCAAAATCGATAATTTCCGATTTCACTCTGTATCTCAAAAACCAAGAGAACCATGATAATTTTGTTAACGGCATCTTTAGTTTCACAAAAAAGTATCACACTGCAAAAACCGCAACTCCCTATCTTCAAAAATAACCGATATACCCCGTAAAAGTGCCCAAAATGGGACACCCTGTACTCTAGGAGCAGTCTCGTTGTCATCTCTCTCCTGGAAATCATTGATTGATTCCAAGGAAGATGAATGATTTTATCACATTATTATCGCTTCTGTTATAAGCAGTTATGTATAGGCATAGTAAACATGACACAGTTCCGTAATATGCAGGAAGCTTTAGCAGCAACAAACGACGAAAGTGCAATGACATGGGAAATCACGAAGGATTCAATAACCTGTGTGCATCATACTGCGTCGACACTTACCATTTTTCAATGTCAGGGTACTTCTGAAAACAAAATACCAGAGTTATTCATAACAACATTGAGTTGTTTCCAAACATTCATCTTTTTCCTGTTCATATAAAAATGAGTTTTTTTATTTCTGGTTAGACAGTTTGCCCCATTTTAACCTAGGGGGAAGAATAGGTAATGTCTTTTTTATTTTGATTTTATTTACAAAAGTGTCATTAGTTGTGGATTGGATTTTATCAATCCTTGTGAAGTAAGTGAATTATGTAGTGGAGTGAATCACAGCGTAATATTTGAAGGACCTCTTGATGTTATCTATTTCAAAAGTAGAGCGTATGTGAATAATAATAGTCAAAATAAAGTAACGTTATCTATAACTAAAGTGACATAATTTTTGAATGCCAAATTTTTTAAACAAAATTTTGTTGTATCACTTTTACAATTTTTTGAATTTGCCAATTCTAATGTGTCAGTCTATCGTTCTTATACGACGTTTCTATCGAGTACCTTTGTTGAATTTGACCCCAACGTTGTAACCGTTAAGGGGATGAAAATTGAGGAACCTGAATGAAAAGGCTTATCCATCAATTTCGTGATTCAAAAATAGCTTAACTTTCATAAAAGCATCTGCTCTTCAACCATGAATAACATAATAAAAAATATAAGACCTCTTTAAAGATATCAGCAAATTCCAAAGCAGTGGCTGAAAAATATCGAACGTTCTGATTTTTAAAAACCCTAAAAGATGATAATTACAAACTTACAAGCTAATTCCAAATATTATGATAAGTGCGACATAATTATGTTTATTTTAGGTATTTCGTGGTTTACGAGCAGTAAACACAAATATATAATTGCAACAATAATAACAAATTGATATCCAGTAAAACTTAATAGTAGTACCAAAAAAAATACAAATCTTTCAGTCCCTTCTTAAATATTTTTTGATTTAGAAATTATTCCAGTTCACCTAAAATGTTAGAAAAGTAATAATATGTTATTTGTTTTTTCTTTTTATATAACCTTTATACCCATCCACACCTTTATAGTCTTGTAAATACGATTCAGTATGTTTCTGTTATATTTTGGTTTGCCGTGTATATGCAAAACTATTTCTGTTGGACAATAAATGCTATTATTATTATTCTGACTTTATAAGTTCCTCTTGCATGATTGCGGTAGCAACAAGTGTTGAAGGGCTGTGCCAAGTCAACACCTGAAGTAATATTGATCTCTGAATTTAGGAAGGATCGTACAGTATTGCAGGTCTTCAGGATTACAGACTTTTGGAATACTTTGTGTAACTTTTCGTCCAGGCCTAACTGTTGCAGGTTTGGTGTGAATGTGTTTGTTGTAAGGTCTGAGACCGACATAATGAGGGACATTGATAACTCTATTTTGTTTCCAGAGTCGTTTCATTTCTATGGCAAGGTCTGTGTATTTAGATGTAGGTGTTTTGAATCTTCATATCCTTAGGGATAGCAATAGCTATTAAACAGGCAAATTTGTCTGCCTTTGACTGGAAACTAATTATATCTGGTCTGTTGGCTGGGATTGCTTTGTCTGTATTATTTCGACTTCTCAGTATAGTTTGTATTGGTTGTTGGTTGTTGTCGAGTACCGATATCGTTGTGTAATTTTAGGGATTTGTGTTTTCGATTAGTTTGTTTGTTGTATGACTTTGGCTGCAGAGAACGTCTGGTTGTGTACTCGGTCCCAGCGAGAGTTTTGCATGCGCTTGTTATGTGCTCTACTACTTCCTTCTTATTATTATTTTTGCATTCCTTATTTTTTCGTGTAACTTTTCGTCCAGGTTCAACTGTTGCAGATGTGGTGTAAATGTGTTTGGTATAAGGCCTGAGATTGACAATAATAATTTTGTTTTTGTTTCCAGAGTCGTTTTATTTCTGTGGAAAGATCTGTGTATTTAGATATCTTCGCCGCGTAGATGTTGGGATATTCATATCATTGTGAATTGTAATATTCATCAAATAGATCACTTTGTCTTCACTTTGTCTGCCTTTGACTGAAAAACTATATCTGGTATATTGGCTGGAATGGTTTTGGTTGTGTGTAATTATAATATCTGTATTTTCAGCTAGCTTGTTTGTTGTGGCCAATGCTTGATGTATGACTTTGGCTGCGGAGTTATGTCTGGCTGTGTACCCGGCTCCAGCGAGAGTTTTGCATGCTCCTGTTATGTAATTTATTGTTTTCTTCCTATTATTATCATCGTCATCACTATTATTACTATTCGTTGAAATAAGAACTCTATATGAACGCTTTGGATGAATTTTTCTAACTTATTTTTTTTGCAGGTTATCAAAATGGGCCTGTATTCCGTCCTCTGCCTCACCTCAGTGCTTGCGGCCAGCGCGTACGCTGGCTGCACGAAGAACCTCGTGGGGGACCTGACCTTCAAGCTGTCTGGCTACGACATCGCCTTCCCATGCGAGAGCACCAAGAACATTTACAAGAACACTGGCAGCTACATCCCCAGACACATCATCGCTACCAGGATGCAGATATGGAAAGACGAAGCCTTCGTGGCCCTGCCTAGGTACAAGCACGGAGTGCCCTTCACCCTGGGCAAATTCAGCATGAAGCAGAAGGGATGCCGACCTCAGATCCAGCCATTCCCACCATGCTGGGCCATGCAAGAAGAAGGCAACTGTGACTCGCTACAGAACGTTGTGGACATCTCTATCGACAGTCAGAACCAGCTGTGGGCCTTGGATACCGGTATCGTGAACACCTTGCAGCAACCTATTCTACGTTGCTGTCCTAAGTTGGTCGGTTTCAACTTGTTGACAGGTTTGACTGTCAAAATTATCAACTTGAAGCCTTACGTTGTACCCGAGTCTCGCCTCCAACACGTCATCGTTGATTACACCAAAGAAGGAGTTGCTTTCGCTTACATTGCCGATGGTGGCTCTGGAGCCATCATCGTAATCAACTTGGCCTTGGGAACAGGATTCCGCATCGTTCTGCCCAACGCAATCAACGAGGGCTGTGATAAGGACGTCCTCTACATTCAGCTGGCCAGAAAGTCTGCTGGTAATGTACTGTACTTCTCCTACTTGGGATCACCTAGGCTATTCTCCATCAAAGCTGACTTCCTCCAGAAAGGACTGGCCACAGGTACAGTTGTCGACGTCGGAGCTAAGCCCCAAAGCATTGGACTGGTACTTCTGGGTACCGATAACGGAGCAGCCTTGATCTTCAGATACAAAGGCGAGTCTGACATTTACATCTGGAATACGGAAACTCAGTTTCGTCCAGAGAACTTCGTATTGGTTCAGAAAGGAGACGATTGCAGACTGGCTACTCAAGTTGTGGCTGGATACAAGAAACTCATGTGGGTTATTGAAAGTAACTTCCCTGATTTTGTGCTGGCTACTGATGGAAGTCTTGGACCCTCGGTTGCTGTCCATCCTCTTATCAAAACCTGCGAATAGGTGTTTTATTTGTTAAACCAAAACTGTGATCTCATTTAATAAAAAGTTTTCTGTTGAAAAATTGTTTGTTACTCTAATCCCTTTCCCATGAATCTCCTCTAAAGCATGAACAATAGATTTGTTTTGAAATGTTTACTTCGTGACCCTGCCTAGATACAAGCACGGAGTGCCCTTCACCCTGGGCAGATTCAGCATGAAGCAGAAGGGATGCAGATCTCAGATCCAGCCATTCCGACCATGCTGGGTCATGCAAGAAGAAGGCAACTGCGATTCTCTCCAGAACGTTGTGGACATCTCTATTGACAGTCAGAACCAGCTGTGGGCCTTGGATACTGGTATCGTGAACACCTTGCAGCAACCGATTCTACGTTGTTGTTCCAAGTTAGTCGGTTTCAACTTGTTGACAGGTTTGACTGTCAAAATTATAAACTTGAAGCCCTACGTTGTTCCCGAGTCTCGCTTCCAACACGTCATCGTTGATTACACCACAGAAGGAGTTGCTTTCGCTTACATTGCCGATGGTGGCTCTGGAGCCATTATCGTAATCAACTTGGCCCTAGGAACAGGATTCCGCATCGTTCTGCCCAACGCAATCAACGAGGGCTGTGATAAGGACGTCCTCTACATTCAGCTGGCCAGGAAATCTTCTGGTAATGTACTGTACTTCTCCTACTTGGGGTCACCTAGGTTGTTCTCCATCAAAGCTGACTTCCTGCAGAAAGGACTGGCCACAGGTACAGTTGTCGATGTTGGAGCTAAGCCTCAAAGCATTGGCTTGGTACTTCTGGGTACCGATAACGGAGCAGCTTTGATCTTCAGATACAAGGGCGAGTCTGATATTTACATCTGGAATACTGAAACTCAGTTTCGTCCAGAGAACTTCGTATTGGTCCAGAAAGGAGACGATTGCAGACTGGCTACTCAAGTTGTGGCTGGATACAAGAAACTCATGTGGGTTATTGAAAGTAACTTCCCTGATTTTGTGCTGGCTTCTGATGGAAGCCTTGGACCCTCGGTTGCTGTCCATCCTCTTATCAAAACCTGCGAATAGGTGTTTTATTTGTTAAACTAAAACTGTGATCTCATTTAATAAAAATTTTTCTGTTGAAAAATTGTTTGTTACTCTAATCCCTTTCCCATAAATCTCCTCTAAAGCATGAACAATACGCTACTCACAAGTCACAGATTTGTTTTGAAATGTTTACTTAGTGGCCCTGCCTAGATACAAGCACGGAGTACTCTTCAACCTGGGTAAATTCGACATGAAGCAGAAGGGATGCAGACCCCAGATTCAGCCTTTCCCACCATGCTGGGCCATGCAAGAAGAAGGCAACTGCAACTCCCTCCAAAACGTTGTCGACATATCCATCGATAGTCAGAACCAGATATGGGCCTTGGATACCGGTATCGTGAACACCTTGCAGCAACCTATTCTACGTTGCTGTCCTAAGTTAGTCGGTTTAAACTTGTTGACAGGTTTGACAGTCAACGTTATTGCCCTACGTTGTATCTGAGTCTCGCCTCCAACACGTCATCGTTGATTACACCAAAGAAGGAGTCGCTTTCGCTTACATCGCTGATGGCGGCTCTGGAGCCATCATCGTATTCAACTTGGCCCTAGGAACAGGATTCCGTATCGTTCTTCCCAACGCAATCAATGAGGGTTGTGATTAAGGATGTCTTCTACATATAGCTGGCCAGGAAGTATGCTGGTAATGTACTGTACTTCTCCTACTTGGGTCACCTAGGTTATTCTCCATCAAAGCTGACTTTCTCCAGAAAGGATTGGCCACAGGTACAGTTGCCGATATTGGAGCTAATCCCCAAAGCATTGGATTGGTACTTCTGGCTACAGATAACGGACCAGCTTTAATCTTCAGATACAAAGGCGAGTCTGATATTAACATCTGGAATACTCAAACTCAGTTTCGTTCAGAGAACTTCGTATTGGTTCAGAAGAGAGAAGACTGCAGACTGGCTAATCAAGTTGTGGCTTCACTATTTAGGATCTCTCAAAACATGTCAAATAGAAGATTCTATGCCCTGTATGAACAGTCTTTACTGAAAGGTTGCAAGGAAAAGTAGAGGAAACCATTAATATTATTATTACAATTTCGCTACGCTGAACCAGGCATCCTAAAATGAATGGCACGTTCAAACCAAGGTGTGCTTGTGTATCATTTTTCTACATCATACCTCATAATGACCCTGTTCAAAAGTGAAATATGTCATGCTTCCTTAATCCTCTACAAGCAAGTTTGCTTTTACTTTCGGTTGTTATTCCAACATGGATATTAAATTTAATACCTTTGTTGCCCTGTTGTATTGTTTAAAACAGTATCGGTATAATATATCTAGAACACCTATCGAATTTTAAGATACTTCTGCAAACGTATCTTTTGACAATGGGCATTGCAACATATTTATGTTTATGCAGTGACGTTTTGGAAGGTCAAAAGTAGGTCGAACTAAGAAATAGCGTCAAGCTGGTTGACTCAGTATTTCGTATAAGATTTAAATTAACTGCTTCACAGATTCTGATAAAATTTGCAGTGTGATATGCTGTAGGGTCATAATAGGTAATAGTGTTATATGAAAAATTAGTGCAAAAACGTCTGAGTAAATAGCTTCAATTCAATAGAAATACGTGGATCATTCGTTTAAAAAAAGTGTTCATTCCGTGATTCGATTTTGTCTTCGACATTCTGTTTATGTCAAACTAATTTTATCTTCACTTCACTAACATCAACAATGGGCTTTGTAAATGTAGAAAATTTGAAAAAAAATAGAAAAGCTTTTGCTCGGTTCATGTTGTTGTTTTGCTCTATTTCTTCTCATTGTTCTTGTTATTTCTTTTTCTGTATAACCGGTTGCCTTAAGAGCGTTCTTTAGGTGTTCCAGTTCGGTGTCGAGTTCTCCTGGTTCGCACACTTTCTTAGCCCGTTCTGTCAAATTTCTAATAATTTCGTACTTCTGAGTTGTGTGGTGGTTTGATTCTTTATGTAAGTACCGGTTAGTATGAGTTGACTTTCTATACACTTTGTGTCCTAGTGTAGCTCCATTTCTTGTTAGAAGAACATCAAGTAAGGCAGTTTTTTGTTTTCTTCTATCTTCATGGTGAACTGGATGTCTTTATGCACGATATTTAGGTATTCTAGAAATTCTTCCAGCTTTTCTTCCGTGGTTCCAAATGACGAACGTATCGTCAACGTATCTGGGCCATATCTTGGGCTTGTATTGAGTGCTTTTCAAAGCTGCCTGTTCGATCTTCTCCATTATACAAAGTTCGCTACTATTGAACTTAGAGGCCTTCCCATGGCTACACCTTCAATTTGTTCGTATACTTTGCCTGATAAGGTTTGTGATCTCCTCTAGACATATGATCTTGATGTGTTTAATTGCATCGTTCCATGGCACATTAGTGAATAGTGACACAACTTCGAAGCTGACCAGCATACCGGATGACCGAGATGATATCTCTAAAAGTCGGTGATATTTTTAAAGGCTTCGACGCTGTGGAATCAGCTGTCGGGGAATTTGTTTCCCGACGGCTACAACCTGCAGCATTTCAAATATAACGTGAACCGACATCTATCCTCTCGCAGCGCTTCTACAGCGCCATAGGCTTTCAGCCTTTGCGGGAGGTCGACCATAAAAAAAAGCTGCGCTCTTACTGCCAGTGAACATCTCTAAGCTCTGTATTACTGAGGAAGTATAGGGCTTTTGGGTAGCCTGTCCATAATTATTTTGAAGTCAAATTTTGTACTTTTCTAATATCCATAGTAATGCCCGAAGCTGTAGTGAAGTTTACATTTAAGTATTTGTGTTTATTTATTGAGGGGAAAGTATATAGTTGCAAGTAAAACAAACATAATACATAGGTAATTCATTTATTTGGAATGTATCAGTATTAACCGAAGTTTAATATTACATTCTCATTAGATGAATTATAAATTAAGTGTTAGTAAATCTAGGCTAGTTTTTTCTAGAGACGTTGAAGATGGATCCTCAGTAGAGGGGGCCGTAGCGTGGTCCGGGAATCACACAGTTGCAGGTTCCAAGAGCGCAGTACCCTGATACTGCTCCACTTTGCAGGCAAGACATCCTGCAACGGACGTTCACGCAGGATACGAAGGATGGAATCGGGTTGTACAGTTGGTCGTTACCTTGAGCTGAAATAAAATTTAATGTTAATGGATTTTCTGAAGCTTACCCTGATGATATTGAGGTTTATTGGTGACCATATTGCCAAAAAAATCAAGGTCAAGTACATACTTTTGTTTCAATAAGATTGTTGTTTGAAAAGCACACTAAATCAATAAACTAGCAATATTCAAATTTGAAAAGTTTAAAATTTGAAATTTTTTTTTTCAAATAAGATAATAAGTTTTACGTCAGTAGATGCGAAATTAAATTTTCTTCCACTTTTCTATAGACATTATGTGGTTCTATGTTTGATAGTTTTCAAGATATTTACGATTTTGTAATTAGTTCGTAAAGGCGCGTAGGATTTGGAAAAATCGCAGGTGGCGTGGCTCGTAGACGAAACAATTGGCTGGAAACTTTTGACACAAACTATTTAATACTCTAATGAGCTCTCTAATCTCTCTAATAAAATAAGCAGTTGTTATAGTTATTCTCAAAAACTCCAGTGGTAAATGTGCAACTTCTTGGACTCGAGCACAACCCCAATCACAAAATTTCTGCTGTCTTCAAAGTAGGATCTTTCAAGTTCTTGATTTAGCTGTACGTTATAAGGATGATATTTGTTCTTCGTTAAAATGCTTTTCACAGATGTGTGACTAATGCCCAAATCGCGACTAATTTCTGCTGTACTGCTCTGCGGAAATTCAAGTACAGTTGCGAGAACGTGAAACACATTATCTTCATCAATTACATGTTTTCTAATCAGAGAAAAATGGGAAAAATGAAGGGTACCGGCTGGATTCGAACCAGCGTCTCCGGCATTCTAGGCCAGCGCGTTACCAACTATGCTACAGTGTCCCGTACCATAGCCGATATACAGCGCCGACGACATGGTGTCGGGGTCCATCCATTTCATGAAATCCTGGCCGACTGAGGAGTCGTACTTCAGTAACATATAGACCTGCCGTGCAAATGGTGGTGGGAGATTCACACTCACCCAACTGCCGACTAGGTGTCTCTGGATGACTGAAATTCATGGTTCGCAGAGAGATACGGGGGGTGGTGGGTGTCGATGGAGTCAACACCATGTCGTCGGCGCTGTATATCGGCTATGGTACGGGGCACCGTGGCATAGTTGGTAATGCGCTGGCCTAGCATGCCGGAGACGTTGGTTCGAATCCAGCCGGTACCCTTCGTTTTATCGATTTTTCTGCGAACCAAATGATTGGAATTATCTCCCTCTTGCGGAGTAAGCAAGCACCTTTCATTACATGTTTTCTCTCGCACGTTTTTCGAACTTGACTATTCCGGTCCTGTCAAATCTAACTATCACTTTTAGCTCTCACTGTAAGAGAGCTTATGCTGAGCCTCTGTCTGATCGTCCGTTCATCCGTATACAAAATATATAGCCAAAACTGCAGGTGCTAGAAAAAAAGTAAATACAGATTCGGAATCAGCATGAAAAAACTACTCCAGGAAAAATCCGGTTTTGTCAATGTTGCTTCCGGTTCACAGTAAGAGCACCGTTTGAAGTTACTCAAGTAAATTCTTTTATTTTTTTTTTTTGAATCTTGGATCTGGATGCTTTCTGACAGGAAGCCCCCCCGGAAACCCCTGTATATGAGCAAACTATTTTTCAAACATTTTTCTCGGATATAAATGGAAGAATTTCTTATAACCCTTATAACCACATGCACTATATGTCTCAAAAAATCTGATATAAATAATTTTGTGTAGGTTAGCAATTGTTTCGTCTGTGAGCCCGTATCAGCCACGCCACCTACGATTTTTCCAATTCCTACGCCCTATTACGGAATTATTACAAAATGGTAAATATCTTGAAAACCATGAAAGATAGAATCACATAATGTAGGTAAAAGTAAAAAATAATTTTATATTCAAATTTGAAAATTGCTAGTCTATTGATTCAATGCGCTTTTAAAACAATAATCCTTCTGAAATACGCAAGTACGTTTCTTGCTCGTTTCAAAACCGAAAGCGCATTTTTCAGTCATGCTTAGTTTCCGAGGTAACGTATGTTGCAAAAGTTTTGAGAATTTTTTTCGAAACTCGGGAGGTAGTTTCACCGTTGGAAACAATTGAGAAATCGTTACCATGGTAACCAAACAACATCTAAACGTGTAACAATAAAACCATTTTGGTTATGATATAAGTTGTCAAAATGTCGAACAAATTAGATACTCGGAAGAGTATTTACAGTCTAGTTGGACGACTTGAAAAAAAAAGAAATAGTTCGCCTATATCAAGATCAAAATATTTCTGTTGCCACAATTTATCGAGCGATCCGTGAACACGAAGAAGGTATTCCTTGTATAAACTTACCAAAAAGTGGACGCCCAAAAGCGTTGAATGCTCTTACGATTCAAAGAATGGTCAACAGAAGTGAACATCGAGTTGGAAGTTCAACACGAAAACTTGGACGCGTTTTTCACATCAATGCAAGCACAATCTGTAGAGCAATGAAGAGAAATAACTTAAAGTTCCGAAAAAGAAGAAAATGTCCAAAGTTTTTCCCAAATCAGTTAGAAAGAATTCCTCAATGCTGTCGCAACTTACGTCGTACTTATTTTGCTGGAAACAAAAATCATCCTTGACGATGAAAAGTATTTCACATTTTCGAACTCGGAAATCAAACATAATAATGGTTTTTATACAAGAGACTTTGAAGCCTGTCCAGATAATATAAAATTAAAACGAAAAGAAAAGTTTGAAAGCAAAGTGTTAGTGTGGTGCTGTATATCAGACAACGGTATTTCACAGCCGTACGTTGGACGAGTTAGGGCCGAAGCGGTTACCGCAGAAGTCTATACTCAAAGATGTTTGCCTAAATTACTCAATTTTATTAATAGCCACCACGTTAACGACAATACAGATCTGGCTTCAAGTCATTATGCTTTGCGTACGACAAACTGGCTAGAACAATACGGAATACCTTTTGTACCACGAAACGACAACCCTCCCAATCTTCCTCAAGCAAGACCTATCGAAACTTTTTGGGCTCAACTGAGTGCCAAAGTTTATAACAATGGCTGGGAAGCTCAAAACGAACAGCAGTTAAGAAGGAGAATAATGCTATTGATCAGAGAAGTTGATTTAGAATCTGTCCAAAACCTAATGAGGAACATTGAGAGGAAATTGCGAGCCGTGGAGGATCATGGTCCATTAGCAGTACTTTAATATCATTTTTATATTAATAAATATTGTTATTTTTTGTAGTTCTTGTTACAGTTCAAATGTATTATTGTGAGATATTTTTTTGATTTCTTGAAAAACTTCTTAAAACTTTTGCTACATATGTAAAGTACTACAAAAGTCTATTTTTCTAAAAATTGCTGAATAACTTTGACATAGACATAAACTATGGTTAATAAACTGGACCATAAAATCGACGCAAAATTTAAAAATGTAATAATATACAGGGTGTTCTATTTAAAATAAGAAAGTTGATACCCACTTCCGGTATATGTGGATATCTTCATCTTAGCAATTATTTTCTGCAAGTAGACCATTTGAAAAGAAACGTTTTTTATTCAAGCCATTTTCTTCCAATTTAATCGGTAAGGTCGCTAGAGAGTACCACGCCTATTGGACCACCCATAACTCAATTTACTTTGTAGTAAATTTTGTTTTTTAAAACAAAAGTGTGGCTTACTGGTAGAGCGATTCTGCCCTAGTAAGGTATCTGTCGTGGTATTTTTTTAGGGTTAGGTCAATTAAAAACAAGAACTTCTTGTTACTCTCTGCAAAACTTTGACTAATGTATAGCCATCTTCAGGCATCTGAAATTTTTTTCGAAACCGGTAGGAAATATAAATATTATAGCGAAACTAAAGTATTAGAAAATGAATAGACGACTATATAATGAACAAGAATTAAAAACTATGTCTGATAGGTAGATAGATTTTTTTCAAATAATACCACTTGCCAAAATGCCAAGGTGATATTAATAGATAAAAAAAATGAAAATTTGAAAACCCAGTTAAGCAAAAACGTACCGAGCTTACTTTAAAAAATAACTTTGAAACGGTACTTACCTAAACCACCTCCCCATGGTCCTCCAAGACCTGGAGCAGGCACCGCACTGGTTGCAGCGATCAGAGTGACGATCAAAAGAACTAGAGCAGACTTCATTTTCAAAAATTGTTTGTTTACCTTCGTTTTCGTATGGTTTGAGATTGAGTCGAATTCGTACTATGATTTGGAACCAGCAGTATCACATTTTTATATTATTATGGAATCAGAACTGCTTGCGAAAAGAATGATTGTTTATTCGAGGATTTATGCTGACATATTTAAGGTATAAGCCCCCATAGTGTATAATATTTGCATCGTATTATCAATATTTAGTGATGGTAAACATAGTATTTGTTACAATTTAAAAGTTTAACGTTGTGACTAATCTGGAATAATTTATTGCATAATCTATTCTAATTTCTGAATCATCATACGTCTCTGATTCATAATTAAAACCACATTTGTTGAAAAAATTTCATGGATTTAAAGCTCAAAAATTTTTGTGTGGACACACTGATCTTTCCTCACCCAATGTATACAGGGTGTCAATTTAGTATTTAATTCTTTGATATCTCGCAAGGTCTACCTTATAGTGGAAAATGTCAAACACAAAAGTTATTTAACACGCATATACTAAAAACACTTTGAAATATACAGGGTGTTGTGGGAAAGTAGGAGTGCGATCAACTTGATTTTTTTTATGCGGAACCATAACCTTTTTTAACTTTAACTAAATTTGCTTGAATGCTAAGTGAATATTATTTTGGATGTTACTAAAAATAGAGGGTGTCTTCGGAAGAATACTTAATTATGTAATTTGAAAGTCATTCTATTTTCACTTTTTCGTTTTCGTTTTCGTTTTGTAATATTTTTTTTCGAGTTTGCGGCCTTGCCAAGTTTTAAATTATTTTTACAAAATAACAAACATATCCCCGACTTTTATTAATAGAACGCACTGTTTTAAGCAGTACTTATATTAAATATAATATACATTGCGTTCTATTGATAAAAATCCGAGATATGTTGGTATTTTGGAAAAATAATTTAAAACTTGGCGCCACAAACTCGAATAAAAAATATCACAGAGCGAAATAAGATATTATTAGATACCTCAATTTTAAATAGAACATATAGAGGGTTACATTTAAAAAACAAAGTAAAATGACTTCCAAATTATCATAATCCAAAATTATCCTGGAAACTCCCTGTAGATGTACGTAGTTAGTTACACCCAAAATAATATTCACTTAATATTCAAGTAACTAGCTGTGCAATATTACTGAGGAAAATTAAACGAATATATCAGTTTGAACCTATTACTTGCGACCTTGCAAATCCAGAAATTAACTGAAAATAAGTTATAACTTGCAACGCCACAACCGATTTGAAAAATATTTTGCGGTTACATAGAGACCGATTATGGAAACTAAACGAGGTTAAAAAAAGGTTAGAGTTCTATATAAAAAATCAAGTTGAGCACTATGCTGATTTCCAACAACACCCTGTATATTTCAAAATATTTTTCGGATATGCGTCTTAGGCAACCAAATAACTTTTGTATTTGATATTTTTGATATTCTTCTATCATGTACACCTTTAGGGATATCGAAGAACTACACACTATATGTTTGGCTGGCAAATTTATCAGGCGCAGGCAGGTTTCGTGAAAGGACGCGGTACGCGTGAACAGATCTTAAACTTAAGACAAATTATTGAAAAAGTCAGAGAGCACTATTTTCCAGTTTTTATCTGCTTTGTGGACTATTCTAAGGCGTTTGATAACGTAAAGTGGCCTAAACTGTGGGAAATTCTCATCTCTATGGGAGTTCCTTATCACCTAGTGTTTCTCGTACAGCAACTCTACGAGTCTAATTCGGCTCGTGTAAGAATTGATGGTAACCTGTCTAGTCAAACTGCAACCAGAAAAGTCAGGGGTATGTATTATCTCCGATGGTGTTTAACATTTACTCTGAATTTGTGATGAGACAGGTATTAGACAACTGGAATGGCGGTGTAACTATCGGCGGAAGCAAAATATCTAACTTAAGATTTGCTGACGATACAACCCTTATTGCAGCTTCTGAGGAAGAACTAGTAGCTCTATTAAACATCTTAGAACAACATAGTGCAGCGTATGGTCTTAGTATTAACTACAATAAGACCAAGGCTATGATCGTAGATAGAGAGAATGATAATTATCGAGAAATAAAGTCAATAGGCCGTTGTGAAGTAGTTCAAAGTTTTGTATACCTCGGTTCTTTGATCGACAATTCGGGTAGCTGTGAAAATGATATTCGACGGCGCATTCACCAGGCACGTGTGGTCATGACAAAGCTTACTAAAATATGGCATGACCATAACATCACAAAAGCTACAAAAATGTCGCTGGTTCAGTCTCTTGTGTTCTCCATGTTTTTGTATGCCTCGGAAACTTGGACTGTTAAAAAGGCAGATCGAGCTCGCATAGATGCTTTTGAAATGTGGACATGGAGGAGAATGCTGAGAGTTCCTTATACCGCCCATCGAACTAACGTTTCCATACTGGATGAGGTCGGTAATCCAAAGAGACTATCCTCCATTGTGTCGACGAGAATGCTTACACTCTTCGGACATATACACAGAAGCGATAATATGGAGAAACTTGTAGTTCAGGGTCTTGCCCCGAGTGGGCGGCGCCGTGGCCGTCCCCCTACACGCTGGGTGGATGCGACGAAACAGTTGCTGGATATGAGTGTCAAGAGCGCCACTAAACTGACAACAAATCGCGAGCGATGGCGAGCTACAGTGCTCAAAACTATTGATAATACTCGTGTCGGCAATACTCTAGCCCCGACTTAAAGCATTTTACGAGTTCACAACATGTCTGTTAAGACATTGTGACTATGATGATGACACACTATATGGACACCTTGTAGATATTGAAATAACAATATAAGGATATATTCTTGATTTTTTCAAGGCAATTAGTAAGTCTACCGGAACGCATTGATTCAGTACGACAATTCTACCAAAATAACATGCAACTTGTTTTCTACGTAAACTCGTGCATAATGCAACTGGGAAGATGTTTGTTTGATTTCGGATTTTCATTAAATCATGTCATAAAATTTAATATACTTACCATGTTTTCACATACTCCGATATTTGATCTTTGATATGAACAACTGTTGACAATGTGTGTAAAATATTTAATCGTGGCTTGATATAGAATAGGCAAATAGATGATGACTAATTTTCCTTTTTTTTTTTTGGCATAAGGTATCTGTTAAGCAGTCACATCTTCAACTAACAAAAAAATCAATTTTTTGACCAGGCTTATTCTAAAAAGCTACCACGCTTCTGGAATTATATAATTAATATAGTATCCTTTTAATTAGTTATGAAATCTCTAAATACGAGGGTAGAGCCGAAAGTACCAGGCTATTAAAAAGAAAACACAGAAATTTTGGAAAAAATATATTTATTTGCCATCAGAATCTCTTTTCACCAACCTTTCAGGAAAAAAAAATCTCTTTTCAGTTCGTTTCACTTTTTCTATATTAACTGGCCCAGTACGATTCTTCAATCTTTCAAATGCATGAGTTTTAGGGTAGCTCCATCCTGGATACCTCTTTTGATAGTTGATATATTCTAGGGGCAAGTAGGTAACTTCTCAAAGATGCTCTTTTGAGCTTAATGTTCACACAGTACGAAATTATTGAGAAGGCTATGAAAACTGTATCGTTCCGCCGCTCACCGCTCTTATCAGATGTACCCGCGCGACCGCGGCATCTCATCCTACATACATCAAGAACTGAGTGGTACAACCACACATTTATCTCCAGGCTGTCCAAAGCTTGGAATGAACTGCCAGGAGATGTATTTATTGGGCCTGCGGGTATTGGATGTTGGCCCATTCAAATCCCGCGTTAACAAACTTCCCCTTCACAGCAGCCGCAGTACTCTGGTATTTAGGCTCTGCCTACGTGGTATGCTCAGCTATAAAAAAAATAATAAATCTGATAAATCTAGGCATATGAAATGCTATATAAATATAAAAGGGTATATTAAAAGCATTTTTTTAGTAAAATAAGATATGGGGGATTACATAAAAAAGAGAACATCTCGGCTGTCCCAAGGAAAAACACAGTACCTATATGCATTTTTTTCATATATTGAGGTTTTGACGAATTTGTACATACTGGGCCATAATCTATCTATTTAAACAGTCAGAACTTCAATATATACCTAACTTATGGAGATTTTGACTGACAAAACCCAGTACTACAGGCCATTGTAGATGCTGTGTTTTGACATCTGTTTTAGTAGGGTTTTAGTTTGTTTTGGCGACTTAAGCGGTAGTGTTGTGTCCTTTTTTGAGAGGCTAACTTGGACAAAATAGACAATTAAAGGTGCCTATAATCAACTATAATCAAGGATCTAATACCTAAAATGAAAAACATTAATCATCGCGCGTTTTGACTAAATCTTCTTGAAAGTGAGCAACCGCGTGATCTGAATAGTAAGGTAGAACAGAAATCAGGCTAGCCAGCGCCAACGTTAGAATTTAACGTTTGTTAACTTTTAGTTCAGAACTTATTGTTTCATGATATGTATTTTATCAAAAACTTTTTTTAACACACAGTTACTTTCGTTACCAGTTTTCATTTTCTGCACCATTATTAAAATTGTAACTGCCTGTGAGATTACCTGTGCAATAAATGTTCATTTAGGTATTTTACAATGTTAATGCTGTTATTAACTTTGCATGAATGCATACATGTGATATAGTAAAAACACAGTATGTGATTATAATATCTAAAACATTATGAAGATCAAAACACAGTATATGCATTTCTTCCTAAAATCTTGTTTATTTCTCAGCACTCTTTGAAGCCCATTCATATTGGTGCTCTAATATAACTAAATCAAGGCATCACTCTTTTATTCCACTTACATTAATATAAGTATAAACTTAATTGTGATCGGTATAAGGAAGGAAATTTCACACCCAATTTCTCAGAATATATTTTTTCTCATTTACTGTGTTTCTCCCTGGGACAGCCGATCTGCGTCTACATTTTTTACAGCCGGTGTTAAAACTAGAGAACATTTTTTACCTTACTACGAAAAAGAATATTTTTGATTTACTAATTTTCAATATACAGGACCTTCATTTGACAGCGATTTGGATATAAAAAGTTTCATAACTTTTTAGATACCATGTACAACGTTCCAATACCTCATATTGTAAGAGCATAGATCATTAGTACAGGCTGAATATCGGATAATATAGAGGGTGTCTCATTTGAAAAAATGTATATTTACATCGCAAAATAGTTATAAGTCGTAAATAAATCAAAATATTTTTTGAGCAAGGAGCATATCCTTTGGCTACAACTTTTGTACACAACTTTTTTTTGATACCTACCTTCTGCAATAGTGGAGTTATCGACCCATCGGTTACTAAAAATTCACCCTGTATATATTGTCGAAAGCCCTCAAATTAATCATACACTTCTCAATTGTATCTAAGCTATTTTAATCATAGCTAAACATACATGGCACAATACAGGTCCCAATATTAATACTAATAGTTTTTGAAACCCTATTCAATGGCAGCAGAGTATTTTTACTCCTTGGCCTTAATAATGAAAAAAATGAAATACAAAAAATGCCCAAACTTCTTTTTGATGTGCTTTCGAAAATGAAAGTACTTTCTAAAATATTTTAGCATGCGAATCAAATTGGGGCTGGTGAATTAGCGTTGCCCCTAAAAAATATTTATTTTCAAGACTTTCTACAGTTCTAGCAAGAACTAGCCTGACATAAACCCCGAATTCGATTGCAAATAAATCTTGATACTTTCTTATTACCATTGCAAGGAGGAACACGTCCTTTGTTTTTTGGGAGTGATTCTAGTGGCAGCGCAAATGTAAAATCAAAAATAAAAAAATGCTAAAAATCGGATTTGGGAGCCTCATGATCCGTGGTCATTTCTCAAAACATAGGTGAGGAATTTAGTGGGATAAAGAATTTTTGATAGGTGGATGTTGTTAGCAATGTATGATTAAATTTAATTTTTCAGCACTTCCCTTGTTAAAAAAGGAGTTTTTACTTGATTATCAAATTTTCGCTGAATTTGAGATTTTTCTACTTATAGTCGAGAGATTTGTTAACAAACGCTTCCATTTTATCTATAGTTAAAGCCCATTCTTGGCCACAGGTATTGATTTTTTTTATGTAAGTCGAAAATTCAAGACTTACTCTTCGACTTTTTTGTGATGACATCATGAGGTGTTAAAAAACTATCATCTCGAAATCAACCATTCTGCCCTCTTTTCACTTATTGAGACCAATGGTTGGTTTTCCTCAAAATCTTTGAAATCTTCCTCATACCTGCACATTTGATTGACCTATTGAAATATTTTCTCTATCCAGTAACGCATCTGGAATTTTTTACAGTACAAAACTTGTTGTGTAACTCATTCATATTAGTCACATTGTTAAGCCTTCCAATTGTATCAAAAACTATGTTTACCATAGCTAAACAATCATGACACGATGCAAATCCCACTCACTATGGGATCTCATTTTTGAAAAATGTCACAATAAATCCTACGACAAACAACTTTTCGCAAACAACACTGATTCGAGAGTGGTATAAATGTGCTGCATCTTGGACTGGAGTCATTGTACGAATTCGACTCATTCTTAACGACACGAAGTGAACGCCAACGAACAATTTAACAAAATGAAGTCTGCTCTAGTTCTTTTGATCGTCGCTCTGATCGCAGTAGCCAGTGCATTGCCTGCTGATGCTTCCAAAGCTGTTGGAGGAAAGTGGACAGGAGGTATTTATCAATAACTCACATTATAGTTTAACGCTCAAATTTCCGTGCTCTGAAAATCATGGTAATTACCCATGTGGGGTCCTTTATAGACCCCAGCATAATATGTGATGTTAAATTAGTGCTATTGATTAGGCCTAGAGAATAACAAAGCTACACTTTAAACAAGTTTACTAAATAGTTAAAAAAAACTTAAATTCATATTTCCAAATAGTCCTCGGTCTCCGAAACACTTTCTGTAGCAAAACAGTTTTCTGCAGAAGTATCACTGTCATAGTCAGTTTTAGCATCAAAATCCCAGATTTCGGCTATCTCAACTAACTCATGTTGTTTTATGGGTCGCGTTTTATTCTATCATTTTGACGACTTTAAATAATTAAAAAGCAATAAATACAGGGTGTTTCAGAACTATGGGATCAAACTTCTAGGGGTTATCCAGTGCAACAGTACAAAACTTTTGATTACAGGGACCCATGTCCGGAAAAGTGTCCGTACGGTACTACGGCCCTAAGAAGCGTTAAAATGTAGAAAGACGATGAGTTGCCTAAATAGCCTTCAATGCATTCACTTTTTGCCTTTTGTACACAACAATTGTTCAAAATGTCTTCCTCCAACCTGAATACACCGATTCCTTGGAGGGAGTTCTTCCAGAACTTCTTGAAAATGTTCCAATAAACGTTCGACAGCAAATGTGGTGTCAGCACGATGGAGCGCCGGCTCACTTTACTGTACCAGTACGTGAGGATTTGGCTCAGCGGTTTGGGCACCGTTGGATTGCTAGAGGTGAAGCCGTTTTTGGCCTCCTAAATCACCTGATTTAACGCCGCTAGATTTTTTCCTGTGGGGACATGTAAAGTCTTTGGTCTACGAAACTCCAGTAGAAACAGAGCAAGACTTATTGGGACGAATTACAGCAGCATTTGAAATCATTCAAAACGAGTATCAAATTTTTAGTCAAGTCCGCCGAAATCATGTGCGACGCTTAAATCGGTGTATTCAGGTTGGAGGAAGACATTTTGGACAATTGTAGTGATGATATCATTTACAAAAGGCAAAAAGTGAATGCATTAAAGGCTATTTAGGCAATTCATCGTCTTTCTACATTTTAACGCTTTTTAGGTCCGTAGTACCGTACGTACACTTTTTCGGACATGGGTCCCTATACTCAAAAGTTTTCTACTGTTGCACTGAATAACCCGTAGAAGTTTGATCCCAGAGTTCTGAAACCACGTATACCACACCACGTCTTTAAAATGAAAATATTCTTAAATAAAGTAATTAGGCTAGGATTTTTTAACATGGGGTCCTCAAACGACCCCCTTGGGGGTTTAAGGGATAAGAGCTCGCTACGTAAGAAAAAGGTCACTCGGTAAAGTGAAAATTTTGTCATTTATAGATTCGGTAGGTATCAACATAAGGATAGGTGGGTCGTCAGATATGCATTTTTTTCGCATAATAAATGATGAAGTAGAGTTTTGGGAATTTGCAATACAAACGGAAATATTATAAGAAAGTAGGGAAAAAATTGTCAGACGTGTAAGCAAAAGGCACAGGGCCGTCAGAGGGTGCTTAACTTGCGAAAAATTTTCCAACAATTATGTCACTTGGTACACTTCTGACAATTTACATACTCATTCTTTGAGTCAAAATGACCCTAATTACAAATCGTCAGAAGGCTAAGTGAACGAATATCGGAGACATTATCGATAGTAAGAACATAGGTACTACACTCAATTTATCATTATAGTATGTAGAACTTTATATTTTGTTTCATCAAGTTGACTTTTGAAGATTGTTTAACATAATTTACAATATATCAGCTAAAGTTTTCCAAAGAACTGTTGGTTTACTCTCTCGGAACACGCCGAACAGGTGACATCAGCTTCTGAGGATGCCGACCACTCGTGTTGGCAAAACGTCACGCACCGACGCCAAGGCGGCGGAGCGTGTCGACCGCGGTCGAACAGTCCAAGAACCAACAGTTTATCGGATCATGGCCGCAAAAGGCTTACACAATACATAAATGTTTTCCAAAATTTTGTAAACGGAAATTTAGAAAACCTGCTGGATAATTTACCACTTGAGTTTTTAAGAATCATGTGGTTACAGTAAGATGGAGCGCCTGGACATTTTTGTATCAGAGGAGAAAACACTTTGGATTAAAAGTTTCCAGTCAATTGTTTCTTCTGCGAGCCACGCCACCTACGATTTTTCCAATTCCTGCGCGCCATTACGAAATAGTTACAAACAGAATTTAATTTTGCATCCACTGATATGAAACTTATCATACCATCCCATTTAGAAAAAGTTTTCAACGTTTTAAACTTTCCAAATTTGAAAATTGCTAGTCTAGATTTAATGTGCTTTTGAATCAATAATCTTACTGAAACACAAGTATGTTTTTGGCTCGTTTCAAAACCGAAAACTGCATCTTTCTCTCTTGATTGGTTTCCGAGATATTACCAATTGTTAATACAAACGTCAAATTTTCTAAAGAGTGCTGAATAACTTCAAAAATAGGCTTTATAGACGTGAACTATGGTCAACGAATTGGACTTAAAAATCAATGCTCAATCCAAAAACGTGATAATATGCAGAGTGTTCTATTTAAAATAAGGAAGTTGATGCCAACTTCCGGTATATTCGGATATCCGTCATCATTGAAATTACTTTCTGCAAGTAGACTATTTGAAAGTAAAACATTTTTATTCGAAATATTTCCTTCTAATTTGAACAGTAAGGCCGCTAGAGAGCACCGCGCGCTTATTGGACCACCCTGTATAATGTTTTGGATGGGAGGGGGGTCTCTGGAACTCCTGGATACCCCTAAATACGTGCCTATCAATGAACTAATAATTTGATTTTTTCTCAGAACAATTGGACGACCATCTCAGCAACGTGATTCCAGCCACAGTGACTTGCATCAACGTCCGTTGCAGGACGTCCTGCGTGCAGAACGGAGCAGTTGCAGGATACTGCGCTGGAGGAGAATGTAACTGCGTCGTTCCTGGACCCAGGGGCGTTTAATCCTTCCTTCTGAACATCTCCTTATGGATTTTTTAGTCGAATAAATTAATATTACATTTAAGATGATGTTTTACTTATTTTGGCAACAGCTAATCCTCTCCTCCTATTTCAACAGGCACGTGTGGCCATGACAAAGCTTACAAAAGTATAGCGTGACCATAACATCACTAAAGCTACCAAAATGTCGCTGGTTCAGTCTCTTGTCTTCTCCATATTTTTGTAAGCCTCGGAAACTTGGACTGCTAAAAAGGCAGATCGAGCTCGCATAGATGCTTTTGAAATGTGGACGTGGAGGAGAATTCTGAGAGTTCCTTAGACCGCCCATCGAACTAACGTTTCCATACTTGATGAGCCCGGTAATCCCAAGAGACTATCCTCCATTGTATCGACAAGAATGCTTACATTCCTCGGACATATACACAGAGATAATATGGAGAAACTTGTAGTTCAGGGTCATGCTCCGAGTGGGCGGCGCCGTGGCCGTTCTGCTACACGCTGGGTGGATTCGACGAAACAGTTGCTGGATATGAGTACCAAGAGCGCCACTGAACTGACAGCAAATCGCGAATGATGGCGAGCTACAGTTCTCAAAACTATTGATAACATTCGTGTCGGCAATACTCTAGCTCCGACTTAATGCATTTTACAAGTTCACAACATGTCCGTTAAGACATTGTGACTATGATGATGATGAATCCTCTATATAGCAATCCTGACAGCCTCGTCGTCAGAGGATGAACTCTAATTTTTACCGTCCATGCCAACAGAAGAATTATTTTAGGATTTGAGAAGGTCCCGGGTTCGATTCCCGTTAGAGGCGGACATTTTTTTCTGTTTTTTTCAATCAGAAGTGAATTTCTATAAAACTCAGCGGTGTTTAATTCTCCATGTAGCAATACTGATAGCCCTGTCGTCAGAGAATAAATCCCAACTTTTTTGCTGTCCATGCCAATAGAAGAATTACTTTAGGACTTGAGGAGTTGCCGGGTTCGATCCCCGTTAGAGGTGGACATTTTTTTCAGGTTTGTTCAATCAGAAGTGAATTTCTATAAAAAAAAGCTCATCGAGAATCCCCACCTGAGCATTTCACTGTAGGCTTCTAATTGACAGTGCTGTTTCTAGAGTGGCGCCGGGAATCAGTAACAAATCCTACACAGAACATGAGGCTAATGGAATTAGCAGTCTATGTCGTTGACACTGAAGTAAGTAACAGAAAAAATTATGTGTCTTTTGGACCTCTTATAACATTTGCAATATGAGCCCATAAAGCCATATCACTTATTTCTGGCGGGTTTGACTGTCTACATATGTGTGACTACTAAGCCTCGTTTTCACGGCGATAGTTGTTGCGATCATTGCGGCCATGATAGCAAAACTCACAAAAATGTCACCATGATACTCGGTCGTGACCGTGCTATCACACTATCTCGTTTGACCAGAGAGTTTGGACTCTTACGATGGTTTTTGAACTATAGCGTCTACTGTTACCGTCCATACAACACTGACGGCATGAGACCTCATTCGAAATTTGTTTTTTTATATTTTTGAGCTTTTTTACGTTTGATTCTAACGATTCCACAAATCACAGCAGTCACCGCTGTAACCATGTCCGCCATATTGCTATGTCTTACCAGTCTTTTGCTCTGTGAGTTCTGTGCTTGCTACTATCATAATACCTTTTCAACATGTAGATATTTGACTTTCGTGACACGACTATCGGCTCAACAAAGAATCAGCTGTCATTTTCAGGATCTGGGGATGCTGTGCACCGACTCGTTTGCGCATCGCCATTTTGGGTTAGATTTGTTCTGGTTTTAACAGCGGCGGCACAAGCTGTTTTGCGTTTTGCCACGGTCTCTTGAATAGTTCGTCGTCATTTCTAGCATTGTTTAGTTCACTTAGTCATCGTATTTTGTGTAGGGATAAGTGTACAAAATATGGAAACAGGAAAATTAAAAGCTGGACTTGTTTGTGCTTTTTGCTACTCTTCGAAAAATTACTCTAATGAAAATATGTTCCCTAGGGATCCATCAAAGTAAAAATTAACATTTATTAGTATAGATGAGGTAATGGCAATTGCCCATAGCGATTTTCAAAGACCTATGAGATGAGACTTCATTTAAGGCTTTTATTTTTTTTTAGCCCGGATCCCCCCCCCGAAACGTTATAAAGTTAAAATGCCGTCTAAAAAATGGATTTGCACCCCCCCCCGCAAATTTAAGGTGGCAGCTCCATTCTGGACCCCCCCCCCGAAATGCCGACCAAGTGACATCTATAATTTGGACCCCTCAAAACCAAATCCTGGATACGTGCCTGATCACTGTGAAAACGAGGCTTGAGTCCGGCTCTGAGTAGCTATTTAGATTTATCTAATGCTGTACATATCAGCAAAAACTCTTAGTATAGGAAAATTTTAATCTATCATTTTGAAGTGATGCCATGTATAAGTGCTTGGAATATCGAAATAACGAGTAAAGTGAATAGAAACTTTACATTATTTACAGTAAAATGAAGAATATTATAGTGATTTTGCTCATTTCTACCATTATCGTAAAAGCAGTGTACGCTGGTAAGTATCTGTCTAGCGTTCAGTTCTTCTTGACCAGGAAATAATCTGGGGTGAAAATAAAAAGTTGATTGACTCAGTACTTCCCACACATTACGCTGATACCAGTTTATTATTTTCCTCCCCCTAAAGTTGTCTTATGCCGCTAGGTCTTTCCTTCACAGGTCAATGGACAGCCTATTATCGATACTACAAACTTCTCAATTTTACAACCCCCCCACCCCCCAACCACCTCACTTGCACCCCAACCCAAAAAACTGGTAGGAAATGATCAGGAACCCCTAAAACATCTAAAAACCGAATTTGAGTTGCTTTCATACTTGTCCCGTTCTTTGATTATTGCTACGCTGCCACTGACAAGATTTTTAACAAACATACGCGTTTTCCATTCTCACCACGGTAACAATATACTGTGTCAAAATTTCATTAGAATCAATTTTATAGTGTCCACGTTGCAAAATACAAAACTATTTAAACCAACAAATTCTCGTATAGTATACAGAAGTCCCTTAGTCTCCGTAATATAGGCTAGGCAATGTTCGAATTGACCTAAAAAGGTGATTTGTGTCGCTAGATCTTCCTTCATAGGTTAGCGGACAGCCTATTATGAGTACAAGAAATTTTTTAATTTTTCAACCCCCAACCCCCAACCACCCCAATTTCACCCCCACCCAAAAAGACGCAGAAAATGATCAGGAACCTCTAAACCGCTTAAAAACGAAGTTTGAGCTATTTTTTATTTTTAGTTTTTTTACTATTTCTGCGCCGCCACTGGCACGATTTATCAAAACCATACGCGTTTTCCATCTTCGCGATGGTAGTAATGCTGTTTCAAAATTTAATTAAAATGAATTCAACAGTTTCCTCGTTACAACGATCTAACGCAATACTCTCGTATGTTTACATCAGAAAAAATTCTAAGTCCTTTGCTTTCTGTAATAGGCAAGGCAATGTTCAGGTGGACCTAAAAAGGTGATTTATGTCGCTAGGTCTTCCTTCACAGGTCAGCGGACAGCCTATTATTAATACAGCAAACTTTTCAGTTTTTCTTTTCTTTATTTGGATTTCTATTAAGACGAAACCTCGTATTTCGGATAATTTGAAGGTACTGATTACAAATCTAGTCGCAGTTTTGAGTCTCAGTCTCATTTGACGAAAATAAACAGTTTCAGAACTCTCGGGTCGGCGGGTGTACCTAAAAAAATCGAAAATCTTTATTTGACCTTCTATTCAGATAAAACCTCGTATTTCGGATAGTATGAAGGTGCTGATTACCAATCCAGTCGCAGTTTTGAGTCTCAGTCTCGTTTGACGAAAATAAAAAATTTCAGATCTCTCGGGTCGGCGGGTGTACCTAAAAAAATCGAAAATCTTTAGTTGGATTTCTATTTAGACGAAACCTCGTATTTCGGATAATTTGAAGGTACTGATTATAAATCCAGTCGCAGTTTTGACTCTCAGTCTCGTTTGATGAAAATAAAAAAATTCAGATCTCTCGGGTCGGCGGGTGTACCTAAAAAAATCGAAAATCTTTATTTGACCTTCTATTCAGATAAAACCTCGTATTTCGGATAGTATGAAGGTGCGGATCACCAATCCAGTCGCAGTTTTGAGTCTCAGTCTCGTTTGACGAAAATAAAAAATTTCAGATCTCTCGGGTCGGCGGGTGTACCTAAAAAAATCGAAAATCTTTATTTGGATTTCTATTTAGACGAAACCTCGTATTTCGGATAATTTGAAGGTACTGATTATACATCCAGTCGCAGTTTTGAGTCTCAGTCTCGTTTGACGAAAATAAAAAATTTCAGATCTCTCGGGTCGGCGGGTATACCTAAAAAAATCGAAAATCTTTATTTGGCTTTCTATTCAGATAAAACCTCGCATTTCGGATAATTTGAAGGTGCTGATTACCAAACCAGTCGCAGTTTTGAGTCTCAGTCTCGTTTGACGAAAATAAAAAATTTTAGATCTCTCGGGTCGGTGGGTGTACCTAAAAAAATCGAAAATCTTTATTTGGCTTTCCATTCCGATGAAACCTCGTATTTCGGATAATTTGAAGGTACTGATTACAAATCCAGTCGCAGTTTTGAGTCTCAGTCTCATTTGACGAAAATAAAAAATTTTGGATCTCTCGGGTCGGCGGGTGTACCTAAAAAAATCGAAAATCTTTATTTGGCTTTCTATTCAGATGAAACCTCGTATTTCGGATACTATGAAGGTGCTGATTACAAATCCAGTCGCAGTTTTGAGTCTCAGTCTCGTTTGACGAAAATAAAAAATTTTGGATCTCTCGGGTCGGCGGGTGTACCTAAAAAAATCGAAAATCTTTATTTGGCTTTCTATTCAGATGAAACCTCGTATTTCGGATGCTATGAAGGTGCTGATTACCAATCCAGTCGCAGTTTTGAGTCTCAGTTTCGTTTGACGAAAATAAAAATTTTTTGATCTCTCGGGTCGGCGGGTGTACCTAAAAAAATCGAAAATCTTTATTTGGCTTTCTATTCAGATGAAACCTCGTATTTCGGATTATTTGAAGGCGCTGGTTACCAATTCAATCGCAGTTTTGAGTCTCAATCTCGTTTGACGAAAATAAAAAGTTTTGGATCTCTCGGGTCGGCGGGTGTACCTAAAAAAATCGAAAACCTTTATTTGGCTTTCTATCCAGGTGAAACCTCGTATTTCGGATAATTTGAAGGTATTGATTACAAATCCAGTCGCAGTTTTGAGTCTCAGTCTCGTTTGACGAAAATAAAAATTTTTAGATCTCTCGGGTCGGCGGGTGTACCTAAAAAAATCGAAAATCTTTATTTGGCTTTCTATTCAGATGAAACCTGGTATTTCGGATAGTTTGAAGGTGCTGATTACCAATCCAGTCGCAGTTTTGAGTATCAGTCTCGTTTGACGAAAATAAAAAATTTCAGATATCTCGGGTCGGCGGGTGTACCTAAAAAAATCGAAAATCTTTATTTGGCTTTCTGTTAAGATGAAACCCCGTATTTCGGACAATTTGAAGGTACTGATTACAAATCCAGTCGCAGTTTTGAGTCTCACTTTCGTTTGATGAAATAACAAAAAAGGAAACTATGTGAGCTTGTCAAGGGTACCGAATGACCTATCATACCATGCTTTCGAAAAAAATGTATTTCACTTCAAACCCTAAAACTTACCGTTTATATATTTTGGTAATAAATATTTTCGTAATAAAAACGCATAAAAAAGGCATTCGTTTTCGAAAGCATGTATTACAGGTCATTCAGTACCCTTAAAAATCCAATTAGTTTTATTTTTATCTATTTTTGGCAAGCAGATTCCTATTTTATGTTTTATGCTTATGATTTTACGAAACAAATAAGTTTAAAATAAAATAAGATAAGGACCCAATTTGTACGGAAAAAAACTATTTAGTGCTATTTGAAAAACAAAAGCTGAGGGTGAGTGTTTTAAAGGTTCAAGTACAAAAAAAAAGTTTTAAAAGCATAGTATTATAGACCCTATAGTACATCAAAGAATTCCACTCAGTTTTCGTTTGAACTTTTTTCCTATCATGAGAATATAACGTCACCCTGGGGGGTCCGGTCTCCTGGACCCCCCAGGAGACCGGACCCCTAAAAATACGCCAATTATTGTTCTTTCAGAATGCGTATGGGATGAGTGCGTGAAGGATTGCCAAAAAAGGGACTACAGCTCAGGCCAGTGTCTTAACTTCTATGGGGTAGATCGCTGCATTTGCATCGGGGGTCACCACAACAAAGACTGCCAAGAATACTGCCGCGAGATTGGTAGAAAGGGAGGCACTGAGTGGTATGGAAAATGCATATGTGTTTGAGGCAGATATGAAAAAAAGTATTGTGATGATAGTTTTATTATTATAATAATAAAGCTCATTTTCAAAAGCGCAACTCAATCAATCATTCATTCATTCATTTATTTCCAATAGACGTTACAAACGTATAGGAATCGTCATGATAAAACTTAAAACTAAAAATATATAGAATTTCAAAAGTACTATAGGGCCCTGCAAGATTTATCTATTATCAGTATTTATACTGCTCTATACTACAGAAACAGTGATCAATCAAATAATCTCGTAGACTCCGTCTAAAACTGTGTACTGTTGTACAGGATTTAATTCTGCCTGGCAGATGACTAAAAATGTGTATACCTGAAATTTCCCAACAGGTAAATGAAAATGACTGTTTATTCTTGTGTCATGTGTGGGAAAGTCACTATTCAGAGAGAAATTGTTATTATTTACGAAAATATACTTCGATATTTTTAATACAGGGTGTCCCACAACCATTAAGACAAGCAATATATTGGAACTGGGCAGCAGTAGCGAATTATAATTTTGGGGATGTCAATTATAGCAAATATAGTTTATTTTCTTATTATTGTGTGCTACAGGATGGTACCACTACCATTAATTATTATAACATGTACCCCTACAGTTAAATTATTTTGGTAGTGTTTCGCACCGGTAGTGGTACAGTCTTTTAAGTGCCTGTAGCTCTTGAATTAATCACTATAGACCCCAAGTGTGCTAGTTTGTTGGAATTGTTTTATCGGGAGGAATACAAAAAGCCACAAATATACAGGGTGTCCCATTAAAAATGTTGCATCGGACGTCACGAGACCAAAAACAAATAGCTCATTGGGTGACACAATAATAAGAAAAGATACTATATTTGCTCTAAAAACTCCCTACTTGGCTGAAGGTAAGACACATTTGTTATGCGTTTGAGAATTTTCTTTTGTGACACGAAAACCTGTTTACATCCAGGGGAGCTACAGAGCATACAGACTTTTTGCTTGCTCGGCATCCTGGGCACGCTGTCTTCATTCTCAAGCATATTGTTCTTAATTAAGTAGTTGTCAGTCGAGACTACCTCCATTTTACTTCCCACACCGATAGGTGAGGGGAGTATTGTGATCGCGAAAATTTTCGATTTTGAGATAATACGTTTTTTGGGCGTTTTATGATGTGTACATAACGAAAATCCACGTCACTCATTTCCGTCGGTCTGTCTGCCTGTCTGTCTGTCTGTCGGTCTGTCTGTCGGTCTGTCTGTCTGTCTGTCTGTCTGTCTGTCTGTCTGTCTGTCGCGTTTTTCTACCCTCGTAATCTCAGTAACCGCTGCATGGATCGTGATGAAATTTGGGCAGCGGTATGCTGTGGGGTCGTAGTAGGTAATGTTCCTATAATTTTGAAAATCGGTGCATAGGCGGCGGAGTAATTAGCAAAAAACAAAAAAAAATATTGCTGAAACTTCGTTTTTAGGCGTTTTAGGGGTCCCTGATCATTTACTACTTTTTTTTTGTTGGGGGTGAAATTGGGGTGGTTGGGGGGTGGGGGGTTGTAAAATTGAAAAATTTGTTGCTTTCATAATATACTACCCACTGACCTGTGAAGGAAGACCTAGCGACATAAATAACTTTTTTAGGTCTATCCGAACATTGCCTTATGCCTATTACAGAAACTAAAGGACAGAATTTTTCCGATGTATACTACAGGCTGTCCATTTAGTGTGTAATTCTTCGATATCTCGCAAGGTATAGCTGATAGAAGAAAATCTCAAATACAAAAGTTATTTGGTTACTTGAGACGCATATTCTAAAAATATCTCGAAATATACAGGGTGTTGCGGGAAAGTAGGATAGAGATCAACTTGATTTTTTATATGGAACTATAACTTTCTCTCAAGTTCTTCTAGTGTTCCTCATTGATCTCTATTCAACCCTCAAATATTTTTTGAATCGGTTGCGACGTTGCCAGGTTATAATTTATTTTCTATTAATTTTCGCATTTGCAAGGTCGCAAGTAATACGTCCAAATTGATATATTCCTTTAACTTTTCTCAATAATATTATACAGCAAGTTACTTGAATATTAAGCGGATATTATTCTGGATGCTGCCAGCAATTTGTATCTACAGGGTGTTTTTGGCAGAATTTTAAATTCCGGCAACTTAAAGGTCGTTTTACTTTGTTTTTTTTAATGTAACACCCTGTATTTTTTATTTTAAATCGAAATATCTACTAATACTCTATCTCGCCTTGTAATATTTTTTCGCGTTTTTGACGTTGCCAAGTTATAAATTATTTTCCCAAATTTCTAAACAAGTATCCCCGATTTTAATTTATTTTACACAGAATCCTCTACTTATTTTTATTGCAATGAATTGCGCATGTCGAATTTAGTAAGATCTCACAATTTCAAAATTTTGTTTCTATTAATTAATGAGATACGACAACACCGCTTTTTCAGTAAACGGTACCGGAATGCTTAAATATTTCCAAAACTGCCACAGCTGAAGAGGTGAAATTCAATACAAACGTTTGTATTATTGATAATAGGCTGTTCATTGACCTGTGCAGGAAAAACCTAGCGGCATATGACAATAATTTGTGGGGGGGAGGGTTACTGGCGATGATTTTGTTGCAAGGGGATCTCAGACTAAATCTTTATGCTATGGGAAAATAATAAACTGGTATCACCGTAATGTGTGGGAAGTACTGAGTCAATCAACTTGACTCCATTTTTTAATCAGTCGTAGCTTGAACGAGCGTTAAATAAATTACTTTCACGAAAAGAAAGGTTGAAAAAATAGGTCAACACAGGTTTCACGGGGTCTTATTTAAAAAAAGTGTAAGCTTGATATGAATCACCTTACATAAACGTCAAAATTTAAGAAAAAAAAAATGTTTTTTGACGTCATAGTGACAGATTTTTTTAAATATGTTCACATCAAGTCCACAATCTTCCGTCCACTCACTTTTGACCCACCCTGTATAATCTAATGTTAAACCTTTTAAATACAAAGGCAACAATTTAATATTTGATTTTTTACGCGTCGCAGTTTTTCTTGTGGTTGGCCCTTGGCTTTTTTTGTTGAGAGTAATCTGCATTTCGATGACGAAAAAGTTGTCAAGGATAAAGCATTTCAAAAATTTTTACTTCGACTTGTATTGAAGATAACAGGAGTCATCTCATTTAGACAAGATTGATGTGTGGGTGATGTATAGTCATCACAGTCAAAATGTCTTATCAGACATGTTGTGAACTCGTAAAGGCCTGGTCAAACAGAGAACGCGGCGGTCCGGCGTTCTCTAACAATACAATGGAACGCCGAACGCCGCGTTCTAGACCGCCGCGTTACAGCGTTCCATTGTATTGTTAGAGAACGCCGGACCGCCGCGTTCTCTGTTTGACCGGGCCTTAAAATGCATTAAGTTGGAGCTAATTATTGCCGACACGAATATTATCAATAGTTTTGAGCACTGTAGCTCGCCATCGTTCGCGATTTACTGTCAGTTCAGTGGTGCTCTTTATACTCATATCCAGCAACTGTTTCGTCGTACCCACCCAGCGTATAGGGAAACGGCCACGGCGCCGCCCACTCGGGGCATGACCCTGAACTATAAGCTTCTCCATATTATCGCCTCTGGGTATATGTCCGAAGAATGTGAGCATTTTCGTCGACACAATGGAGGATAGTTTCTTTGGATTGCCAATCTCATCCAGTATGGAAACGTTAGTTCGGTGAGCGGTATAAGGAACTCTCAGCATCCTTCTCCACGTCCACATTTCAAAGGCGTCTATGCGAGCTCGATCTGCCGTTTTAACAGTCCAAGTTTCCGAGGCATACAAAATATGGGGAACACAAGAGACTAAACCAGCGACATTTTGGTAGCTTTAGTTGTGTTATGAACACGCCATGTTTTAGTGAGCTTTGTCAGTGATGTAGTAGCGCTAGTGAATATTGCCTGGATACTATTTTAGAGACAAAAGAAAACATGTAAGGTTACATTGCATTTGCTACGTCTTTCAGCCGCATTCTATAACACATTGTTTATAATAAACATTTGTATATTACATAATTACATAAAAAAGCTTCATCTAAAGTATATTTCTGAAGAGAAGAGCTGATACCACTATGACCAGCGACGACACAAAAGCATTGCCCGAGTTACACAAATCTGAATTACAGGTCTCACAAAAATCTATTGTTGCGCTATTAGCTTTTGCCGCCTCCTTTACAGCGTCACATGTGGACTTGCCATTTATTTTAGACTCAGCACAACCTCGTTGTATTATCTCTGAAAAAAGAAAAGATAATAATTCATTATGAGCAACACTCGGTGTTCTTGGACAGTGGTAATAGAATTACCAGGACCAAAATGAACAATTTTGCAGGATGTGTAGATTAAGTTCGATTAAAGATATAAAAAGAATAGTTAAAATAAAGTTGTTAGCTCTATGGTTCACAGTTAGGTATTGTGTCAAATTGCCAAATCACTTTGTCCATTATCAGTTAGAGATGACCATCATCTCGATCGACCACAAGCTGCGCGACCAGCCACAAAAATTACAGAAATTAATGACATGCAGAGTAGGCTTAAATATCGAACACAGAGGTCTATTCTGTAAATTTCTGGCTATTTTAAACAGGGTCAATAAAAAGTTAATTGTAACAGTCAGGTTAAAAATTTAACCATCACTGGTATCGGGTAAACATAGAACTTAACCGGGCGGTTATGCGACATGTTTAACTGGTGCCGTTAAAAAATACTAAACATGCGATGTTGTCATGTTTCATGTTCACTTTGTTCACAGACAGTGTGAAATCTAATGAAACACTGTTATTTTACTACAAACTGACACGGTAACTACGCATTTGGAAAAAATGAGGCTGATGTGCTCACTATTGTATACGAAATACTCTACATTATATAGTAGAAATCATATTCCGCAGTGACGTTTTCTAAAGGTCTGCCAACATTGGAAGTTTTGGTAAGGCGTCCTCTCCAACATCCATTTAATTGAAAGCAAGTGGGTGTGAGGTCGGGATTTTGTTTTTTCCTGAAATTTTAAAATGGAATCGCTCACGAAAAAAAATGGAGTCAAGTTGATTGACTCAGTACTTCTCACACATTACGGTGATACCAGTTTATCATTTTCCTATAGCATGAAGCTTTAGTCTGAGATCTCTTGCAACATAAGCTCAGGTCAATGGACAGCCTATTATCAATACCACAAACTTTTCAGCTTTACAACCCCCCACCCCACAACCGCCCCAATTTCACCCCCACCCCAAAAAAGGTAGGAAATGATCAGGAACCCCTAAGACATCTAAAAACGAAGTTTGAGTTGTTTTCATACTTTTAGTTTTTTGAATACTGCTACGCTGCCTCTGACACGATTTTTAACAAACAAACGCGTTTTCCATCCTCACCACGGTAATAATACTGTTTCAAAATTTCATTAGAAAGAATTTAATAGTGTCCACGTTACAAAATACAAAACGATTTAAAGCAATAAATACTTGTATGTATACAGAAAATTCTAAGTCCCTTATAGCTTCCTTAATAGGCTAGGCAATGTTAGGATGGACCTAAAAAGGTGATTTATGTCGCTAGGTCTTCCTTCACAGGTTAGTGGACAGCCTATCATGAATACAAGAAATTTTTCAGTTTTTCAACCACTCATCACCCCCCACCACCCCCAAGTACCGCAATTTCACCTCCACTCAAAAAAATGCAGAAAATTATCAGGAACCTCAAAAACGAAGTTTGAGCTGTTTTTATATTTCTAGTTTTTTATTATTTCTGCGCCGCCACTGGCACGATTTATAAAAACCATACGCATTTTCCATCCTCGCTACGGTGGTAATACTGTGTCAAAATTTCATTAAAATCAATTCAACAGTTTCTTGGTTACGGAATATAGAACGATCTAAAGCATTACTCTCGTATGTTTCCTGCATATACGGAAGTGAAGTTTGAATTAGAAACTGTGCAGCTTCTTTGAAATGTGTTTTCAGGGAGCTGAAAGACGTCACTGGTATCTCTTAGGTTGCGGTTCGCCAGCATCCTATCAACAAACAATTTACCTCGTAGTTGTATCAGCAACAAACCGATTTACCTTTGCTTTCGTTGAATAACCGCTTCTTGATTTGTAATCACGAAATAGATTGGTAAAACAGCCACTTTGATCAATTTTTACTTCCCACACCGATAGGTGAGGGGAGTATTGTGATCGCGAAAATTTTCGATTTCGAGATAATACGCTTTTTGGGCATGATTGTTTATTTTTCATGGCCTGCTAGATTGCTTGCACGCAGGAAAATCGGAAAACACCGATTTGACTGAAAATTTGAAATAAAATGAAAACTAAAAAAGATTGATATGGAGAATGCTATATCGTTAGAAAGGTAATCAAATTTTACATTTGATTCTTTTAACCAAAATAGGCATTCCCATTTGAAAAAATGAAGTTATCTGTGATTGAAGTTTCCTTAATTAATCTACTGATTTCTCCAAGTACAAAAAGAATTCAAATTTAGCCGTCTGACCTAAGGTGACGTATTTCATGCTTAGTCGCACCGCAAAGTCGCGGCCTTCTAGGTTTTATAGTAGCTGCGATATTCAATTTTTTTCTGATACCTACTTATACCAAAAATGGTGATTTGCGCCTAAACGGTTCGTTTAAAGTTACATGTATGATACATAAAGTCACACTAGAATTGACCAAGGAATCCAAATATCGCCCGACCGCAAATTTTCTTTTTATTTTACTAGGCACTTCTTTCACAGGTCAATGAACAATCTATCATGAATACAACAAATTTTTGAGTTTTACAAACCCCCACCCCCGAACCACCCTAATTTCACCCCCAACAAAAGGAACATTTTAAATGATCAGGAACCCCTACACCGTCTAAAACGAAGTTTGAGCTGTTTTTTATATTTTTAGTTTTTTATTATTGCCGCGCCGCCACTGAAATGATTTCTAAAAACAATACGCGCTTTTCATACTCGTCGCGGTAATAAATCTGTGTCAAAATTTCACTAAAGTCAATTCAGAAGTTTCCACGTACACAATACAGAACGATCCAAAGTAATACTCATATGTATTTTGTATGCATCAGAAAGTTCAAGTCCCTTGGTTTCTGTAATCGGCAAGGCAATGTTCGGATGGATCTAAAAAGTGTGTTATGCCGCTAGGTCTTTCTCTCTCAGGTCAGTAGACAGCCTATCATGTGTACAACAAATTTTTCAGATTTACAACCCCCACCCCCCAACCACCCTAATTTCACTCCCACCCCAAAAAAAGGTAGAAAATGATCAGGAACCCCTAAAACGCCTAAAAACGAAGTTTGAGGCATATTTGAAATTTTTCGTTTTTTGCCGCCCATGAACCGATTTTCAAAATTGTAGCAACATTACCTACTACGACCCTACACCATATCACTACCCAAATTTCATCAAAATCTATGTAGCCGTTACTGAGATTAGGAGGCTAGAAAAACGCCAACAGACAAACAGACCGACACACCGACAGACCGACAGACCGACAGACCGACAGACCGACAGACCGACAGACCGACAGACCGACAGACCGACAGACCGACAGACCGACAGACCGACAGACCGACAGACCGACAGACCGACAGACCGACAGACCGACAGACCGACAGACCGACAGACCGACAGACCGACAGACCGACAGACCGACAGACCGACAGACCGACAGACCGACAGACCGACAGACCGACAGACCGACAGACCGACAGACCGACAGACCGACAGACCGACAGACCGACAGACCGACAGACCGACAGACCGACAGACCGACAGACCGACAGACCGACAGACCGACAGACCGACAGACCGACAGACCGACAGACCGACAGACCGACAGACCGACAGACCGACAGACCGACAGACCGACAGACCGACAGACCGACAGACCGACAGACCGACAGACCGACAGACCGACAGACCGACAGACCGACAGACCGACAGACCGACAGACCGACAGACCGACAGACCGACAGACCGACAGACCGACAGACCGACAGACCGACAGACCGACAGACCGACAGACCGACAGACCGACAGACCGACAGACCGACAGACCGACAGACCGACAGACCGACAGACCGACAGACCGACAGACCGACAGACCGACAGACCGACAGACCGACAGACCGACAGACCGACAGACCGACAGACCGACAGACCGACAGACCGACAGACCGACAGACCGACAGACCGACAGACCGACAGACCGACAGACCGACAGACCGACAGACCGACAGACCGACAGACCGACAGACCGACAGACCGACAGACCGACAGACCGACAGACCGACAGACCGACAGACCGACAGACCGACAGACCGACAGACCGACAGACCGACAGACCGACAGACCGACAGACCGACAGACCGACAGACCGACAGACCGACAGACCGACAGACCGACAGACCGACAGACCGACAGACCGACAGACCGACAGACCGACAGACCGACAGACCGACAGACCGACAGACCGACAGACCGACAGACCGACAGACCGACAGACCGACAGACCGACAGACCGACAGACCGACAGACCGACAGACCGACAGACCGACAGACCGACAGACCGACAGACCGACAGACCGACAGACCGACAGACCGACAGACCGACAGACCGACAGACCGACAGACCGACAGACCGACAGACCGACAGACCGACAGACCGACAGACCGACAGACCGACAGACCGACAGACCGACAGACCGACAGACCGACAGACCGACAGACCGACAGACCGACAGACCGACAGACCGACAGACCGACAGACCGACAGACCGACAGACCGACAGACCGACAGACCGACAGACCGACAGACCGACAGACCGACAGACCGACAGACCGACAGACCGACAGACCGACAGACCGACAGACCGACAGACCGACAGACCGACAGACCGACAGACCGACAGACCGACAGACCGACAGACCGACAGACCGACAGACCGACAGACCGACAGACCGACAGACCGACAGACCGACAGACCGACAGACCGACAGACCGACAGACCGACAGACCGACAGACCGACAGACCGACAGACCGACAGACCGACAGACCGACAGACCGACAGACCGACAGACCGACAGACCGACAGACCGACAGACCGACAGACCGACAGACCGACAGACCGACAGACCGACAGACCGACAGACCGACAGACCGACAGACCGACAGACCGACAGACCGACAGACCGACAGACCGACAGACCGACAGACCGACAGACCGACAGACCGACAGACCGACAGACCGACAGACCGACAGACCGACAGACCGACAGACCGACAGACCGACAGACCGACAGACCGACAGACCGACAGACCGACAGACCGACAGACCGACAGACCGACAGACCGACAGACCGACAGACCGACAGACCGACAGACCGACAGACCGACAGACCGACAGACCGACAGACCGACAGACCGACAGACCGACAGACCGACAGACCGACAGACCGACAGACCGACAGACCGACAGACCGACAGACCGACAGACCGACAGACCGACAGACCGACAGACCGACAGACCGACAGACCGACAGACCGACAGACCGACAGACCGACAGACCGACAGACCGACAGACCGACAGACCGACAGACCGACAGACCGACAGACCGACAGACCGACAGACCGACAGACCGACAGACCGACAGACCGACGGAAATGAGTGACGTGGATTTTCGTTATGTAGGCATCATAAAAGGGCCAAAAAGTATATTATCTCAAAATCGAAAATTTTCGCGATCACAATACTCCCCTCACCTATCGGTGTGGGAAGTAAAAACTAACAATATGAAAACTGGTCGAACTTACGGGTTCCTGATCATTTACAATTTTTTTTTGGGTGGGGTGAAATCGGGGCGGTTGGGGGGGGGGGGTTGTAAAACTGAAAAAATTGTTGTATTTATAATAGTCTGTCCATTGACCTGTAGAAGAAATACCTAGCGGCATATTACACTTTTTTAGGTTCATCCGAACATTGGCTTGCCTATTACAGAAACCAATTTTGTGATCTGTACATACGAGTTTTGCTTTATTTCGTTCTACGTATATTGCGTAAAGCGAAAATTATGGAACTGATTTTAATAAAATTTTGACACAGAATTTATTACCGCGGCGAAAATGGAAAACGACTCTGTTTTTGAAAAACCGTGTCAGTGGCGGCGCAGCAATAATAAAAAAAGCAGAAACATAAAATTAGCTCAAACATCGTTTTTAAACGGGTTGGAGGCTCTTGATTGTTTCGCATCGTCCAGTTGAAGCATGCAGAAAAAAACTGTGGCGTCCTAGTTCCAAAGGAGGGAGACGCAAGAAACTATTTACGAGGGTTTTTTTGTGTTGGATGTTGTTTTTGCGGGTGGATGGGTGATAATTTAGTTGCAAGGGGATTTTAGACTATAGCTTCATGCAATGGGAAATAATGGTATCACCATTATGTGTGGGAAGTACTGAGTCAATCAACTTGACTCCATTTTTCAGTTCAAAGTTCTTTAAAGTTCTTTTTTAATTTTTTAAAACTATATATTTATCTGGAAACAAGTAAACCGGTCGAACTGGGCAAACTTGAAACATCAATAATAAAATAATTGCATTTATCCCTACCTTTCTTATTTATGGTTGCCTTCACCTTGGCGCAAACCCACTCTGTATCAGCGCTAACATAAATACTGTCTGTCTTGAACAGCGTATTGCTGGTTAGTCCACTGGAGCATGTTTCCTTTTTTGCTGTTGTAGTGTTGTATGGATCTGCACCGCAATCTGTACAAGAGTAGCATTGCTTCACGCTTGCTACGGCTAGAAAATATACCCATTTAGTGAAATCTTAAAGTCAACTCAGTAAGAACGCTACAGATTTCCTCAACTTCACCGCTGTACGAAAATCACAAGTTGATTTCTCTGAGCTTTTCAAGTATGGTACGCGTCAGAAATATAAGTGCTGTTTACATTTTTTTGTCCTCCTACCGAATGCCGACAGTACAAAGGATCCCTTAATCCTTCAAAAGAAGCCCGACGAGTGGGGTGACCGTGATCCCTTTCGGCATGTTTTATTGCCCTGGCGATAAAGGTGGCACGGTCATTAGTGTAGTCAAAATTGTATATGTCTGTGTATAATCAGATGTTAATAGATCAATTTATTTTGTTTTTATCTATTGCAAATTGGTATTTTCGATTATTTTGATCACATATCACTTTCTGAATTGTTATAATATATATTTCGTATAGATAATTATGGTTTTATCACTACTCAGGACTACATAATATCGTAACTGCACTATAGAAGTGTCGACACTGATTTACACCAGAAAGAAATATAAACAACTCATATATATCTGACTTCTACAATTACTGTTCGCTTATGGTATAAGCAATTTAAAAATCAGCTTGAAGTTCTCGCAACTGTAGTTGAAGATTCGAAGCAGTACAGCAAAAATTAGTTGCGATTGAGGCACAATCGGATGTAAAATTTGATAGCCTTTCTAAATATCAGTCTCTTGTAGTTCTCATTTAATTTCCAATCTTCAATAAAGACGGTGTTTATCATTTTTACTACCTATACACAACCTAGTAGGGCCTGAAAACAAAACCTCTTCGGATAGAAGAAAAGAACAAGCTTAGCAGAAAGATACAAACGAACTAGAGTAACGAGAAAAGATTATAAAAATCCTTACAACAAATTAACTGTAATCAGAAACACAACGCTGAAATGAAAGAAATGTTGCTGGCTATTTAATATCTTCAGAACAAAATTTCACACTTAATGCTTTAAAAGAGTAGGCATTTCCGTCAAAGTCAAAAGTAAACATGACTTTCACTAGAACCCTTCAAGATTTTCAATATCTCTTAGCAAAATTTCATAAATAAGATATATGTATTCATTTTGATGTCCGTACAGTTTTATGTGGTGTTAATACCCAAAAGTGTTTTAGTAACAAAGACGACGATTATACTGTTTCCAAGCTGTCAGACTTAAATTTAAATATTACTGTAAATGTTGTCACTTCAAACTTTAAAGTGGAGTAAATCTATGTATTTATTTTGAAACCGATATGTTTATTTTTTTTGTTTGTTGGTTTATTTTCGTTCACCTGTCTCACCTGTCTGTTGACCTAATAGGTAACTTTTGACCAGTAAATCTATAAAATTTTAAAAGTAAGGACGGATATGTCATAAATTCAAAATTAAACTGTTAACAGCGATTCGTTACCTGAATATGATGAAGCCACCAAAATGGCGAGGACGCACAAAATTCTTGCCATCTTCGAAATCTGAACTGCCAAAAGTGACCTGATACTGCGGTTATCAGTTACATGAAATCAATTATATCGTATCATGAGTCCCCTACTTTTAGCCAAGCAAATATGGACTTTAATGCGATAAGCTATCAAATGCATTCATTTTTTAACTGATAGCAAACTATTTATCGATTTAAGGCGAATTCGGTATGTGTGTAACAAGTTTCGTTCGTTATCTCCATATCTTTTTCAAAAATTGTCACCTTTCATCGACCTTCGAACCGTAGGAATACACCAGTATATTTTAACTCTAAAGGTAAATTTTAGAAAATAAAGGAGTAAACGGAGACGACCAGACGCGTACACAGGACTTTCGTTGGGGGGGGGTTCAAAAAAAAGTAGGAAATAATTTACTTGAGTAAATTCAAACGACGCCCTCACTGTGATTTTTGTTGATATAACAATTTAATTTTTTATTATATTGACAAAACCGGATTTTTCCCGGCCTAGTAATCAACAAATTTCACGTTTAATCTTAAAAAAAAATGTAGTCAAGTTGATTGACTCGGTACTTCCCACACATTCCGATGATACCAGTTTTATTATTTTCCCACAGCATGAAACTATAGTCTAGACGCCCCTGCAATCAAATCATCGCTCGCCCAACTGCAAAAAAAGTGTTTTATTCTACTAGGTGCTTCTTTCACAGGTCGATGGACAATATATCATTAATACAACAAATTTTTGAGTTTTACAAACCCCCACCACCGAACCACCCCAATTTCTCCCCCAACCAAAAGAATTTTTAAAATGATCAGGAACCCCTAAAACGTCTAAAACGAAGTTTGAGGTGTTTTTTATATTTTAGGTTTTTTTATTATTGCCGCGCCGCCACTGAAATGATTTATAAAAACCATACGCGCTTTCCATACTCGTCGCGGTAATAAATCTGTGTCAGAATGTCATTAAAGTCAATTCAGAAGTTTCCACGTGTCCACAATACAAAACGATCCAAAGTAATACTCGTATGTATTTTGTATGAGTTCAAGTCCCTTGGTTTCTGTAATCGGCAAGGCAATGTTCGGATAGACCTAAAAAAGTGTATTATGCCTCTAGGTCTTTCTCTCCCAGGTCAGTAGATACCCTATTATGAGTGCAACAAATTTTTCAGATTTACAACCCTCACCCCAAAAAAAGTAGAAAATGATCAGGAACCCCTAAAACGCCTATAAAAACGAAGTTTGAGCTGCTTTCATATCTTTAGTTTTTTTAATATTGCTGCGCCACCACTGAGACGATTTCTAAAAATCAGACGCGTTTTCTATCCTCGCCAAAGTAGTAATACTGTGCCGAAATTTCATTAACATCAATTCAGTAATTTCAACATTATAAAATACAGAACGATCTAAAGCAATATAATACTCGTATGTATACATCGGAAAATTTTCTAAGACCCTTGGTTCCTGTAATACACAAGGCAATGTTCGGATGGACCTAAACAAGCGTATTATACCGCTAGATCTTTCTCTCTCAGGTCAGTAGACAGCCTATTATGAAAACAACAAATTTTTCAGCTTCACAACCCCCCCACCCCCCAACCACCCCAATTTCACCCCCACCCAAAAAAAGTAGAAAATGATCAGGAACCCCTAAAACACCTAAAAACGAAGTTTGAGGCATATTTGAAATTTTTCGTTTTTTGCTAATTACTCCGCCGCCCATGCACCGATTTTCAAAATTGTAGCAACATTACCTACTACGACCGTACACCATATCACTACCCAAATTTCATCAAAACCTATGCAGCGGTTACTGAGATTAGGAGGCTAGAAAAACGCCAACAGACAGACAGACCGACAGACAGACAGACCGACGGAAATGAGTGACGTGGATTTTCGTTATGTAGGCATCATAAAACGCCCAAAAAACGTATTATCTCAAAATCGAAAATTTTCGCGTTCACAATACTCCCCTCACCTATCGGTGTGGGAAGTAAAAAGAAAAAAAAAGCGGTTGTCCGCGGTGAGATTCGAACCCACGCCCTTTCGGACTGGTGCCTAGCGTCTTAACCACTCGGCCACGCTGCCTGTTCTTCGGGAATATCAATATACCGTACATAATACGTCGTCAGTTACCTGTCGTAGTTTAATTCAATCTTTTTAAACCGGAAGCGATACTGACAAAACCGGATTTTTCCCGGACTAGTTTTTTCATGCTGATTCAGAATCTGTATTTAGTTTTTTCTCTAGCACCCGTAGTAAGGCAATAAGAGCCAAACTTAATAAGGTTCAACGTTTGGCATGTCTTAGTATAACCAGTGCAGTGCGCACAACACCTTTGAGTGCCATTGAAACACTATTGAATCTTCCTCCTTTGGATCTGGTAATTCAAGGGGAAGCAAGAAAAACTGGGTTCCGTCTCTGGAGTCAGGGTAGCTGGACTTTTATGAATCCAGGCAAAGGACATTCGACGATTCTAGCAGAGTTGCATGAGGATAGTCCTATTTTGTTGGCGAGGAGCGATATAGTTTCTCCTACGCATCGCTTCAATCGCAAACTTACGGTGGTGGTTCCGTCAAGGGAAGAGTGGGAGTCTAGGGAAAGACAGCTCATCGAAGAAGGAGGACAGATCTGGTACACAGACGGTTCACTCGCTAGAGAGGGCTCGGGCTCGGGAGTTTACGGACCCCATACAAGACTTTCACTCCCTCTTGGGGACACACCACAGTATTCCAGGCTGATGTCTATACGATACTTGCTTGTGTAAATCGTATTCGGGAAATTGACGGGTCTAGGAGGCGGATTACTATCTGCTCTGACAGTCAGGCAGCCATCAAAGCGCTGAGTGTTTGGAAAATAACGTCGGGACTGGTCCTGGAGTGCAGGAGGGCTCTTGACGACATTTCAGCTAAACACAAGGTATCACTGATGTGGGAGACTGGGCACGCTGGGGTAAAGGGTAACGAAATGGCGGATCATCTGGCTAGGATGGGATCCGGCAACAGTTTTGTGGGCCCGGAACCAGCCTTAGGACTATCTGCAAACTTGATTAGGAAAACAACTGGAGAGTGGATCCAGAATCAACACACTCTAAGATTGAACAACATCTCTGGTCATCTCCGTCAAGCTCGGGAACTATTAGCAGGGCCTGCAGAGAGAATAGGACGGTTTTGTCTCTCTCTGGATAGGAGTTACTTGAGATTGCTACTAGGCCTATTAACGGGTCACAACACCTTCAGGCGTCACTTGCTCGTGATGAGGGTGGTCAACGACCCAACGTGCACGTGGTGTGGCGAAGAGGAAGAATCCTCGGTACACATCTTGTGTCGCTGTGAAACCCTGGGTTATCACAGGCAGACTATGCTGGGCTCAAGAACCTTGGAACCAATGGAGATAAAACGGCTAGGACCTAAGAATGTACTTGCCTTGGCCGAAAGGGCAGGTCTTAGGAACTAGCGCGGATAGAGGCGCAAAAGGGCCCATCGTGTGGCCTATGCACCAGCCACACTCCATGCTGGATAGCCTCTGGTCCTTATTCATTGAGTAATACTCAAGTAACGAAATGTTAACATGACATCTCAACATGACATTTCGTTGCAGTAAAGACAATTTTGTAGGTTAGTTTTTGAGTACGGTGTTCTCAGTTTCTGTCATATCCAGAAAAATGTCTGGCATAAAACACAAAATTCTGGCACAGAACAAAAGGGGATAACAGAAAACATCAAAATGCATAGGCATAGACATAACGAAGTGACTTATATTTGAAATATGACAACATCGCTGAATGAAACAGATACACAAGTAAAGCCACACTTCAGGGTCCCTTGAGTAACCCTCAAGTATCCCTTGAGTAATACTTAAAGAATACTTGAGAAACGACTATGAATACGGACCTAAAGTATCGGGTAACAGTGTCTGCACCTACCTGATTTTTTTCACTAAATGTCTGGCATGTCTGACGTTTATTTTGATAATGAACAAAATGGCATATAAAACTTTATTTAAAAAAATGAGTGACATCTAGACCACTGATATGTACAGACATGAGCGATATAGTACTCATACTCAATGAGAAGACCATTAATGATAAAATGATTCATCTTGAAATGGATACGTACATTCTATGTTCAGTTTATCTTATCTCTATTTACAAACATTACTATACAGTAATGTTTTTTTTGAGAAATCACTAGGTAAATAATGATACTTGCTTATATCTTTTGACAAAATGTGAGTGCACATGTATTTTACTGCTATTCCATAGATTTTCTGTTTGAATGATAAATACTTGAGCAATATTAGTTCAGCCTGACGTAGGTATATCGGTATATGAGACCGGTTTAACCTGTTCCATATAGTGAAATGATGTTCTGTTCCAATAGCCTTCAACTCATTTGAGCCATTTTTGTGTCCACCTGAGATCTCAAGCTTCATGCCTATTGTCCTTTAAGGGCGTACGGCATACCCTATAGACCGAGAGCCAGTATTGGACAGACTTACGGTATTCTAACAAACTTCATATTGATGCTAGGTATACTATTATATATCATCATCATCATAGTCACAATGTCTTAACAGACATGTTGTGAACTCGTAAAATGCATTACTCATTTTACGAGTTTCTCTTGGGATCTTTAATATACTGGTTCATCCGCCTTTAGGGGCAATTTCTCACCCCAAGTAAAAGAAGGTGTCCTGACTCTTCTCAACTCGTCCACTCAAAGCTGTTGCTGCTTATACCGACAGTAGTTCGGTTCCTTTTAGTCGCCTTTTACGACACGCAGGATATACGATGGGAGATATTCTAACCCGCCCCCACACGGGTACTATTATACATGGCGTAGGTAAAATGACGATTCACTATCCCCGGCGCGGCGGCGCGACGGTTCCTTTGGGTGTAGATGGGAGCCCAAAAGTTATTTTAGCAAGTCTACCGTTTTAATATATTGTACTATATACCTTTTTTCTATATAATAACCCAATGGTAGACACCTATTCCGGTTCCTAATGTGTTTTATAAAATTTCAAATGTTGAAAATTTTATGAAAATTTTAGCAAGGACGAAAATAATATATATGTTATTCACATTATTATTATGAATGTAGTTTTTGAATGACATACACCTAGGTGGGTTCCAACTTCCAACTAGGGTTGCCTACTTCTTTTTTGTAAAAAAGTATAATAAGATTAAAAGAGGAAAAAACAGTATTTTGATGAAAAAAAAACAGTATTTCATTTTTTCATGTTTAAAGCACATATTTTTTGGAGCTTCTCGCAAAGCTTATCAATAAACTATCATTTCTGAAGGCCTCATCACATTTTAGGTCAAAATTAAGATATATGAAATATGATTAGCTCATTTTTCATTATATTTTATGAGGCTCAGTTTCATCATCTCGCCAGTTCGCATTCATCATAGAAAATACCCTTACTATGAATGCCGAAGTGGCAGGAACAGAAATTAAATATGACGGCGGGTTGCCAGTTGACAGGCAGGGACATGGACAAATATTTCTAGATGTTCGATATCAACGTGTTTGTCTCAGGTAATTATTAAATGCTCCGCAATTTGTAGGAGATGAAGATAATGACTTTATATTTCAGGGTTATGAAGAATTCGTCGGGAGCTTCAAAAAGATGTGTCACAAGATTTGATTTGTCTTTAGGATCGCGCCGAGCCGCCATCTTGAAAGTTTTATCGGCTACGATTTACTTTAGGGTACAGCCGCTAGGTGGCGCCCCTATATGTCAATCGAAAGGGCTCGAGGTGGGGACCAATAATGTCCCCGGGCACAACACCCGGAAACAAAAGACAAAAAAGTTATAGAGGAAACAATTTCCCATGTTAAGTCTATGGGAATTTTTCTTTCTCGTTAAAAGTGAATGAAATCTTCCACGTAGGTTAGGTTAGGTTAGGTTATGTTGCTTTTTTCTTACCTAATAAATAAAATAAACATGTTTCTTTTGATTCCAATGACTTTTAATGAGAACATTTTTTTTCGAAAAAATTCCCAAATTGTTTCCTGCATAACTTTTTTGTCTTTCGTTTCCGGATGTTGTGCCCAGGAACATTTTTGCTCCCCACCTCGAGCCCTTTCGATTGACATATAGGGGCGTCACCTAGCGGCTGTACCCTAAAGTGAATCGTTACCGTTTTATCTGCCAGTGTTACTCCAAAATATAGTATTGATGCATGAATTTCATTATCTCGAGTGTCAATTTTTTGAGTTGACCCGTTCTAAAAATAAAAGAGGGGGAGTGGGGTCATTTAAGAAAAGCACTGCTTAAATGAGAAACATCCTTTTGATACGTCAAGCAAGTCCTAACTATTACAGTAATCTGTGGTACAAGTTTTACAATAGTCTAGTGTGAGATTTAGAACCGTTGCTTCCCTTTGGGCGTAATCACATGCGTCTAAATCTTGGACTTTCGTTGGAGTACAGCCTCTTGCTATTGTTTCTAAAACAATAAAAATTTATATAATTACTTCAGGTTAAAAATCGCTCTATGTAGAGTAAAAATGACTGCATACAGAATGCAGTGCCAGTAGTTTTACCACCTCGACTATGAAACACAACATGATACTTGACAACCTGCAGTGTGACATACTTGAGATGTCACCCGAAAGAATGCCAAGAGTCGTGGCCACTGAGATCCCGTACAAAGTCAACTTGAGTATCAGATCGGAATGAGCTCTAGGAGAACCTTGAAATATGTCTATGTCTCCTGTACTTATGACCCCAAAAATTCATTATAGACAGGAGGAGACAATATGCATGAAGGATAGACTAAATGGAATATAAGTTTTAAGTTGATACTTTTTTATCTGTATATACAGGGTGGGCCAATAGTGCGTGGACGGAGGATTGTGGGTTTACTAAAAAATATTTCAAAAATCTGTCACTTGACCATGGTAGGCACCCTTGAGGGCTATAAAGTAAAAATATTTTCACTTAAGTTCTGACGTTTATACAGGGTGATTCATATCAAACTTACATTTTTTTGAATGGAACCCCCTATATATTATTGCATATTTGGATTCCTTGGTCAATTCTAGTGTGACTTTATGTATCACACATGGAACTTTAAACGAACCGTTTAGGCGAAATCACCATTTTTGGTATAAGTAGGTATCAGAAGAAAATTGACTATCGCAGCGATTATAAAACTTAGAGGGCCTTGACTTTGCGGTACGACTAAGCATGAAATGGGTCACCTTAAGTCAGACGGCTACATTTGGATTCTTTTTGTACTTGAAGACATCAGAGGATAAATTAAGGAAACTTCAATCACAGATAACTTGATTTTTTCAAATGGGAATGCCTATTTTGGTTTAAAGAATCAAATGTAAAATTTGATTACCTTTCTAACGATATAGCATTCTTGATATCAGTCTTTTTTGGTTTTCATTTTATTTCAAACTTTCAGTCAAATCGGCGTTTTTCAATTTTCCTGCATGCAAGCAACCTAGCAGGCCATGAAAAATAAACAAAAGCCCGTTAATATGGAAGAAAGCAACTAACTTAGTAGAAAAATGCAAACTACCTAGGGCAACGAGGCAAGATGATCAAAATTCCTTACAACATATTAGCTCCAACCAGAAAGAATAGTGGTAACAAGAACGCTCATTTTTCGCAGCCGACTAGCTATTATCCAATTTCCAAAGTCAGTAAAAAAATATTTAATCAAAGGAAAACTACTAGTGATTGTTGCTGGCAGTAGAATATCTATGTCTTCTGAATAAATTTTCACATTTAATGCTATGAAAAAGTAGCCATTTCCGTAAGTCAAAAGTAATGATACCTCTGACTGGAACCCTTCAAATTCTTCTTCTACTTATTAGAAAAATCGTGGAAAATGAAACTTGACTTGCAGTCTGTTTGAATTGTAAAACATAATTTAATTTGTAGAAAACTACATGAAATAATCGCAATTACAACATAGCGTAATTAAAAAATTCTAGCAATTATTTCAATAGATGTTCAGAACGCTCCAGTTGGAGATATCTTCACTTTTGACTTAACTAAACGGAAATTACTAATTTTTTTATCCCATTAAATGTGAAATTTCATTCTAAACATGTTAGACTGTAAGCAAAAATCGCTGGTAGTTTTCCTTTTGTTTCAAAATTTTTAATCGTTTTGGAAAGTTGTCAAGCTCTAGTAGACCTCAATAGCTAGTAGGCTGTGAAAAACAAACACTTCTGTCATACCCCAGCTACTCATTGACATTAGATATCCTGCCGCTGCTGTATCCGGTTAGAGCTAATATATTGCAAGGAATTTTCATAATCTTGCCTCGTTGTTCTAGTTAGTTTGCATCTTTCTACTAAGTTAGTTGGTTTCTTCCATATTAACGAGCTTTTGTTTATTTTTCATGGCCTGCTAGGTTGCTTGCACGCAGGAAAATTAAAACACCGATTTTCTAAAAATTTGAAATAAAATGAAAACCAAGAAAGATTGACATCAAGAACGCTATATCGTTAGAAAGATAATCAAATTTTACATTTGATTCTTTAAACCAAAATAGGCATTACCATTTGAAAAAATCAAGTTATCTGTGATTGAAGTTTCCTTAATTTATCCTCTGATTTCATCAAGTACAAAAAGAATTCAAATTTAGCCGTCTGACCTTAGGTGACGCATTTCATCCTCAGTCGTACCGCAAAGTCACGGCCTTCTAAGTTTTATAATCGCTGCGATATTCAATTTTTTTCTGATACCTACTTACACCAAAAATGGTGATTTGCGCCTAAACGGTTCGTTTAAAGTTCCATGTATGATACATAAAGTCAGACTAGAATTGACCAAGGAATCCAAATATGCAATAATATATAGGGGGTTCTATTCAAAAAAATGTAAGTTTGATATGAATCACCCTGTATAAACGTCAGAATTTAAGTGAAAATATTTTTACGAAATAGCCCTCAAGGGTCCCTACCACGATCAAGTGACAGATTTTTGAAATATTTTTCAGTAAGCCCACAATCCTCCGTCCACGCACTATTGGCCCACCCTGTAGAAGTCATTAAAATAAACAACTTTCCAAATTAACTTTCTTCAGAAGACTGAAGAATAAGCGAAATACAGAATAAAAAAGATATGTCTGGGATTGTGAATTAAAACGTACCTAATCTGTTTATGTTTAGCTTTTTGTTCAGATTTTGGCCTTATCGATTGGACATTGTACTTGTCAGATAGGGCAGTAACCACTCTCTGTTTATTGTTGTTCATTCTAAATTGGTAAACCCTAAAAGTGGCACATTATTATTAAAATTAACTGTGATATGCTGAAAGTAACTAGTGCAATCCGAGCAAAAAATTAAACAGGTACACTTGACATTAATAAGGTGAATGGTCCCGACATGATCCCCTCCATTGTTGTGAAGAAGTGCGCACTGGAGCTCGCTCCCATATTTACATGCCTCTTTCGGATGTCTTACCATTCTGGCATTTTCTCAAAAGACTGGAAAACAGCTTGTATCCAGCCGGTGCCAAAAAAGGGATCAAAAACTGATCCAAACAACTACAGACCTACAGCTGTGCTCTCTGTAATCAGCAAAGTGATGGAGAAATGCGTCAACCAAGAGGTCATGAAATATCTAGAGCTCCATCACTTAATCAACGACAGAAAATATGGATTCCAACACCAAAGATCAACTGGAGATCTCCTGGCAGACGTCACACATGTGTGGAGTAAACTCATCCAGTCATTTGGCGAGGCTCACGTCGTTGCTCTCGACATTTCAAAAGCATTCGATCAACTGTGGCATGTAGCTGTCCTAAACAAGCTCCCATCTTATGGGCCTCCAGTTAAGCTTTGCGGTTGCCGCGCAGACTTCCTCTCAGGTCGGAAAATCTCTGTCGTGGTAGATGGCTTTCCTCTTCTTTCCATAGCATCAATGCTGGGATTCCGCAGGGATCGGCATTGGCTCTCTGCTTCACATTAATGATCTACTCTCTAGCACTACAAACACAATCCACAGTTTTGCGGATGACAGTACGCTGCATACAGGCATCATGAGCAACAGACCGATCTCTGTGGTGGAGCTGGAACGCTGAAGACTGGCAGTGGCAGCTTCACTTTCAAAGGATCTCGATACCATTACCGCTTGGGGGTTCAAGAATATGTAAAATTTAATGCTTCCCAAGACCCAGTATTGTACGCTATCTAATAAGAAGTGCTCAAGCCAACACCAGGTTCTAATGAACAACCGGGCTCTGCGGAGTCACTCATTCAAGCTGTTAGGAGTCAACATTACAGAAAATCTGATCTGGCACGAACACGTTGCGTCAATTGCAACAGCTGCTGGTGAAAAGCTTGGGTACCTATTTAGAGCCAAAAAGTAATTTTCACCATGTAACCTCCTCACACCATATAAAGCCCAGATAAGACCTGGCCTGGAGTACTGTTCTCATGCCTGGGGAGCTGCTGCCCCTGCTACTCTATCAATTAATACTAGAAGGGCAATTCGACTAATTGGCGACTCGGCCTTAACGCGCCACCTTCAGCCACTTTCTCACCGGCGTGTTGTTGGTGACCTCTCACTCTTTTACCGATATTCGAACGAAATCTGCTCCGCTGAGCTATCCTCCAGCGTTCCGCCGCTCATCGCTCCTATCAGGTGCACCCGCGCGACCGCGGCATCTCATGCCAAGACGGTGGTTCTTCATACATCAAGAACCGAGTGGTACAACCACACATTTATTCCCAGGGTATCCAAGGCTTGAAGCGGACTGCCAGGAGATGTATTTATTGGGCCTGCACGTTAACAAACTTCCCCTAACATAACCCTTTCACAGCTACCGCAGTTTCATTCGGTTACATAACGACTTTTTTTCACGTTTCAACACCCCCTCTATCATCAATCCCTCTCATTTTGGGCTTATGGTGTAATGACAAAAAAGTTTGCAAACTGCCCCTAGCACTCAAATACCAAGCGTCATCCGGTGTCTTTCTCGATGCTAAAATGACGCATCATTCTCTTAACTATGATGCTACAAATGAAATAATATATCCTACCTTGTGTCTTCGCAGTCACTTTGAACTTGAAGCAAGCGATCTCTTCGATAGGGCTGCTAGTATGGCATGTTTGATGGTTAGCAGTTTCAGTATCGTATGGCTCAGGCCCACAGTTAACACAAGCATAGCATTCTATTGATTCCTTTGTCTTGCCTGGAAAATAGGCTTATTTTTTGATACTCCAAAAATATGTTCCCATATAAGGTTACCAAAAGATGATTTTCGATAACCTGGATATACCAGGTTGTTGCCTGATCAGAATGAGTACCTAATCAATTTATGAATAGTAGCAGTGCTTTGTTAGCCTGATAAGAAGATATAGGTGATTCCAATGAAATAAGTTTTTTTATAGCTGATCAGACTGCGAAGGCAGAGCCTAAATATCAGAGTACCGCGGCTGCTGTGAAAGGGTTATGTTAAGGGAAGCTTGTTAACGCGGGATTTGGAGGGGTCAATACCCGCAGGCCCAATAAATACATTTCCTGGCAGTCCATTCCAAGCCTTGGATACCCTGGGAATGAATGTGCGGTTGTACCGCTCGGTTCTTGATGTATGAAGAATGACCGCCTTAGGATGAGATGCAGCGGTCGCGCGGGTGCATCTGATAGGGGCGGAACGATAGAGGATAGCTGAGAGGAGCAGATTCCGTTTGAATATCGGTAGAAGAGAGAAAGGTCACCGACAACACGCCGGTGAGAAAGTGGCTGGAGGAGGTGCGTTAAGGCCGGGTCGCCAATTAGTCGAATTGCCCTTCTCTGGACGGAATCAAGTATAGACAGGTTAGTAGGGGCAGCAGCTCTCCAGACATGAGAGCAATACTCCAGGCCAGGTCTTATCTGGGCTTTATATAGCGTGATGAGGTTACATGGTGAGAAGTACGAGTACTTTCTGCCTGTAAATAGGTACCCAAGCTTTTTGTTTATCGCTGTTGCAATTGACGCAACGTGTTCGTGCCAGATCAGATTTTCTGTAATGTTAACTACTAACAGCTTGAATGAGTGACTCCTTAGCAGAGCCCGGTTATTCATTAGAACCTGATGTTGGCTTGGGTACTTCTTGCTTGATAGCGTACAATACCGGGTCTTGGAAGCATCAAATTTTAACATATGCTTGAGCTCCCAAGTGCTAAATAGTCGGGATCTATGTCTGGAATTGAAAATGCGACTTGTGAGATGCTACGTATTTTCAGTATTCTGGGACGGAAACGTGGACAATGAAAAAAGTAGATACCCAACGCCTCGAAAGTTTTAAAATGTGGATATATCGTCGAATTCTGAGAATATGATGGGTAGACAAAGTTGTACGGCGTCGATACATACACTTGCTAAGAAAACGCTGGTTGAGTTTTGTGGACTGTATAATAAATGATTGTAATGATTTTTTACAAAAGCAAAAATGAATGACAAATTGTATAATGGTCTAATAATGGGATTACATGTCATGTCAAAAGTCAAAATCGGTAGACTCTTCGAGTCGCCGCGATTCGTCTTCTTCCCTCACGGACAGCCAATCACGGTCGCGCCCTCGATTCAACACCATATAAGGAAGTTTGAAGTGGCGTGCGCGGAAGGTGACATCCAGTGGCGTGCGCAACCAAAAGTTACAAACGAAACAGTATTAATAAGAATAGAAAAACAAAGAGAAGTATTGCTAACCATAAAGAGAAGAAAATTACAGTACTTGGGAGGCGTTATGAGAGGGGAGAAATATTATCTACTGCAAGTTAATAGAAGGACAAATCGTAGGAAAAAGAACGATCGAAAGGAGAAGACATTCTTGGCTGAAGAATTTGAGGAATTGGTACAGATGCTCCAATAAGCAGCTATTTGAAGCGGCAGTTTCCAAAGTTCGAATTGCCTTGAAGATTTCCACCCTCCAGAATGGGGATGGCACCTAAAGAAGGACAATATTATTTCTTCAATTTTTGTATCTACGTTAAGTAAGTAGCAAGAAAAATCAATCCAAAGTTCTACCAAAACTGTTGCAAATAATCCCCATTTTAGCTTTAGATCCACATTATTACACTTGTTAATATAATTGTTACTGTACGTTACCTGGGTACGGAAAAGATAACATAGATAAGATAACAGTGATGCACCAAAGGCCTGCCATCTGACAAAGCTAAAGCTAATGCCAAAAGTTGTCTAGTCACACACTACAGGTAAGTTATTCGAAACCAGCTATAGGTATAATCTATTACTAATAATTGTGAAACAATTAAGATTCTACCATACGTGATACGTTATCAAAATGGATCATCTAATATTTTTTTATGGCACAGAAACTTTTCAAGAGGCATTTAATAGATATATAGTATCATGAAATCTATGCCACTCAGAAACTATGTGCTCCACGATGATTAGTCTTGTCTACTACATGCATAAATAATTTAGGATTATTTAAACCTTTTAAACTTCTCAAAATCTTCGGTTTTGGATGCAAAGCGAGAATGTGTGGGTGTACGTAGTACAACAGATTTGACAGCATTTATTTAATTTGGGGGGTTCAGGCTCCACACTCAACCTTATATACGCCACTGCTACCTACCAGAGGCAAGCCTAGATTTTTTTTTTTGGGGGTGATTCCATGATTTACCGGAATTTCATAAATTTTACAAATAGCTTAATATAATATAATAATAACTATTTATTACTTTTATTTGAGGTGAAAGAAAATATACTAAGAAAGGTATTTTAGTTGTATTTGTATGTTTGAGCTTAAAAAAAAGGTTAGGGGTTCTATCCCCCATATCCCCCCTGGGTTCGGCACTGCTACCTATGAAAAATTCAGAGAAAAGGGGAGATTATTGTGTATCTGCGAATATTAGGTACTAAATTGGTTCTTTCCAACAGGCCTGAATACCGTACAATGTATCGTCACGGACATGCGCAGAACGTGAAATGCGTTTCAACACGTTTTGTGACCGTTCATGAAACGGTCCATGAAGCGTTCCAACAGATTTCGTTACCGTTCATGGGACAGTTTCTGTACGGTCAAATCGGTACATGGTCCAGAGTAAGGACTGTGAGGACTGACATGCGCAGTAGAAAGTAAATCGCCCGCTTGGCGCACAATTTCATTTTGTCATTTCTATGCGCCTTCTGTTTTCTTGCTTCCTTGAGTCTTGAGTGTTAAGATTGAGTGTGATTTGATTTTGTTTCTTTTGTTTTTGCTGTTGCTTGTTGTTTGGCTGGCTCGTTTGTTGGCCGAAGCTTCACCAAAGCCAAAAATGGAAATGGAACCAAACAATAATGTTATACATGGTATGTTGTAATAAATTCGGTCATATTTATGGAAAACATAACCCAGGTACTTTGTTTATAGAGCTACAGGAATACCTGGTTGTGAGTGGCAACCATTATTCGTGGCTAAAATTACCCAAATAATCCTCATTTTTCGGTTGTGGTTGATAGACTAACCCCGATCAATTTTAATAAAGCCACAGCATAGAAAACAATCAGCATAATATCTCTGAGGATTTCCTATATAAAAATGGTTCCCACAAAATTTGACCTTGAGAGGGTTTTTGGACGATTTTACGGCTGTCAAGTTTGGGTAAAGATGCGAAAATGAAAATATCGATACCGGTACCAACTCGATATTGTCTAGCCAAATAGGCGCGTTTGTTTCGTACAGAGCATTTTGTGCAACTGATTACACCCCTCAATAATTATATAGTTATTTTCGATACCGATACACAAGTATCGATACCAGCTTGGAATGCCTCAAAAAGTATCGATGACAAAAATAGTCGATATTAGTGCAGAGGTATCGAATTACCATTACCATCCCAACAAAAAACCCCTCCAAAAGTGGGGACGCGCGTGTAATTTCCGCCATCTTGAGTTATTGTGCTGGTTGTTTTCTATGCTGTAATAAAGCTCTGGCGTCTTGGCTTTTGATGCTGGCTTTCAAAATGAAATTGAGGGTAGTTTTTTTTGATAGCTGTCAGAAATGACACGAGTCCAGTGAAGTAAGAGAAGGAACCGTTCCAACAGATTCTCCTGTTTGCACGGTCACGAAACCATCCAAAACCAACGCATGCGCACCACAAACGATCCGAACAGTTTCGTGACGGTTCAATGGACGGTACAAAATATGCTGTTGGAAAGAACCTAATGACAACATGTTTTCAAGACAAATTATTTATTCATAAGAGATTTACAAAATGAAATAAAACAATATTTCGATTATTGTATAAAGGTCTATTATAGAATATCCTACTTTACCTATACAAACATATAAGAGAACAGATTATTCAAATTGAATTCCACAGTTTTGTAGTTCCATCATGAAAATATTTGTGAACATTAAGGCAATTTGGACGCATTAATAATTTATGTCCTATGGTATTAGGTACACTTGTTTTATGTATACCGGGTGTCCCAGAATTTCCTTGACACGTGATATTTTTGTAACGAAAAATGATTCATGCAAGAACTGAGTGGTACATTTGAAGGTACGATAGGGTCTATCATACCATGCATTCAAAACATTTTTTTTGTACATCAACCCCTAAAACTCACCCCCAACTTTTTATTTTCAAATAGCACCCCATAGGTTTTCCTACATAAATGATATCCCCATTTTATTTAAAACCTTGTGGTACCTTTAATTTTATATGCAAGCTTATTTTTTCCGTAAAACCATAAGCATAAGGCAAATGAAATGATAATTTGTTTGACCCCTGATATTTTTGTAACAAAAACGGATAAAAAAGAAAAGTAAGTGGGTTTTTCAAGGGTAGCGAATGACCTATCATTCCTTGCTTATGAACCATTTTTTTCTTACTTAAACCCCTGGAATCCACCCCTAGCTTTTTCTTTCAAATTTCAATCCACAATTTTGCCTGGAAAAATGAATTCTTTACTTGAATTTAATTATCGTAGTGCCTTACTTTTTATGCCCCTACTGCAATTTATCGTTAATTTTTTTCGTTTAATCCATGAAATCGTAAGCATAAATTAATTAAAACACATGTATGAAAAATATTTTTTTATTATCATGAATCAACTAATAAAAAAAATGTGACAACAAAACCAAGTGCAAAAACGTAAAAAAGTTTTATGGTTACATCGGTCCGCGCCAACCCCATGTGCAGGGTGTGCCCCGCACACGGGCGCCAAAATTAACAATAAATTCCAGTAGCGGCTTAAAAAGTAAGGCACTACGATAATTAAATTCAAGTAAAGAATTTACTTTTCCAGGCAAAATTGTGGATTGAAATTTGAAAGAACTAGCTAGGGGTGGATTCCAGGGGTTCAAGTAAGAAAAAAATGATTCATAACCAAGGAATGATAGGTCATTCACTACCCTTGAAAAACCCACTTACTTTTCTTTTTTATCCGTTTTTGTTACAAAAATATCAGGCGTCAAACAAATTATCATTTCATTTATCTTATGCTTATGATTTTACAGAAAAAATAAGTTTGCATACAAAATTAAAGGTACCACAAGACTTTAAATAAAATGGGGATATGATTTATGTAAGAAAACCTATGGGGTGCTATTTGAAAAAAAAAGTTGGGGGTGAGTTTTAGGGGTTGACGTACAAAAAAAATGGTTTGAATGCATGGTATGATAGACCCTATAGTACCTTCAAAAGTACCACTCAGCTCTTGCTTGAACTGTTTTTCGTTACGAAAATATCACGTGTCAAGGAAATTCTGGGACACCCGGTATAGTTTTATCAGAATTGTTAAATTGAGAATTTCTTTTTATGTGTGTGGTCTCATTTAAAAAGACAAAGTAATCATGGAGACAATCACAGGCAGGTTTTAGAATTAAAGTGACTACTTATAAGCACCTAGCTTCAAAAGCTAAGTTTGACTACTGACATTATAAATAGCAAGGAAAGTAGAGATACACGCAGTGTGGTACTGGAGTTGCAGTAATCCGTATCACATGTTCGGCAACTCTCTAGGTTATAGTTCGTTGGTAAGATCCTTTTTATATGATCACACGCCTCCAGGTCCCCATACTTCTTCGACAAGCAGTATCTGGTTGTTGCAACTGAAACAGAAATTCGAGTTCAATACGTACAACCTGACAAGTGTAGCAAGAAACTTGAGAATTTCGCCGCTGTCTCACACGCACACGTTATTTCATATACTCTCGTCTCTTGCTAACCTTGCCTATTTCATACTTTTCACGGCTCTTGTTACACTTGTCAGGCTCGTATATTGCAAGTTGTTGAAACAGTGTACCGGTCTTTGAAAAGTAATGCGTAATATAGAGGAAAAATAAAAAAAAATAATTTTCTGAAGACGCTAGCCAAAATGTATAAATTAGGCACGCTTTAGAGTAATCAGCTGTTTATCTAAATGCTGGCCCAAACGCTACGTTTTTCACCACGTTTTGTCTGTGCAGTTTTAAAACTAAATGAAAACGTTGCAAAAATAGAGCGTCCACTCGGTGCCATTCTGTATTTATTGTTATGTAGTCTTGCTGACATCGATCATGGAGGAAGTACTACTCTGGTCAATTTTTGCATGTCGTCTTGTAAAGAAGAGGAAACAAAAGGACTGTTTAAAAAGTATCCGGCGTTCAAGGTGGTCGAGGAAAGGAACACTTTACCCACGTCAGATTACTGCGTGAATTACGTGATGGTCTTAATGATTGGCAAAACTATTTAATCGTTTAAAAAGTACAACAAAACGAAATAGCACAAATATGGCTTGTTAATGTAGTACTGTCAAGTCCCAAATAGACCAGATTTATGTTTGCTAACTTTTTTACGTAAACACCCCTTTAAGAATTAATTTTCTATCTGCGGTCAACATTTAATTTGCTTATGTCTGTCAAAATCTAGTATGGCTCTTTCTTTTTGGCTCTGTTACTACTTTTGTTATTCTGACAACACTCTTAATCCAATATGACGGACCTTTGAAGTTTCTATACTTCCCTATAGTATGTGTATTTAATTATCTAATGAAAGGATTCGCTGCGAATGAAAATGTAGGTGAAAAAAAGATGATGATTATAAGCGATATCAAAAAACAAAAGTAAATTGAAAGCAAAAAAAATTAAATAGAAGCTTTTATTTTAATGCTCTTAAAAGTATTGTACACAATTTATATGACCATAAAAGCTTGTCGCGCAATTTACTTGTTTAAATAAACTAGTACCTATTTAATTGAGTAACTAAACCTAGTAATAGATTAATTTTTTGAATTTCAGTTTGATTAAATACTTATATGTACCTACTTACGCAAACCTCGCGACAAGCTTTTATGATCATATAAATGAGGCTAGAAGTTGATAGTGCAGATTTCAAAGGAACATTTTATTATCTTCTTTTCAGAGCATTTAAATAAATGCTTTTCTAAAAAAAGTATTAAATCTATAAGTAATATGCTTAAAATAAGTTTCCGTATATGATCAAAGTTACTACAAGATTTTAAATAAAATAGGGATATTATTTAGGTAGGAAAACGTATGAGGTGCTATTTGAAAACAACTTGAGGGTGAGTTTTCGGGAATAACGTACAAAAAAAATCCTCTGAATACAAAGATATTACGTGTCAAGGAAATTCTGTGACACCAGGTATAGTCCAGGTATGTTATGACATACGTTTAACTCTACATAATGATAGACACTGATTTAATTTTACAAATAAGACAAACCAAAGAAACGTAGAGAGCACTTCTGGTTAAAAATACGTATTTTGAAAAAAGCTAATGCAAAAGACTGATTATTCACTGCATCAAATATTGATATATTTTTTTTATACCTGACCTGTTATAACCTAGTCATTTTATATCAATTTATCATTATGATAATTAGGTATCAATCGAGTGACAATTTGACAGCAGGGAAACACGCAACTGAAGCGTAATTATTTTTTAAATAACGTGTTTTCATGTGATTGAAATTTTATCATTACGATTTTGAGTTGAAGTTTCAAAGTATGCAGTGGAAACATAAAGGCAGCCCGAGACCACAAAATGACAACACTGTCAAAAGCTTTGGTAGATTAATGCACCTGATTGTTTTTTCGATAAGTGTGGTCCGTTAAATCCGCAACACTATGTACAATAAGTTGACTTTCTATGCTTTATCTCTGCTTTGGGATTTATATTCAACGTGGATTTTTTGAAATCCTGATAATGATCTCCCTTATATCCTTTATATTCTATTTTATTCTTTTCTTACCTTCACCATTCAAAGTATAGGAAAAAGAGTACTTGGCACAAACGTACTCAGTATCTATATCGGCTGGGTAGATATGGGCATCTTTTCTGAGCTCGGTTTGCACTACGTCCCAGTTCGAATTCCTCACGGACGGTCCAGTAATGACTCCTGTGGCACATTCCATTTTACCAGCCGAAGATACATTGAAAGTTGTATCGTCACAGCTTAAACAAGCGTAGCAGTGCGATACTCCAGAAACTGCCACTGAAAAATATAAGAGGTCTTAAAATTTCAGAAACTTAGCAAACAATAAGTACGCAATAGGTTCTACTGAGATGTTCCATCGCTTATTTCTGGCTATTAAAATTAAGTACAGCGCTTATTGGCGCTTGCTGCGCCACCTGGTGGTTATTTGAGAAAATCAAAGTATAATTCCTAGTGGTTTTACTTGAGTATTATCCGTAGAATGATTACTAACACGCTGTGACGTAGGCTGTATCCCTATAGGGCACCAATTGTTTCTGAAACTCACAGCACACTTATTATAAAACTTGTTTTATCGATATATCCTGTTTGAAAATGACTAGGAAGTTGAATGTTGTGCCGACCTATCAAGAATTTCGCCCACTATGTATCTGTGTTAAAGGATGTATAGCATACCATTTAAAATTTTCCTGATAATGCGTAATAATTGTTATGATGTCAAATACCGCCCTGTAGGTACTAGGTCAAGATAGAATTAGATAATTTTAATGAAACAGACTATTGGGTAAGAACAGCTCTGTCCAACGAGACCTAGCCTGTTTAATTCTGTTTAGTTATATGTACCAAAGTTATTGCCATTTCAATAACATTTTTTGACGTTCCTGCACTACTACAAGATAGAGCAAAAAACGATCAACAAAAAAAAATGAAAATTGTCCAGTCTACATGGTGGCAATATTTATTATACGCCCATTATTAATGGGCCACCCTGTACAGACGCTATAGGTGATTAATTTGAAGAATAGTAAGATTTTGTACAAATATATCCAACAAATTTTTGAAAAAAATTATTTCTTGACTTTTGGGACACATACACAAAATATACACAATAATGAGCACGCAAACTACAAACTATATAAGATACACTACCAGAACATAAAGACACTCCGAAAACCACGAAATAACACCAAACGAGCGCCATTCTTACGTGTTGGAAACTTTTGAGGCTACTGCTTAGGTGTGACCGAAATCTTTACAATTTATGTTAACATGTATTTGTTATCCGTTAGGAGTTTCCGGTTATTCATAGAGCAAATAAGTTTTTCAGCGATATTTCATCGATCGTCATAGAACATATCGATAATTGTGTTTACCTAAAGCGTTGCGTTAGTCTGGACTCGTTCCACAACTAGGGCACATAAGCAATTATTTGGGATGACTAAGTCGGCAATAGGTTATTCTAACCCTATAGGTTTCAATAATTAGTTTCAATGGGAATCACAGGTCAAGTTGAAATACTTTTTTGTACTGAGGTATAAAATAAAGTCATATCATTTTTTCATCAAAAAAATGTAGCCCAGACTACGACACACCGAGCTGCTGTTCCATTACCCAGTGACTACTCCTCACACCGTGAGGTGAGCAAACACTGGGTCCGCGAACGTGCGCCCATAGTAGACGAAGGGACCCAAGGATGACTGCCTGCTGCAGTCTGGAGGCTAAAATGTGCGCCGCCGCACGGCACACCGTCATTTTGCTCAGTGAAGAGAGCAGTGTATCCCTCACTTCATTTAGAGATCCAATGACTGTAATCAGCAGTGTTACAGTGTAGCCAGAGCGTACCTCGGCAGGTACCGAAAACTCTATAACGAACATCGCCTTCTGTTGGTGGTCGAGGAGGACTATGTCGGGCTTGTTTGCCTGTACAAGTTCGAGCGTGGGGAATGAGTAGTTCCAGTAAATCCGGCATCACTCGTTCTCCACAATGGACTCAATATCCCCTGGAGTATGGCAGCACCGGTGTCTCGTTGATACCGTATGAGTGCCTTAAATGATAGTAGAGCACTCGTAGAGCCGCCGCAGGGTACGTCTTACACGCCGACAAAAGATGCACAAGGGTGTCGGGTACATCTACACCCATAACTCTGCTACGGTATACCAAGGTGTTAAAGATACCGTCTCGTCAAGCCATTATAAAGCCCTCACTCTCAAACTTCAACCCACTCGACCTTAGGAAAGCCGCGCTCTTCTAGATGTTTGTAGAACATTCCATGCATTGGCTTGTCTTTATGAACTCTTAAAAGGAAATCGACTCCGGCAGTTTTAATATGGATTTTAATTGTGCGGGAGCAAGTTCCGTAATCGACTGCTGACATCTCCGCTTGAAGTCGAGTGTGAGGCGCTTCTTGAAAATAATTATAAAACTATCTCTATTCGCTATTTAAATCTTATATTCAGGTACTACGAGGGGGGTCGCAGAATTATCCGACCCAACAAAGGAAACACAAAAATTTTGGAAGAATATATTTATTTTTCAACATAACCTCTTTTTAGCCGTATAAAATTTTCTCAAGATATAAATAAGTTAGATACCTTTTCACTTCCCACACCAACAGTGTCACTCATTCCCACAGATCTGTCTGTTGACGTTCTCCTAGCCTCGCAATCTCAGTAATTGCTGCATGTATTGTGATGAAATTTGGGTAGCGATATGCTGTGAGGTCGTAGTAGGTAGTGCTGCTATAATTTTGAGTGGAGCAGTTAGCAGAAAACAAAAAATTTCAAATGTTCCTCAAATTCGTTTTCAGGCGTTATAGGGCCTGATCATTTTCTACCCTTTTTTGGATGGGAGTGAAATTGGGGTGGTTGACCTATTAAATAAATACCTAGCGGCATAGAACACTTTTTTAGGTCTATCCGAATATTGTCTTGCCTATTGCAAGAACCAAGGGACAAAATGTCTCATTGCGCTGAAAAAATTGTCTTTGTGGATATCGTGACCTATTTGAATGTTGCCTTTGAATCTCATACCTGTGGAATACTTTGATACATACATATTACAATCCTATAACATGTAACTTGGAAAATACCAACTTGATTGTGATAAAATTGTGACACCGTATTACTACCGTGGAGGAAATGATAGCCAGTGGCGGAGGATGAATCGGCAAAAACGAAATGTTTCAAAATCGTTGAAACTTCGTTTTTAGATCTTTCAAAGGTACCTCACCATTGTCTTCTTTTTTGATGAGGATGTTGTAGGGATAGAAATTTTTTGTTAGCACCATTAATGTGTGAGAAGGACTGAGTCAAGACGCATGATGCTATTTTTATAAAAGAGTCTGTTTTGTTCCTCAAAATAATCATTAACTGCAGACATTACATCTTCATTACGGGAAAATATTTGACCACTGAGACCCTGTCCAAGTGTAAGAAGGATTTAACAATTATGATAATACTACCATATTATGTACTGTATCTGGAGGTTTTATAGGGTTTATAATAAAATACATCGTATAATGTCATTGGCATTGTTTTGGGGAGCAGAGAATCTCATGGCGCCAGGTCCGTATTAAGGCTACTGAGATTATTCGGTATTCCTAAGATTTAATTTTTGGTTGAAGAAACAAACTGTTTGCATAGGCGGAGGTGGTCAAAAGGGGGATTACACTGCATATGAAATCATAAAGTTAACCGAAGTTTTAGGTGATGTAATGCTTTTGAATGGGTGTTTAGCCTTATTTTGCCCTTCATCATTTTTTTGGATACGGGTATAACATGGAGAAATATGGTTAGAAGAAAAAAAACTGATATCCAGGTATTATTATAATATACTAATTAAGCTTTTATTATATCCTATAGTTGAAAAAACTAGGCCAAAGTAAATCTATGGACATTGAGGGGGGAGGGGGTGGATTTTACATTATTTTGTTATGAATATAATTGCTGATGAAGTCTAGGTACCTAGAGGAAACGTCCTAGGGAAGACAAATTTGTGTGTTATTTCACAATTCAACCAGAGCAAGGAATAACCAAGAAACAACCCGTCAGTATCAATCACAACTCATAAGGAAACGATAGAAGAATGTTATGAAAAAAAAAATAGCAATACACTTCATATTTTTGCTGTACTTATAAGTGCATATAACATACATAATACCTCAGAAAAGGTCCCATATATTATGATTCATCTTTATACAAATATCGGTATTCCACATATATGAGGTGTGTTATCTTGACTTCCTTATCAAATCAATACCGTGCTAGTTATGTACACTGTAATTGTGCAATGGTTCACGAAATTGCACAACAACAAAAAAAGTATTGCCTATTCGTGCGTCAAGTAGATTAGACAATGTAAGTGCGCAGCTATCAAACGCAGTTTTGTAGATTTTTATGATTCAGAGATACACGACTAAACAATGCCAACTACGCTTAATAATTACCCAAAATAGGCTGGTTCAATATTGCCTAGAGAACGTAATATGTTTCCAAACTCAAAAGAAGCAAACTTGCTATCTCAACATGTTGCATTTTTGCTCCACAAATTGTTTTGGAAGCCTATTTTACTACCAACTACCAGTGGACTGATTTTTAACATGTTGACTGCCGCCATAAGGACCTTAAAGTTATTCCTCAAAGGCCATAATGGAAAATTCATGGTTTAATCCATCTAAGCTTGATTTTGGGATATATTACATGATAAATAGAAGGTGTTCAATGCAATTTTTTCAAAAAAAATTGAGACCCCGGTGATGCTCATGGCACCTCAGTAATGATGAGATATCCACAAGTGGTCTCACCACTGATAGATTTTTATTTAATGTTCAAACCAAAAGAAGTACATTTATATATTACAGAAGGTAAGTATTTAACTTATGTCACTGTCCCTCAGTGAAACAGATAAAACGCAAAAATATATTGCACTGGCCCCATTACTGACATAGTATGAAATATAATCTGTAGTAGAGAAAACCATAAGACTTGCCACAGTGCCGGAATTCGTAATCTGACATTTGAGTGAAGCATGATTGATACCACTGGTAATCAGATGAAAATTTTTTCGTGAACCACCGGTGATGCTCATGGCAGTTAAGGTGTTAAAGGCTATGCAGATTTATGTGATACTGTTAAAATGGCCTATTGACTACCTTTGAGCACTTTACATGTTAGCATGTTAGATTAACAGCCATAAAAAAATAAGTAGTTACAGATCGCGAATCTGTACACCTAAAACTGCAGCATATAGATTCAAAATTTAGAGTTTGTTGCTTCTGATAAAGCACGAACAGCGAATATATCCACCGCTCTTCAGACCAGGGGTGTTCCACCCACTCTGGTCTGCTGGGTAAGGTCAGCACTTCAGAATCGCAAGGCTAGTGCAACATTAGGCGGGGTTCAGCTCGAGGTTGGGGTGAGTGGGGGTTGCCCGCAGGACAGCTACCTCTCCCCCGCTTCTGGTGCCTTGTTATGGATGGCCTCCTTGCGAGACTTAGCTCGGCCGGCTTCTATACGCAGGCCTACGCAGATGACGGCCTGGTGTTAGTCTCTGGTAGATTCCTGGGCGTCGTCTGCGATAGGATGCAGATGGCGTGCAACATTTTGGACAGATGGTGTGGCAAATCAGGACTCAGTCAATCAACCCAGTGAAGACTGAGCTGGTCCTATTCACTCACAGGAAGAAAATAGATGATTTCAAAGCCCCCACTCTCCATGGTGTACCACTGACCCTAACACGGGAGGTCAAGTACCTAGGGGTGATCATTGATAATAAACTCACATGGGCACAGCATATCGACTATGTGTATAAAAAGTCTATTAGCTACCATGTGGCAGTTGCGTCGGGTAGTCGGCGGAACCTGGGGCCTCAAACCCAAGGTCCTAAACTGGCTATATACGGCAGAAGCAAGATCTAGGATCCAATATGGCTACTCGGTCTGGTGGCCGAGCGTAGAGAAGGTCTCTGTTAGGCTCAAGCTCGCAAAGATTCAGAGGCTGGCAGCAATGAGCATAACAGGTGCCACGAGGACAACACCCACTGCTACCCTGGAGGTACTCTTGGGCTTGCCGCCTCTGCACCTCTGGATAAAGAGAGAGGCGATGTCGGCCTGCCTGAGAATGCGTGACGGGAGAACGTGGGTAGCACGAGAACCATTAGTTGGCCACACCAGAATAGAGCGATTCGCGGAGAGTAATATCCCGATATCGTCATTCAGGGTGGAAAAAGCCAAAGACATCTTAAATTTAGATAAGGGATTCTCACTAGTCATCCCGGAAAGAGACGACTGGATGAGAGGGAAAGTCAAGTTTCCGCCCAATAGTCTGGTACGCTTTACGGACGGATAGCTCTTAAGGGAGTCAGGATCCGGGGGAGCGGGCTTCTGTCTGGAGGGTAAAGAAGTGCGGCGGAGCTTCGCGCTGGAAACCTGCACGACTGTCTTCCAGGCGCAAGTGTATGCGATATTGATGGCGGCATACTCGACGGAAGTCGAACAGTGCTCTGAACAGAGTATATATATATATGCTCTGACAGCCAATCAGCTCTGAAAGCGGTGGCAGCTCGGCCGCCCTTCAGAAATTAGCAAGTCATAAGAAGGTGACCCTGCTGTGGGTCCCCGGACGCACTGGTATACCGGGCAACGAGAGAGCGGACCGATTAGCTAGGATAGGGGCCAGCAGCCCCTGCATCGGCCCAGAATCTATGCTGGGAAAATATATGTATATAAATGAGGCAACAGGCCTCGTAACGCAATGATAAATAAGGACACGTCTTGATTTGGTTCTCACTGAGAGCAGTATATTCTCACAGAGCATGGATAGCAACCATTCCAATACGTTACATCAAACATTAACAATTGACATCTTTAAATATTAAATAGGATCACAGGAAGCAGCTATACTGAGTAGTTTCTTATTGGCACTTGCATATTCCAAAAATACATAGCCCGACCTCGTAACCAATCTGATGGCAATATCTGTTGCATTCGCTGATTTCACATCCTGGAACAAAACGAAATAAAATAACAACATCAAGTGATAATATAACAATCAAGCGGGATAAATGCATTCCAAATAATATCCAAATTTATACAGTTATTAAAACACGCCTATCTTACATTACGATGAAATTTCATACAAACGGAGTGAGTATGGAATGCCTCCATTATCTCGCAAAGTTTGCACGATTTTCATGAATTTTGGGATAAGGAGGTTTGCCATTCACCAATGTTGTGATGGTATTTACAATGTTGTCAGATCTATCGTTTTTCCAGAAATATAATAAACTTTGTTATTTCAAATGGATCACCCTGTATATTTTTACATTTATAATCCATGAAAAATATTGATTATTTTTTGTACAACATTTCCTATACCTGAACCCTGAACCTCATAATACCGGAGTGGGACACCTTGTATATTATATCACGGAAAGAAATTGTTTTGTTTTCATAAATATCAGGTTCGTTCACCTTATTTTAAAAGATTTTTAAAATATATAGCTTCAAAGCTTCTAAAATGTGGAAGTAAACCTCAATCCACTATAGCCATGGCGGCCGAAAAACAATTGAATGCCGTAATGTTTTCTGTCATTCTGACATTTTGCCGGGGTAAAAAGCATCGCTTTGTTTACAAGGGCAAATAACTTTCAGTTGCATTGTAAAGAATGCCTGAAATTATTATATATTTGAAAAACCTTTCAAAATAAGATTAACGAACCCTATATTTACGAAAACAAGAGAATAATATATTCCTTTCTCATCTAAAAAAAGAAAGCTACACGAAAAACAGGATTTTGTATGTTTTTTTTTGTTCCTACCAAATTCTAAATGACAAGAGAAAACTATAAAACTTTCATATAAAAGCTGTTTCTCTTCAAATAAAAAATATAGGAGGAATGACGGAGTATGAGGTAACACCCGGTATAACCATCGATTATATTTATTGCATTACAGTAACTAAACTGGCGATTACTGTGATTGGTTCCAACCAATTAAGATATTATTTTTACTTATTATATTTAAAAGCAATGGACTTTTTTGAGACAAAATGAAGAAATTAAACCTTGTAGAACAAGCCCTTGCCTACCACACAAAGGTGTGAACTTAACACTATACACTGGAAAAGGCAAGATTTTTTAGTAGCCAAGTTCCATTTCACTACAATATGGAACTGCTGGTTTCAGAATTATAAGTGCTGTAATTAAAAAAAATAGTATTTTGCTATCTCAGCTATCCTGTATTTAGACAATGCACTTTAACATTGCAATGTTATATTTTTACTTTAATTTACCTGATCTTATAAAATAAAATTATTTGGTTACAGTCTGTAAACGCGATACCACCTTTTATAGTTTCTCATCTTTTAGATGTCGATCAAACTTTCCTTTTAAGAGTGGATAGATTTGAGCATATATTTCTGTTTATTAAAGATATAAAGTAATGATTCCATGACCTATTGATATTGTGACTAATTACTGTAAAACATCATCTAAAATTGATAAATAGACTAACCTGCCAGAGTCATCGAGATCAGCATTGTTGCAACTAGTAAGAAAAACAAGAGCAACTTTATCATCTTCGAGAATGTTGGTACAGAGCTTAATCAAACTTTAGGTGACAGAAAATTCTATATAATATCAGTTTTATAAGATATTTTAAGGGACTTCACATCATTTACGATAGGTAGTGTCCCGCACCAAAAAAGTACTTATGTAAAACAACAACCTATTAACGAAATTTCATAGCCCAGTCGATGTCGGATATTCTGTTATGTACTACAGCAGGTATAGCTCACTACGAGCTTCTGCCAAGTGGACGAACCATAACTGCTGAAATCTACTTAGCATAGCTTAACAGAGTTGCGGTCACTCTAAGTCAAAAACAGCCTGCTTTAGCGAACAGAAAGGGTGTTGTCTTCCATCAGGATAATGTAAGACCGCACACAGCAAGAATCATCCCGGAAACTATATAGAGCGACTCCACTGGGAGATTCTACCTCACCCTCCACACTCACCAGGCCTTGCCCCGAGTGACTATCATCTGTTTTTGGATTTGGACAACCACATGCGGAATCGGCGATTTGAAAATAGAGAGGCTTTGGAGAATGAGATGATACACTCCTTTAGTTTTCAAAAGCAAGATTTTTTTTATAACTGAGCACACCGCGCAGGCAGAGCCTAAATACCAGAGTACCGCGGCTGCTGTGAAAGGGTTATGTTAGGGAAGGTTTGTTAACGCGAGATTTGAATGGGCCAATACCCACAGGCCCAATAGATACATCTTCTGGCAGTCCATTCCAAGCCTTGGACACCCTGGGAATAAATGTGCGGTTGTACCGCTCAGTTCTTGATGTATGAAGAACGACCGTCTTGGGATGAGATGCAGCGGTCGAACGGGTACGTCTGATAGGAGCAGTGAGCGGCGGAATGATAGGGGATAGCTCAGAGGAGCAGATTCCGCTGGAATATCGGTAGAAGAGTGAGAGGTCACCAACCACACGCCGGTGAGAAAGTGACTGAAGGTGACGCGTTAAGGCCCGATCGCCCATTAATCGAACTGCCCGTCTTTGGGCGGCATCTAGTATAAACAGGGTAGTAGGGGCAGCAGCTCCCCAGATATGAGAGCAATACTCCAGGCAAGGTCTTATCTGGACTTTATCTAGCGTGAGGAGGTTACATGGTGAGAAATACTTTCTGGCTCTAAATAGGTACCCAAGCTTTTTACCAGCAGCTGTTGCAATTGACGCGACGTGTTCGTGCCAGATCAGATTTTCTGTAATGTTGACTCCTAACAGCTTAAATGAATGACTCCTTGGCAGAGCCCGGTTGTTCATTAGAACCTGGTGTTGGCTTGGGCACTTCTTGTTTGATAGCGTACAATACTGGGTCTGGCATTAAATTTAACCATATTCGTAAGCCCCCAAGCGGTAATGGTATCGAGGTCCTTTGAAAGTGAAGCTGCCACTACCAGTCTTCTGCGTTCGAGCTCGACCACAGAAATCGGTCTATTGCTCATGATTCCTATATGCAGCGTACTGTCATCCGAAAAACTGTGGATTGGGCTTGTAGTGCTAGAGAGCAGAAACAATGTCGAAGCCAATACCGATCCCTGCGGAACCCCGGCATTGATACTATGGGAAGAAGAGGAGAAGCCGTCTACCACGACAGAGATTTTCCGCCAAGAGCCAACCGCAAAGCTTAACAGGGAAGATTTTCATAAAAATGGGTTATACAGCCTTGTGTCTAGAGGGGAAAGGTTAATACTTGCTGATGGAGCTCATCTTTCTGAATAAATCTAAGTTTAACACATTCTTTTGTGTAACTATTTCTTAACCTTCAAAACCGCACGTACTTTTTTAGTTGCCTGATATATCTTCATGTCATTCGTGCCATCAATTATTGTGGTAACAGGAGTATCTGTTATTAAGTACTTGCTTTTTTTCTATTCTTCGTAGCTAATTTACACATTTCTAAAGATAAAGTAGCGTAACCTGAATGAATGAAGGAGGGAGAGATGATTTCTGGTGGCACTTCTACAGCTCTCCTTACCCTAGTTCCCAAGTCCAGTCATCATCGCTAAGGTGAGGAGGTGAAACTGTTTGTCGTTCTCTAATTCGAGGGAATTGATACCTTTCAACAGCACGTGTGGTCATGACAAAGCTTACTAAAAAATGGCGTTACCATAACATCAATAAAGCTACCAAAATGTCGCTGGTTCAGTCTCTTGCGTTCTCAATATTTTTGTATACCTCGGAAACTTGAACTGTTAAAAAGGCAGATCGAGCTCGCATAGATGCTTTTGAAATGTGGACGTGGAGGAGAATGCTGAGAGTTCCTTATACCGCCCATCGAACTAATGTTTCCATACTGAATGAGCTCGGTAATCCAAAGAGACCCTCCATTGCGTCGACGAGAATGCTTACATTCTTCGGACATATTCACAGAAGTGTAGTTCAGGGTCACACCCCGAGTGGGCGGCGCCGCGGCAGTTCCCCTAAACGCTGGGTGCATACGATGAAACAGTTGCTGGATATGAGTATCAAGAACGCCACTGAACTGACAGTAAATCGCGAACAATGGCAAGCTACAGTTCTCAAAAGTATTGATAATATTCGTGTCGGCAATACTCTAGCTCCGACTTAATGCATTTAACGAGTTCACAACATGTCTGCTAAGACATTGTGACTATGAAGATGATGATACCTTTTTCATTGAGGAATAAAGAAGGAGGTCAGAATACTGAGCCTCCATTTCATTTAAGAATTCTTTAGATTGACGATGCTGTTAATAATCCTGATTACTAAATTCATGACATCAACTATCTCGGGCGGAAATGTTTGGGCACAAAGCGTTTCTTGGTGTATTATGCAAATGAACAATATTTGCTTATGGAGCTAAAGAGCCTTAGCTTCACATCCAAAGAGCCGCAGGTTGCCGACCCCTGGCCTAGGGTCCTGCCCATTTTATATCCTCTAGTTCAAGGACTATTGAACCTATTTAGTATAGACTGCCTGTGATACCCAAAGGCTTCACAGCAACATAGAATCTGTGCCGAGGACTCTTCCTCTTCGTCACAGCGTGCACACGTCAGGTCGCTTGCCACCCCCATCACGTACAAGTGACGTGTGAAGCTGTTTTGACCAGATAGCAGGCCCACAAGACCTAACTTTAGCCGGCTTCTGTCTAGCGAGAGACAGATAGAACCGCTCCACCTCAGACGGAGGTCCTAAAATAAATTCTTTAGCTTGACGAAGTTGTCCATAGATTCCTCTTCATCTCATAAGATGTTGGTTCTGCGACCACGCTTCTATGTTACCTCTAATAGTACCTGGTGCCAGCCCCACAACTGACTCAGGACCCAGGAAATTATTTCTCGACTCTCGGCTTTCGAACGCGTCCGCTGTTTCAATACCGCAAACCCTAGCATGACTCTGAACCCACATAAGTGATATCTGATGTCTTGCAGAAATGAAATACAAGACCTTTCTACATTGCAGAAGGAGACTTAATGTAAACCTACAAGCATTCGATGTTTTTAATGCTGCCTGGCTGTCAGAACAGATAGTAATCCGTCTCCCAGACCACTGAATTACGTGAATACGAGAGCCATAAGCTAAAATCGCATATATTTCTGCTTGGAGTACCATGATGTATCCCCCGAGAAAAAGAGAGAGCTCTGTTTTGGGCCCACAGACCCCAGCGCCGGAGCCTTCGTCGGTAAGTGAGCCTTATGTATACCAGACTGGCCTTCCCTCCTCAAAAGATTGCCTGCCACTTGACTTCCACTCCTCTCTTGTAAGAGTCTTGCAGTCGAAGTAATATGTAGGTGACATTATATCACTCCTCATATGTAGGATAGGGTCATACCTTTGCAGTTCTCATAGGATGACACAGTGACCTCTACCAGAGTTCACAAAGGGCCAGCTACCCTGACTGCATAGTAGGAACGTACTTGTTCTTGTTCACTACCTGAGAAATATATTTTAGATCAATATATTTCCACAATCAGTCATAGGTGTGTATTTACTGGACTATTATTTATTGCAGTTGTTTACACCGTTACGCGTTAGTCAGAGATATGCTACTTTACTACTCAAGACGGTAAAGCCCCTCAAGATGACTATAAAATCGCGAACAATATATCACAAAATCATAATTCAGCTATTACATTTTCAACAATAAACACCGATCTATTCTACCTTGCTTCAAGATGATGAAACTATTAGTTCTCTTCTTGCTCGTTGTGGCGCTTTTGGCATCCATGGCTGCAGCTGGTGAGTACATTTTTAATTCCTTTTTTTGAGCTGTATAATAACAGATTTTCATGCAAATCAATTTTGTATCTGTCATATACTGGTTTATTAGGATTTTCATAACCATGTTGATCCAGTTGAAAGTAATTCTTATCCCAGTTTTTTTTAGTAGAAAAGGTTTCTTCGGATTTTGGGATAAATTAATGCAAGAGGTTTTAACTCAACTCTCAACTCTTAACTTAAATTTATCCTAGTCCGAAGAAACCTTTTCTACTGATAACCATAGTGCGTAAATAAATACCGGGTTAGTAAAAGGTACATGAATGATTAAATATCTCCAAAACTGACTAAGCTGGCACGATAAAATTCACCACCGCGTTTTTTTTGAACATTCAAGGTTGCAGGATTCAAAAATGCTAACACCCGTGTTGCCATATTTACCACTTTCACGTTACACGTCATAATTTTGTTATTTTAAATGCAATGCCCTATTCAATTTTGTTGCAATGAATTGCTCAAGTCAAATTCAGAAAAGTGATTTAAAAATTTTGTTTCTATTATTGACAGAAATGACAACACCGCTTTTTCTGAAAATAGAATTGGAACGCTCAAATATCCCCAAAATTGCCACAGCTGAATCAATAGAATTCAATGGGTTTTTTGAACATGCAGAATTCAGAAATGCTAACAGCACTGTTGTCAGATTTACTAGTTTTTCGTCATAGTTTTGCTATTTTAAATGGAATGCCCTATTTAGGAAATATTTGATAGGATCAAAATTTTGAAATTATGAGACCTTACTGAATTCGACATGCGCAATTCATTGCAACACAAATAAATAGGGCATTCCATTTAAAATAACAAAATTATGATTATTATATGCAACATAGAAGTGGTAAATCAGGCAACATTGCTGTTAGCAGTTTTTAATTCTGCGTGTCCAAGAATCTCCTGGTATTGAATTTCAGGCAGTTTTGGTAGTTTTGGAGATATTTAACGTTTCTGTGCTTTTACTAACCCGGTATACCAGTTGCACCCTTAGTTGGAAAAGTAATAAATATTTTTTTCAAATCATCAGTATCTTTTTTTTATTCATGTCAATTCTATAATGACTTCTCGTATCAGTTTACTGGGGTTGTTATAGCAGGGTAATGATCAAGATACCCAGGATAACAAAAGATGCAGAAGTACCAAAAAATCCCTGATAACATCACACCTATTGAAACATGACAAACGTAACTTTTTTAATACACCGGAAAGAAGAACATACATATTCAACAATATCGAGCTTTGAATTTGCCACCAATAAGTCATTCAGAATTTCAAAACAAAATGAGAATCATGAGACATATCAGTTAGTGATACCTGTGCATGACATGGTCTCAGGCCTTGACATATTGTGGTCACAGCACTATGGTTATCTATGGTTATATTCATATAAAAGTTATTTTGCTGAAAAATACATTTTACCCTACGTCGGATGATTCTTTGTATACTGGACGACTTCAAAGTTGAATACATCATATAATTAATTTTTTTTTTCAGAATGCGAAATCACGGAGTGCAATAGGTTCTGCCACAAGATTGGACGCACCGTAGGACTCTGTGTTTTTGGAAAATGTGTTTGCCAATAACACCCTTACATACTCATAATATTAAGTTTTCATATACTTGTTATGTACTTCAAATCTAGTGTTCTATTAGTAAAGATGTAAAACAGCAAATCAGGTTATCTTGTTATATTTACACAATATGAGTTTCCTACTTCTTTGGCGTTTGTTAACAAACAAATATATAATAGGATAGCAAGGATTAATCACCTGTGGCAGATAAAATGGGAACAAAGTGATACATAACTTCGCCTTTTGCAGCTCACAATTTCTAAGTTCCCATATTCTAGTACATTGACACGCAGAGAGCAGGTATGCCTCTCACGAATTCGGATAGGGCATACATGTTTAACATCATCATTTATGTTATCAAATCAAGATCCTCCCAGTTGTGACATATGTCAAGTACGTTTAACCTTGAAACACATCATCCTTGAATATCCATGCCACTCTCATGCCCGTACACTTTGCGAAATACCGCAGACTCTTCGTGAATGCTTTGACAACCAGAAAATGTGCAACAAACTATTACACTTCATAAAGTCCATAGGACTTTTTAAGTCTCTATAAATCTGAGCCACGCGGCTAATAACCTCAGAAGTTGATGCCGCTAAACTAAACAAAAAAAAATTATTGTTCAAAAAGCGGTAATGACGGTTACCGAGAAATGAGTTATTACAACACTACCGCCCAATACCTCATTGGGTGACACAGTAATAAGAAAAGATGTCATATCTGCTCTAATTTAAACTCCGAAAATTATAATTCGCTACTACTGCCCAGTTCCGATATATTGCTTGTCTTAATCGTCGTGGGCCACCCTGTATAATCAGCGACAAAATATCATTCGTTGCATTTTTCCATGGTGGAGATTAGTAAATAAAGTACAGTTCAAGGTACAGAAAACACAACATTTGAGGTTGCATGGAAGAGCAACTTTGTTGAATGCCGCCTCCCCCATGTATCGACATTGTTTGTTGTATCTTTGAGAAGAAAAAAAAGACCCATAATAATAATTTACAAAGAAGTCTGACGTATGTTCACCAACTGTAAAATTGGAGGGTCACCCAGTAGTTGAGTCACCTTCCGTCAAGCTTTTGGGGATCAACATTCATAAAAATAAATTTATACTAAAAAAGATTAATCATGAGCAATATACAAGATACAAAGCTGGGGACTCAGTGAGAGTTGAGCTGTTGCAGAAAAATGTTAGTGTACGATCTTTCAACTATCTGGCGCTGAAAATCTATAACGGTGTACCGCAAACTTATAAGATTTATTTAAATACTATAAATTCCGTAAATATGATAAAAACCATGTTCAAAAAATATATCATTCTGTTAGGTAGAGATGAAACAAAAAAATATTAGAAGTTAATTAAAGTCCCATCCTTTCTTCCTCGTAATTTACTCTCTGATTTTACCAATCTATGCTTCCACATAATTCTCCATCCAATATAGACAAATATTAGAAATCTCCATGTTACGACATAAAGCATGTAAACATTCAGGTGCCGACAAATGTAACATTAAAAACGCTTTTATAGTCCATGCACAGCCTTATTGGTTTTAATGAACTCAGTCATATCAGATATTAAATTTTATAGTAAAATCAAATGTATTATTGCTTGTGTTAATTTGTAGCTACGTTTCGGATATTGTTAACTTTAAAATGTAATAACTTATGGGTTAAAAATAAACAAACAAACATTATAATAACATGTTCTGGCACGACCACGTTGTTAGTATTGCCAAAACGGTATCCCAGAAGCTAGGAGCTTTGTTCCGTTGTAGGAAGCTGTATATACCAGAGCAACTACTACTGCTCTACAAGGCACGAATCTGACCATCGCTGGGGTATTGCTCCCATGTTATGTGTGGGGATGCACTCCGAAGCACTCTCTAAAGCTTCTGGACACTATCCAGAACAGAGCAATTAGGCTAATCGATACGCCTAACCTTACAAGGGGACCTCCTCAACCTGGAACATGAAAGAAGGGTGGCCGACTTGTCCCTGTTTTACCTATTCTGTCACAGAAGATGTTCGAGTGACCTCTCCCAGATAATAACACCCAAAGGCCGCCTGAACGAAGAACAATACAGAGGCTCTGCGAGCGCATCCTTACCAGGTCGAGATCCCTACTCCCCGAACGGGTCTCTTCCAGCATTCCTTCTTTTGGAGAACTTCGACGCTGTGGAATGAGCTGCCAGAGAATTTTTTTCCCGACGGCTACAATCTGCAGCGTTTCAAATCTAATATGCACTGACGCTTATCCTCTCGTAGCGCTTCTATAGCGCCATAGGCTTTCAGCCTTTGCGGGAGGGTGACCATCGAAAGAACCCTCCTTATCCTAGTTCCCAAGTCCATACCATAAAAAATACCTATGTTAACAAAAAACTTTCTTTAACTAAGGACTAACCTATGGTTGTCGCATTTCATTTAACAGTAAGTTACGAAAATACGGTATAGGATCAGATTTCCGGAGAAGGGACAAACAACGGCCACCCTTACCGTGTCACCTCTCCTATCACTTCACCGGCTGAAGTGCAGCGTGGTATGGTGGATTGAAATCAGGGAAATTGTTGGGCCGTGGCAAAGATGTGTCGCCAGAAATTCCGAGGCTAGAAGAACGCCAACAGACAGACAGACAAGCCGACAGACCGATGGAAAAGGGTGACATGGATTTTCGTCCTGTAGACACCATAAACGTTCAAAAATCGTATTATCTCAGAATCGAAAATTTTCGCGATCACAATAATCCCCTCACCTATTGGTGTGGGAAGTAAACACATTAACATAGTTGATGGACTCTGGTAAGTCATTAACAAAAATAAGGAAAATCAGGGGGCCCAGTACACTTCCTTGGGGTGTTGATTGAAACTGCTTGGATTTAGTGCTACCTATATTAACAAAAAACTTTCTTATGGGTTGTTTCTTGGTTATTCCTTCCTCTGGTTGAATTGTGACATAAAACACAAATTTGCTTTTCCATCTAGGTACCCAGACAAAACGTCCTAGGAAAAGCAAATTTGTGTTTTATGTCACAATTCAACCAGAGGAAGGAATAACCAAGAAACAACCTGTGAGTAATAACCTCATTTCCTGAGAAAATCAAGAAGATCAAAAAACTTCCTTTGACTAAGGAAGCTCCTAACCAATCGTTGACGCATTTCCTTTAACCCTTAAGTACTATCTACCCGTCTCACAGACGGAATACCATATCTGAGTTTGCGATATCTCTCCCACCACGCGCATCACAGCGTCAACCGTTCATGACTTTACACTGCTTGTAGATACAAATTAGAGGACCGAAGGTCAGTTGGCGGAAACGCGTTGGTGCGGATATATTTCAATTCGAACAATAGCGACGTAGAGGCTGAATGTGCCGAAAAAGCCCAAATTTAGGCTTTGCAGTTTTTTTACTGTCTTGTTAATTTGTATTTTTTCTTGGCTAAGAATATTTCTTTATGTTTTCTTTTTTCGAAAATAAAAGATATTTTTGTATTTTCTCTAACAGTTTTTTTTAATATAATAAAAAGTAGAGGCATGCCAAAGGTAAGAAAATGGATTGCACGTTTCTATATTGAAAATAAACGTAAACTGTATTTTTCTCATTGTATTCCAAAGCTTGATCATCAATTTACTGATTTCTGTCAAAAAAGACTAATAAACAGAAAGTTTATTTTTTACAATCATTTTTTCTAAAACCCGTCTATCAGACGGTAGTATAGTGTGAGTGTGATTATTTACTCAAACACTCGAACAAGTCAAAAAGTATAAATATCTGGGAACCTGGATAACTCACTATAACGACCAAACCTTAGAAATAAGATCAAGAATCGAAATAGCACAAGCAGGATTTGTGAAGCTAAAGAAAATACTATGTAATAAAGACATCTCCTTGGAATTAAGAATTAGAACCCTTAGAGGTTACGTAATCTCAACATTGTTGTATGGATTGGAGAGCTGGATGCTAAAATAAGTACATGTAAATAAATTACAAGCATTCGAGATGTGGTGTTATAGAAGAATTCTAAAAATATCTTGGACGCAGCGAAAACCTAATACAGAAGTTCTTAGACTAATGGGTAAAAGCTGTGAAATTGTTAAAAATACAAAAATTGAAAAACTGCTGTATTTAGGACATATAATGAGGGAAGAACGATATTGTTTGTTACAAATTATAATGCAGTGTAAAATAAAAGGAAAAAGGAGCGTCGGCAGAAGGAGAATATCATGGCTGCGAAATTTAAGGGAGTGGTATCAATGCAGTTCCATAGAACTATTTCGAGCAGCGGCAAATAAAGTAAAAATAGCATTGATGATTTCCAACCTCCGATAGGAGACGGCACTTAAAGAAGAAGAAGATTATTTACGGAGCATAGTACTTAAGGGTTAACACAAAACTTCGAGTGAAATACGGCACAGGATTCGATTTCCGGAGAAGGGACAACGGCCACCCTTACCGTGTCACCTCTCCTATCACCTCACCGGCTGAAGTGCAGCGTGGTATAGTGGATTGAAATCAGGGAAAGTGTTGGGCCGTGGCAAAGATATGTCGCCAGAAATTCCGAGGCTAGAAGAACGCCAACAGACCGACAGACAAGCCGACAGACCGATGGAAAAGGGTGACATGGATTTTCGTCCTGTAGACACCATAAACGTTCAAAAATCATATTATCTCAGAATCGAAAATTTTCGCGATCACAATAATCCCCTCACCTATTGGTGTGGGAAGTAAACACATTAACATAGTTGATGGACTCTGGTAAGTCATTAACCAAAATAAGGAAAATCAGGGGGCCCAGTACACTTCCTTGGGGTGTTGATTGTAACTGCTTGGATTTAGTGCTACCTATGTTAACAAAAAACTTTCTTACGGGTTGTTTCTTGGTTATTCCTTCCTCTGGTTGAATTGTGACATAAAACACAAATTTGCTTTCCCATCTAGGTACCTAGATGAAACGTCCTAGGAAAAGCAAATTTGTGTTTTATTTCACAATTCAGCCAGAGGAAAGAAAAACCAAGAAACAACCCGTAAGTAACAATCTCACTTCCTGAGAAAATCAAGAAGATCAAAAAACTTTCTTTGGCTAAAGAAGCTCCTAACCAATCGTTGACGCATTTCCTCTAACACAAAACTTTGAGTGAAATACGGCACAGGGCATCTATTTTCAAATCATGCAATTCTTATTTCGAATGCGAAATCACAACATTTTCGGACAACATCAATGAAACTGTATTTTCAAATTCCACTTACGAACGCTATTAAATTAAATCCGTGTACGAATTTTTTCGGGCGAGTGACATCGATTGGTCTTCACCAACCGAAAATTGAATTCGTATGCGATTTGTTGGTTTGGTATATTATTGTTATTATTAGTATGGCTGTTAATGATCTAATCAATTTAGGTGCGATAGAGGCTCTTGAACAAGCCGAGCTTCTAGCTAGTAGGCCTGTAAGGCAAACACCTTCTTGAAGCGATCCGTATGAATTGAGCGATAACGCATTTGTTTTGTTAAGATATACCGGCTAACCAAGCCTATGACGGAGAATCTAATAGATACTTTAACGCCTCATATTCCAGCACCTACAACTACATCGGGCTTGAGTGTAGCACGAAAGGTATTTTTTTATGTGTATTACGTTATAGTGCCTACCTAAGTGCAGTGAGTCCGACTTGTATCAGCAGATAGTATACAAAAATTGGATGCTAGATAAGTTTTCCAGATATCACATGATTACCATGCTACAGTTCTATGATGAGAAAATTGTTTATTTTTTTGGTATTTTTGGTGTTGGACTGACAGATCTAGTAATTTTCATTTTATATTCAAGCACCCATAAGATACGTGCGACGTTGTCACATCTACTCATTCGAAAATCAACTCGCATGAATCGGTCATTTCGTATGACGTTTGAAAATACCGATTTTATGAATGGAGAAGTTTGCTAAATTTTTTTTATCGATCCAAAAGAAAATATAAGAAAAATGAAAGAAAAGAGTGAAAGAAATATGAATATATCTCTAAAGACAAAGAAGTTATGATGTTTCAAAGTCGCGCTCCGCAGAAATATTTTTGGCACGTCTGTCGGAGTGGCGTGACGTCAAGTCTCCGTAGCCAGTGCGGGCGGCCGCTGCCGCGCTGAGACAACGCACAGAGGCACACAGCGTGGTGGTGGCGAGAGCGACAACAACCAATCGCCTCCTTTGTTTTCTACTTTAGTGTTTAGTGCATATCAAATTGCTATGATGAGTGACATTAAAAAAAGATGTTATAAAAAATATTACATTGTTCCAAAGTGTACGAGCACAACGATTAAAACACCTAATAAAGCTTTTTCCACTACCTTTGCATGCAAGCAGTAGAAAGAAGTGGTGCAAGGTGATGAAACGTGATTTAATATTATCAAAAAGTACAAAATATGTTTGTGAAGTGATGTGAGTATACTATTGTATTTATCTTCTATTGATAAGTATTAATTATCAACTATATATGGATAGGTTCACTGGTTATTAAAGATTATTTTACCTAATAGTAAATTAAATTAGTTACATTTATAATGTAATATGTATTCTGAATTACTTTTTGTGTTATATATTTCTATATTTTCGGATTCGTAACTTATGTTTTTGTTGTCACAGCTTGAAAATGACTGAAAATCCAATCAAATATAAACTAGTTGGTGGTAGATTAAAGCTGAAAACTGAAGTCTGCCCTCATAAGTTGTTCATCCTAGAAGAAAACCCGGAGCATATGAAAAAAAGGCGACGCGCAGAATGTTTCGAAAATTTGTTGCAGAACGATGCTTCATCGACCTCAAGTTGGCAACCTTTCGAAGTAATTCAGTGTGATTAATATGCGAAGAGCCAGATGTACTAGAAAATCCACTATCTAAGGATTGCACAGTGAATGTGTCAGATAATCTCGACAAAAAAATTTAAACATAAAAAAGTGCAAGTCGACACCAAAGTTAAACAAAAAGATCAAAAAGTGCAAACAATCATGAGAAGGAAAAAAACGAACGATACAGAATATAAGTGTCTGATGACCATTCTCCAATTACCCGAGAGTTCTCCTTCAAAAGAATCAGTATCTTCTAAGAGTTGCTACAGTTCAGTTAGTAATACTTTAAGGCGGTTTCTCACGATTCAGTTTCGCTGAGAGAACACCTTTTCAGTAAAACTGATCAGTGGGTTTGTGCTTTCAGTCAAACTGAAAGCCAGTCCTACTTTTCATTCATTTTGACAATTTTGACTGAATCAGTATTGAAAGATGAATGCAAACGTTACTTTTATCAATGCTAAATAGGTTGAACTGATTCATTAAAACTGAACAGTGGGAACAAACATCGCTTTCAGTATCACTGAATCAGTCAAACTGATTCAGCAAAACTGAATCGTGAGAACCCGCCTTTAAATACAACAGTCATCCCTCAGTATTGCAAAGTTACAATAACAAAAATATCAACAAATGCTGGTTTTTATTTGCGTTTACCAGAAGACGTTTATTTTCTCACTAAACTATCATTTAAAGGTTTCTAGATCAATAAGTGATATTTTTGCTTTGTCCTTTTACAAATCCTTCTTCAATTACGGTCAAAAACTAAAAAACACTTATTTAAAAATAAAAAATAAATTACGTAGGTACGTCTGATGCATTATGCGTTCTGCACAAGCTGTACATACACAGATCTACGGCAGCGCGCGGCCCAGACGGCTGACTATGCGGATTGCGGAGACGTGACGTCACAGCCAAATTGAAGGCGGCAACTATTTCGCGCTAAATATGCAAACTTTAATTATTGATTTCTCTGCCATTTATTAACGGATTTCAAAAATCTTTTCACTGACTAATTATTTTTCGTCTATATTTTACGGATACATAACTGCTTATTTCATTATGAGTATCATGAGACTTCTTCATTACCCGACTATAATTCGTATGCGATTTGCGTGTTCGAAATGAAATCGATTGATCCGAAAATAGACGCCCAGGATTCGTTTTCCGGAGAAGGGACAACGGCCGCCCTTACCGCGTCACCTCTCCTATCACCTCACCGGCTGAAGTGCGGCGTGGTATGGTGGATTGAAATCAGGGAAAGTGTTGGGCCGCGGCAAAGATATGTCGCCCGCACTGCGAACATAAGGCAATTCCGCGACGGACACCGCAGAAGGTGTTTCGCGATAGGTGCCACGTTCCGGCTTCAGAACACGTGCTCGCGCTTCGCGTTCTTATCTCCGGTGTCTGTGTTGTTCGATTGTTTACGCTGTGCAGGAGCTTTCCGGGTGACTTGATTGTGTAAGTTTTTTCAAACAGGGTGTGGGTATGGGTATGGTGGCCGGCAACTATTGTGAGATTATTTGCTGCAGAAAAGGTTTCTTCGGATTTTGGGATCAATTAATGCAACAGGTTTCAACTCAAAGTGCCGACGTTTCGGCGTTTATTTTACGCCTTCTTCAGGGCTAAAATTCATACGAAGACTAAAAATATGTATATAAGTAGAAAAATATAAATTGCCAAATCGGTGAGTATAAGCGTTGACAATTCAGTCTAACAAACAAATTAAGAAAAAAGATACACATAAAGCTACAATTAAAATTTGAAAGATTTTAATTTTTTTTTCGTCAAAACAACCAAAATAAAAATCCGGTACATTGCATAAAAATATAAAAAAAAGATAAAAATATAATACAATTTTCCATTCAAATATTAAAATACACTAAAATATAGAGCATACATCCTTGCCTATATTGGTCACACCCCTGTAGCAACAACAACACACCGAAATACCTAGGTGTCAGACTGGATAAGACACTGTCGTTTAAAAAACTTATAATAAGTCCTGTGTAAGGCTTTCGCGGCCATCGTCCAATGAATTTGTGGTTCTTGGGTTTGCGTGCAAAGTATGCGAACCACGTCACCGTTGACAGGTATAGATGCAGGTACAGATCCTCCAGCCGTCAGTACTTTGGAAGTCGCCGAAGTGAAATAGCCTCTGAAGATGCCATCCACTCGTGGTGGCGAAACGTCAAGCCTTAACGCTAAACGACGCCGGCCAAAAAATCCAAGAACCACAAATTCATATAATAAGTCCATTTCAACCAAAGTAAACAGCAGCCTCCGCTTCTAGCCTCCGTACTTCGGCCCTGAGCCCCTGTTTCTCTGCGGCTGAATTTTGCTCGCCAGTGTGGCTAAATAGTACACATACTGGATTGATAGATGCCCAGTTAAACTCTTCGATGAGAACTAAACCAACTCCAACTTACTGGCTACCAACATTCAGCCAAATAGATCCACCACCCATCCGTCGAAAATGCTCTTCTGAAAAAATCTAAAAAAACAAAACCAATCCCTCACACAAAGATATACCTGATCTCTCCTTGCGCAGAATAAGGTCCAGAACATAACCATTACCAATTAGAACAGCTTGCCAACTTAAGTCTGATGGTTTTAATTCTGCAGAAATTTAGGCGACCCAAATACCAGAAGAAGCAAACAGACCAAATAAAGATTTTACATTTTTTGGGCAAACTTGAAGATCTAAAAGGTCTGAATTATTTTATTCTCGTCAAACAATACTGAAACTCAGAACTGCGACGGGATTTGTAATAAGCATCCTCATCTTATCCAAAACACGAGGTATTATGTATGTAGGAAGCCAAACAAATATTTTCAATATTTTGGTTAAACGTGAAGATCGGAAAGATCTGAAATCTTTGATTTTCGGCAAACGATACTGAAACGCAAAACTGCGACCAGATTTGTAATAAACACCCTCATATTATTCAAAACACGAGGTTTTATGTCTGTAGGAAGCCAAATAAATATTTTCAATATTCTAGGTAAACGTGGAGATCGGAAAGATCTGAAATATTTGATTTTCGTCAAAGATACTTAAACTAAAAACTGAGACCGGATTTGTGATAAGCACCCCCACCTCATACAAAACTCGAGGTTTTATGTCTAGAGGAAGCCCAATGAAGATTTTCAATATTTTAGCTGAACGTGAAGATCGGAAAGATCTGAAATTTTTGATTTTCGTCAAAAATACTGAAACTAAAAACTGCGACCGGATTTGTGATAAGCACCCCCACCTCATCCAAAACACGAGGTTTTATGTATGTAGGAAGCCCAGTGAAGATTTTCAATAATTTAGCTGAACGTGAAGATCGGAAAGATCTGAAGTTTTTGATTTTCGTCAAATGATTCTGAAACTCAAAACTGCGACCGGATTTGTGATAAGCACCATCACCTTATCCAAAACAGGAGGTTTTATGTCTGTAGGAAGGCAAATAAAGATTTTCAATATTTTAGCTAAACGTGAAGATCGGAAATAGGTAGGTATTTGAAGTTTTTGATTTTCGCCAAACGTTACTGGAACTGATAAGCACTCTCATCTTATCCAAAACACGAGGTTTTATCTAAACGTGAAGATCGCAAAGATCTGGAATTTTTGGTTTTCGTCAAATGATACTGAAACTCAAAACTGCCACCGAATTTGTGATAAGCACCCTCATCTTATCCAAAACACGAGGTTTTATGTCTGTAGGAAGCCCAATGAAGATTTTCAATATTTTAGCTGAACGTGAAGATCGGAAAGATCTGAAATTTTTGATTTTCGTCAAAGATACTGAAACTAAAAACTGCGACCGGATTTGTGATAAGCACCATCACCTCATCCAAAACAGGAGGTTTTATGTCTGTAGGAAGCCAAATAAAGATTTTCAATATTTTAGCTAAACGTGAAGATCGGAAATATCTCAAATTTTTGATTTTCGTCGAACGATACTGAAACGCAAAACTGCGGCCGGATTTGTGATAAGCACTCTCATCTTATCTAAAACACGAGGTTTTATACCTGTGGGAAACCAAATAAAGATTTTCAATATTTTATCTAAACGTGAAGATCGGAAATATCTCAAATTTTTGGTTTTCGTCTAACGATACTGAAACTCAAAACTGCGACCGGATTTGTGATAAGCACCCTCATTTTATCCAAAACACGAGGCTTTATGTCTGTAGGGTCCTAAATAAAGATTTTCAATATTTTAGCTAAACGTGAAGATCGGAAAGATCTGAAATTTTTGATTTTCGTCAAATGATACTGAAACTCAAAACTGCGACCGGATTTGTGATAAGCACCCTAATTTTATCCAAAACACGAGGTTTTATGTCTGTAGGAAGCCAAATAAAGATTTTCAATATTTTAGCTAAACGTGAAGATCGGAAATATCTCAAATTTTTGATTTTCGTCGAACGATACTGAAACGCAAAACTGCGGCCGGATTTGTGATAAGCACTCTCATTTTATCCAAAACACGAGGTTTTATACCTGTGGGAAGCCAAATAAAGATTTTCAATATTTTATCCAAACGTGAAGATCGGAAAGATCTGGAATTTTTGGTTTTCGTCGAATGATACTGAAACTCAAAACTGCCACCGGATTTGTGATAAGCACCCTCATCTTATCCAAAACACGAGGTTTTATGCTTGTAGGAAGCCAAATAAAGATTTTCAGTATTTTGGGTAAACCTCTGAAGATCGGAAAAATCGGAAATTTTTGATCTTCGTCAAATGATACTGAAACTCAAAACTGCGAACGAATTTGTGATAAGGACCTCATCTTATCCAAAAAACATGTGGTTTCATCCCTGTAGGAAGTCAAATAAAAATTTTCAATATTTTGGGTAACCTGAAGATCGGAAAGATCTGAAGTTTTTCATTTTCGTCAAACGATACTGAAACTCAAAACTGCTACTGGATTTTTGATAAGCACCTTCATCTTATCCAAAACACGTGGTTTGATTCCTGTAGGAAGACAAAGGAAGATTTTCAATATTTTTGGTAAACGTGAAGATCGGAAATATCTTAAATTTTTGATTTTTGACAAACGATACTGAAACTCAAAACTGCGACCGGATTTGGGATAAGCACCTTCATGTTATCCAAAAGACGTGGTTTGATCCCTGTAGGAAGCCAAATGAAGGTCTTCAATATTTTTGGTAAATCCGAAGATCGGAAAAATCTGAAATCTTTGATTTTTGTCAAGTGATGCTGAAACTCAAAATTGCGACCAGACTTGTGATAAGTGCCCTCATCTTATCCACAACACGAGGTTTTATGTCTGTAGGAAGCCAAAAAATATTTTCAATATTTTAGCTAAAATGTGAAGAAATCGGAAAGATCTGAAATTTTTGATTTTCGCCAAACAAGACTGAAACTAAAAACTGCGACCGGATTTGTGATAAGCACGTCATCTTATCCAAAACACGTGGTTTGATTCCTGTAAGAAGCCAAATGAAGATTTTCAATATTCTAGCTAAACGTGAAGGTCGGAAAGATCTGAAATTTTTGATTTTCGTCAAACGGTACAGAAACTCAAAACTGCAACCGGATTTGTGATAAGCACCCTCATTTTATCCAAAATACGAGGTTTTATGTCTTTAGGAAGCCAAATGAAGATTTTCAATACTCTGGCGAAACGTGAAGATCGAAAAGAACTGAAATTTTTGATTTTGGTCAAATAGTACTGAAACTCAAAACTGCGAGCGGATTTGTAATAAGCACGCTCAAATTACCAACAATACTAGATATCAATTTCATGGAAAGCCAAATAAAGATTTTCTGTTTTTTTAGGTAAATTTGGAGATCTGAGATATATCTGAAATTTTCGGTTTTCGTCAAACGAGACTGAAAGTAAAAACTGCGGCAGGATTTGAAATCAGCAGGCTCAAGTTAGCCAAAACACGAGGTTTCATCTTAATAGAAGGCCAAATAAAAATTTTCGATTTTTTAGGTAAACCTGAAGATCTTGAAGAGTTTGTTTACTCTCATCAAGAGAAACTGAAGCTCATATACCATGGATGTTTCTATTGAGTTTACAATGGCCAGTCAGGGATTTTACTATGAGACGTAGGTTTGACAAGGTCATCGCCAAGTACTTCTTGGATATTGACATGCCAAAGCCTGCAAGGGTTTCCTTGACTAATCGGCATTCTTGTAGCTCTTCCTATCGTTTTACCATTTGGGCATGGGAGGAGTGTTTTTATTGCTATTTCTGTAAATTTGGTGTTGTAGACAATCCAGAAATGTCACCTGGCACTAAAATTCTTTGGTCAGCAGCCTTATTGGCTAGAACGTCCACTATACGACTGCCTTTGTTGCTGTTGTGCCCTTTAACCCACCTCAGGAAAATACTGTTTTGCCTGAAATGTGGGCTAAAAAATGATGGTATTCCATAGCTAGCCCTGATGTGAGGCGAGGTTAGAATTTAGACACTGGCATTTTTACCCATAGCCCACCTTGTTCTTGGGTTTAGGGACCTGGAGTACACGCCACATCTAGTACCATATACAGAGTATTGCTTTAGATTGTTCTGTATTGTGTAACGTTTTTTGGCTATTTCTTCAAATTTGGGATTGTCGACAATCCAGAAAGGTCACCTGGTACTAAAATTCTTTGATCAGCACCCTTCCTGGCTGGACCATCCGCTATACGGTTGCCTTTGTTGTTGTTGTGCCCTTTAACCCACCTCAGCACAACATTGTTTTGTCTGAGGCATGGGTGCCTGACTTGATATACATAACATACGGATTACGTCAGATGAACAATTTTCCTGACCAGAAATTGTGATCCTATTTTATTGGCGCAGCGTAATCTTTGTTAATTAATATGTAACCGTAGCAAATCAGCTGGCAAACAAGATAATGAAGTCAATCGCAAATCAGATCCGTCATCCGATGAGATACAAGATACGCACACACGCCTGTTCTGGTATGGACTTTCACGGGACGGAATTGATAAAATTATAAGTTGTGCGTCTGGGTTTTTTTTCTTAATATGCTTGATGGACATTACATAAATGTGTGCAAAAAGGTGTGGTAGATATACTGCAATTTCCAGCAGATAATAGCTCCTGAATGCAAATTGTGCGTTTTCTAGCGTGATAAGAGGCGAAGTGAGATTCTGTGAAAAAAATCAGATTGTACCCTCCTTTCTAATATAATTATTGTCGGGCTCTATTTGAGTTTTCGACTTGTTATATTACGTGATTGACAGAAACATTAAAGATATGTAATTATTTGTTAGTGTAATGTCTTTATTAAGTGAATTTTGTGTTAATTTCTTTAGTTGGATGTATCGTGTTTCCGATAAATGCGAGAAGCACGCAACGCGGTGATAGCCTGGTACATAACCAATCAGAATAGCGGAAATGGATGGTGTTCTTCAATAATGACCTAATGAGGACAATTAGGAATGGGACATCGAAAGAAAACATCGACATCGCAAAAACATTGATTCGGGTATTGATGTTTTCAAAAACCAGCATAGTAAACACGAAATAGTAAGTCCAGAAACTAGCTAAACTAACAAATTTATTAATTTAAACAAAGATTTAAAAAAATTGAATTAACAACATACTTTCTACTAATAAAGAACAAATGCACACAATATAAAAACTTAATGTGGACATTTGTGCGAATCGGTCCCTGACATCTATCCGTGTTGGTCCCCAACTATGGTGGTTGTTCCTGTTGTATTATTAGTTACTCAATGCTCCTAATCAGACTATAATCGCAAGCTTTAAAATTTGACCGATCGATGGAACTAACTTGTTTTCAGTTCGGTTTTGATTGTCTATTTCCTTTTCAAATTGTTTTCCAATTTGAATTTCATCTAAAATCAATCAATGTCAAATGTCCATCTCAAATCAATTTAAAATAGAACGAACAAAAAACAATTCACATAGAAAACGAGTTAACTCTATTGTGAGGACGTGAGCCGTGGCTTTGTCACAGCTTTATCAATCGGTCAAATCTAGTAGCATGTGATTAACCCCCCTCCCATAAATTCCTATTGACGTCAATCGGTCACCATTGCGTCGCTGTTGTTTTCGTGCAGAATAGTAGTGCGTTTATGAATTAGTTCACTGAAAGGAAGTAGAATGCACACCTCTACAAAGGAACCCAAAGCGCGTTCGATTGGTATTTTAAATCATGCGGTAAAACCGAAGACCAGAAAATTTTAGAGTCACTAAGTTTACTTTTTTGTATATTTTCAAATTGTAATTGAAATTTTTAGCAAAACATCGATGCAAATTTTTCAAAACATCCATGTTTTCACCGATGAATCAAGGTAACAGCATCGATGGTAGAAACATCGATCATCGAACGTGAAATATCGATGTCTTCCAAACATCGATAATTATCGCCCACCCTCTAGGTCTATCGCTTTTACTCCTCAAGAAAATGCAGACATCATAGGGAGGTTTTCACAGCCAATTCTACTGTAGGCTTCCAAGGAAGTACTCAGCGTTTAACGCTGTGCTGCTGAGCTTGCACCTATTCTTTGCAAGCTCTTTAAACTATCGTATCATCAGGCATGTTTCCCGCTGCATGGAAGATTGGCTGCATACAACCCATTTCTAAGAAAGACAAAAAACCGATCCCATTAACCATAGACCTGTGGCTCTTCTCAGCATCATGTCTTATGGAGGCCGTCATTAATACATAGCTCATGAAATATCTGGACAACACTAACATCATAAATGGTCATAGCATACACCCTCCTGTGGAGGCTAAGCGTTACATTCTCCTGTGGAGGCTTACGTGTTACACTCTCCTGTGGAGGCTTACATGTTTTATGTGTTACACCCTCCGGTGGAGGCTAAGCGTTACATTCTCCTGTGGAGGCTTATATGTTACATCCTCCTGTGGAGGTTTTCTATACTTGCTGCTGTGAAAATAATATGAAAAATCCAACTTATCCTGTTATGTATTATACACTCAGACATTACAACTGCACAGGAGATGAGGGAGCATTGCTCCAGGGCAGACTTTCGTGTGACTGGGTGCTCTGCACGAAATATTATTTCCATCTATTTTTAGAGAACACTTCTGTTGGTACTTAAGAGCACACTGATACACTTCAGGTAGCTCTACCTTCAAGGGATATGATTCCCAAACATCTGGGATCAGATGATGCTCCAATAAGACAGGGCGAAGCTATTCATCCAGATTTGGCAAGCACCATTCAGTCTGAACTAATAAAGAAGTCAAGGTAGCGGTGAATGACTCAGTCTCAGTTTTTGAAATGGAATGAAAGATTGGCTGCTGTTAGCAGACACCATATGGTCCGTGAGTACTGTGAGTAGCGTTCTGGGGCTATAAGGATAGAAGAAATTTGAGGTTAGAATGTTGTTCTTCCTCTTTCGACTTTCGGCATAAAGAACTGTCAATTGTCACTTCACATACGACAGCATATAACAAATTGTCACATGGAATGTCAATTGTCACACTTCACATTATCAACATGACAGAGCATAGAACAAGTAGGTGTGACCTGTCACTTGCCACACACTTCACAAATGTCATAGAGCCACAGACCATTAAAAACAAAGGCATAGCATAGGTCATCCCATGGCGAATTCCGTGTTGTTGCCCTTGACATATCGAAAGCCTTCTATAGAGTGTGGTGTGAGGGCCTTCAGGTCAAGCTTGCTGCTTATTCACTACCACCTGTCCTGCGCCAATGGCTGAACAACTTTTTAGATGACCGATCTCTGTTTGTCGTAGTCGAAGGCTGTTCATCAGACGTATTTTCAATGCACGCCGGTGTACCTCGGGGATCTGCCCTATCCCCTACACTGTTTCTGCTGTACATCAACCAGCTGCTGGAAACAACATCCAATCCAATGTACAGCTTTGCAGACGACAGTACATTAATATCGTGCATGGGACCAGGCAAGCCACTATCATCCCAGGAGACGGTACGTCGGTGACAGCAACATGGCTCACAGATTAACGTAGATATCAAAACAATTGTTGAGTGGGGATTAGTAAATAAAGTACAGTTTAACGTACAGAAAACTCAGGCAACAAAACTGTTGAAGAAGTCAAGCTTTTGGGGATTAACATCAACAATAACATGTCCTGGTACGACCACGTCGTCAGTATTGCTAAAACGGCATCCCAGAAGATTGGAGATTTGTTCAGCGATACTTATCCTCTCGCAGCGCTTCTACAGCGCCATAGCTTTTGCGGGAGGCTGACCATAAAAAAAATGTTATCACAAAATTACCATTAAAATTCTTCCCTCATGTATACTGTAGGAAGTAAAATGGCAGCAAAAAAATGAATGCATGGCAGCCAACATAATTTTCTTAATTCTAATAAGTCATGGGCATACGGAAGCTTGAGCAAAATTTATGGAACACCGTGTACACAGAAGATCGTATTCAACATTTTTTAATCTGATAGTATGAAATCTCATCAGCCTTGTAGAGAGATAGGTAGTAGGAAATGAAATCGTTCTTTCACTGGAACCTAATTGATGTGTGTTTTTTTGTTCAATCGCTTCTGTTGACAATTATTATAACATACAATTATTATGAAATGGAATCTCAACTTGATGCAATAAAACTAACTGTTATTTCCGTACCGAGGAATTAATTCTGGTCTTTTATTTCTGTATGTAGAATTGTAACCTATAAAATGTTTAACTTTGAGATATGTTTTTGACGTTTTATGTCTACACCAAAAAAGTCTATGACACTCATTTCCGTTGGTCTGTTTTCTGCTTATTGTCGTTTTTCAAACTGTAGGATCTCAGTAACCGTTTCACCGATTTTAATGAAATTCGGGAATTGGTATATTGCCATGGAGTGATTACTAAGAACAAACATTTCAGAATAGTTCCAAATGCTTTTACGCGATTTATGGGTTCCTGGAGGTTTTCCACTTTTTTAGGCCAACTGTGAAATTGGCATGGAGGGAAGAGTGGGTTATGAGGAAACTTCAAAATTATGTGTACAATACAGTGGTGCACCCTTTTAAGAGTCACCCTAAATAAACCATACAAGAATATGAGAATACCTGAAGATAACATCTACGCATATTATGATTAACCGGTAGTTACTCTGAGGATTATTCTTTTTATTTCTGACTGACCTTAAGCTGTCTGCAACCAATCTTACTTATCTTTAAATCATTAGAGACACCATATAACTACACTACTTCTATTCGCATCCCTTTTTAATATAATGTTGAAGTGATAACATCACAATTGCTATATAGGAGCATTAATCTTTTGTTATACTTCATTGAACTAACATCAATCCTAATTAGATTTTGTCATGACAATGCTTAAAGGATCCGTTCGTGGTTTCGACTTTTGTTTAGTTTTTTTCATAAATTTTTGCTAATTGCTTTTGATTTGGAAGAAAGCAGTGGTCTGCGCCTCGCAATTTTTTTCGGCAAGTATGAAGTAGGTAGTGTTTCCTATCACAAGTCTCACAAAACATTTTTTTTGACAATTAGTGAGAGTTATTACATAGTGTCATATAGACGAATTGAATGGTTTATAAAAAACAATACCACTTTAACAATTAACTATAACGTAATAAATGGGATATTTTGCCAATAGTCTGTACGAGGGTCTTACAGTAAGTAATAAGCAGTAACCCTAACCCGTCAGCTACTAAGAATTGAAATTCTGCTGGAATTTAACAATTTTAATTAGATAAGTTACGTGAAAGTCATGGCGTACTATTTCATATATTCGCGACTTTCAGTTGTTTAGAATGGGATGAATCAGTTTATTCACAAAACATTACATCGATAACAGGAGAGTATGATGAGTCATTATGGGACCGATTTATTGAGAAAATTGAGAAAAAAAGCCCTCATCGAAAGAACATAGATCTTTTCTTATCAATGAAGAGGTACACACCTACACAGTTGCAATGTCCAAAATTGTTGAACTATGTAGTTCTAATTATTATAACATTCACCACATTCACCCGGTTTAGCTCGCAGTTACTTTTTCTGATTTGCCAAATGATCTACCGGACAAGCAGGTAAAATATTCTAACGGATTCCAAAAAAAAATGTATAAGGCTAAAAAGAGAAAGATATTATCAGATATTATTAGATATTATGAAAAATAAAATAAAAAACCGAAATTGTTTCGATATGAACTTATTGAACAGCCCTTGTAAATATCTGTATTCCAAATATGTATGATGAAGTTAATTATCTAGCAAGTGATGACTTCAACCTTATTTAATAATTTTATTATATTTAGCATGTACGAGTAAAAAGGCAACTATTTCCATATGTCTAATTGATATTGTCTTTCGTCACAAACTAGTGCAGGTATATGACACAATTTAGTAACTGTCACCTAGAATGTTAACAAGTATAATTATAATCAATTATTGTCGTAGCTTTAATGAATTTGATCCCATTATTTATGTTCATTGCGTCACTATTGATGGAACGCTAACATGCAAAAAACTAAATGTTTTATAAAGATCCAAAATTCAACCTGTTGAGAAAGTACTTAACTCTTGAGAGAGATTCAATATACAGGCTGGAAGAGTACAATAAATAGACATAAGGTTGAATAGCTAAATCAGGAAATGTACAAAGCCTGTAGTAACTGTAGTAAAGTTTATTATACAAAAACGGATTAGTATATCAACTTTTTGCGTTTGTAAAGTATGATCACCATCGCTATAAAATTTAACTATCAATATAAAGCAAACCAATTTTTTTTAATATTTTATTGTCAATAATTTTTTTGTTTGTGTACGTTATTTAGGTATACCCTGTATAATTATCTACCATTTACAGTACTTTAGATATCAAAATATATTTGTTTACTAACTGTAAATTTCGTATCAATAAACAAACATCATTTGGCCACTCTCTCGATTATATCAATTATATTCGATGAAATATTATATTATCTATTTGATAATGACGATAATTTAAAGAAAAAGATTTGACATTGCGGCTTTAAGTTGGCACGCTTGGTACGTTTTGAAATAGATTACCATCTACACTGGTAACAAATGTTAGATGTTATGAAATAATATAAATGCATATCTACATTAATTATGAAATTAAACACATCCGCAGTATTAAATTGACGATTCTATTCTAATAAGCTTGTTGAAATGTTCTAAATACCAGACGATTGCAGTACACATCGTTCGGTTATTTAGCAACTGTCATTGCACTTATCGTATGTCTTTCAGCAATAAGGATTTAATAGGTTTTTGTAGTTTTTAAAAGTCAGAGAAAGTTTTGGAATCATTACAGTATCCTGTAAGTCACTAGCATTGACATAACAACTAATTGTTAGTCATCTGACTTGTCATAGAAAATTTTTAAAATTGTGACTTTGCCATCTTTAATCAGCAAGGTGGTGAATGCATGAATTAAAGGGTCTGGATACACACATTTATACATACGTATTTGCAATGTAAGACACGGACTCACAATTTCTCGCATAACTCACTCTATTTTCAAACTACATATATAATATTTCAGAAGGCGATAGTTAAGACCTTAATGAATGCTATTTTCTATTTTCTCGAAAAAGTTTTTTAATGTGCAAAAAAACTCGCAATGCAAAATCATACATTATATAAATGCCTGTAATTTACCAACAAAATACGATATCAAAAAAGGGCTAAATAGTTGCGCAAACGCAAGCTTTCTTTTTCAATTTGCTCTTGCGGATGACAGTGAAGAGTAGACCAATTTCTATGGTCGAGCTAGCAGTGACTGATTTTTTTTCAAGGATACATTATGCATTCGAGACCTAGAAGTCACACGATTAAACCTGTGGGCATTACACATTTCAGAAAATATTATCAGCCACAAACATCCTTCATCCATTACTACAAAGTAAAAACACACTCTCACAATCCAACCTTATATAAGCCTCTTACTCACCCTTAACAGTAAATTCAGATCCATTATCATGGATCATTTACGTTAACCTTTCTCAGTGCTGTGTAATGATTTTGTGCAAGGAAAACTCACGAAGACCTTTTCCCAAGTATATTAAACCATTCGCTAAAGCGGTCCTCAGACGCTCCGGAAATCCTCAGCGGAAAAACTGCACAGTCCTGGCCTGAAAGCCCTTGCACTTTGGCCCGGATACACCCCCCTTCACAGACGCTCAGGGAACCTTTCAGTTCAGTTCAGTTCAGTTCTAGCAAGCATGGCATCAAAAGACGACCTGCGCAGGCGATCGAATGGTTTTTCAATTCCACATCCGGCGAACCTCCACATACGCTCCGATAATCCTTGAGGCCAGGACTGTGCAGTTTTTCCTCTGAGGATTTCTGGAACGTCTGTGGGCCGCCTAACGCTGCTCCTACAATCTGGAATAGTTTCTCCGGAATAGTCCGCTTCCGCGGGAAGCTGAAAAGGAACCGACGATGGTCGTGATAAATAAACAGGTGCGCGCTGCATTAGAAAGAAATGGAAACAGTCATGTTAGCGCGTCGCCCGAAATTTGTAAAATTGAAGAGGAAGGCGGTTTGCAGATGTTTTTTATCCCAATTCCTGACACTTCATTTTCCAATATTTTTACATGAAATTTTCACATGATATTAAGAAGGAAATTGCCCAAAGTGATATCGAAGCAGTTTTTCATTTTTGCTTCTGGGCCTTTCTTAAAAAAATGACAAAGTTGACGAAGAAAATAGGCAACTTCAAGCGATCATATTTCATGCTCAATCAATTTTTTTCAAAAAATGCTTCGATAGCCCCCTGTGTAATTTCCTTCTAAACTTCATGTAAAAATTTCATGCAAAAATACTGAAAACTAGAGCGTCAGGAATTGGGATGAAATCACTTGAAAATGACCGTTTATGCTCTCCGTAGGAGCCGCCGTAAGGTTGATACACTTGGCCCTGATGCTAAACTGTAAGTGCTCCTTGTTTTGTTTCGGATCACATTGTAGTCATCGATACATAAAATACATTACAAAGGACAATTTGATGAAATTATCTGCAGCATTCGACTTAAACGAAATTACATATTTGTCAAACACTATAGTAAGTCACCGGCATTATTATTGTAGTACACAGAACTATTTCTAGAACAGATATGTACAAGAAAAGAGAATATTTGCTATGAGGCGACAATAAAGAGAATAGAAAATTATGTTTACCGTATACACTGTGTCTCAGGATGAATCCTGAAAAAAAATTCGCACTTAGGTTTCGGAATGTGCGAAAAGGAATCTTTCTGAAATTCGCATTTGTTTCAGAGGAATCAATGTTTGAAGTTTGTATGTAAAGATAACTGAAACGTGTGTGGCCCACATTCGGGAATTCCTTGCAAAAACGGAGAAGGTTGGATTACGCTAACGTGAATGTTTTTGTCGATATTTTAAAGCAAATATTATATGATGTATTGCTTGTACGGTACAAATTCGCATCTAATTAAGGGAACTTTAACTTTTTTGCTATTAAGGATAAACATACTCGTATAATTTAAACATATTATATCATAAGTGTGTGCCAGAAATCATCTCTTGAAGTTTTCGGGATTCGTCCTGGAACACGGTGTACAGATCACTAACTATTAAACAACAAATACAGGGTAAATCACAATGACATGCGGGTACATTACAGCTGGCATGCTTTTTGCTCTATTTCTGTATAGATTATGTGCTTCGGCTTATTATATGCATTTCCAGCTGCTATATCTTAACCAATAATTAAACAAATTACAAATAAATATCATAACTACATAATAATGCCCACAGTAGTCATGTTTCAGAAGTCTTCCTGGCCTCTATCATAGGCCGCAGAACACACTACTTTGTAAAATGTTGGACAGCTTCATTCATAATTATACAGATGCATTATCCTTTCTAGAAAGGAAGCTTGATGTTTGAATCCTGGAATCACGAACGTTATTTTTGGGTACTCTTTATGCAGCTGCATCACTGCTAATAGACGTTATGGTTTGGTTGCAGTTTTAGATAGATTGAAAGAAAAATTATTTTAAGGTTGCGATTTTTTTTCTGATTTTGCTAAAGTAAATTTAGGAGCTTTCAAGTCTTTAGATGATCTGGTCTGGTAGGTCTGGTAATCAGCATTGATATGAAAAGCTATTTTTGATATTGTGGATGTCAAGTAGTGAAGTGTAATATAAAGATACTGGGTAAGGCAATATTTTTAAGTTTCTAGAATGTTCTTTGCATGAGTCTTAATACCTTCAACCAGTTATGGTTCGAATAGCCTTCTTCTGAAGAACAAGTATTCTACCAATCTCACTGAAGTTGCCCCACAGTGACATACCACAGCTTAGGTGTGAATGAAATAAACCAAAATAGTAATTTTTGTATGTATGCTAACATGAGATTTTAATTTCCCTTATAGAAAAAAAGATTTGCTTAATTTAGTTTCATCTGACTATCAGACGTAGAAAGACAAGACGGCGACCACAACTTCAATTCGAAACCATGATTCAATCAATTCACTTGACACTGTCTATTTTATTCGTCACTTGTGCCACATTTTAATCGGAAGAACAGACTGTTAAGTTCACAGTAGACCATTTTTTTGTAACACGCACTTTTCGAGCATACCATACTAGATGCCTCGGTTGAAAGTGACTGTTTCACAATTTTTGTTGTTCAGCACGGTCTAGAGCAAGGTAATTACTTTCCACAAATAAGCAGTTCGCTATTGCTCACGCATCTTATCTACGAATGTGTGTGGACCATTGTATTCTGTCGCTATTCAAGTAGCTTACCTACAACCTACAACGAAAGCAAATTGAAAAATGACGTTAAACAGGTTGCCTTTGTTTTTCTCACACCGATAGTCTGTGTTTGATAAGGTCATTATCTTACGCACATTCCAGGCCCAGCCCACCTGTAAGACACAAGGATGCATAGTACCCGGCCTATATACATTATACTCAATTATATACAAGTAATTTACCGAGAAGGAAAAATTTCCTGATCTTGATTTATTGGTAACTACGGGCGTATTGATAACATTTTATTTATTTGTTCAATTCCTTCTTAGCAGATACAAAATTAAATTACATTATATCATAATTTAATGATAAACACACATACAAAAGTAAAATTGGTATTACTAAATAGTGATACAATAAAAAAAACACCATGGATATCAAGAAACCTACCATCTAATCCCATATGTATCCATTCATTGTAAATTATTTATATAAGCAAGCATGATGTGATTGATAATTATACATGGAGTGTGAGTAATTGTGACTTGTGGCACAACGACTGCGCAACGTTATGCGAATGAGATGAAGATCAGCAAAATAATGCACGGTACGTACTCGTATTGAAAGGGCATCGATGAGATTCCTACAGGATGCTGAGGTCAGGGTAGTCCCCTGGCCTCCACGATCACCCGATTTATCGCCAATTGAAAAAGTATGGGTTTGGATGGGTCGATACATAGGCGATTCACTCAATCCTCTGACCACGCTGGAGAAACTGGAACATGCTTTGAGGGAGCTTGGGTGGCTGTATCTCTAGGGTTTATCAACAACCAGATTACTAGCATGCCGCGTAGGCTAGAGGAGTGCATTTGTCAACATGGAGGGCCCACCCACTATTGACCTGTTGTACTTTTTTATAAACTGATTATGGCAAATTTAGTCCTACCGCATTTCATCAGTCGAAACCCTTTTACTTCCCACACCGATAGGTGAGGGGAGCATTGTGTTCGCGAAAATTTTCGATTTTGGGATAATATAGGTACTTTTTGGGCGTTTTATGATGCCTATATAACGAAAATCCACGTCACTCATTTCCGTCCGTCTGTCTGTCTGTCGGTCTATCTGTTTGTTGGCGTTTTTCTAGCCTCCTAATCTCAGTAATCGCTGCATAAATTTTGATTAAATTTGGGTAGCGATATGGTGTAGGGTCGTAGTAGGTAATGTTGCTACATTTTTGAAAATCGGTGCATGGGCGGCGGAGTAATTAGCAAAAAAAACGAAAAATTTCAAATATTCCTCAAACTTTTTGTGCGTTTTAGAGGTTCCTAATCATTTTCTACTTTTTTTTGGGTGGGGGTGAAGTTGGGGTGGTTCGGGGGTGGGGGGTTGTAAAACTAAAAAATTTGTTGTGTTCATGATAGATTGTCCATTGACCTGTGGAAGAAGTACCTAGTAGAATAAAACACTTGTTTTGCGGTCGGGCGAGCGATGATTTGGTTGCAAGGGCATCTAGACTATAGCTTCATGGCTATGGGAAAATAATAAAACTGGTATCATCAAGATGTGTGGGAAGTACTAAGTCAATCAATTTGACTACATTTTTTCCCAGTGTTCGTATTTCACTTGAGAGTAGTATAGTTCCTAATAATGAGTCCTAGCATGGCAACGCGTGTTTTGGGGAATATACTTTTGACAGTTAGGAATTTTTGTACATGTTAAAGGTGTTGCAAAAAACTGCAAACAAAATTTAAGGTCATCACCCTGTAATTCCGTAAATCATCAATTTTTAAAAAATATGTAGGAAAATGTAGGATTTATTTTCGGTCCAGAAATCTCCCCTGAGAATATCAAATGGCAGTAACTAATCACAGTATGATAGTCTGACAAATATGAAAGAAAACTGATACTTACCTATGTAGATGCTGCTTATAAATCAGTATTACTGCACCGACAGCAACAAACGAAACCATGTTCACACGACTGCGATATTTGTCAATAACACCTTCAACCGCACTCCTATACCTATTATGTTTCGGAACATAATGCACCTAAGGTTAAGGACTTTCTCATGTTTACGTTTGGCCTTGCGGAATTCGTATCTGCATACACACACATATCATTTTCACAACCTTTCTTGGAAAGTGCATTTCCTCTTTTGTCACCCATTCATTTGCCTGCATACATAATACGATCTGTGTATTGTATAATATTTCAGATTCTCATTGTTATTATACATACGAATCGTTGTGTCGTTTTTTGTCTTTTGTATTGAGGCTTTGTTTAGAGGAAGCATTTTTTACTGCTCGCCGTAAAAGAGGTCATTCATAGTTTGAGAATCATTTGAAGAAGTATAGATTTGAATATACAGGGTGTTTATTTAAAGGCTTTATAAGCAGTACATCGTTAGAGTACGCCTAAGCTAACAGACATCCTTAGGGAGGAAGACCTGCCGGAGGAATTATGAATCGTGTAGGCAGTAGAGGCTCAACTAACGATGTAGTACGAGCTCTATATCTCCGTCAATCCACCAGTACGCAGACAGCTGTTTCACGCTTATTAGCGCCATAGGTCGACTGACGGAGATAGTGTCAGGGTGAGAAAATTTTAAAATTCTAAATATAATATTATCCTACAGTGTAGTTAAAAATACATCGTAAACGTGACACCGTAAAGGCCAGTAGATAAAGGAAAGCTAACACCAGACTCTGGTAATAAATCACCACCCGACAAATATTGTCTTCTAAACAGCCTAAAAAGTTTCACAAGAACTTGGGCATACTTTATTATTTCAAGATGTTCGCCAGATTGGAATAAGATTCAAAATCGCATATATATTTGTGGTTGATACCAACTTGAAGCACGGTCCTTCTTGTCGAAAAGGCACTCAAAACAGTACAAAGTTGTATCACGTACAGTAAAGAAGTGTGCATAGATTGTGCATAGATTGTGCATAGGTGAGTTTAGCTCACAGATTACCCAATTCTGCTAATTGTATCTTTATTTATTGATATGTTAATTTATTTGAGAACTTGTTTACTTCAAAGTTTCATACACACATTTATATCAGTAATGGTTTAATAATTCAATTCTTGAACGTCTGTGACATAAAACAGATAACAATCTCGAAGTACGTCGCGAGTTGACCCCTCGTGCTGAACTAGTACAAAGGAGTGGATACTTTGCGAGTTGACCCCTAGTGTCTTAGTGAGTTGGCCCCACAGTTATCATGATAATCCTCCGCCCTAGTGATTGGAGCTCTTGGAGAGGTGCGTTCCGCCAAGAAGTTTGCTGCTTTTTAGCAGTGACTTTCTTTGGTTTGCCGTTACCTCCGGGTACCAGATGGCGCACAGGCAAATCTTTTCTGCCGCCTACTTACTAGAGCTACCTAATTTAACATCAATAAAAGTTTGGTTCTGTATCAGGAGACGTGCTCGAGATGACACATCTGGAAATTAAATAAAAAGAACCTGAGTAACCGATTCATTGAAGAATGATAAATAAAAGAATTTTTAACATATGTTAAATTAAAGAACATGTCGATATTTTATACTGGTGTGAATGATAAAACAGGCAGAATAAATAAACACACAAATATAAATAGATAACACAGCAAATATATCCTTTAAGGGTATAGCGCGCGAAATTGAGAATTCAAGAAAAGACGTATTCCCGTATTAGCGAGGAGGCGTGGCCGCCTGTTCCCTTTCTCCAGTGTGTGTGTGTGTCTAAGATGAGGGGAGATAAGTCCAAAAATCCAAAGTTAAGGTCAAAAGGTCCAAAGGCAAGGTCCAAAGGTCACCATAAAAATGAATTTCGCATTTCCAAGCTCCTGACGTTACCTTTAAACTTACAGTAATAACTCAAAGAGCAAATTGAAGAAGAAAGCTTGCGCTTCTGCAACTATTTAGCCTTTTTTGATATTGTGTTTGGTTATTAAATTACAGGCATTTATAGAATGTATGATTTTGCATTGCGAGTTTTCTTGCACATTAAAAAACTTTTTTGAGAAAATCGAAAATAGTTGTCATTCATTAAGGTCTTAACTATCGCCTTCTGAAATATTATATAGTATGTAGTTTGAAAATAGAGTGAGTTATGCGAGAAATTGTAAGTCCGTGTTTTACATGACAAATACGTATGTATAAATGTGTGTATCCAGGCCCCTTAACGCTAAACGGATAAAATCATATCTACATCTTGTGTGGTCATACAAATTATACAGAACATAAATCAAACATCTCTCGGATCATAGGTATTAAGGGTCAACACTCGAAATACCTCTCCAAGAGCTCCAATCACTAGGGCGGAGAATTATCATGATAACTGTGGGGCCAACTCACTAAGATACTAGGGGTCAACTCGCAAAGTATCCACACCTTTGTGCTAGTTCAGCACGAAGGGTCAACTCGCGACGTACTTCGAGATTGTTATCTGTTTTATATCGCAGACGTTCAAGAATTGAATTATCAAACCATTACTGATACAAATGTGTGTATGAAGCTTTGAAGTAAACAAGTTCTCAAATAAATTAAGAAAATAAATAAATATATCAATAACATGTGTAGAATCCTGATGAAGAAAATAAAATTTTCCGAAAGCTTGATTTAAACGAAGAGTACTACTTCAATTGAGCCCCCTGTTTTGGTTGTGTTGACCGCATACCCAACTATTTCTATTTGTTTGGTGTAACTGTGTCGGTCACAACTCACACCTCCTTAACTCAATAAATAAAGATACAATTAGTAGAATTGGGTAGCTCACCTATTCACAATCTACTCAGAATCACAAAACAAATCACAACACTTTTTTACTAAAAGTGATACAACTGTGTACTGTTTTGAGTGCCTTTTCGACAAGAAGGACCGTGCTGCAAGTTGGTATCAACCCCAAATATATATGCGATTTTTAATCTTATTTCAATCTGGCGAACATCTTGAAATAATAAAGTATGCCCAAGTTCTTGTGAAACTCTTTAGGCTGTTTAGAAGACAATATCGATCGGGTGGTGATTTATTACCAGAGTCTGGTGTTAGCTTTCCTTTATCTACTGGCCTTTATGGTGTCACGTTTATGATGCATTTTTAACTACACTGTAGGATAATATTATTTTTAGAATTTTAAAATTTTCTCACCCTGACACTATCTCCGTCAGTCGACCTATGGCGCACTGATAATCGCTAATAAGCGTGAAACAGCTATCTGCGTACTGGTGGATTGACGGAGATATAGAGCTCGTACTACATTGTTAGTTGAACCTCTACTGCCTACATGATTCATAATTCCTCCAGTAGGTCTTCCTCCCTAAGGCCCAGTTTCACAATCAGTAGTCACTCTGACGGTTTACTAACCTTGACCTGCGAGTTAACTCGAACAATGGAACGCCCCTTGTTTCACAATCATAAAATGACGTAGGGTTAACTGACCGCGAGTTGTATTTTAGTTTTAGCGGTTGGTGGTACTGTGTCCGCAATATTTAAAATTCTTCTTCTTCTTTTTATTCCCTTCGTTAGATGTTTCGTGCTGGTGTTTTGTGTTTTTCTGACAAGCCTGTCAAAGAATGAGTTCGTTGTGTTGTCAGTTCCATGCGATTTCCAACCTCATTTTGGTTTTTGCCAGTGACGTTTTGTCATTTCATTCGCAGTTATTTGGTGTTTTGCATAGATAAAAGATTTTTAGGTTGGGTTGGTGTTTGGACTGCTTGGCGTTGTAGTTGTTTCTGGGGCATTTTTTCGAATAATAGCCGTGCATGTACCCGTGTGTCAGCATGGAAAAACCAAAAAGAGCGAACAACTTTTCAAAAGATGAAGAATATCTGTTCATTTCGTTAGTATAAAAGTACAGGCATGTAATAAAATGCAAAACAAAAGGTGCAACAACATGGCGCGAAAAAGACAACGCCTGGGAAAAGATAGGAGAATAATTTATGTGCAAATAATAACCGCAGATCTGTAAAGGTGCTGAAAGAAAGATACAAAGAATTAAAAAAGACCAAGGAGTCATGGTTATCATATTCCTCAAAATAAGTGACTCTAGGTCGAAATATTCTTGGTCACATTGCTTCTTCATCACTGCTATACGCATTTACATCACAACCATCCATTTCAAATAAAAAGAACGATGGAAAGCATTAAGGTAAACAATCAAATATGAAACTTCAGACGCCTAGCAAGTAGCAAAACCAAAGTGACTACCTAATTTAACATCGATAAAAGGTTGGGCCTGTATCAGGAAAAGCGCTCGAGATGACACATCTGTAAATTAAATCAAAAGATACCTGAGTAACCAATTCATTGAAGAATGATGAATAAAAAAAATGTGTTAACATATATGTTAAATTAAAGAACGTGTCGTTATTTTATATTGGCGTGATTGATAAAACAGGCAGAATAAATAAACATAAATATAAATAGATAACACAGCAAATATATATTTTAACCCCAAACGGACAAAATCATATCCACATCTTCTGTGGTCATACAAATTACACAGAACATAAATCAAACATCTCTCGGATCATAGGTATTAAGGGTCAACTCGTGAAATACCTCTCCAAGAGAATAGATGAAATAATATAATGTATAGTTATACAAAAAGCATATAACAAAACTCGAGCTGCATTTGGGTCTTTGGTATTAAGGGTCAACACGCGAAATACCTCTCCAAGAGCTCCAATCACTAGGGTGGATAATTATCATGATAACTGAGAGGCCAACTCACTAAGATTCTTGGGGTCAACTCGCAAAGTATCCACTCCTTTGTACTAGCTCAGCACGAAGGGTCAACTCGCGACGTACTTCGAGATTATTATCTGTTTTATATCGCAGACGTTCAAGAACTGAATTATGAAACCATTACTGATATAAATGTGTGTATGAAACTTTGAAATGAACAAGTTCTCAAATAAATTAAGAAAATAAATAAATATATCAATAAATAAAGACACAATTAGTAGAATTGGGTACTCTGTGAGCTATACTCACCTATGCACAATCTATGCAAAATCTACTCACAAAACAAATCACAACACAACACTTCTTTACTGTAAGTGATACAACTTTGTACTGTTTTGAGTGCCTTTTCGACAAGAAGGACCGTGCTTCAAGTTGGTATCAACCCCAAACATATATGCGATTTTGAACCTTATTTCAATCTGGCGAACATCTTGAAATACTAAGGTATGCCCAAGTTCTTGTGAAACTCTTTAGGCTGTTTAGAAGACAATATCGGTCGGGTGGTGATTTATTACCAGAGTCTGATTTTAGCTTTCCTTTATCTACTTGCCTTTATGGTGTCACGTTTACGATACATTTTTAACTGCACTGTAGGATATTATTTTTAGAATTTTAAAATTTTCTCACCCTGACACTATCTCCGTCAGTCGACCTATGGCGCACTGATGATCGCTAATAAGCGTAAAACAGCTGACTGCGTACTGGTGGATTGAGGGAGATATAGAGCTCGTACTACATCGTTAGTTGGTCTTCCTCCCTAAGGATGTCAGTTAGCTTAGCTTAGGTTATAGGCACGCCTGGATTAACCATGGGGCTAAAGGGGCTGGCGCCCTGGGCCCCGTGGTTCAGAGGGGCCCCGCAGGGGCCCTACTTTTATTAAATGTAAGAGAGGAAATATTGGGTCAATAGATGAACAGTAAAATCAGTAGATTTACTGAAAATTTAATTACGAGATTTCAATAAAAACGATGTTTTTCAATTTCCCTACTTATAAGCAAACTGTCAGGCCATGAAATATAAACAAAAACAGACAAACTAAAGTAGATGGACAATATTATAATAATAATAAAGATTCCATACAATCAATCAACTATAACTAGAAACAACGCCGGTAACATGTCTAAGATCAAAGAGAATCTGAAATACGACAGAAATGGATTATTTTTACAGCTTACTAGCTACTGAAATGTATTAGAGATTGAAAATCTCCAATACCCCTTAAACCATTGAAATGAAAAGCACTTTCAGCACGAAATATCACATTTAATGGTATAAATAACAATAGTCATTTCAGTCAAAGTTAAAAGTAATGATATTTCTGATTGCCCCACTGTAGCCCTTCAAATTTTCCAGTATCTATTAGCAAGATCGCAAAAAAGGAACACTGACAACTCAGATTTTAATTTTTTGCCAGGTTAATTATGTGTTATAATTTGACAGATTTTTCATTCATTCTTCATTTTCGGCAATCTTGCGGATAGAGGTATCGTTACTTTTGACTTGACGGAAATGACAACATTTTTAAATCATTAAATTTGAAATTTTATTTTGAAACTATTAATCAACATTTGGAGGTAGATCTCCTTTACATAGTTCCAAATTTTTAATGGTTGTGTGAATTGTGAATCTTGAGCATGGAGTATGGTATGGAGTGAAAAATATCCATTTCTGTCGTAATCTGTCTGCTTTTTCGCCTTAGATGTGTTACCTCTGTTATTTCTGATTAGAGTAGATTTATTGTACTAAGTCAGTAGTTTTCTTCCATCTGACTAACTTTTTGTTTGTATTTCATGGCCTGCTAAGTGGCTTATAGGTAGGAAAATTGAAACACGCCAGTTTGATTGAAAATTTGAAACTAAGTAAAAACTACCAGGGATTGATAGCAAATTTTACATTCGACTGTATAAAAATAATTAGACATTCCCATTTGAAAAAATCAAGTTAATTCTGATTGAAGTTTCCTCAATTGGTCTACCGATTTCTCCAAGTACAAATATAATTCTTGACCGTCGAACCAAAGCTGACGCATTTCATGTTTGGTTACACGGCAAAGTCACAGCCTTCTAACTTTTGTAATTGCTGCGCTATTCAATTTTGTTCTGATATCTACTTATACCAAAAATTGTGATTTGCACCTAAACGGCTCATCTTAAGTCCCACGTGTGATACATAAAGTCACGTACATGACGTATGACGAAATGTATAGTAGTTTCTTTTGTTACATCGGGAATATGGTTTCATAAATAATAGTATTTGCATTGTATTTATAAAGGGCCCCTTAAAATAATAATAGCCTCGGGCCCCATAAAAGCTTAATCCGGCATTGGTTATAGGTTGACTGTGAGTGGTGTCTACTGTGGCTCGCACCTATTTAGAGTTCGCTGTACAATCCACCATTGACCCATCATGCAATAAATCGATTGGAAAGCCATAAATTATGTCGAAAAAATTGCTATTCGAGCTGTAACAAATTAACAGCTATGCATTTTATGGAGTGCGTTTTGAGGAGTACGCATCACGCACCGGATACGTATTTAGTATAATGATTCCTATTTGAGAAAGGAAACATGTATGCAATCATAAACGCCTAAGTGGTAATTACTTTATTCAAATAACTTTATTACCTAAGCTCATAGTTAATGATTTTGTTTTGCTGCATCGCTCATGCAAGCAGTTTATTGCCCCTACTTTGAAAATGCCCCAGAATCTTCGGCAGTAGGCAGGAGAAAGGATTCCCACATTAATCCTTCGAATATTTTAAAGGTGGATAGAATGAGCATTGCGTCATAGTATAGGGGCAACGAAGGGGTATTGTTATTCCGTATCAATAACAAACACATGTTTTTGGCACTGCCCGTCAGGTATTTATCCTATATCATTGTTTGGACGATAACGTGTAACATTTTGAACACTTCATCCTGTATATCATCATGGAGATATTTATAAATGTTCTTCGCAATGCAGATATCAGGTCCACCCATATAATACTAGATTTTCTAGCAACATTGTCGCTCAGGTCCACCCATATAATACTAGACTTTCTAACAACACTGTTGCTCCATGGTCTCGATTTCGAATGACACAAGTTAATAAACTGAATGTCAATACAATTATCGTATTAATCAATTCAATACCTCGTTTTCGTTTGTCTTTTTACATATTTGAAAAAAATTAGAAACAGTTCTTGTTAACGTATAGCTTTTGCACTGAATAGGAATATTACGTTTTTGACTACTGCACGTATGTTATGATAACTGCATAGTGTCTGAAAGTTCAAAAAAGCATTTACTTATGATGAAAAGTATACAGGGTGTCCCTGAATTTCCTTGACAGGTGATAATACTCTTGTAACAAAAAAAGTTGAAACGAAAACTGAGTGGAGTGTTTGAGAGTACCATAGGGTCTATCATACCATGCTTCTAAAATATTTCTTTGTACCTCAACCCTTAAAACTCACCATCAACTTTTGTTGTTCAAATAGCACCAGACATTTTTTCTACACAAATTGAGTCCTTACGTTATTTAAAATCTTGCAGTACCTTCGTTTTCATACGCAAACTAATTTTGTATTGTAAAATCATAAGCATAACATGGATAAAATAAGAATTTGCTTGACGCAAAAAACGGATAAAAATTAAGCTGGTTGAGTTTTTAAGGGTACCTATAATACATGCTTTTGAAAGCAAAAATGTCTTTTTTTACGCTTTTTTATTACGAAAATATTACGCCTCAAACAAATGCTCATTTTATTCATCTTAAGCCGGCGCCACATATGCGGTATTCGGCGAGCAACGAACCCCGGTTATTTGCTATTCGGCTAATAAATCAGACGCCACATATGCGGTATTCGGCGAGCAACGAACCCCCATTATATGCTATTCGGCTAAAGGGCGATACGTGCTCGCCATTCGGCGAGCAAGGTTGAAAAAACGGCGAATATTAATATTCGGCAAATACCCGCATATGTGGCGCCGGCTTTATATTAATGACTTTAAGAAAAAAATTGGTTTGTGTATGAAGTCGAGATATTAAATAAAACAATAACCTCATTAATTTAGGAAAAGCTGTGGCGTGCCATTTGGAAAAAAGTAGGGGGAAAGTTTTAGGGGTTGAAGTAAATAAAATTTTTCGAAAGCATAGTATAGTTTTCAATACTATGCTTTCGAAACATACTTAGTTTTCTTCTTTAGCTGTTCTTCTTACGAAAATATTACGCCTCAAACAAATCCTTATTTTAATTATTATATTTGCTTATGACTTTACGAAGAAAATAGGTTAATGTATAAAATCAAAGGTAGTAAAAGATTTTAAATGAAATGAGTACTTAACTTTTGTAAGAAAAACTATTAGGTGCTATTTGAAAAAACAAAGCGGGGAGTGAGTTTTAAGGGTTGAAGTACAAAAAAAATGCTTTGAAAGCATCGGATGATAGACCCTGTAGTACTTCTAAACATTCCACTCAGTTTTTGTTTGAACATTTTTTGTTACGAGAATATCACGTGTCAAGGAAATTCAGGAAATATACTTGAAAACTAAGAAGTACACTCGTTTACTTGTTCTTTGTTCTTATTCACCTCACCCAATACCTATTCTTATACGATGTGAGAAGTAAAACGCATTGCTGTGGCATAAGAAATAAGAATCGATTCAATAAGGCTAGAAGAATCTTGCCAGGTGAAATAATCATCATCATAATCACAGTGTCAACAGACATGTTGTGAGCTCGTAAAATGCATTTACTCATTTCACGAGTTTCTCTTGGGATATGTTTAAGATCTTTAATGCAGTATAGTTTCCCATTTGCTTTCTGCATCCTCATGCCGTTAACCAGATGGTATCCACTGGTTCATCCGCCTTTAGGGGCAATTTCTTACCCCAAGGACAAGAAGGTGTCCTGACTCTTCTCAACTCGTCCACCCAAAGACCCAAACCTGTTGGTTGAGAAGAGGCTACTGCCTACACCGACAGTACTTCGGTTTCTTTTGGTCGCCTTTTACGACACGCAGGATATACGATGGATGATATCCTAACCCGTCCCCACACGGGGAAGGTGAAGTAATACCATATGCCATATCAGAGATTCAGAAGGACACTAGGTCAAGGTATCCAAGGAAGCGTTACGACTTGCACACGTTTAGGTATCGTTATATGTTTCAACTTCCGAGGACGTTGTTGCGTAGTTCAAGTGAAAAAAAATAGTCGAAATCGCAACACAATTGTTCCGGAAGCACAACAGTCTTGGCAACAATTAACGCGACTACATTAATCGGTTTTTTTACTGAAAAAAAAAGACACGTAAAGGATGCTAATCAGTGTGACGAATCAGCTGGTTAAGATGACAGCGAATCATTGGTTTGAAAAGTAAATACCGACTTTAGCGTTTTGTTGAATTGGTTGAATTAAATGGTATTCATAAAGCCTTATTTTCAAGCAGTCTTCACCATATACCTGATGACAACTGTCATATCCTTGTACTTCTTTGTCATATCCTGGTACTTCTTGGGTTTCAGGATAAAGCCGAACCAGTGTTGCCAGTGTTTCATCTCGATAGAAAGCTAAATAAAGAAGTTCGATTTTTTTAGGCACACCCGCCCGCCCGAGAGATCTGAAATTTATTATTTTCGTCCGACGGGAATGAGACTCAAAATTGCGAACGGATTTGTAATCAGCACGTTGAAATTATCTGAAATGCGAGGTTTCATCTCAATAAAAAGCTAAATAAAGAAGCTCGATTTTTTTAGGTACACCCGCCCGCCCGAGAGATCTGAAATCTTTTATTTTCGTCCGACGGGAATGAGACTCAAAATTGCGAACGGATTTGTAATCAGAACCTTGAAATTATCCGAAATGCGAGGTTTCGTCTCCATAGAAACCTAAAGAAAGAAGTTCGATTTTTTTAGGTACACCCACCCGCCCGAGAGATCTGAAATTTTTTATTTTCGTCAGACGGGACTGAGACCCAAAATTGCGACTGGATTTGTAATCAGCACCTTGAAATTATCCGAAATGCGAGGTTTCATCTCAATAGAAAGCTAAATAAAGAAGTTCGATTTTTTTAGGTACACCCGCCCGCCCGAGAGATCTGAAACTTTTTATTTTCGTCAGACGGGACCGAGACTCAAAATTGCGAACGGATTTGTAATCAGCACCTTGAAATTATCCGAAATGCGAGGTTTTATCTCAATAGAAAGCTAAATAAAGAAGTTCGATTTTTTTAGGTACACCCATCCGCCCGAGAGCTCTGAAATTTTTTATTTTCGTCAGACGAAACTGAGACTCAAAATTGCGAACGGATTTGTAATCAGCACCTTGAAGTTATCCGAAATGCGAGGTTTTATCTCAATAGAAAGCTAAATAAAGAAGTTCGATTTTTTTAGGTACACCCATCCGCCCGAGAGCTCTGAAACTTTTCATTTTCGTCAGACGAAACTGAGACTCAAAATTGCGACCGGATTTGTAATCAGCACTTTGAAATTATCCGAAATGCGAGGTTTCATATCAATAGAAAGCTAAATAAAGAAGTTCTATTTTTTTAGGTACACCCACCCGCCCGAGAGATCTGGAATTTTTTATTTTCGTCAGACGGGACTGATACTCATAACTGCGACCGGATTTGTAATCAGCACCTTGAAATTATTCGAAATGCGAGGTTTTATCTCAATAGAAAGCTAAATAAAGAAGTTCGATTTTTTTAGGTACACCCACCCGCCCGAGAGCTCTGAAATTTTTTATTTTCGTCAGACGAAACTGAGACTCAAAATTGCGACCGGATTTGTAATCAGCACCTTGAAATTATCCGAAATGCGAGGTTTCATTTCAATAGAAAGCTAAATAAAGAAGTTCGCTCTGAAATTTTTTATTTTCGTCAGACGAGACTAAGACTCAAAATTGCGACCGGATTTGTAATCGGCACCTTGAAATTATCCGAAATGCGAGGCATCATCTCAATAGAAGTCTAAATAGAGCAGTTCGATTTTTTCAGGTACACCCGCCCGCCCGAGAGATCTGAAATTCTTTATTTTCGTCCGACGAGACTGAGACTGAAAATTGCGACCGGATTTGTGATCAGCACGTTGAAGTTATCCGAAATGCAAGGTTTCATCTCAATAGAAAGCTAAATAAAGAAGTTCGGTTTTTCTAGGTACACCCACCCGCCCGAGAGATCTGAATTTTTTTATTTTCGTCAGACGGGACTGAGACTCAAAATTGCGACCGGATTTGTAATCAGCAGCTTGAAATTATCCGAAATGCGAGGTTTCATCTCAATAGAAGGCTACATAAAGAGATTCGATTTTTTTAGGTACACCCGCCCGCCCGAGAGATCTGAAATTTTTTATTTTCGTCAGACGAGACTGGGACTCAAAATTGCGACCGGATTTGTAATCAGCACCTTGAAGTTATCCGAAATGCGAGGTTTCATCGCAATAGAAAGCTAAACAAAGAAGTTCGACTTTTTTAGGTACACCCGCCCGTCCGAGAGATCTGAAATTTTTTATTTTCGTCACACGAGACTGAGACTCAAAATTGCGACTGGATTTGTAATTGGCACCTTGAAACTGGCCGAAATGTGAGGTTTTATCTCAATAGAAAGGTAAATAAAGAAGTTCAATTTTTAAGGTACACCCGCCCGCCCGAGAGATCTGAATCTTTTTATTTTCGTCAGACGAGACTGAGACTCAAAATTGCGACCAGATTTGTAATAACGACCTTGAAATTATTCGAAATGGGAGGCTTCATCTCAATAGAAGGCTAAATAAAGAGGTTCGATTTTTTTGGGTACATCCACCCGCCCGAGAGGTCTGAAATTTTTTATTTTCGTTATACGAGACTGAGACTCAAAATTGCGACCGGATTTGTAATCAGCACCTTGAAATTATCCGAAATGCGAGGTTTCATCTCAATAGAAAGCTAAATAAAGAAGTTCGATTTTTTTAGGTACACATGGTATGCCTTACATATTCTGCGATTTGGTTGTGCCCAAGATCCTTGTAAATTCCTCTTCATGGAGCCCATTCTCGCCTTTATAGCCACTTTAGTAATGATTTCTCTTAACGCAAGTCTCTATGGCGAATAGTTTCCAAGGTACAGCACTTTGCATATTTAAAGTACGATGTCTGCTAGATGTAACTAACATTCATCTTCAGTTTATGATTCGAAAACGAAATCTATAATTTTAAATGTCCAAATACGTAACGTTTGCGGATGGTAGCCTGGCCACATCTGTTCGGTAATCCAAACATGAATATTTAGATTAAAAGGCGAGCAAGAAACTCTCCAAAACAAACAAAATGACCCATTACCGTTGAAAAAGAAAGTGCCCAGACATGTGACGGTATTGCAGATAAAATATCTTGAACACGCTTTTTACGCAATGACCTGGTACAACGATTTCTCAGTGGGTATGGCTTGCTGCCGAATTTTAATGACTGTATTTAATAATATATGCGTGAGGTAACCTTGTTATACATTTGCGATTTTCAGTTACTGACACCGAGACTCCAGCGAAAAGATAAGATTTATTATGGCACAGTTTGAAGTGCATTACAAGTATTATTGTCTAAGATCCAGCTGTAAATAGCGCAATGCTAGATGCTAGAATAAACAACAATTTACGATTGCTGTAATTGTACAGCATAAGAAGTGATGATGTTTAATCATGGAGGAATTTTTTGGCTATGACTAGTCGATTCGAGAAGTAGTAGTAGTAGTAGTAGTAGTGATGGGGAGGCGAAGCCAGGCAAGTAGGCCACCTTTGGCCCTTTTTGCTAACCCCACTGGACCAATAACTGAAAACACTAAGATTCTACACCCTAGAAAGCTCCTTGTCGAACCTACCAGACCTCCTGACGAAAGTCAGTATGTCCGACCATTTCGCTGAATATAGTGGCTCCTCCCCAAACTCCGTCGTGCCGAATATCTGAACCCTAAGGTTGCGATAAACTGCATATCTGGCCAGGAAGTGGAACACTGTCTCGTCCTCCTTCCAGCATCTGGAGCAAATGGGGTCCCCCACCACTCTCATAAGTGACAAATGTCTATTCAGCCGGCAATGGCCAGTAAGAACCCCCACCAGAAGGTTGAGCGTTTCTCTGCCTTTATTCAAAAGCCATTGCGTTCGGCCCTTATCAGGGCCTGCTATGAATCTTTTGGCTTGCCTGCAGTCGTCTCTCTCTAACCAGGCTTTCGCCAGTTCCTTGTAGGCCCAGTTGTCCAGGGCCACATTGACCTGGCGTCTGCTATTTCCCAGCATAGGTTCTGGGCCGATGCAGGAGCTGCTGGCCCCTATCCTAGCTAATCGGTCCGCTCTCTCGTTACCCGGTATACCAATATGTCCGACACCCATAGCAGGGTCACCTTCTTATGGCTTGCTAACTTCTGAAGGGCGGTAGAACATTCTTGAGACAGAGCTGATCTGGCCCTCGGAGCTGCCACCGCTGTCAGAGCTGACTGGCTGTCAGAGCATATATATATGCTCTGTTCAGAACAGTTTTCGACTTCCGTCGAGTATGCCGCCATCGATATCGCATACACCTCCGCCTGGAAGACAGTCGTGCAGGTTCCCAGCGCGAAGCTCCGCCGCACTTCTTTACCCTCCAGACAGAAGCCCGCTCCCCCGGATCCTGACTCCTTTAAGAGCGATCCGTCAGTGAAGTTGATTCGAGAAGCTTCTGAGGCTTTCATGAAACATGTGGGTAAAAAAGGTTTTAAGATTCACTTAAAAACACTTTACCTTATTTTGGCGTCCACTGTAGTCTCTCCAAAATAATGTAATAAAAAAAAATAATTTCATATAAGTGACAATCAATGACTGATTCGCCAGGAATAGTTTAGGCTTTTGCTTGCTAACTTTCTGAGCCCTCAGGTCTTCCTATACTTTGTTGTTGGATTCTAAACGAGATGCGGTTTTATCTTGCAATACCTTGTGTCACATTATTTACTCATCGTCATATACCTGATTGCAGGATGACCAACCCTTTACAGACACTTTGTGTAATTATTCCTTCCTACCGTGGCCTATGTTTTTGTATGTGACTATGAGCAAATGCTTTGACGGGCCCCTAGGCGAGAAGACCTATGTGACCCTGTCTTTCCCCAATATCCCCCTCATCCTTCCAATAGGGTCGATTACGTGAATTCTCATATCAATAGGTATAGTACACAGAAAGAAATACTGTTGCGTTTCCAATTAATTGTTAGTATTTGGATGTTTTTCCATCACTTTAAATATATTTACAGTTGTTTCAAATCCATGTCATTGATAGAATTCAATCCTTATATTCCAAGTAATCACAGGTACGCCAATAAATTCAAAATAATTTTATATTCGTTCTGACGATATGTATAATCCTTCTAATACCAGTATTGACATATAGTGCAATCAAAACATCCTTTTGTTTTCGAAATTTGCCCTGTTTCATTTAAGCAAAGCATACAATCTGTTCAATGTGGAAAAATTATTACTGCAACAGCAGTTCGTGATAATTCATCTGATAAAAATTAATTTTGTTTGAATGGCCCTTGTTGTTCGCTGAACTATAGTCAGTATTCGGCGGAACTGATGTCCCGATTCGATGAACGTAAAAATAAAGAACAGGGGGATCATTTCAGTGTTACTATCGCCACGAACCCGCCAACATGAACGAGGTTGTTTCGTTGTACTGTATTGTGTCATCTCGTGGTTTTGCGTATTGCATCAGCCATTCTGTGATTTAAATGTGTCCAATATATATTAAATGGAGGACCTACTGAGAAATTGGGACTTAGAAGAGCTAGCACCCACATTTGAATGTAGGTATTTAGATTAGTCAGACAGGTATATTTCAGGTAATTATGCAACAACTGGTGCAGGCTTATGTCTAATTCTTATATCATGCTCCTTCTAAGTTCATACAAAATCACACAATTAAACATCCATACGAATCAATCAGCTGTCCTTGTAATAAAATCTGTTGATCCAAGGAAAAAAAAGTAGTTTAGAATCAATTACCAAACACAGATTCGATTCAACAACAGGCTGCGATTGAATTATTCATTGGAATCCAATGGCATCTTGTAGTTGAATCGACAGTACGATGTAATTCATTACCAACTATACACTTCCCATTGAATAAAACATCGCTGTATTTGAGGAATGCTGAGTGTAACGTCCTATTGAATCCAAGCGTAAGTCTTTGACAGAACGACAGATTTTTCTGTGTGTAGATACTCAAGCTCTTTTACACTGTCTATTCTGCTGTTGGTCCACGAGACCGAATCAAGTAAAAATAAATTGACAAAAATGATTTTGGCTGATGGGAATAAATCCTAGTGCCATTAAAAAGATAAAATTAATCAATCAATTCATAGTTTAACTAAGTGTAGCTCAGACATGATTAAATAAATAAACCGTATGAATCCCGAAAAACATTAAAGCTCACTCACGATCATACCCTATGACGTAAGTTCTAGGCAACATGAATATCCTTAAGGGTCTAGGGTACAGCGCGCGAAATTGAGAATCCAAGAAAAGACGTATGCCCGTGTTAGCGAGGAGGCGTGGCCACCTGTTCCCTTTCTCCAGTGTGTGTGTCTAAGATGAGGGGAGATAAGTCCAAAAATCCAAAGGTAAGATCAAAAGGTCCAAAGATAAGGTCCAAAGGTCCCTTAAAATTGAATTTCGCATTTCCAAGCTCATCACGTTACCTTTGAACTTACAGTAATGATTCAAAAGGCAGATTGAAGAAGATAGCTTGCGCTTTATCATCTATTTGGCCTTTTTTGATATCGTGTTTGGTTGTTAAATTACAGACATTTGAAGGATGTATGATTTTGCATTGCGGGTTTTTTTGCGCACTAAAAAACTTTTTTGAGAAAATCGCAAATAGTTGTCATTCGTTAAGGCCTTAACTATCACTTTCTGAAATACTGTGTATGTTGTTTGAAAAACAAGTCAGTTCTGTTCAAAATGGGAATCCGTATTTTAACATCGCAAATGCATATGTACAGGGTGGGGCATATTAATCAAGTGTTTTTGAAATAGTCATAAAATTATTAGTTTTTACTCTAAAAAAAATTATTGGTAGTAGAACATAGCTGATAATAAACCATTTGGCCCCACCTTGCTGGAACCACAAATCTTTGATATCCGCATCTCTTCTTTGCAATTCAGGTATGAAAAAGGTATTCACCATATGAGTGTAACGTTCAGATGTTACTGTAGCGGTGACCCCATTTTCTCCAAAAAATATGGGCCAATGATGCCACGCGTTGTTCTAGCGTCTACCGCTCCATGATGGCAAGTGGCAAGTAAGAAAGTGAAATGGTTTGAGTCAAGGAATGGATTGTAATAAACCCACGCTATCCTCCCTTTTCTAATATATGAGTACTACTCAAACCAAAAACACTTGGTTTTTATGCCCCACCCTGTATAACTGTGTATAATCAGGCCCCTTAATAACAATATTTGACTGTTTTTACGTATAGTAGCAGTAATACAAATATAAAACGCTAAAAATCCATAGTCGATCAGCCTACCGTAATGAATCAAAATCCAATAACAATAAACAAACGCGTAATACAGGAGTATTACCTTCCGCAGAATAAGCAGCCTTGACCTACGCGGTTTTACGGTCATTATACCGAATAGCCGTTTCTTATTGCATTATTATTAAATGCCATAGCCTGCTCTTCTCAGCTTAATATACATTTATATCGCGTTCTAGCGCAGCGGTTTCAGCCGTAAGTTTATTATTTATTGCTCGAGTAATACCAAGCGTGTAATAATGATAATATCTTATCGTTAAATCTATCTAATCTACACGTGACTACAGTTAAGGCAAATCAACAAATGAGGAAGGAGGATATATCTTTCTTCAGATGAAGGAAAGCTTTCGTGCCTTGTTATCCCTTACCTCTTCTCAGTGTCATGTCTAAGGTTATGGAGACTCATTAAGTGTCCTGGGTATACACAGCTATACATAATGTATTTGCCATGTTAAAACACGGATTCCCATTTCCAACAGAACTCACTTGATTTTCAAACTACATACACAGTATTTCAGAAGGTGATAGTTAAGACTGTAATGAATGACAACTATTTCCGATTTTCTCAAAAAAATTTTTTAGTGTGCAAAAAAACTCGCAATGCAAAATTATACATTCTTCAAGTGTCTGTAATTTAACAACCAAACACCGTATCAAAAAAAGGCTAAATAGTTGCACAAGCGCAAGCCTTCTTCTTCAATTTGCTTTTTGAGTCATTACTGTAAGTTTGAAGGCAACGTCAGGAGCTTGGAAATGCGAAATTCATCTTTATAGTGACCTTTCGACCTCACATTTGGGCCTGTTGACCTTATCTTTGGATTTTTGGACTTATCTTTGACACACACAGAAAGGGAACAGGCGGCCACGCCTCCTCGCTAACACGGGAATACGTCTTTTCTTGGATTCTCAATTTTGCGCGCTATACCCTACACCCTTAACACACAGCTCCTAAACTACCTGGACAACGATAACATCATAAATTATCGCTAGTACGGCTTCCGTAAGCAAAGGTCTATGGGTTATCTCGTGGCCTACGTCACGTGGAACAGAGCAATTAAAAATCATGGCGAATCCCGTGTTGTTGCACTTGACATATCGAAAGCCTTCGACACAGTGTGGCATGACGGACTTCTGGTCAAACTTGCTGCTTTTAGACTACCTACCACCTGGCCTGCGCCAGTGGCTGAATAGATTTTTGAGCGGCCTATTTCTGTTTGTTGTAGTCGAAGTATGTTCATCAGACGAATTTTCAATAAATGCCGGCGTTCCTCAGGAATCTGTCCTATCCCCTACACTGATGTTTCTGGGTGGCTGACCTGTCCCCGTTTTACAGATTCTATCACGGAAGATGTTTGAATGAGCGCTCCCAGATAATAACATCAAAGACCGTCCAAGCGAGGAACACTAGAGAGGCTCTGCGAGCTCATCCTCTCGCAGTCTGTAAGACAGGGACAGGTCAGCCGCTCGTCTAGGTAGTGTCCAGAAGCTTTTAAGAGTACTTCGGAGCACATCTCCACACACAGAAGCAATACTCCAACGATGGTCGGATCTGTGGCTTGTAGAACAGCAGCAGTTGCTCTGGTGTATATATTACGCTCAATACCCGAATTGGGGCAATGCCCGAAAAAAATACGCAGAACTAGTTCTGAGCAAGGAATATTTTCCAAACCCGAAGTATGAATTTTATACGGCTATTGAGAATTACCAAATAGGCAGAACTAGTTTTGCGCAACTTGAAATGCACAGGACTAGTTCTGTATATTTTCTGAATGGCCAGCACAAATTCTGCTTCTTCCATTTAATCAGCGCAAGCGGACTTAAATAAATATAAAGTTGGAGAAGTTAAAAATATTTTAATGAATACCAACAAATAATAAATCGCCAACTGAGGCTCGTTTAAACTTTTTATTTAATTGTATGAGCATCAAATTGGCTTGTGCTTCCAAACCTCTTTTTGCGTTTTCACGATTCGTACTTATATTGCAGGAACGTTGGCAAAGAAACTTAACCTAACCTAAACGATAGGTTTTTGAAGGTTTTTGACACACAATGCATAACGAATGTTCACTTTGGTTGTCATTCCGTACCATAGAACTAGTACTGTACATTTCAAGTTGCGCAAGACTAGTTCTGTGCATTTCAAGATGCGAAAAACTAGTTCTGCCTATTTGGTAATGCTCTATAGCCGTATAAAATTAATATTTCGGGTTTGGGAAATATTCCTTGCTCAAAACTAGTTCTGCGCAATTTTTTCGGGCATTGCCCGAATTCGGCTATTGAGTGTAACATATACACCTTCCTACAGCGGAACAAGACTCCAAGCTTCTGGGATGCCGTTTTACAAATACTGATGACGTGGTCGTGCCAGGACATGTTATTGTTGATATTGATCTCCTCCAAGATTGACGGAAGGTGAATCGATTATTAGGTAACCTCACATTTCCACATCTGGTAAGCCAACCTGAGACTTCGTCATCAGTATTGTTGCCCGAGTTTTCTATACGTTGAACTGTACTTCATTGACTAATCCAAGATGGTAATTTCCCGTCATTATGAAGACTTTTTTGAGGAAGATTTTGTTATTTATTAATTGTGTGCGATTTATGTCGCCGAAAGATCCACGAACGCCGCCCTTATTTGTTCTCTCTTTTCGAACCCATCCTCTATGTGTTGTGTGAGATTAAGGCGGCTCCTACGGAGAGTTATGCTCACGGTCATTTTCAAGTCATTTCATCCCAATTCGTGACGCTCTAGTTTTCAATATTTTTGCATGAAATTTTTACATGAAGTTTAAAAGGAAATTACACAGGGGGTTATCGAAGCATTTTTTGAAAAAAAATGATTGGTCATGAAATATGATCGTTTGAAGTTGCCTATTTTCTTCGTCAACTTTATAATTTTTTTAAGAAAAGCCCAGAAGCAAAAATGAAAAAGTGCTTTGATATCACTCTGGGCAATTTCCTTCTAAACATCATGTGAAAATTTCATGTAAAAATATTGGAAAATGATGCGTCAGGAATTGGGATAAAAAAACATCTGCAAATCGCCTTCCTCTTCAATTTTACAAATTTCGGGCGACGCGCTAACATGACTGTTTCCATTTCTTTCTAATGTAGCGCGCACCTGTTTATTTATCACGCCCATCGTCGGTTCCTTTTCAGCTCCTCGCATCTTCCGGACTATTCTGGAGAAACTATTCCAGATTGTAGGAGCAGCGTTAAGCAGCTGACCAGTGCAGGGTTTACTGCATCTATATCTAGCTTTCTGGGAATTAGCTCGTTTTCTATGTGTGAGACTATTTTATTCAAGATGAGCCGCTAATTCAGTTTTAGGGGAGAACACAGGAGGGATATTGGTTAATAGCTTCTAGCCTCATCACGGAACGGCATACAGTATGCGATATTGTTTCGTCTTGAGGTTACAGTCAGTGTATCACATATTACTGGCTCTCACAGATGACATTTATCACCAATACAAATGAAACATTGTGTGCTCATTAGGATTTCAGAACGACCAACTTACAATGTTATAAAAAAACAAAGGCTATTTCCTTGCACAGTTGTCAAACAGAAGTGGCCTAAACGTTAGTTAATGGTTTACCTTCCATCATACGTGGTTTTATTGATGGGATATGAATAGAAAAATTGACTCGTATCGAGATGCCAAAAGCTAACTAACTATACACTAAACTTTGATCTTCAAACAAACTATATTTACAGGCCTAATTAAACAGTAAATCAATGAACCGTGACAAATCTTATAATTATGAATAAACTAAATACTTTTTTGCTTGAGTAATAAACCTTTATGAAAGTAAACCAATCGATTCCTGCTGATCCTCTCACTATTTTTTGTACGTCTTCTTTGTTAAACTTCATTCAATCACCTTCATCACCTTGTAAATTCGCTGAAAAAAAGAAGTACATTGAATAATCATCATGTTTACAATTTAGCAAGATCGTGAGATAATTTTTTTTTAAGTACATATTCTTTGTATGTTACAACTTATTTCTGTGCCTATATTCATGAATGTAATCATTACAATTACTAATTAATTTTTTAATACGGTTTTTCATTTTTTCAGTTTTTTGTGTGGTGTGATTATACGCAAAAAAACAATTATAAATTATAACACTTGTTTTTTAATTTTTTAGTATTAGTTAAAAAATTATTGAAACCTTATTCAATTCAAATTAGTATTGAATGCGTCGGAGCAATGAAAGTGCGACAACTTGGGAGAAGAATTTGCTGTAGGGTAAAGTAAGTGGTTATTTTAGGGGGTATGTAAAGTGTTCGTTTCACTTCAAAAAATCTAAAATCTCTATTCGGCTTTCTATGAATATGAAATTCCGTATCTTAGATGATTTGTGGGTGCTGATTACATATCTGACAGATGTTTTAAGTTTCAGTCTCGCTGAACGAAGATGAAAATTTCCGACATCCTTTAATTTTCAATTTATCTCTATCTAAAATCTTTAATCGGCTTTAAATCAATATGAAATCATGTATCTTGGATAATTTGAGGATGCTGATTACAAATCCGGCCGATGTTTAGAGTTTCCGTTTCTCAGAACGAGGATCAAAAATTTTCGACACCTGTGACATTCAGTTGCAGCTCAAAAAAGATCTAAAATATTTATGAAGCTCTCATCAATATGAAATCCCGTATCCTGGATAATTTGAGGGTGCTGATTACATAACCGATCGCTATTTCAAGTTTCAGTTTCGCGGAACGAATATAAAAAACTTGCGACACCCGTGATTTTCAGTTGCAGCCCAAAAAATCTAAAATCTTTATTTGGCTTTCTGCCAATATGAAATCCCGTCTTCTAGATAATTTGAGGGTGCTGATTACATATCCTATCGATGCTTTAAGTTTCAGTTTCGCAGAACAAAGGTCAAAAATTTCCGTGATTTTCAGCTGCAGCTCAAAAAATCTAAAATCTTTATTTGATATATAATATGAAATCCTATATTCTGGATAATTTGAGGGTGCTGATTACACATCCCATGGATATTTTAAGTTTCAGTTTCGCAGAACGAAGATCAAAAATTTCCGACACCCGTGATTTTTAGTTGCAGCTCAAAAAATCTAAAATCTTTATTTGGCTTTCTGTCAATATGGAATCCCGTATTCTAGATAATTTCAGGGTGCTGATTACATATTCTATCGATGATTTAAGTTTCAGTTTCGCAGAACAAAGGTCAAAAATTTCCGACACGCGTATCCTGAATAACTTTAGGGTAGGTACTGATTACATATCCGATCGATGTTTCAAGTTTAAGTCTTGTATAACGAAGACCAAAAATTTCCGACATCCTCGATTATTCAGTTTCACTTCTAAAAATTTAAAATCTTTATAGGGCTCTCTATCAATCTGAAATCTCGTATCTTTGAAAATTTGAGGGTGCTGATTACAAATCTGGCCGATTTTTAGAGTTTCAGTTTGTCAGAATGAGGATTAAACATTTTCGGCACCCATGACATTCAGTTGCAGCTCAAAAAATCTAAAATATTTATTCAGTTCTTTGTCAATATGAAATTCCGTATTCTGGATAATTTTAGGGTGCCGATTACAAATCCGGCCGATGTTTAGAGTTTTAGTTTCTCAGAATGAAGGTAAAAAATTTCAGACACCCTTGACTTGCACATGCTCCTCAAAAAATCTAAAATCCTTATTTGCCCTTATATCAATATCAAATCCTGCCTGCTGAACAATTTGATAACGCTGATTACAAATCCGGTCGACGTTTGGAGTTTAAGCTTCATAAAACGAAGTCAAACATTTCAGACACTCTTGATTTTCAGATTCACCTCAAAAAATCTAAAATCTTAATTTGCCCTTCTATCAATATCAAATCCTGCATCCTGAATAATTTGATAATGCTGATTACAAATCCGGTCGATGTTTGGAGTTTCAGTTTCTCAAAAAGAAGATAAACAATTTCTTACACCCTTAATTTTCACCTCAAAAAATCTAAAATATTTATTCAGCTCTCTGTGAATACGAAATCCCGTATCCTGGATAATTTGAGGGTGCTGATTACAAATCTGGCCGATGTTTAGAGTTTTAGTCTCTCAGAACGAAGGGAAAAAATTTCAGACACCCTTGATTTTCAGATGCACCTCAAAAAATCTAAAATCTTTATTTGCCCTTCTATAAATATCAAATCCTGCATCCTGAACAATTTGATAATGCTGATTACAAATCCGGTCGATGTTCGGAGTTTCAGCTCCACAAAACGAAGATCAAAAATTTCAGACACCCTTGATTTTCAGATTCACCTCAAAAAATCTAAAATCTTAATTTGCCCTTCTATCAGTGTCAAATCCTGCATCCTGAATAATTTGATAATGCTGATTACAAATCCGGTCGATGTTTGGAGTTTCAGTTTCTCGAAACGAAGATGAACAATTTCTTACACCCTTGATTTTCACCTCAAAAAATCTAAAATCTTTATTCGACTTTCTATCAATATGAAATCCCGTATCTTGGTATAATTTGAGGGTGCTGATTGCAGATCCGACCGATGTTTCTTAAGTTTCAGTTTATCAGAACGAAGATCAAAAATTTACGGCAACATTGATTTCCAATTTCACCTCAAAAATCTAAAATAGTCATTCGGCTTTCTATCCATATGAAATTCCGTATATTTGATAATTTGAGGGTGCTAATTACATATCCGATCGATGTTTTTAGTGTCAGTCTCGCAAAATGAAAATCAAAAATTTCCGACACCCTCAATTTTCAGTTTCACCTCAAAAAATAAAAATTTTCATTCGGCTTTCTATCAATATGATATCAAGTATCCTGGGTAACTTGATGATGTTGATTACATAAATGACCAATTTTTTAAGTTTCAGTCTCGTAGAACGAAGGTCAGAAATTTCTGGCCTCTTGATTTTCGATTTCAGCTCAAAAAATCTAAAATCTTTATTCGGCTTTCTATCAGCGTGAACTCCCTTGTTTTGGATAATTCAAGGATGCTTCTTACAAATTCGTCCGATGTTTTAAGTTTAAGTCTCTCAGTACGAAATTTAAACACTTCCGACACCCTCGATTTTCAATTTCACCTCAAAAAATCTAAAATCTTTATTTGGATTTCTATCAATATGAAATCCGACATCCAGATATTTCATTAATTTAAACTAAATGTGTAACATGCATCCGTTTTATGAAGATCAGTGCAGCTCTCATTACAGCAAAATGCATATGTCTTAGCACTATTATGAAAGTTCAAAGAAATCAATCTGCATTTACTTTCAATAAACTATCACATTTTTTCGCGCACCTCAATAGTAATGCATGTCTTGATCTGAAATTTCCTTTTGCAGCGTGTCTTGCATGCAGAAAATGATCAACGACTCATCAGCGGAATAAAAATTAGTAGAAATTGTTCAATGCCCCCTGGACAAGTCTCACAATTATCCTTGAATCTTTTTCAAACACGAAATGAGTCAGAAAGTAATGCTTTCATTCTCATGGGCAAATTCTGTTAGAATTGCGTTTATTGACTTCATCGGGAATGGACTAGGGTTGTTAGGTAGATTTATCCGGTGTTCCTGGAAATTTCAGACTAAAAAATAGAAAATATTCTAGTAGGCGGAAGAAGTACTGCGATAACACGGTAGTTGGATATTTTATGACATTCAAATCTTGATTGAGTACACAGATAAAAAGAAATTCTCAATTCAAGAATTCTGATATCTTGTAAAGATATACTTGCGACAAGAGCATAATGTTCTCTCTAGAGAGAACTGTGGAGTTCAACAGGATCAATGAATGGATCAATTGGAACATCAAGCCTTTTACATAACCTAAAAGTTGAGTTTTGGGAACAAGTGATGTATGCAACCAAAAAGTATGCATATTTTGACTGTTCACTTTTCAATTAATACATATTTGTTCTATATGCACTACTTCAGAATGCTTGCTTTTTGTCATTATTGGTGTGGAGAAAACAGTCATCAGCTTCCCAAGTATTCGAGACAGGAGAGGCAGACCGATACCAGGAGGTGAAGAGCACAGAACGTGATAAGTTCAGAGCATCCATCGTGGTGACTTTCTAGAAAGTAGATTCTGATATGTTCCACATTCTGTGGATACTAACAGCACCAATAAATGCTTATGTTATCTAACTATATCTGTCGGTAAAAGATGGAAAAAAAATATCATTTATTGTGATATACTTCTCACATAATCAAATAGAAGATATTTCAGTATATCGGTAGCTAATACACATATTCATACTTTTTTCCAAATATCTAATATGAAATGGTTTTTAGATACAGCAAGTCTTGTGTATTTTAAACGGTAGTTTAATATGCTCACAGAGTGTGATTAATCTCTATCTTATCAAACAAGGTGATTATCTAAAAATTGAAGTCAAGTTGATTGACTCAGTACTTCCCACACATAACGGTGATACCATTTCATTATTTCCCATTGCAAAAAGCTATAGTTTGAGATCCCCTTGCCAGCAAATCATCATCGCCCGCTGTCCGCAAAGAAAACATCCAACACAAAAACTGTGGTGAATAGTTTCTTTCATCTCTGTCCATAGGAAGTAAGATGATACAGTTTTTATTCTCCAAGGTTCAGCTGAACGAATTGAAGCGATTAGGAACCTCAAAATCGTCTAGATACGAAGTTTGAGCTGTTCTTATATTTTTAGTTATTTGATTACTGTTATGCCACCACCCAATCAATTTATAAAAACCAGACGCGTTCTCCATCCTCGCCTCGGTAATAGTACTGAGTTAAAATTTCATTAAAATCCATTTCAGGTTACACAGTACCGAGCGATCAAAAGCAATACTCGTATATACATATACATTAGAAAATTCTAGGCTCCTTGGTTTCTCTAAATAGACAACTTCTCACCCTCCAACCACCCCAAATTCACCCACACCCAAAGAAAAGAGAATGATGAATATACTCCCTAAACGCATAAAAACGAAGTTTGAGCTGTTTCTATATATTTTTAGTTTTTTTCTTATTGCTGCGCCGCCACTGACACGATTTCTAAAAACCATACGCGTTTACCACCCTCTCTACAGTAATAATACAGTGTAAGCGTTTCATTAAACTCGATCCAATAGTTTCCACGTTACACAATACAGAACGATCAGAGGGAATAATCGTATGTATACATCAGATAATTCGAAGTTTCTTGGTTTCTTTAATAGGCAAAGCTATGTTCGGATGAACCTAAAAAACTGCATTATGCCGCTAGGTCTATCTTCCACAGGTCAATGAATAGCCCATTATAAATACATTCTTTTGAGTATTATAACCCCCACCCCCAACCGCCCTAGTTTCACCCCCACCCAAAAAAAGTAGAAAATGATCAGGAACCCATAAAATGCCTAAAAACTCGCCCAAACAGACAGACCGACGAAAATGAGTGACGTGGATTTTCGTTATGTAGACATCATAAAACGTCCAAAAAGCGTATTATCTCAAAATCGAAAATTTTCGCGATTACAACACTCCCTTTACCTATCGGTGTGGGAAGTAAAAGATGCCCACTATAGTTATAAGCCGGTGTGTTATACAACAGATCGGTACAAGATGTTGCTATTAGTAACAATCGGTTACTAAAACGTTTCTAAGATGTCTTTTGGACATTCACTGACATCTTTAAACATCTCTAAAATCTTGCATCTGCCTTGAAGACGTTTCTTCATCAACACTTCCGGGGTTACAGAGGATCCAAGTTTACTCAACGCATGGAGATTGCTTCTTGACAAGGCAATCAAAAGTGTAATAAATATGCATTTTTACCTGCATTGTTTACGTTCCTAGCCTACCTATCGGTGTAGAAAGTAAAAACACACATTGGGTGATTATAAAGTTGCACACACCACGAGCTAGGAAATTATTACTTGAACAAAAAACTACTACACACAGAAAAATCTGTCGTTCTGTCAAAGACTTACGCTTGGATTCAATGGGACGCTACACTCAGCATTCCTCAAATACAGCGATGTTTTATCCAATGGGAAGTGTATAGTTGGTAACGAATTATATCGTATTGTCGATTCTACTACAAGACGTCATTGGATTCCAATGAATAACTCAATCGCAGCCTGTCGTTGAATCGAATTTTTGTTTGGTAATTAATTCTAAACGATTTTCTTTTCCTTGGACCAACAGATTTCATTACGAGGACACCTGACTGATTCGTTTGGATGTTTAATTGTGTGATTTTGTATGAAGTTATAAGGAGCATGTTATAAGAATTAGACATAAGCCTGCACCAGCTGTTGCATTATTACCTGAAATATAACTGTCTGACTAATCTAAATACCTACATTCAAATGTGGGTGTTAGCTCTTCTAAGTCATAATTTCTCAGTAGGTCCTCCATTTAATACATAACTCGACACATTTCAATCACACAATTGCTGATGCAATACGCAAAACCACGAAATGACACAACACAGTAAACACCGAAACAACACAATGGAGCAACATCGTCCATGTTCACGGGTTCGCGACGATAGTAACACTGAGGTCATCCCCCTGTTCTTTATTCTTACCTTCATTGAATCAGGACATCAGTCCCGCCGAATACTGATTATAGTTCAGCGAACGACAAGGGCCATTGGAACAAAATTATCACGAACTGCTGTTGCAGCAATAATTTTTGTACATTGAATAGATTGTATGCTTTGCTTAAATGAAGCATAGGGTAAATTCCGAAAACAAAAGGATATTTTGATTGCATTATATGTCAATACTAGTATTAGAAGGATTATACATATCGTCAGAACGAATATAAAATTATTTTGAATTTATTGGCGTACCTATATTTTTATTAAGTATATTTTCCTCCAATAGCTCAGGGCTTGTTCTGAACAGTAGATAATTCAGTATATCAGAAAGGGTAATGAGTGGGACCAGGGCCGTATATAAGGGGAGGGTTTGAGGGGTTCAACCCCCCCCCATGAGTATTCCCATGAATGAAATAGTTACTAAAATAATACAAAATAAATATAATCAAGGATGCTCTCTCCAAGCTTAGTGATTTAATCTACTACTAACCAATCCCTCGGTGCTCATAACACATTAGCAGAGATACAATCTATACAGATTTTAAGCAAATTAAGACATTACACATTCTTTTATACATGAACCCCCCTAAGGTCATCATGAACCCCCTCCCTGGTCAAGGCCCAGCTACGGTCCTGAGTGGGACACCATTCAGTGCTGCTGCATCCTAAGGACACCATTCAATGCTGTTGCATCCTAAGGCGGTGATTGTTCATACAATACATCAACAAACCTCCCTTATAATCTAACGTCTTCATATGAGCCACGATATTATGATATTTAGACCTTGCCTTTGCAGCTGACTAGCTATGAACAGATGACAAGTGAATGTTTAGTCAGTATGCAGTGGCCCATGATAATTCCTAATAATATATAGTTACCTTTTGCTCAAGTTAAATAGACATACCTAAGCATATTATTAACAAAAACGGCTATAATTGCTGATTACCGAATAATATTCAGCACACACATCTTGGTATCGAGCACGTTCAAGATCTCAATACATAAATCCATCTTAGATAGAAACGAATGCAGATTACAAAATATGCAACAGGTTATTATAATACAAACACGAGAGATAATTGATAGTTTATATCCATTTAGTTGCAATCACAGGACGATTTCTTAATAAGGTGTACGCAAATAGGTCATTTTCAAAACTGATAGCCATATTGTGTGCAAATCGTAATATGGAAACTCTGTTGCCACACTTTTCAATGGATCATTGCCGGTAAAGTCTTTTGTGTGAAAACAGAGAATTTCATAAATGTAGTATTTGCATACGATGTTAAAGGCTGCAAAAAGTCCATCTCAGTGCCTTCTTCTACCTGCAGAATGTTTTGAAAATTCTATACAGGGTGAGTCATAAGTCGATACCACAGCATAGTAAGCAACCAGCACAATATCTCCGAGGATTTCCTATATAAAAATAGTTCCCAGAAAATTTGACCTTGGGATTATTTATGGATGATTTTACGGCTGTGAAGTTTGGTTAGAGATGTGAAAATGAAAACATCGATACCGGTACCAACTCGATATTTTTTAGCCAAATAGGCGCGTTTGGTTCGTACAGAGAATTTTGTGCAATTGATTACACCCCTCAATAATTATATAGTAGTAGTAGTAGTAGTAATTTATTAGTGTTAATACACAAAAGTGTTTACACAGGTCAAAATTAAATGAAGTATAAAAGTCCAACAATTTAAATAATACATATCATACAGAGATTTAGAAAAACATCAGAGAATTTAAATTCGAAACTATTAAAGGGAAAATAATAAAATCAGTTAAAATATGCTACTCCAATAATAAGCTTAAAATAAAAAAATTGTATAAAACTAGGTAAATAACAATTCACAAATGTATAACAATAATTCACAAGACAGATATCACAACGAGACCAATAGGGGTCACAAAAATAGACAGAATTAATGTACAAAAGAAACAGGAAACTCAAGCCATATCACAGAAATTATTGGATAAATATTCATCAGTGGTGAAGAACGCCTTTTCTATTAAATAACCTTTGATTCTTCTATGGAAAGTCTTAAAATCCAGTGATTTGACAGTGTCAGGTAATAGGTTAAAGAATTTTGCGCCATAAAAATTTGTACCATTCCTGGTTCTTTGAAGACGGTAGTGATAGGGACACATGTTATTTTTATTACGGGTTTCATATGAGTGAATATCCCTGTGTGTCAAGTAATTATTCAGATTTTTCTTAATGAACAACAGACAGGTTAAAATATATGCGCAAGGTAAAGTCAGAATTTTTAATTTACTGAACTCTGTTTTACATGAGTCTCTATATTTCAAACCAGACATGTACCGAATGCAACGCCTTTGCATGGCAAAAACCTTTTGCATGTGGGGAGAGTGCCCCCAGACCAGAATTGCATAGGTCCTTTTGGAATGGAAGTAGGCATGGTAGCTTGTAACCAATACATTATCAGATACTTTGTCTTTTAGATTACGAATGACGTAGACAACTCTGGACAAGGCATTTACAACATAATCAGCATGTACTTCCCAAGTCAGAGTACTATCGATATGTATCCCCAAGAATTTTACGGATTTGGCTGATTCCGTATCATAATGGTGAAGGCTGAGAATGAGGGACTGGATTTTTTCAACATTAAGTGATAGCCTGTTAGCTGCAAACCACTCCCCTATTACAGTTCTGCATAACGCGCTTTCATCCGTTAGAGTATCTAAATTTTCATTAAAATTTATGATAGTGGTATCATCAGCGTATAAAAACAAATTACTATTATATACAGAAGACAGGCTATTTGGAATATCGTTGATATATAATAAAAATAGAATCGGTCCCAAAACGGATCCCTGAGGAACTCCGTGATCGACTGATTTAGTATCAGAAGTATGGCCATTATACTTTACGAGTTGCTCTCTATTCGATAAATAAGATTCTAAAAATTTTATGCTGGTGGGCCCAATCTGGTAAGCTGCTAATTTTTCCAATAAAATACAGTGCTGAACACAGTCGAAAGCCTTGGATAAGTCATAGAGGTCCGCCTTGATATATAAATGATTTTCGAAGGCTTCATTAACTGTTTCTATGAGGCTGTTGATTGCAGCGGTAGTTGAGCTATTGCTCCTAAAGCCAAATTGTCTGCTGCTCAGCAAACCCTTTGACTCCAGGTGACAGGTTAGCTGATCTTTTAATAAAATTTCAAAAATTTTACCGAAATATGGAATTAAAGAAATCGGATAATTATTTTCGATACCGACATCCCTACAAAAGTATCGATACCAGCTTGGAATCGCTCAAAAAGTATCTTAGATAAAAATACTCGATATTAGTTCAAAAGTACAAGTATCGAAGTATCGTTAGCATCCCTACAAAAAAATCATCCAAAAGTGGGGACGTGCGTGCAACTCCCGCCAACCTGAGTTATTGTGCTGGTTGTTTACTATGCTGTGGTATAGGTACATAGGTATATGTATATGCACGATAAATAGAAGGATGTGTGTTTTACAACACTGATCAGAACAAGACATGCTTTTTTCATTTATTTGTAATAAGTACAAACGAATCGGTGAGTCCAAGAACAGTACAAGTCCAAAAAATGGCGTTTTGACTTAAGATGGCCAAAATCTTTGAAATACGAAGATGCATCGGTTGCGCTTAAAAATGTTACAAAGCATAAGAATAACCCCATTATACGCACCATCTTTCTACGGTGTTGCGATGAAAAACATTACAAGTCTACGGCGTTGCGATGAAAAACATATTAGTCCCAGGAGATGTACTGATTTTAACGTCATTGGTCAATTCATTGTTGGCTGTCAGCGCCACGGTTCGCGATGTCGTTAACAATAATAAAACATTTTTCACATACTTAGCACCCTCTACTGACGATGTCATAACCTGGTCATACGCTAAAACTAAAAAAATACAAAAAAGCCTGTAAAAAGAAGACGGAGTTCAAGAACAGTACAAGGGCACAAACTATTTTTTTTAAAGCTTGGGGGAGGGTGAGACTTTTGGATTTATTATGTTGTATTATCATTGGTCTGAAGAATTATAGCAACTTTTATATGATGGTGAACACAGTTACTTCACTCGTTTTGGACTTAACATGTTTTTTTAATTATTTATCTCAAAACTATGTTTCTGCATTTATACTGTTCCTGGATTCACCGATTCAAACATTGACACCCTCGAAGGATGTACCTTGTATGAGGACATTTGCATAGTTGACATGCATTAATAACAATCCGTTTCTAAAAACCTCTCAAGATGTGTTTTAGACGTTCAGACAGTTATCTTTAAAACATCTCTAACATCTTGCATCTATCGTGAAGACGTCTTTATGGTAGTACTCCCAGGATTACAGAGGAGCCAACTTTACTCAACGCATCAAGATTGCTTCATGATAAGCTGCAGAAATTATGAAAATAAGAAAAGTATGCTATAAATATGCATTTTTACCTGTATTGTTTACGTTACCGGTCAATGACCCACGAGGCGTATACAAGTGCCACTTTCAATATAGTGATTTTCTCGATCTGCCGGCAATTCCATGTTACTTTTGAAGTATAAAATTCATATAGCATGAAACATGCAATGCTGAAAAGTGGTCGGTTCAATCGTTGAGAATGTTCGACACTGGTACTCTTCCTTGATTTATGAAATATTTCTTTTGACATCCGGCGACGCTTTCCTCATAGCATCATTAAATAATATCAAATCAAGTAGACTTACTCTTGAGCTGCATCATCACCTATCTCACTAGGCTTGAATACCTCAATCTCAACAATATCTCAGAAGCCAAATTCATGACTTCCAAATGCTTACTTGACAACAGTTATATCAAACATACAGCATGAAGCTCTAACTATTGATCAAAAATTGATTTACTTAGAACAGTCAGAGAAACTCTTGGTAGGAGCATTACGCAAAGTTGCTATTTTGCATTGTTCCAAGGTAACATGACATGACATTCCATATGGGGTGCCATATCTATTTGCCTAAATACGCTGATAGTCTTGCATAAGCGCGCAGTCAGATGCATTACCAAGAGTAGATCTAGAACTTCATGCAGGCCGCTACTTCTAGAATACAAAATTTTGACCGTAACAGCACTATTTGTTTTGGAAACGACATCACTGACGTTCAAAAATAAAACAAAATTTTAAAACATGTATATAGAAGATAATATAAGACAAAAGAATGATTTTAAATTAATTATGCCCAAATAATCACTCATTAAAGACGTAGGTAGATATCCAAATAATTCACAAAGTATTTTCGATGAATAATTACCACTTTTATTCAAAACTTGTGGTGATCGTTTCAACACAGTGTCTTTATCAAATGACACAGTGTCTTTATCAAATGATAAAGGCACTGTGTGTGTGGATCTCCATCAAGTAACGGTCGACTCCATCGACTATCCAAATAATTGTTGAGTGGGGATTAGTAAGTGAAGTTCAGTACGTACAAAAAACTCAACACTTACAAAGAAGTCTCACGTTGGCTTACCAACTGCAGAAATGGAGGGTCACCCAATAGTCGAGTCACCTTCTGTCAAGCGTTTAGGGATCAACATCAACAAATGACATGTCCTGTCACGACCATATCATCGGCATGCCCTGGACACTCTTTTAGTTCCTACCGCAGTCACGGGTAGCGCCACAAAACAGGTACGGTTAGGTAGCGCTGTAGCTAGTTTGTGAGACACCAGTGAATAACACTTAAGACTTGACAGCCTAAGTCACCTTATAACCTTTTAAGTCAGTTTTAAGCTTAGACAAGGAAAGAGAGAGGACGGAACCCGCGACTGACATTTCTGATACCAAATGGCACCAAAGCGCTATTCCCAGTGGCGTAACTAATGGGATTAACGTTCTGGTTGAGCTATTTGTAGAAATAATCTTTTTCAAATAAAATTTAATGAAATATTGTTATTCAGGGTTTCTATATGGCCAATTTCGCCATCCACAATTAAAACTTAAGTGACTAACATTACCGTAACCGTGATTTTCATTCGACTGCTGTTTTGTGGCCAATAATATATAAAAATTGATAATGTATATATTTTATTCAGTCATGAACATGTTATGTTCATTTGCAGTATATGACTGATGGAAGACACGATTATACTTCTACCCAGAAAGAAAAAAACTGCTTGTAGTTTGTAGTAAATCAATTTTTTATTATTAAAGAACACATAATACCTATAGTATATTTATATTTATTGACATTATGTTTATATATAAAATACTGTCTATTACATACTGTAAACAGAAGCAGCAATAAAACATTTTTGTTATTATAGATTAGCTTACGAGATTGAGGAATTTGATGCCTTCAATCTCGGAGTCCCCATATGCAGTAAAAAAATCTACTTGCTGTTACGCTGTTACTTGCTGTTTGTAGTGTGTAATGAAGAGCAGTATTTTTAATTACTCCAACGAGGCTTTTTTATACATAACTTCTTTTTGCGACGGTGGCAATAATTAATGAAAAAGCTGGGGGGTTAAACATAAAAATTATCTCAGACATGAAATAAAGTAAGTTTTGGGCTAGAAATACAAAGGTCCTTTGATCTTATCCAAAATCAAAACATTTACAAAATTAGAAAATGACTCCTAGATTAGCTAGTAGTAAATAAAAACGAACAATTCATTCAATATAGGTGAGGTCCTATAACTTACATAGAAATTACAACTCTATTTTATCACTTAACCCCTTGCTTCCAGTAAGTTCTAATTTATTGCAGTTATGTATTTACTTATGGGGAAGTTTGGGTGAAACTCAGTATTGTGTGCTTCAACAAAAATAATTTTTTTGTAGGAACGTGGCATTTCGCTTGCTCCTACAATTGATGGCAGTCAATATTACAGTCACGAAGGTCAAAAACTACCAATATTTTACTGCCCTTTAAACAGAATCATTTTTGTTAATTGGCTCCGAACTGGATTGTCCTGTTGTGATCGAGATTTTACAATAAAATGGATTCTGACATTTAAGTATTTTGTGCATACAGCTTTTATTAAAAAATATATATGATTTACATCATTTTCTAATACGTGACGTTCTAAGCAGCTGAAAATAGGGGTGCCTAGAAAACTTGATATTATTTTGCTTATCAGCAAAGGTACAAAATGTTTGGTGTGAATACAATTTTCATTAACTCTCAGAAAATGTTCCGATTTCAAACATATCTTGATAACATCATTTGATGGGTAAGTCAGACCGCCGTGGCTTTTAAATTCAATTAGGGAATTGAGAAACTGATCTCTAGTACCAATCAATGCTGTGACACATGTTTCACATTTTATTGTTTTTTGTAATTGGTGCGAAACATAACCAGCAATATATTGCACAATTTGGGACGAACATTCACTTATCACAGGTGCATTCATGATGTAGTCATGATCCTTCCAAATAGTTTCTAGATCATCAGAAGGCTCATTTATGTCTATTAAACTATGGTTAGATAAACTACTATTAATTACATCTTCAGACCTTACATTTTTTGTAGAACTACTTAGAATAGGGATTTGATCTAATGGAATACAGTTACCCATACCGCCCTCTCTAATTTCTGCTCGAACCAGAAGCCTTTTGTAAGCAGCTAGAAACTGTCGAGCGGTTGGGTTATTATTCCAGCCACCTCTTGATCTAATTGACGAAAAGAATAATTCTAAATGATCTTGACTAATCTTATACAACGGAAGGTACAGTAATGTTTTTCTCTCAGAAACAAGTTCTTTGTACAATCCTAAAGAACTTGATAATGAAATTATTAATCCAATAAACCCAGTTTTTCTGTTAGACATGATTACTTGCTCATTATTAGATAATTTCAACTTTGAAAGATAAAAAATTGCACTATTGATAAATTCCGCAGATCGATCTATATTTTTTTGACATAATGCTTTTTTATAACCTGGTGCTACTAGGGTTCTGCTGTTTAAAATATCGAAAATGCTATTTACAATTCTAATAAATTTAACTGTTGCCTGACTACCTTTAAAATCCACAAGATTCAGCTTTTTTTCGCAATACTCAATAGCATCGGCTACTGATGCACTAAGTAACTGAACTGCAAGCCGAACCTTCATTTTTTGTTTGAAAAAAATAATATGAGCGCGACGTAACTTATTCCCTAAATGTAAGCCCTCGCTAGTTTGCAGCTTCTCTAGAAGCGCTATGTATTTCCATTGAATAAAATTGTTATCACAATCAATTAGGATTTTCTTTTCACCAAATGCATTGCGAACAAGTTTTATCATATGACATGGATCATAAAAAATATATACATTGTGATCTGTAACTCTGAAACTTGTCTGTATATTTGAAATGTTAAATAAGAATCCAAAGTTATGACACATAGCGGTATTAGATGGAGCACCATCGAATGTGATTGACATAACTTTGGCTCCCGTATCTTCAATCAGATGGATGCATTGAGATACAATTGAATGTTTTTGACTGCCATTCAAAGAATCTGTAAGAAAGTAACCGACAGGTAATTTCCAAGTTCCATTGATGCAAACCAACATTATAACAAAAGCTTCTTTGGCTAAAGCATTAGAGTCATCGTTTAAATTTGTACCACAGTTCACATAACCATGGAATTTTTTTCCATCCCATTCTAAATGTTTCCGTATGGCTATTTCATCGATAATTAATGAACAAATTATTGGTCTGTCAGATGATTGAACCTTATTTCTTAAGGTATTTATTGATTCCTTGGTAAAACCAGGCTCAGCATCCACATTCTGAAACCATTTAGCAATAGTTTTGCTATGCGGGAGACAAGTGTCAAAAACATCTCTCACATAGTTGTATGCCTTTGGTGAAAAAAAATTTAATGTCAGGGCAAATTTCCTAAGTTCAGGTGAATATTGAACATTTCTCCCCATTTTTCTGTTCAATATTTCTATGTTAACCTTGCTCATATTTTGAACTAAAACTAAATTTTCTTGAGATAGTAAATTTTGTCGCTCTAATTCCTCAGCAATTATTTTTAAAGAGGCTACTTTTTTGTGTGCTCTTTTCAGTGACTGACCAAGGGCACGGATTTTTTTCGTTTTTTCCTTATTCTTATCTTTTTGCAGCAGCAGTTCTCTTCTAAGTTTCTTTTTCCGGGGAGAGTCGTCCTGTGCAGCCAGAGCTGAGGTTGATGGCGATGGTTCTGGATGAACATCACGTTCACGGGGTCTTTTTCTTTCTTTTGCCTAAAATAACAGAGCTGTATATTAGACAATGTTTGAAACATTATTTCCGAAAGAAAGACAGAACAAATTAATTTATGATTTAAGTAGATGTGAATGAGTGACTGAATCTTATAGGAAAAGTGACAGTAACATTTTGTTTTGATTTCGTATCGAGTAAACACACCTAAATATAGTTGTTTAATAATGTAACTGTAACACAAGAAATTATTACATTTTTGAGGTTAGCTGCCTTTTGATTTTCATAGCTATCAATTTTTAAATGGTTATTCAGCCATTCGTAATCGTATTTCTCCTTACTTTATTGCACTGTTTATTTTGGAAACGTCATCACTAATACTCAAATATAAAACCAAATTTGAGACCATAAATATAGAATATAGGCATAAGGCATAAGAATGATTTTAAATTAATATCACACCCAAATCATAACTCATTAATGATCCAATTATATACAATGGAGTGAAGATTTATAACAAACTTCCTCCTCACAGGTTTTAGTGAATATCCCAAAAGTTTTGTTTGTTATTATATAGCTTTGTCAATAAGAATCTTGTAAATTCTTAGACTATAAAGTATATCGATCTATCTATCTATCCATCTATCCATCTATCCAACTATCCATCTATCCATCTATCCATCTATCCATCTATCCATCTATCCATCTATCCATCTATCCATCTATCCATCTATCCATCTATCCATCTATCCATCTATCCATCTATCCATCTATCCATCTATCCATCTATCATAATCCTAGAATGTTTATTATTTTAATATTGATTAAGCGTAGACAATGTAAGCTAGGAATTATAACTTACAATTTTTGGACGTAAGTATTCCGGAAGCTCGTCAAATATGGTGGGGACTGCTCCTTTCAGAAGATATACTTTTTGATTTGTTTGATGAAGGAAATTCTGTTCAAAATGCTTAGAACAAAGCCTATCGTTGCTTGTAGGCTTCCAACCTTCGATCCTCATATTTTTGATCCATAAATCATGTCTAGGAAGATCTTTAGGAAACCTGTCGAGGAAGAAAGAAAATTAATTTTATTATTCATACAACTACAAATAAAGGCCACCCTTGAAATGCACACCTTGTATAAGGGTATTGGTATATTATATATTACAATGCAGTCATAATATTTCTATTCAAAATGTAAGCTATAATAGATACGCCACTGGAAAACTGATTGTATTTGAACCAAAAAATCCCTTAAAAACATAATTTTTAGACTTTACGTGCTCAAAAACATTATGATTCGCATGTTAGTAGTACATTCCAAATTATATTTCGGATACACATATATCTTTGAACTAGATATCGAGATATTTGCATGAATTTCGGATACACCAAAAAAATAAGATCATAAATTTACCTGTGAAAAGTGATTCCTGGCTCCTTCCTGCTGCTGTGGCTTTTACAACGGTAAGCTGCACACCCCACCATTACGCTCACCACAATATTTCACAATTATTGGTCTTAAAAACGTTAAATATCGCAAAAAACACCACCTTGACACTACCGTCAGTTTTCCACCAGCATTTTGACAGCTATTCATTTTCGGTATCAGCTAATCCATATACCATCAAATGGGCGTGCGGTATCCCCTCTCTTTCCTTATCTAAGGTTTTAAGTCACAGATTATCAGAATAGGTTGGGTTAAGAAGATGGGACACTCAGTACAACATCTACTCACTATTAGTTCTTACCGCAGTCACAAATGTCGCCACTATCGCAGATCGTTTTGACAGCTACGTTAGCGGGAAATTTAAATTTCAGACCCATCACTTGCAGGGCTGCTATTCCAATTTTTTTATTGTTTTCATGAAAAAAAACCTCTGAAGTGTTTGCAGTATTTTATTCTACAATTATTTTGCCACATACATACATACCAGTCATAAAGTAATTCACAATTTTAGGTTTGTTCTGTTGCGGAAGGCTTCAAATTTGGAATCGCCATCGAAATGGGCATCACATATTACAAAGTTGTTCCTCAAACTGGTAACGCTCTTCTCTTGAAGATCCACACGGCCCGTAGCTTTCACCCACATTTTGCACAGCTAACATCAATAGTAAGAATTAGAAAGATGATTTTTATTAGTTTTCACATACTCAAGCTCAAACCATAGGACATTGCTTCCATTATGGATATTGCAATACGATAAATTAAATATTTGCTGTACTCACCTTAGGATCCTTAGGGAACCTATGCACTTTTTTGTTCTTAAAAGAGCAGTTTTTAACGCAGCACCGTGATACCATTATAATTCGATACTATTAAGGAAAAGCGCAGATAGGTTACTTAAAACTGACTTAAAAGGTTATAAGGTGACTTAGGCTGTCAAGTCTTAAGTGTTATTCACAGTTCACTGGTGTCTCACAAACTAGCTACAGCGCTACCTAACCGTACCTGTTTTGTGGCGCTACCCGTGACTGCGGTAGGAACAAAAAGAGTGTCCAGGGCATGTTTTAAGTAATGTATCTGCGCTTTTCCTTAATAGTATCGAATTATAATAGTATCACGGTGCTGCGTTAAAAACTGCTCTTTTAAGAACAAAAAAGTGCATAGGTTCCCTAAGGATCCTAAGGTGAGTACAGCAAATATTTAATTTATCGTATTGCAATATCCATAATGTAAGCAATGTCCTATGGTTTGAGCTTGAGTATGTGAAAACTGTAATAAAAATCATCTTTCTAATTCTTACTATTGATGTTAGCTGTGCAAAATGTGGGTGAAAGCTACGGGCCGTGTGGATCTTCAAGAGAAGAGCGTTACCAGTTTGAGGAACAACTTTGTAATATGTGATGCCCATTTCGATGGTGATTCCAAATTTGAAGCCTTCCGCAAGAGAACAAACCTAAAATTGTGATTTACTTTATGACTGGTATGTATGTATGTAGCAAAATAATTGTAAAATAAAATACTGCAAACACTTCAGAGGTTTTTTTTTCATGAAAACAATAAAAAAATTGGAATAGTAGCCCTGCAAGTGATAGGTCTGAAATTTAAATTTCCCGCTAACGTAGCTGTCAAAACGATCTGCGACAGTGGCGACATTTGTGACTGCGGTAAGAACTAATAGTGAATAGATGTTGTACTGAGTGTCCCATCTTCTTAACCCAACCTATTCTGATAATCTGTGATCATCGGTAATGCTAAAACGGAGGTCCACCGTAGGAAGCCGGAGCAATTACTGCTGCTCTACAAGGCACATATCCGACCACCGTAGGAGTATTACTCCCATGTGTGGGGATGCACTCTGAAGCATTCCCTAAAGCTTCTAGACACTATCCAGAAGAGAGGAAGTGGACTTAATCGATACGCCTAACCTCACAAAGGACCTCAACAGCCTGCAACGTCGTAGAAGGGTGGATGATCTGTCCCTGTTTTACAGATTCTATCACGGAAGATGTTCCAGTCAGCTTTTTCAGACAATAACACCGAAGGCCGCCCAAACAAGGAACACTAGCGATACTCTGAGAGCTCATCCTTTCCAAGTTGAGGTACCTGCTCCTCCAGCATACCTTTCTTTTTGAGAACTTTGACGCTGTGGAATGAGCTGCCAGGTAATTTTTTCCCCGACGGCTGCAACCTGCAGCGTTTCAAATCTAACGTGCTCCGACACTTATCGTCTCGCAGCGCTTCCACAGCGCCATAAAAAAATTACATGTAATGGAGTGAAGATTTATAAAAAACTTTCTGACTCTTGTGTCACAAAAACCTTACTACAGCCTAGATGAGATGACGGATTTAAGTGAATATTCATCCACACATTTTATTTTGTTTAGAAGCTTTGACAATAAGAATTTTGAGTTTCTTGGGCCATAAAGTATACTTATATCTATCTATAAACTGAACTTGTCGCAGTGACCTGTCTAGGTCTCGATGTTCAAATACTTCAGTTGAACCTGAAAATTTTAATTTATTATTGACGATACCCTTGTTGCTATCTGAAGGTTGATGCTCCAGACATGGGACAATCAATCCAATTTTAACAATTGTTCTGAAACAAATTGCGAAATTGCAAACGAACAAATTAAAGCGTGTACTTATTCTTCGAAACTACTCGACGCAAATCGCTAATGATCGTGAAACAACTTATTTAGCACTCTTTCATTACAAATAGAAACGACGTAACTGAGTACGTGCCCCGTGTATTTAGCTAGCTGGTTTCAACAAATTGGTTCTTGTTTACAGTAACGTATCAATTAGGTGTCTCAGAAGCAAAATAGAATAATAGCCAAGCAGGATACCTGCTAATAGAAAAGACCCATGTTAGGACTGTTCTTCAGATTTGCCAGCTGAGGTGTGCAAAAGCAATTATTATATCATCTCGTATCTCCTATACAGCTATTCTCAGGAAAAAAATGAAGTCAAGTTGATTGACTCAGTACTTCCCACACATTACTGTGGTAACAGTTTATTACCTCCCATAGCATGAAGCTTTAGTCCGAGATCCCCTTGCAACCCAATCATCGGCAGCCCCCCCCCCCCCCCCTAAAATTGTCTTATGCCTTATGTCTTTCCTTCACAGGTCAATGGACAGCCTATTATCAATACTACAAACTTTTCAGTTTTACAACCCCCCACCCCCGAGCACCCCAATTTCATCCCCATCCAAAAACAGGTAAAAACTGATCAGGAACCCCTAAAACATCTAAAAATGAAGTTGGAGCTGTTTGTCATATTTTTAGTTTTTTGATTATTGCTACGCTGCCACTGACACGATTTGTAACAACCATACGCGTTTTCCATCCTCACCACGGTAGTAATACTGTGTCAAAATTTCATAAGAATCAATTTAATAGTTTCCACGTTACAAAATACTAAACGATCTAAAGCAATAAATACTCGTATGTATACAGAAAATTCTAAGTCCCTTATTTTCGGTAATAGGCTAGACAATGTTCGGATGGATCTAAAAAGGTGATTTATGTCGCTAGGTCTTCCTCCACAGGTTAGTGGACAGCCTATTGTGAATACAACAAATTGTTCAGTTTTTCTTTGACAATTGATTGATTGTGTGGACTGTATTTTGGTTTTTTATTGAATGAATGTTACAATGACTGATGCCGTGCGTAGTGACGTGTGTAATGACATGTACCACCGTCGATTATCAGGTTTGAGACATAGATTGAAACTAAGCTTAAGTAACAAGTTCACTTAACAACAGTGTTGCTGCCTGAGTTATCTGTACGTTAAGGCATGTTGCTGTCGCCGATTTACCGTCTCATGGGATGACAGTGGCTTGCCTGGCTCCATGCACGATATTAATGTAGTGTGGTCTACGAAGCTCTAGATTGGATTGGACGTTATTTCCAGCAGCTCGTTGATGTACAGCAGAAACAGCGTAGGGGATAGGACAGATCTCTGAGGAACAGCGGCGTTTATTAAAAATTTGTCTGATGAACAGCCTTCGACTACAACAAACAGAAGCTATTCAGCTACTGGCGCAGCCCAGGTTCAAAACAGCAAGCTTGGCCAGAAGTCTCTCATACAACATTCTATCGAAGGATTTTGATATGTCAAAACTCCAGCATTAAGGCTTATTCTATTTAATGATATTTTAATATTTTGATAATAAATTATATGAAAAAAGCTGAGAATGAATCAGAAAAGAGGCCAATTTTGAAATGAAACTAATGCCTCCTTCTTTTTCCTCCATGGCCTACTCGTATTCTGCCTACGTTGCTCATTATGTGCGTTGATTATTATGATGTACCTACTCGTTTTTTTAGTTTTCTTCAACGAAATATACTTTTAATATGAAATCTTATATTGAAAAAAATAACAGTATTATTGCAATAGCGTCTTGTATATGATAACTATAACCAACTTCCTTCAGATTGTTCAATATACATATATACTAATGAGTTGCAGCTACGAGATTGGAAAATTTAAGAATATTACCGACCTTCAGGCATGTCATCTCGAACATGGTTGAACTGATTAAAAGACACAACAATTTGGATAAAAATATAAAGATCATGTGGATTAAAGGACATGCAGGACATACCCCAAAACGACACAGTCGACAGACTAGCAAAGACGGCGAATACAGATGGAATAGCGATGGGAAATTTCAAAATCCACTACAGTAACCTGAGCAATCTATTCAGCAAGAACCCGAAAGAAAAATGGAGCGAACGCTACCATAGAAATTCATATAGAACAACATACAAACAGATCCAGCAGAACATAAGAACAGAGCCCTGGTATAAAAAAGAAACATATTGACCAATTGCGAGAACCCTTTGCAGATTGAGGCATGGGCATTGCTTAAGCCTTCAACACAAATTTGAATAGGTTTAGACGATGATCCTCACTGCAGATGTGGAGAGATTCATGGTACTGTTCAACACTGTATTAGAATGCCAATGGATCAGTAATGAGGTAACAGACCTATATCACAGATTGTCAAACTGTATTCCGTTACCTGCTGATATGATCACTAGACTAGGTAGCGAAAACAACTGTGCGTATAAACTATTATATAACTTTTGTACACAAAAACTAAAAATAAAGCTGTAACTTCCAACTATAACTAATTTGGAACAATATGAATTTATTCATATATAACTTAATAAAACAATTGATAATTACAAATTACCCCATTACTTAATAGAGGTAAGTGTTAAACAAAAATTACTCTAGTAAATCTTAGCTTTAAAAACTTCTGGTAATATTTGCTAAGGGGATTTCAGTGAGCAACATTTAAGACAGCAGTTGCGCTCTCTGGTGAGTATCTTGGAAATCTAAAAGTATTTTCCTTGGTCTTCTCATACCGACTTTAGTAGTAATTCCGTTTACAGCAAGTTTCTGAGGCGAATACAGCACTTTGCATTCTTATCTTATTTCAAATTTCTGTACTACAGATTTTGACAAAAAATAGCGAGCACCCTTTTTTATATTTGGAGTACCTTTCAGTTACGTTATATTATTAAAGGGTTCTTTGTGACGTCACACCTTTTCTCTTTATGTAATCCATGGTAAGGGAAAACTCTATTTTCAATCCATTGCGAGTGAAAGGAACTTTATAATAAATTTGTTGTCTAATACGGAACTACTGTTCCTAAGTTTATGGCTTTATTTATCTGTAGGGTTCGGTCCAACAACATGAACATAAAACTTTATGGATGATATTTTTTAAAACGTCACTTGCAAATGTTTAATTGAGAAAGGTAAGGAAATTTATCCTTCCTTTCATGGAACCCATAGAGCGATAGGGAACGAGAGAGAGGCTCCTCTGCATGATAAATGTCATTAAATATTTAAACATTCACCTAGTAAATTGTCCTCATATATCATTCTATACCAAGGCGCAGAAGATTAACGGTTGCAAATAATTTCGCATTTTATGGATGCACTTGTACGATGTTGTGATGGAGAGGTGTTATTTCCGATGTGACATAGAAGACAAGATGTTAAATATGCACTATTATATCACTAGAAACTTATGTGTCGTAATTAATTTATGTCATTTTATGACAATTGGATATTGTACTTCATTTTATACAGGGTGTTTCTAAGCTGAGGAGAGGAGAATAGCTTCAAGGTGTAATTCTTTGTTCAAATGTGGAAGGAGTTCTCGTATAATTTCAATAATTTTTTGAAAAACTATGGCTTTTCAATCCTTAATTGGCACACTGGGGTTTATGAGACCTTGGCGTTATTTCAAATCAGTGCTTTTACTTCCCACACCGATAGGTGAGGGGAGTATTGTGATCGCGAAAATTTTCGATTTTGAGATAATACGCTTTTTGGGCGTTTTATGATGTGTACATAACGAAAAGCCACGTCACTCATTTCCGTCGGTCTGTCTGTCTGTCGGTATGTCGGTCTGTCGGTCTGTCCGTCTGTCTGTCTGTCGGTCTGTCTGTCGCGTTTTTCTACCCTCGTAATCTCAATAACCGCTGCATGGATTGTGATGAAATTTGGGCAGCGTTATGCTGTGGGGTCGTAGTAGTTAATGCTGGTATAGTTTTGAAAATCGTTATACGGGGGGGCGGAGTAATTAGCAAAAAACGAAAAATTTCAAATATGCCTCAAACTTCGTTTTAAGGCGTTTTAGGGGTTTCTGATCATTTTCTACTTTTTTTGGGTGGGGGTGAATTTGCGATGGTTGGGGGGTGGGGGGTTGTAATACTGAAAAATTTGTTGTATTCGTAATGCGCTGTCCAATGGTATGTGAATGAAAAACCTAGCGGCATGATACACTTTTTTAGGTCCATCCGAACGTTGCATGCTTATTATAGAAACCACGGGACTTAGAATTTGTGATGTATACATACTAGTATTGTTTTAGATTGTTCGATATCACGTAACGCGAAAATTGTTCACTGATTTTAATGAAATTTTGACTTAGTATTACTCCCAAGGCGAGGATGGAAAAAACGGATGTTTTGGAAAAATGGTGTCAGTGGCGGCGCAGCAATAATAAAAAAACTAAAAATATGAAAACAGCTCAAACTTTGTTTTTAGGCGTTTTACGGGTTCCTGATCATTTTCAATTTTTTTGGGTGGGGTGAGAGGTAGTAAAACTGAAAAATTTGTTGTATTCATAATAGTCCGTCTATTGACCTGTAGAAGAAATACCTAGCGGCATATTACACTTTTTTAGGTCCATCCGAACATTGGCTTGCCTATTACAGAAACCAATTTTGAGATCTGTACATACGAGTTTTGCTTTATTTCGTTCTATGTATATTGCGTAAAGCGAAAATTATTGAATTGATGTTAATAAAATTTTGACACAGAATTTATTACCGCTGCGAGAATGGAAAACGGCGCTGTTTTCGAAAAACCGTGTCAGTGGCGGCGCAGCAATAATAAAATCAGCTCAAACTTCGTCCAGTTCAAGCATGCAGAAAAAAACTGTTGCGCTGTTCCTAAGGAGGGAGACGCAATAAACTATTTACGAGGGTTTTTGTGTTGGATGTTGTTTTTGCGGGCGGATGGGCGATAATTTAGTTGCAAGGTGATTTTAGACTATAACTTCATGCAATGGGAAATAATAAAATGGTATCATCATTACGCGTAGGAAGTACTGAGTCAATCAACTTGACTCCATTTTTTATTTTGGATAGTACATGTTGGAGCATCCACTTAAATTTAGTTTACTTTGATATAGACTTGTGCATGCAGTCCGATATGTTAGTTTGCCCAGAGCTGTGGAGCCGTTAGCGTGTGAAGTTAGCTTCCAAGTGCGCATTTCTTTTTGTTAAATTGAATATTTCCAAAAATAGAAATATCCAATAACGATTTTCACCGCCCTCTGACCTAAAGGGAATTAGAGTTGGAAATTCAGAATACGTTAGTTGAAAATGCAGAGGAGGATTTGTTGGAGAGCCCGTGTGCAAAGCCCATTTGTGACTAACATAAATACTCAATTTGTGTGAACTAAATATAAAGATGACATTATTAATTTAGAAAATGGTACTATAGAGACAACACTAGGATCACAAGAGTTTCGTTATTTTGCCTTCATTTTTTTGTTTTCATTTATCGGTGCGTGTCTGTGTTTTTGGTTAAGAATTCATTTTGTTACATTTATGTAAGCAGTTCATCATCTATTTAACTTATTATTATTTTTTTGAAATCTTATGTTAATAAAATATATTTGAGTTATGAATTGACTGAAAGAAACTGTCTAGTCATATAAGTTACATATAAAAATTTGTCAGTCAGACCCACTGTCAGATCTCAGTGTCATAAAAAATAACTGTGCATATTGAAGATTACAGTTATGATAAAATAAATGGGCTTCAAGATAACATCGAAGTGTCAAATGGTGTCACCTGGTACACTGGTGGCTCCAAAAATTCATCAGGTATACACGGATAACGGATAATACGGCGAAAAGACTATCTATGTAAATACAGACAGCAAGGCAGCTCTTAAGGCCTTGTCAAGTAACCACTACACTTCAAAAATAGTGTGGAACTGTCATAATACCCTAAAGACACTGATGAAGACCAACAGGGTAACATTATCTTGGGTACCTAGTCACACAGGAGTGGGAGGTAATAAGAGGGCCGATAGGTGTGCCAAGGAAGGTGCAGAACTCCCTCTCATCAGGCCAGAACCAGCATGTGGTATATCGTACAACATGGTACGGACAACTGTCACCAGATGAGTGTCAAATTATCACCAGAAACAGTGAGACAGAGTGGTGAGGAATGTTTAGTCTAAGAGCATGCTGAGGAGATTCTCGTGTTTTAATACTGCAGACGTCCTCAGATTGAGCAGGAAGTAACTACGAAAGGTGTTTTGGTGGAATGGTTGACATTTGTCTCCTGAACACACACTTAAGTTTGCGACCTTGGGGGGGGGGGGGGTTTGCCGCTCGAGGAGTGGGGGAGGGGGTTGGATTTGTAGCTGGCCATTGGACGTTCAGTGCACACCTGCAAAAGTGGAAGACGATTATTTCAGGTTATTGTAGGTATACCCTTTACTAAAACAAATCAAATATTCATTCAAATTGCCTTGCTTGCAAGCGAAATCCGAGCACCTAGAAAACAAAAGGGATATTTGCAATGAAAAGTACATCATCTCTAGTACAGATATAACACTTTTTGTTCATTCAGATGCTATTTACTTACATGGCACCTCTAAAAAACTCTAGACGTGCAAAAACAAAGCATATATTTTTGTCCACTCAAAAACGATTATATTTGTTGCAAATGTGGCGACAGACCAGTTGGTTGTGTAAAAGAGATGAACTGGTTATGTAAAGATGCCCTCTAGAAGACGACAGCCCCAGTTTACGCAGTTAAGCCCCTTTGAATGGGGTCGGATTGTAGGCCAACGAGAACGTGGTGCTTCTTTTAAAGCAATTGCTGTAACCATGGGGCGTAGCGTGGCTACAGTTCTTGCAGCATCGCCCGCATGGATTGCAGAAGGGGGAATGCAGCGAACTAGAAGTTCTGGAGCCCGTAGAAGAACTACAGACCGGCAAGATCATCATCTACGCCTACCAGCCCTTCCAGGCAGAATGGGATCCACTCGAGCTGTTGCTGACGCTTGGTCTGTAGCCATAGGGAGGCCTATATGAATCCGTACGGTATACAACCGATTGAGTGAAATGGGTTTAGGATCATATCGTCCGCATCTGGTACTTCCACTCACTGCAAATCATCGTCGCAACGGTTAGATTGGTGTCAAGAACACCGACAGTGGCATGCTGAGCGGCATCAGACGGTCTTCTTCGACGAGTCCAGGTGTTGTCTGGGATCACATGACGAACGCCAACGCGTAAGACGACGACGGGGTGAACGACGTGATCTCCAGTTTGCTGTTGAGCGCCATGTACACCGTCCTATTGGTGTGATGGTTTGGGGTGCCATTGCATTCAACAACAAGTAACCTTTATTTGTGCTTCATGGGATAATGACTGCCCAACGTTATGTGAATGAGGTGTTAGAACCAATTGCCATTCCATATATCCTAGGCCTCGAAAAGGGTTTCTTCCAGCAAGATGATGCACGACCTCTTATTGCAAGGGTATCGATGATGTTCCTACAAAAAGCTGAGGTGAGAGTACTCTCCTGGCCTCTACGATCACCAGATTCATCGCCAAATGAAAAAGTATGGGATTGGATGGGTCAATACATAGGTGATTTACCCAATCCTCCGACCACTCTGAATGAACTGAAACAGGCTGTGAACGCAGCTTGAGAGGCTGTACCTCTAGAGTTTATCAACAACCAGATTACATGGAGGCCCCACCCATTATTGATCTGTTGTATTTTTTATAAACTAATTATGGCAAATGGGTTTGTTTATCATTGTGTTTAGTCTTACCTCATTTCATCAACCGCAACCCTGTTTTCCTCAGTGTTTGGACTTCACATGCGAGTAGTGTATAGACAACAATTAAAGGTACGTTTCCATAATCACGTGTAATTAGTTGCTAATGAGCTTTGGATTATAGGAGGAAAAATGTTGCTTTTATGTTCTAAAGCACACATTCAAAAACATTCTTTCAGTTCTTATATAAATCCAACAAACAGAGCAAAATCATTAGCATTATCAACAAAAAGGAGTGCCAGAAATCGCCAAGGTGACTGGCGTTTCACATATATATCTATTATGCGTTCATTTTTCGATTAAACATAATACATGTGATTGGGAAATCTGTTTTCGCACACTAGATCTCACGCACCTGCATATACCGGGTGTCCCAGAATTTCCTTGACACGTGATATTTTCGTAACGAAAAATGGTTCAAGCAAGAACTGAGTGATACTTTTGAAGGTACTATAGGGTCTATCATACCATGCATTCAAAACATTTTTTTTGTACGTTAACCCCTAAAACTTACCCCCAACTTTTTTTTCAAATAGCACCCCATAGGTTTTCCTACATAAATGATATCCCCATTTTGTTTAAAATCTTGTGGTACCTTTAATTTTATATGCAAACTTATTTTGTCCGTAAAATGATAAGCATAAGACAAATGAAATGATAATTTGACGCCTGATATGTTTGTAACAAAAACGGATAAAAAAGAAAAGTAAGTGGGTTTTTCAAGGGTAGTGAATGACCTATCATTTCTTGCTTATGAACCATTTTTTTCTTACTTAAACCCCTGGAATCCACCCCTAGCTTGTTCTTTCAAATTTCAATCCACAATTTTGCCTGGAAAAATGAATTCTTCACTTGAATTTAATTATCGTAGTGCCTTACTTTTTATGCCCCTACTGCAATTTATCGTTAATTTTGGCGCCCATATGCGGGGCATACCCTAACATTTTTTCACGTTTTTGCACTTAGTTTTGTTGTCACATTCTTTTATTAGTTGATTCATGATAATAAAAAAATGTTTTCCACACATATGTTTTAATCTATTTATGCTTGCGATTTCATGGATTAAACGAAAAAAATTAACGATAAATTGCAGTAGGGGCATAAAAAGTAAGGCACTACGATAATTAAATTCAAGTAAAGAATTCATTTTTCCAGGCAAAATTGTGAATTGAAATTTGAAAGAACAAGCTACCCTTGAAAAACCCACTTACTTTTCTTTTTTATCCGTTTTTGTTACAAAAATATCAGGCGTCAAACAAATTATCATTTCATTTGTCTTATGCTTATGATTTTACGGACAAAATAAGTTTCCATATAAAATAAAAGGTACCACAAAATTTTAAAAAAAATGGGGATATCATTTATGTAGGAAAACCTATGAGGTGCTATTTGAAAAAAAAAGTTGAGGGTGAGTTTTAGGGGTTGACGTACAAAAAAATGTTTTGAATGCATGGTATGATAGACCCTATAGTACCTTCAGAAGTACCGCTCAGTTTTTGCTTGAACCTTTTTTCGTCACGAAAATATCACGTGTCAAGGAAATTCTGGGACACCCGGTATATTGTATAACATTCGGCAAAATGCTTTTTCGTCACAGTGGAATCTAAATAAAACTAATGTATAATAGATAAGACCCTATGACCAAAATTGGTTTATCGAATAAAAAGAATGTTCATGGTACATTCACCAAAATGTATCCTTATATAAAACATCGGTAACCGTCGATTGTAAAAAATGGAAAGGTACTTTTGAAATAGAAATTGTACGAATACGTAAACATCGGAGGTTTCAGCGTTTCAAATAATGGCTATTTACAATGTGTTAATGTTGCAAAGAACTTGACTTTGTGTAAAGCATGTGGTTAGTACAATAGCTTATATAAGCTGGGAGTGTTGTTCTACCCTTTCTCATTGTTCTCCTATTCAAGTCACTTATATAAGTTTACCGCATATATGGTAATAAAAAAATAGTGGCACCTAATTAGGTATACTACGAATACTATTGGCTATTACTTTTACCTTTAAAATACCAAATACCTTATGGCTAAGAAACTAGTATAGATGAGAGAATCTTGGAGTTGTGACCAAAATTTTGAAAGAAAACTGTAGATCACTGCATGACAGTTAACACCAGAGTCTCCTGCATGCAGTTATTCAGTTTTTTATCAAAATTTTGGCCACAACCCCAAGATTTACCTTTAAAGATACACATACTCCTAATTTCTGAAGACCACTTGAGAAACAAAAGAACAAAGTAGGAGCACAGTATATGCAATTGTACAGTAGCGCAACTCTCCAGAATTTTGGTGCTTCGCGCATAGCATCCCGCGCACCGTTCGCAGGATGTTTAGCACGGCGATCGCGTGAGTCGTGTTCAGTCTATGAGGGTGAAGGTAGTGTCTTTGACAGAACCGGATTAAGGAATTTGGTGATACGCTGATAGGGATATCGGGACGCGTGAAGTCAAATGTTGCGCCGCTGTAGGCTGTATTAACAATTCCAAAAACTGTGACTATAGTTTTTTAAGCTTCCTCAAGACGCTGCCAGGTATGTGATTCCTCCAATGTTTAATATGCTCCTTTATTACCTAATAATATTAAAGTCCATTTGTCTCTAACAAAGTCTGTCGAGTATTAGGGTAGCTGTGTGTTTTTTTTTTAGTTTTCAGAAAAGTTAGACGTTACGGAAAGTCGTTCTTTAATTATGAGCCTAAAGTCAGAATAATAATTTCTCACTGTTTCCTCACAGCACCACAACGTTCAAAAGATCTTTCACGACATATAACAAAATGAATGTGATTATGCATTCCAACATTATGAAATTTTAAGCAGAAAGTGAAGTCCACTTTAATGGATGCTCAAATAGAAAGTTCACAATAAAAAGAATCAACATGCTAGTTTCAAAAACATATCATTTTCCTCTATAAACATGGATTCTTTTCTTCAATATGCCTATTCATATGTAATATACAAATACAGTAGGAAAGATAGTCTTGGTAAACTAGATAAAAAACAGTTTTATTATTTAAATATTTAAGGTTAAGTAAGATAAGATAAAATAAAGTTGAATAAATCTCGCATTTTTGTGATTTACTTACAAACCATAAAGCCACCTATTTTCTTAGAGTTAACAATTCTCTTTCATACACCGACTATTTCTTGTTTTGCTTCCAAAACAAATGTTTAGACCCCATTTATATGCAAAGAATCCATGATGAATTAGAAGAATCAGAACAAAACATTTTCACGTACAATAAAATCGAATGAATGGATATAACTTACAAATTGTAATTCAGAATTCCAAAGACAACTGCCTAACCTCGATGAAAAATATCACATTACCACAATGCTCTCAAAATTTACTCTATTTACGAGACATATCGCGTCCATTAAACATATTGCAACACAATAATTACGCTTCTTCACTCGATTATTGTTAAGCCGACCCTGTGCTCAAAACGTGAACGGCAATACTCGCGGCTCGTGCTGAGGAGCCGACGCGACGTGGGGTTATGAGAGGCCAGTTTTTCGGAGACAAATTGTCTGGGTGATTTCTAGGGAGTTGCGCTACTGTATAATTGGATGTACTATGGTAGGAGCTTATTTAGGGAAGATTGGGTGAAAGCCTTACCAAAAGATACTAGATAGTTTTTGAAATTATGGGAATGAATGCATAAATATAAAATAATCAACTGGTTCGAGAATTTCGTAGAAAAACAACAAACCGTACACGTTTTTTATGGTCTCTCCCACAAAGGCTGAAAGCCTATGGCGCTGTAGAAGCGCTGCGAGAGGATAAGTATCGGTACACGTTAGATTTGAAACGATACAGGTTGTAGCCGTTGGGAAACAAGTTTTCGGCAGCTCATTCCATAGCGTCGAGTTGTCCAAAAGAAGGAATGCTGGAGGAGACTGGTTCGGGGAGTAGGGACCTCGACCTGGTAAGGATCATTTCGCAGAGCCTCTCTAGTATTCCTCGTTCGGACGGCCTTTTTGGTGTTATTAGCTGGGAGAGCACACTCGAACATTTTCCGTGATAGACAGGTTGCCCACCCTGCTTCGATGTTCCAGGTTGTGGAGGTTCTTTGTGAGGTTAGGCGTATCGCTTAATCTAATTGCTCTCTTCTGTATAGCACCCATAAGCTTTAGAGAGTGCTTCGGAGCGCATCCCCACACATGGGAGCAGTACTCCAACGATGGTCGAATCTGTGCCTTGTAGAGCAGCAGAAGTTACTCTGGTGTATACAGCTTTCTAAAGCGGAACAAAGCTCCAAGATTCTGGGATGCCGTTTTAGCAATACTGACGACGTGGTCGTGCCAGGACGTGTTATTGTTGATGTTGATCCCTAAAAGTGTAACGGAAGGTGACTCGGCTATTGGGTGACATTCTATTTCTACAGTTGGCAAGCCAACGTAGCCCACTGTGAACCAGCATAGAACCAAAGGTAGTTTGATTTGATAATTTTTACGCATTTTCAAGTTATATCAAATCTTCCGAATAGGTTTGAAAACTCATGGACAAATAAAAAGGGTTTGGGTAAAAAGTTTGCTTACTATGCGTAAGGAAATACAAAATTCTGAAAGCACTTAAAAATGGAGTCAAAACTTTTCGCTTGTTGATGGAAATTTAGGAGGCATACTAAATTGAGTTTCATATATAACTCCTACTCCTAATTTCCCCACCTTCACGTGAAATGACCAAAATCGAAGATTTATACTTGTCTTATCTAAGCGAATTTCGTCCTACAGATGGTTATTTCTTTTAAAAGCTCCGTACCTTAGTTGCTGCATCTAATAGATTCAGGAAATACTTTAACATAATGGGACAGTTAATTACAGTAAATGTAGATTATTGCAGATCGTTCAAAGCAACTCGGAAAGTACCAATGCATAAATAACTATTACGAACCATGTATTTGAATTTAAGGTTATAGACCTTTTTAGCAGCAACAGTCCACAAAATTTCACTTCATACAGCAGCCATCAAAATGACCACTTATAATGCAAAACGAAATGCGAAATTCAAGTCTACCTACACATCTTTCACCTATTAGCCTGACGTTAATATTGAAATTTACTCAGAGTTATATGTTTTCTATATTCAAGTTGGGCATGCCTACAATATACAGGGTGTCCCAAAAAATAGTGTCAAGCGGAAGTCCAGAGATAGAGCACACCTAGAGGTATCTGAATCATCCCCATATATGTTATGCAATTTTTTGTAGTTTTAGAGTTATGAATTGTTTTATTAATTTTAGATAATTCTCTACCTCGACAACTTAAAGCTGTTCTAAAAGAAACATTAAAAGGCTTTTTCAAATTCTCTTTTTTGCTAATTAATCTTTAAGAGTTTGCTGTTCACACCTAAAGGAATCGGCTTAGTAAATCTGATGAAAGTCATGAAAATTATAGTGTAAAGTGAAAAATTTACGTTTTGTTAATTATGACTTAGATTTTCGACTCGCAGTTAAAAATCTAAAGAGGTGATTTCATGATTTCTATGCAGGTCTAAAAACTTCTTCAGACTCTCATCTATCATAATCATTAAAAAAAAGAAGTACTTAATGAGGCTACTTTCGCAACAATCGACCTTCATCGACAAGAGGTGGAGATCTCTTGAAATTAGTGATGGGATTTTAAATGAAACAGTAACTAATTTTAGGGCGCTAATAGCAAAATAATTGCCAGTGCCGCAATAAAAAACATACAGTGCGACCAGAATATCGATAGATGACTACCTGTGTCACTTTGCTAAGATTTTTTTTACATGTAGGTACGACTTCTTTTTTGTAAGTGGGAAATTGTAAAATGAAACTGAATTATCAGATTTCTTCACTAAGTTTATCAAATTTCACAAATTTTCAAAATGTCTACCTTCTTATTCGATGCTGCATAATCTACATCTTCTAAAAAAATTGTTTTTTATTTAAATTAACAAAAGCTCTTCGATTGGTTTTTATTGTTTCTTCAGCCTGTGGTAATTTGTTGCGTAATTCTCTGATGTTTCGACACTCTTTAGCATAAACTAGTTCTTTTTAGTAGTCCCAAACAAGAAACTCTATCGGATTTAAATCAGGTGACCGTGGCGGCCATTCAGTAGGTCCACCACGACCTATCCATTTGTTGCATATTCTCTTGCAGAAAACAGCATCGTTAAATTCAGTTGTCGTGCACTCAAGGTCCGTAGGAATAGCCAAGTAGTCAGACAACAGAAGCAACACCAATCCAAACAAGAGCGTATCGTTTTAAAGACGCAAAGACAGACAGACGACTGAATAAAGACAACGAAAGCAACCTATGCAATGACACATTTTGAAAAGACATCACAACAATATCTTAGCTATCTCTTTCTAACATCGTTTACTGCGTTAGCGTTAGCTCTCTTTGTTGTCGCTCAGGTAAAAACCGGTTTTGAAGAATGTGCTCCTAGTGGTTTTTTAGCAAGAAATAGGATCTTTCTTAACGAATGTTTAATTTATGCAATGTTTTTAACGTTTATTATTGCGGTACTGACAACCATTCTGCTATTAGCGCGATAATATAAGGTATTGATGAATTGAAAATCACATCGCTAATTTCAAGAAATCTTCGCCTCTTGTCTTTGAAGGTCGATTGGAGCGAAAGTAGCCCCATTAAGTACTACTTTTTTTTCAATGACTGTGATAGCCGAGAGTCTGAAGAAGTTTTTAGAGCTACTTAGAAATCATGAAATCACCTCTTTGGATTTTTAATTGCGAGTCGAAGATTTAAGTCATAATTATCATATCGTAAGTTTTTCACTTTACACTAAAATTTTCATGACTTTTGTCAAAGTTACGAAGCTGATTATTTTATATGTAAACAGTAAACTCTTGGAGATTAATTACCAAAAAAGAGAATCTGGAAGAGTCTTTTAATTTTTCTTTTGGAACAGTTTTAAGTTGTCGAGGTAGAGAATTCTCTAAAATTCAGAAAAAAATTCATAACTCGAAAACTACAAAAAATTGCATAAACTATATGGGGGTGATTCAGATACTTCTAGGTGTGCTCTATCTCTGGACTTCCGCTTGACACCATTTTTTTGGACACCCTGTATACTAGATAATTTATTATTTAGTGGACCAGTTTGAGTACGCAATTGTATTAACTAGGAACATTTATTCATGCGGTAGCCCTAAAAGCTGGAATGCTTTCATTAGAACGTTGCATAAATGCTATTTAACATCTCAATGTCCGTAGATTTATTAATGGAGTGGGATATAGCTAATCTCATCATCATAGTCACAATGTGTTACCAGACATGTTGTGAACTCGTAAAATGCATAAGTCGGAGCTAGAGTATTGCCTACAAGAATATTATCAATAGTTTTGAAAACTGTGATTCATCATCGTTCGCGATTTAGTGTCAGTTCAGTGGCGCTCTTGATACTCATATCCAGCAACTGTTTCGTCGTATCCACCCGGCGTGTAGGGGAACAGCCACGGCGCCGCCCACTCGGAGCATGACCCTGAACTACAAGTTTCTCCATACTATCGCTTCTGTGAATATGTCCGAAGAATGTTAGCATTCTCGTCGACACAATGGAGTATAGTCTTTTTGGATAGCTAATCTAAGTAGCATTATTTTGTTCATACGTGTAGTTTAGAACAGAATGACAAACAACCATGGCAGACACTTGGGACTTAGAGGCCTATGTTGCATCCATATGAGGGGTATGACGATGATCTAGGTGGTGAGCTCGAACTACCTTGTGTCATGAGAGAACTGCTGACCCTAGAGGTCAGAGAATATCGAGTTGCCCAATTGGTGACCCTGCTATTGTGTACCATTTTCAGCCGCTTTCTCATCAAGGGTCAGCATTTGACCTGAAACTTTTTACCAACATTATAGTCAGAACTAGTGTTTCAAAGTTTTCGGAAAATTTGGATGGCGGAAACCAGATTTTTTCCCGGAAAAATTGGTAAAACGATAAATTTCATGTAAAATGCATTTTCCTTAGGAATAAAAAAATTGCTTTAATATTCAGGGAGGTATACGTATTAAATATGAGTCAATTCAACAATATTTTAATTTTAAATACAAAATGCAGCGTTACAACCCTGACAACATTGCTGTTGGACGAAAATGAAAAACTTTCCTAAAATGCTAGACCACTTCTGCTTTTAGAGCGAGCTAAAATGGATATTGAGCGTATTCATGAATTCTAGGATGGCGATGCTAGGGAATCAGAATCAGAACCAGATTCTTTCATCCGAAGATTCAGGTCTTGATGATGAAGTGCCTCTGAGTATTCTGGCTTTAGCTAAATAATGTTTCCTTTTACCTTTTATCAGTTCTTTTCAAGTTTTTAAATATATTTTTGTAATTATCATAATAAACAATAATAATAATAAATAATATTAATTTTTGCTTATTATATTACATGATCTAAAATTTGTTATTTTGATAACCAAATCAAGAGTTTTTATTTTTTTATATATATTTTTACTTACTTTGGCAGCTCTTTACTTTTTAATGTATTTTCTTTATTATATAGGTAGTTAAAGTTTATGTTATTTTGTTAACTAGAGTTTTTTCCCTCTTTTAAATACTGTGAAGTAAAATTATTAATATTGATTTTTCCATCCTTGACTCCTCAGGTTACACCCGAAACCGAGTGTTATGTTATGTGACCTCATCTAGATCAATTGGCAGAAACACGTGTCACTCGGGTTACCATCCTTTAAATGTTCTGCTCCTTAACCTCTTCCTTTTTTGCGGATTCGCCTCATGATTCTCTTTCTTTCTAAAATTATTAATATACAATTAAAGCATATAACGTTTTTTTATCATTAAAGCGATTTATATTAACGAATATACATTAATCTCACAACTATATTAAATTGTTTGAAGATTTCTGACTTCTCTTCGACCTAAGCACTTTTCCGCAATTTTATAGCCCTCCTCTGTCATTATTGTTTTTTGTCCCAATGCGACTGTTCTCTATGTATTGGGATCTAGATAATATGGCTTCAACAAAAAACCTCCTCCAACGTATCTAACCTTTTCATAGCAGCCGCGGTATGCTCTGTTATAAAAAATAACTGCACTTTCTACCAAATAGAAGGGTTTACTAGGTGATACCTTTTCAGAATCTCTGATCGCTAATCTGTGTAAACGTCTCTTTCTTAATTCTCTTTGGCGGTACATTCACAGTTAGGCTTTGTCTTCGCAGCTACTCAGGCATCTAATAATAATAAAATACATTGCAGAAGCCTCTACCTACCAGAGAGTCTGCTTTCAAATATTTACAATACAAAAACACAGCGTCAAATATAGTCAGCACTACCTTAATCTTGATAGTGAACTGAATGTTACATAATAGAAGCAAATATGTCAACCATATCTACATTAAACAGGTGCCGTTAGTGAAAAAACTTCGTTTATTATGGATAAAATAATGCTTTCGTATTTTGCGCATCCAACTGTGAGATAATGTCGAAATGGCTCAACGCATTGTTTGACGTGTTGCCGAAAGTTGTGTAAAACAGAATGCCAAATGTCCCTAAAAACGTTTCTGTATGATTGTAAAAATTATTACAATATTTTGTGGGCGTTTGAAATCGCGTATTTTTCCAGCAGATGATGTACGTCTTAAGCGGCGGCCACACACAGCGATTTGACTGTAAGGTATAGTTTGTGCAAAAAAGGACGGTATATCGCTAAGTGTCCACACCACAGAGTTAATATCTCTAGAGGGAGCCTAATTTGAATATTGGCCAGCCAACATCTATAGCGCTATTGCCACTCTTCTTCGTCCGCTTAAGGACCTTCCAGTTTCTTCAAAATCTGGCAGTTTCCGCAGTTTGAACACATGTTCCTCAAAGTATTTAACTGGGTATTTAACTATACATTCCAATATACTTGCAATGTAACTGATTTACGTGAAGATAATTTGTGTTGATTTAATGAAATCTCAAAAATGGTAAATTTCATAGCGGAATGTCGCAATAACTTCTAATATGTCATAAATCTAGCAACCTACAATCGGCGTGCCCTTAAGCTGTCATGTGGCTGTCATTGTAGTTGTGGTTATTGCGTTTGTCGAGATATTTGTGGTTTTAGTGTATATTTGACTGACGTCGTGACTATTTGTGGTGTGATTTAAATTATTTATGAACAATATTGTCATAATTGCATCATGAGACAACATAAAAAGTGCATAGTTTGCTGTAATAGCGACGAATCGGTGAACACTTCTTATCATAGGTGAGTATAGGTTTTGGTTTAGTTTTCAGTAGCGTAATATATGGGGATAACTGGGAACAAAAGTAACTTCACTCCAGTTTGAGGAATAATAATAGTTGTTTAATGTATGTTATGTGCATCTGTGTAGGTTTCCTTCGAATACAACTTATTGGTGTCAGTTTGTAACTTCACAGTAATAATTGAATCTATTAATGAACATCCAATTTTAATATAAAGTCGCGCGCCACTGGTAATCCCCTCAAGCTGTCAAAATTTCCGTTACATGTTGGCTGGTCAGCGACCTGTGCATTTTGTTGCTTACACTCCCTCTATAGATGTCAACTCTGTGGTCCACACCATTCAAGTAAGCTCGCGCAAACCTCATTTCAGTGAGATTTGCTGAACATATTAGCTTTTGCTTATCGAAAAAGTAATGAGAAGAGGTTTTTTTTATGGTCAGCCTCCCGCAAAGGCTAAAAGCCTATGGCGTGTAGAAGTGCTGCGAGGGGATAAGTTTCGGTGCACGTTAGATTTGAAACGCTGCAGGTTGTAGCCGTCGGGAACAAATTCCCTGCCGGCTCATTCCACAGCCTCGAAGTTCTCCAAAAGAAGGACTGCTGGAGGAGACTGGTTCGGGGAGTAGGGACCTCGACCTGGTAAGGATGAGCTAGTAGAGCCTCTCTAGTGCTCCTCATTTGGACGGCCTTTGGTGTTATTATCTAGGAGAGCTCGCTCGAACATTTCCCGTAAAAGAATCTATAAAACAGGACAGGCCAGCCACGCTTCTTCGATGTTCCAGGCTGTGGAGGTCCTTTGTGAGGTTAGGCGTACCGATTAATCTAATGACTCTTTTCTGGATGGTGTCCAGAAGCTTTAGAGATTGCTTCGGAGCGCATCTCCACACGTGGAAGCAATACTCCAGCGATGATCGGATCTGTGCCTTATGGAGCAGCAGTAGCAGTAGTAGTGATGAATTATTCTTGTTAAGTGCGTTCTTGTATTGTTTATAAGTGAAAATATATTGGGAATATTCCCATGTGAATTTAATAAGGGAAAAACCAGACGATTGGTGGAATTATTCTTCCTAATTTGATCAGAATATAAGCGCTCTCAAAATATACATGATACAAGTTTTCGTCATGGTAGGAAGCTTGATAACGATTTTAGATTTTTAATGTGAACTTGAAGAACTTATAGTCTGAAAACTTTTGATGCCCGTTACCTGAGGCTGAAACTCAAAACAACGGCCGGCTTTGCATTTAGCGCCCTCAAAATATACGTGATACTAGTTTTTGTCTTGATAGGAAGCCAGATAACTATCTTAGACTTTTAAGGTAAACTTGAGTATCTGAGGGTCTGAAAATTTTTGATGTTCGTTACTTGAGGCTGAAGCTCAAAATAACGACTTGATTTGTATTATGCGCCCTCAAAATATACATGATACGATTTTTCGTCCATATAGGAAGCCAGATAACGATTTTAGAATTTTAGGGTAGACTTGAGGATCTGAGAGCCTGAATATTTTTGAAGTTTGTTACCTGAGGTTGAAACTCAAAACAAGGTTTGAATTTGTAATAAGCGCCCTCAAAGTATACATGATACAAGTTTTCGTTCTTTTAGGAAGCCAGATAACGATTATGATTTTAGGGTGAACTTCAGGATCTGAGAGTCTGAAAATTTTTGACGTTTTTGATGTTTGCTTGAATCAACTGATTTATCTATCCCTGAGGAACACCACTATGCACGTGTTTTTTAATGATAAACAGTAATTTATTCTCACACAATAGTTTCGATTACTTAATATCTGTCAATGTGTTATGTTATAAAATTCTACTTCTCAAAAAGGGTACACCAGTCTAGCTATATTTACATATGTAATGATATATGAAGTATGTGATGGGACAATAGTTGTCTATAGTAGCAGTAGTAGTAATAGTATGTGTTGGGGAGGCGAAGCCAGGCAAGTAGGCCACCCTTGGCCCTTTTTTTATACTTCACTGAACCAACACTGAAAACACTAAACCCTGCATCCTAGAAGGCTTCTTGTCGAACCTACCAGACCTCTTGACGAAAGTCAGTTTTCCAACTACCTCACTGAATGAAGTGACTCCTCCCCGAAGTACATCGTTCCAAATATCTGAACCCTGAGGTTGCGATTCTCAGCACATCTACATAACTGGTCTGTAAAATTATATAAAGGAGGAAAAGGTCAGGAAGGATTACCGAATTATTATAGAATAATTTTGCTCCCAGAAAGTGTAATCTGTATGCATCCAATTTTAGTTATGAGCAAATGCACGTTGAATTGCTGGCACATAAATCATAAATTTCATGGCTCGACCTACCACGATCTGAACGGCCTTGGCTTAGTGTGAACGATCAGCTGATAATTATTATTTGCATTCTCTACAAATTTCAGTGCGTAGGATTTCTATCGGCACGGCACGATAGGTAGTTCGCTAGTCAATGTCACTCACATGTCACTTTGTTTCGAAACTGCATCAAAAGTGTCTATCTATATTCTGACACGTGATTGACAGGAGATAAAGAGAACGTTATTTGAAATAGCATAACATATTTGAATAATATACAGGGAATCCCGGAATTTCCTTGACATCTCATAGGTATTCTCGTAACAAAAAAAACTAAAACTGAGTGGAATTTTTGAAGGTACTGTATGGTCTACCATACCATGCTTTTCAAAAATGTTTTTTGTACGTCAACACTTAAAACTTACCCCCAACTTTTTTCTTCAAACAGCACCCCATAGGTTTTCCTACATAAGCCAATCCAATTGACGCTGACTAGTTTGTGCTTGCTCTGCGAACAGCCCTAATATATAGAAATCATAACAATGAGATTTGATATGTATCAGAAGCTTAAATCTTTTAAATTTTCTCTTGAATCATCCTCCAAATATAATGGAAACTGATTTATTCGGTACAAACTAGTCAGTATTCGCGCTCAAAGCCTAGCTTTCTGTGAACTAAGACAAATATTTACTTGTATAGGGTATATGTAACATATAAATATATTGATCGAAATGCTTATAGAAAGATTGTAATGTAAAGTGTTTTTAAAGTGATTTCATTCCTTTAATCTCACTCGCTGTTCCTGAAAATAAAAAAAACGTAAGCAAGTCCTACGATACTAACTAATAGTAGCTATAGTAACAGTGAAGAATTCAGAATATTTACATACTAACACAGAATTTATTAGTACCCGGGAAAGCTCTCTTTCAAGGTTAATGGCGATCATAGACAGATTAAAACATAGATTTCTTCGATTTGTCGTTTTTTACTCTGCCTTACCCTAATGATCGCGTTTATTGACTGTTTTATTTAAATGTATTCTCATGCTGCTGCAGCATCTACATTCGAACCCATTTCTTCATTCACTCAATTTAACACTTAATTTTCTTATTTCTTTTTGTCTTTACCCACCATATTCACACGCTGCTCAGTGAACAATACAAATGAGTAGATCGCTCTACTGCATTCAAATACGAAACTTTTCTATATGGTTACAAATATATCAGATTAGAACATTTCATTTTTGTGCCTGGATTCCACTTTGCCAAAAAACGTCAATTTTGTATTAATCTTAAGAACGCTGTTTTCTTTTAGTATCATAGGTGTGACGGGTGTGACATTAGTTTTTGTAGAAAGAGAGATTTTATAGAAATTATCAGACAAAAAAGCTCGATGTAACTATTTCCCGCTTTTTTTTTCAGTGAACTGCAAGTGTGAACTACAAAAAAATAAGGCACATCCACTAAAACCCCTCGATTTTCACGATTACATCAGGCTGTATCGGTCGCACTTTATAGTCTTGGAATGTGTCGTACTTCATTTCCTATCAATGGTATTCGTTCCGTCCTCTTACAGTTCTGTCTTTCATATCCTTCTAAAGAAATCTCAGTATGCGGAAGCCTACTTCTGGCATCCAGGTCAATATTTTTCATGAAGCACGTTAGTATTACATATTCCTTAAAGTCGCTATAGAATGTTTACCAGTTGGCCAGAGTTTGTTATATCTTCATGTTCAATTTTGCAGTAATGACTTTGTCGCCACTTCTACTTCAGTCAGTTCTAATTATTTATTATTATTAATTTGCACTTTACATTACAAAGAACTGCCACCTCGAAGGTTACGCCTTCTGTGAGGTATTGGCGTACACACTGAAGATGTACATATATTATGAAATTATGCTAACACAACCTTCTGCTGAATTGATAATCTGGTATTCAACCTGTTTCGAAATTTTCAGAACAGGTAACATGTGTTTTCTATATATTTTTGAGGAATTTTATGACTTTTTCATTTTTACTTCCCACACCGATAGGTGAGGGGAGTATTGTAATCGCGAAAATTTTCGATTTAGAGATAATACACTTTTTGGGCGTTTCATGATGTCTACATAACGAAAATCTACGTCACTCATTTCCGTCGGTCTGTCTGTCGGTCTGTCTGTCTGTCTGTCTGTCTGTCTGTCTGTCGGTCTGTCTGTACGCGTTTTTCTGTCCTCGTGATCTCAGTAACCGCTGCATGGATTGTGATGAAATTTGGGCAGCGATATGCTGTGGGGTCGTAGTAGGTAATGCTGCTATAATTTTGAAAATCGGGGCATTGGCGGCGGAGTAATTAGCAAACAACTAAAAATTTCAAATATTCCCCAAACTTCGTTTTTAGGCGTTTTAGGTGTTCCTGATCATTTTCTACTTTTTTTGGGTGGGGGTGGAAATTGGGGTGGTTGGGGGTTGGGGGTTGGGGGGTTGTAAAATTGAAAAATTTGTTGTATTCATAATAGACTACCCACTGACCTGTGAAGGAAGACCTAGCGACATAAATAACTTTTTTAGGTTTATCCGAACATTGCCTTATGCCTAATACAGAAACTAAAGGACTTAGAATTTTTTCCGATGTATACAGGGTGTCCATTTAGTGTGTAATTCTTGGATATCTCGCAAGGTATAGCTGATAGAAGAAAATCTCAAATACAAAAGTTATTTGGTTACTTGAGACGCATATTCCAAAAATATTTTGAAATATACAGGGTATTGAGGGAAAGTAGGACAGAGATCAACTTGATTTTTTTATATGGAACTATAACTTTTTCTCAAGTTCTTCTAGTGTCCATCGTTGATCTCTATTCAACCCTAAAATATTTTTGGAATCGGTTGCGACGTTGCCAAGTTATAGTTTATTTTCTATTAATCTCCGCATTTGCAAGTTCGCAAGTAATACGTCCAAATTGATATATTCCTTCAACTTTTCTCAATAATATTATACAGCGAGTTACTTGAATATTAAGCGGATATTATTCTGGATGCTATCAGTAATTTGTGTCTACAGGGTGTTTTTGGCAGAATTTTAAATTCCGGCAAATTAAAGGTCGTTTTACTTTGTTTTTTTAAATGTAACACCCTGTATTTTTTATTTTAAATCGAAATACCTACTAATACTCTATCTCGCCTTGTAATATTTTTTTCGCGTTTTCGACGTTGCCAAGTTATAAATTATTTTCCCAAATTTTTAAACAAGTATCCCCGATTTTAATTTATTTTAAATAGAATCCTCTACTTATTTTTATTGCAATGAATTGCGCATGTCGAATTTAGTAAGATCTCACAATCTCAAAATTTTGTTTCGATTAATTATTGAGATACGGCAACACCGCTTTTTCAGTAAACGGTACCGGAACGCTTAAATATTTCCAAAACTGCCACAGCTGAAGAGGTGAAATTCAATACAAAAGTTTGTATTATTGATAATAGGCTGTTCATTGACCTGTGCAGGAAAGACCTAGCGGCATATGACAATAATTTGGGGGGGGGGGGGGGGTACTGGCGATGATTTTGTTGCAAGGGATCTCAGACTAAATCTTTATGCTATGGGAAAATAATAAACTGGTATCACCGTAATGTGTGGGAAGTACTGAGTCAATCAACTTGACTCCATTTTTTTTTTTATAATCGAGCAGACCACGAAGGCAAATCCTCAGCATCGCACATATGTCCAACAGAAAATAGACTCAAGTGTTGGGAGAGTCCTATAGTTTTTTTATCATTTCATTGTCAATATACCTATTTTCCTAAAATTACATTTAAAAGATGGTCATTTTCGTGATTTAGATTGATACGGTAAAAAGTCAAAACGTATTTAGTTTCATTTATTATATCTATTTTTATGGTCAGCCTCCCGCAAGGCTGAAAGCTTATGACAATGTAGAAGCGCTGAGGGAGAATAAGTGTCGGTGCACGTTAGTGTTGAAACGCTGTAGGTTGCAGCCGCCGGAAAATGAATTCCCCGGCAGCTCATTCGGCAGCGTCGAAGTTCTCGAAAAGAAGGAATGCTGGAGGAGACTGGTTCGGGGAGTAAGGACCTCGACCTGGTATGAATGAGCTCACAGAGCCTATCTAGTGTTCTTCGTTCCGATGATGTTCGGAGTTATTATCTGGGAGAGCTCACTCACCCTTAATGAGACGATTCCCGCTGTCAGTAGTCATTGCGACCTTGGAGTAATTATTAACACTACTTTAACTTGGTCTGACCATGTGAACCACATATGCTCCAAAACCAAAAGGTTCATCTACCTACTAGAGAAGTCGTTTAATGGTTGCGACACCTCGACGTGTGGCCTACTCTATAAAACATATGTCAGACCTCTGTTGGAATTTGCTGGGCCAGTTTGGTGTCCAATCCTTGTTCGCGACCATGACCTCCTGGAATCTCTGAAACGCAGAGCGACTCGTATCCCGTATGGCGCAACTCGCCCGGCCTATAGCGAGAGGCTCAGAATATTCGGTCTAACTTCATTTTCTGATCGACGCCGTCGCGGTGACCTGATTATCACGATCCGAGCCATTCGTGGTCTCTTTGGCATAGATCTATCCCATCTTTACAAACTAAGCACTAACAATCCTCGAGGTCATAACTACAAACTGCAAAAGGAAGCCTTCAGGATAACCGTGCGACAACATTTTCTGTCAAACAGAATCTTTGAACACTGGAACAGTTTGCCAGACTATGTAGGGAACTCCGGGAGTGTGAACTGTTTTAAGAACAATTTAGATAAGACCCTTAGCTCTTAAGTCTTTTTAATGTTGTACAACGTACTTTTACTTTTTCTCTTACCGTTTCTGAGTTTATAGCCATTGTTGGCTCAACTCTCATTAAAATGGTAATAATAATAATAATAATAATAACTTCCACGTCACCCTTTTGCGATCTTCCCAGCTGTGGACGTCCTTTGTGAGATTAGACGTATCCCGCATCAATTAGACTAATTGCTCTGCTCTGGATAGTGCCCAGGAGCTTTGGAGAGTGCTTCGGAGCGCATCCCCACACATGGGAGCAATACTCCAACGATGGTCGGATCTGTGTTGTAGAGCAGCAGTAGTTGCTCTGGTGTATACAGATTCCTACAGCGGAACAAAACTCCAAGCTTCTGGGATGTCGTTTGAGCAATAGTGACGACGTGGTCGTGTCAGGGCATGTTATTGTTGCTATTGATCCCCAAAAGCTTGACGGAAGGTGAAACGACTATGGAGTGGCCCTCCATTTCCACGGTTGGATGAGTCTTAAAGTCTCTAATACAGTTTTATAAAACTTGTTAGTCTTTACCACAATGGAAGACTAGAGATATCTCTTAAAAGAACAAATAATGCAATAATTGAGGTGTGATATATTTTTTCCGATACTTTGATTGAGATTGATTATGATAGCAATTTGTGCTGTGATCTCCGTACTTTTTGCTTCCCACACTGATAAGTGTATTATCGCAAAAGTTTGCGATTTTGACCCCCCATTTCCACATTTGGTAAGCCAATGTGAGACTTCTTTGTCAGAGTTGTTGTCTGAGTTTACTGTACTTTATTTAATCATCCCTACTTGGCTTGATATCTGCGTTGATCTGTTGCTGTCTCCTGGGATGATACTCGGTTACCTGGTTCCATGCACGATATTAATGTACTGTCGCAACAAATTTCAGATGTATGTGGTGCTTCGATGGAAAGCCCGAACTCAGCTTATCGGAATACGTCGAACTTGTAACAGCTTCTGAGAATGCCGACCACTCATTTTGGCGAACCGTCATGCAACGAAGCGCGCCGTTGCCAAGGCGGTGGAGCGTGTCGATGCCGGCCGAACAGTCCAAGAACCAACAGTTCATGGCCGTGAAAGCCTTACACAATGTAATGCCCTAAGTTTAAAAAATAGCAGCATATTTTCGGCTCATCGTAGTCATAGTTGAGTTGATAGGCCGACGAACACTATGAGATGCTATTTTTTTGTTGAGTAGCCACTTAAAATTATTAATTAAAAAAGTAAATGAGCACTCACTTTATTGCTGTTGATAGTAACTAAAGATATAGGAAAAGTGAAATCCTACTGATTAAAATATTATTAGAGACACTTCAGTCAGAATTTAATTGAACATCTCATGAGTCATTTCTTGGCTGAGGTATTATATTATCCTTCATTAAAGGCATTTTCTTAACAGTAGGTAGTACTTAGGTCATCTCGATACCATACACGTGACCACGAGTATGTATGTCAGTTGTCGATAAGTCAGAGGCGATATACTTTAATTACGAACGATACGAAAAATTACAGCACCGATGCCCTAATAGTTCAACCTCGAGAAAGTAGCCTGCCTTATAACTTGATTAGCCTGTAATTAACAAAATACACCGCCCTGAGCAAACCTATAATTACTGTGGCCCGCATTTTAAAACGTCGTGAGCATTGTATTAAGCGAACTGATGTAGGTGTCATTACTTGCGACCATTTTATTTGCGGGGCACCTATTTATTTTATCTGTTACACTCCATCAACTAAATCTATACGAACCTCACAAAAACATTCCCCAGTGACGTATTCGTAATAATTAGTGTCTGCGCAATGCCGCACTTGCGAAATTCGGTGGGTAGTATGCCACTGTTGCCAGGTCTAGTGAAATGTCACTAGATCTAGTGATTTTTCTGTGATTTAGTGACATATTGTAGTGATTTTTTCACACTGACATTTTGCGTAACACATTTCATTATTCTTATATGTTAATCTTATAACATGAATTTAAACTTAAATTTTTCTTTAAAATTATACAATTTTGAGGTCCTGTACAGAGGTTTTGGTTAACCGATCACTTTTTGTGACTAATTATGATGTATTTAGCAGACTATTCAAGTAACCGTAACAAAAATTAGAAATCCGATACCAAGTTTTTGCCGAATGCTCTGTTGAAACTTTTTATCTTACTGCCTATATTTTCAACAAGTTTATGGTACCAATGGATAATTAGAAAGATGGACATGTTTTTACCGCAAAGTGCACTGTTAATTAATTATTTGATGACTTTTTAAGATAAATATATTTTTTTGTAACGTTTCTTGGATTCACTACTCAACATTTGCTGATTTTGACGCTAACTATCTCGCGAAGTGTTTGATATATGATCAATTTCTTTCAGTCCGTGACGCAATAGTATATTTTTTTAAGACTTATACCGAAAATTCCAAAATTCGACAATAAAATTTTGTTTTAGTAGAGTCTTTTTTTTTGGAGGCCTGCATTTTAATGAAAATCTCTAAAATCCAATTTAAACCGGAAAATATTAGGAATTAGACATGATCAATTCATAAACTTACCACCTCCCCAAATGAAAGTATCGAGATACCAATCACCCTGTATATATCCTTCAAGTTGATTTTTACATATTTACTAAGACTATGTTACTAAATATGTATTTCGGAATTTTCATTTACACCCACCCCCCCCCCCCCCTTCAGCAGCAGAGGCAGTAAAGCAAATCTAAACCTAGTGAAATTCTAGTGATTTTTTTAAACGTCATCTAGTGAATTCTTTAATTTTGACCTGGCAACACTGCAGTATGCTCACGTCTGCAGTGGCGTAGCAATGGGGGCTTTCAAGACCGATTCATCCCCAAAGCTGCTAGATTTTCGTTTGCTTTACATTTCTGGTCACTTTGATGGCTGTACGCGACTCACGCAAAAGACTGAGTGTTACTACCTCTCCTGTACATTTCTTATACTGATGCCAAAGTATTCAGCATTCACCAGCTCCAGATCAACTATACAGGGTGTCCAGTTAGTGTGTAATTCTTCGATATCTCGCAAGATATACCTGATAGAAGAAAATGTCAAATACAAAGTTATTTGGTTACTCAAAGCACATATTCTAAAAATATTTTGAAATATACAGGGTGTTGCGGGAAAGTAAGATAGTGGGTAGAAAGTAGGAAACTAGAAGAATTTAAGAAAATGTTATAGTTCCATATAAAAAAATCAAGTTGATCACTATCCTACTTTCCCGCAACATCTTGTATATCTCAAAATATTTTTAGAATATGCATCTTAAGTAACCAAATAACTTTTGTATTTGACATGTTCTTCTATCAGGTATACCTTGCGAGATATCGAAGAATTACACACTAAATGGACACACTGTGTAGTGTATATGGCTGCTATAAATGATGTTTAATCTTAAACCGCGTTTTTTGTACGAAACAGTCGAGGGCGGTTCATCAATGAACGTCGTTGTTCTTAAGGGATCTGTCCTGTCTCCTACATTATTTCTGCTGTGCATCAACGAGCTGCTGGAAATAACACCCTATCCAATCTACAGCTTCGCAGATGACAGTACATTCATATCGTGCATGGAACCAGGCAAACCACTATCATTCCAGGAGACAGTAGGTCGGCGACAGCAACAGTTTTTTATAACTGAGCAGACCGCGTAGGCAGAGTCTAAATACCAGAGAACCGCGGCTGCTGTGGAAGGGTTATGTTAAGGGAAGTTTGTTAATGCTGGATTTGAATGGGCCAATACACGCAGGCTCAATAATAAATACATCCCCTGGCAGTCCATTCCAAGCCTTGGATACCCTGGGAATGAATGTGCGGTTGTATCGCTCGGTTCTTGATGTATGGAGAACGACCGCCTTGGGATGATGCAGCGGTCGCGCGGGTGCACCTAATAGGAGCGGTGAGCGGCGCAACGATAGAGGATAGCTCAGAGGAGCAGATTCAGTTTGAATATCAGTAAAAGAGCGAGAGGTCACCAACAAGACGCCGGTGAGAAAATGGCTGGAGGTGGCGCGTTAAGGCCGGGTTGCCAATTAGTCGAATTGCCCGTCCCTGGATAGCATCAAGTATAGACAGGCTAGTAGGGGCAGCAGCTCCCCAGACATGAGAGCAATACTCCAGACCAGGTCTTATCTGGGCTTTATATAGCTTGAGGAGGTTACATGGTGAGAAGTACTTTCTGGCTCTAAATAGATACCCAAGCTTTTTACCAGCAGCTGTTGCAATTGACGCAACGTGTTCGTGCTAGATCAGACTTTCTGTAATGTTAACTCCTAACAGTTTAAATGAGTGACTCCTTGGCAGAGCCCGGTTGTTCATTAGAACCTGGTGTTGGCTTGGGTACTTCTTGTTTGATAGCGTACAATACTGGATCTTGGAAGCATTGAATTTTACCATATTCTTGAGCCACCAAGCGGTAATGGTATCGAGATCCCTTGAAAGTGAAGTTGCCACTGCCAGTCTTCTGCATTTCAGCTCGACCACAGAGATCGGTCTATTGCTCATGATGCCTGCATGCAGCGTACTGTCATCCGCAAAACTGTGGATTGGATTCGTAGTGCTAGAGAGTAGATCGTTAATGTGAAGCAGAAACAATGGCGGAGTCAATACCGATCCCTGGAGAACCCCTGCATTGATGCTATGGAAAGAAAAGGAAAAGCCGTCTACCACGGCAGAGATTTCCCGACCTGCGGGGAAGTCTGCGAGCCAATAGCATGTCTCGCAGATCACCGTAGATATCAAACCAATTGTCGAGAGGGGATTCGTAAATAAAGAACAGTTGAACGTCCAGAAAACTCAGGCAACAACACTGACAAAGAAGTCTCACGTTGGCTTACCAACTGTCGAAATGGAGGGTCACCCGATAGTCTAGTCACCTTCCGTCAAGCTTTTGGGGATCAACATTTTTTTTTTTCATTTATTTGCAAGAAACTTACAAACAATGCCACCCCTAGAAGGCCAACCCTTGTGGTGGGGTATAGGCGTACATGAGGTAATTATAATATTTCAAATAAATTTTTACAGTTTCATCTTCTAAATCCAGTGATCATTCTAATCAGCATTAACATGTTACCATGTCCATAACCGTTTAGTTTCTTCTTTGGCTTATGTTTGTTGTATCTTCATATGCTTATAGGACATTCTGCACTGCGTTTCACTTGAGTTAACATCAACAATAAAATGTCCTGGCATGACCACGTCGTCAGTATTGCTAAAACGACGTCTCAGAAGCTTGGAGTTTTGTTCCGCTGTAGGAAGTTGTATACACCAGAGCAACTATTACTGTCCTGCAAGGAACAGATTCTGCCATCGTTGGAATGTGACTCCCATACGTTCAGGCGCGCTGCGAAGCGTTATCTAAAGCTTCTGGACATTATCTAGAAGAGAATCTAGCCTCACAAAGGACCTCCACAGCCTGGAACATTGAAGAAGGGTGACCGACCTCTCCCTGTTCTACAGATTCTATCACGGAAGATGTTCGAGTGAGCTCTCCCAGATAATAACACCAAAGGCCGTTCGAATGAGGAGGCTCTGCGAGCTCATCCGTACCAGGTTGAGGGCTCTATTCCCCGAACCAGTCTCCTCCAGCGTTCCTTCTTTTGGAGAACTTCGACGCTGTGGAATGAGCTAACAGGGAGTTTATTTCTTGACGGCTACAACCTGCAGCGTTTCAAATCTAACGTGCACCGATACTTATCCTCTCGCAGCGTTTCTACAGCGCTATAGGCTTTCAGCCTCTGCCGGAAGTAGGTTATAAAAAACAGACGACTGATTGTTACGCTGAGTTTTTGGAAACATCCTTACTTTACACGAAAAAGGTCATGATAGGCCTTTACGGAATCACTGATCTGGATCCGGATAGATCAGCTATATGTCAAACAGCTGTCTAGTGGGATTTATGATTCCATGAATTTAACGGACATCGAACAACGAAAAAGTTGGTTTAACAATAAAAAACAGATGGTAAAGTGAAGCAGCTACTGATATGAATGATCAGATCTCAATCACTTACTGTACAAGAGTGAACTGCCCTATTTCTGGCCGATCCCAGATCACTTTCCAAACGTCAGGATCAGTGATCCAACTGATCGGGTTAACCCGATCACAGTTTCCGTAAAGACCTTATATCTAGCTTATTTGCTGAAGAAGGGTTACAGTTGCTTTCCCATATATCTTAAGAAACGTACCGTTATTGTTGCTAATAAGTGAAAACAAGATATTCCACCAAGTGCCTAATACCGATAAGTGAAAATATGATATCTTTACATTAGTTAAATAGGTACAAACAACCCAAACGGAAATATTATAATTAGATATCATTACATCGAGTGAATTCGAAGACAAAAGCTGCCAAGAATCCGTCAGTCAAACACATCGAAGCCTGACCAACGGCGTGTGACTACACTACACGCCGTTGGTCAGGCTTCGTCAGTCAAGAGAGCGTAAAATAATACAATAATATTCAGACTCTTTTGTCTACATTCTCGTTGACAGCTGCGTGCGTACCATGTAAGGAAACTGATTGCTCAATCTAAATTGATTTGATTGCTGTCAGTATCGAAGTATTTAGTTCAACGCATGGGAATAGTCAGCGGATCCAAAACGTTCTTGCTGTATTCATCAGTTTTCGGTATACGACTATAAGTTGTGAAGGACCACCGAATTTGTTGTGAAGGATATACTAGGTCACGATTGGCAAGGTTGGATCTAGAGTGCGAAATATTCAATACAACTAGGAGGGATAGTACATATACTACTCGCAAGTGAAATCCGAACACCTAGAAAAAAAAGTATATTTATTAGGTGCATTGAAATTGTGTCCACAGCTTGGCAGTACGATCTCTAGTACACACGTATCTTTTTTTTTCCATTCAGACGCTATTTACCTACATGGCACCTCTAAAAAGCTCGAGACGTGTAAAAACAAAGCATCGCTTTTTGTCGATTCAAAAACGATAATATCGGTTGTAGATATGCTGAGAACCCAGTTGGTTGTGCAAAAGAGTTGGAATTGGTTGTAATGCCCCCTAGAAGACGACAGCCCCAGTTACGCAGCTAAGCCCCTTTGAACGGGGTCGGATTGTAGTCCAAAGAGAACATGATGCTTCTTTCAGAGCAACTGCTCTAACCATGGGGCGTAGCGTGGGTACAGTTGTAGGAGCATGGCGAGCATGGATCGCAGAAGGGCGAATGAAGCGAGCTTGAGATTCTGGAGCACGTAGAACTACTACAGACCGGCAAGATCCTCATCCTCCACGACTACTGGCCCTTCGTAACAAAATGCGATCCACTCGAGCTGTTGCTGACGCTTGGTATGCAGCTATAAGGAGGCTCATTCGAATTCGCACAGTGTACCATAGATTGAGTGAAATGGGCTTAGGATCATATCGTCCGCATCTAGTGCTTCCACTCACTGCAAATCATCATCGCCAATGGTTAGATTGGTGCCAAGAGCACTGACAATGACATGCTGAGTGACATCAGACGGCCTTCTCCGACGAGTCCAGGTTTTGTCTGGGTTGACATGACGGACGCGAACGCGTAAGACGACGAGGCGACGGAGTGAACGACATGATCTCCAGTTTGCTGTACACATCCTATTGGTTTGATAGTTTGGGTTGCATTGCATTCAACAGCAAATCACCTTTACTTGCTCGCCTCTTCTGCAGAAAATCAGTATACCTGGAAAGCCTTGCTAACGCATGTTCTAGAGAATGGAAGGTGTGAGGTAGGACATATTGTGTTCTCTGTTCAAACTGTCAAAGGTCACTTCAAAGTTACCTTCTATCTGCGTCCAACCTTTGAGGTGGAGAATAGAGAACCCTAAGAAAGTCGACACAACAGTTACTGAGATTAAGGAATGACAAAGTATTAAAGTTGTAATTCTAGATCAATCTGTGCCCTCACTACTCCTACAAGTCCTAAGGGGTACTGTACCTACCACTGTAAAATCTGGTAGTGGATGAGCTTATAAATACACTGGTCAACTATGGTCTAGCATCAGTGTTTAGACAAGACAAATTCAATAACATAGTTAAAAATAAAATGCAGAGGGCTCTAAATCCAGAGCAGTTTCAGCAGGAAAGTTAAACGAGCTTTTGTAGAGAAACGGGAAACTGTACTGCAAATCGTAAAAAGTTGTTTTGTAAGCCTTTAGGCTACAACAGTGAACTGTCAGACATATTCTAAGGATACGACGAGTCTTGTAAGTAATATACAATTGATTGTAGCTACAACGATGCTAAAATAATCCATTTTTTCAGGTCAGTAACAGATGCGTTATAATTTTGTTAAATGTGGTGAAAGTGCTAAGTCTATACCCCATCTCGTATTATTATACTCTAATAATGACCACATTGTCACCGAAGAATATTATGTATGCGGTAAACATGCTAAAAATTGTCTTTTGGAATATTTGAACAGTTGTTACATAGGGCTGACATTTTTTCAAAAATAACGCTAACCACAACTAGGATGCAAACATTTTTAGTCATCGTTGACTGTATATAGTATATCTAAAACGCAAGACTTCTTACTGAACTACACTCAGCAATTGTTACATGTCTCATATTATTGTAATTATTATTGAAAGTTCGCAAGAAACTGTATTATAATTTATTGATGCAATATCGTTTTTATTGAGAGCTGTAAATCAATATATGACGTAGCAATTGTTTCAAAGATCTCAGTATGTCTCCTGATATGAAAATACCGTTCCATTGAATCCATATCTGTTTTTTATCGTAATAAACTATGCGATTGATACACGAAAACCTAAACAGTATCCTAATAGCCCAGTACCTAAACAGATATAAACTAATATTTTAAGACCTTAGATTATTCCATACACAAAGTTGTGGCCATGTGAGTGTATCATATTTATTGTTATTATATATCTCTTTTTTATAGCGTTCTTATATCATGGGCTTTAGTCGTTGAAGTCTATAATTTAAAGGTTCCACAACTGCTTGCTAAAAGATCCTGAATATTTCGAGAACAATCTCTGTGGTTGGCCACTAAGAGCTTATTTACCACCAAAATGATAGTAGCAGTAGTTGAGCAAGATCTTAAGAAGATTGAGGAACGTAAACTTACTTTCTCCCAGATAATCATTATTCAAGTATTTAAACAAAACCTGACTTCCAGTCTTGTTTATATATATATATATATATATAACTTCTTCAAATACTATTATAATACCTTCTTGCAGACCAATAGATTGACGTAATACTCTTCTCCAGTCCAGATTACATAAAATTTAGTAATCTGAAGTATTTTGCTCATGATTCTATTTTTTAATCAGGCAAAAGTAATAAAATGCTTTCTTAGAATTGCATGAAAACGCTTATATCCAGAAGGTGGGCATATACACAAGAGAAAATGTAATTAGAAATATGGTTGTATCGAATTTATTCTTGATACAAGGAGTGTCTATTTGTCAAGGTAAAGGAATTGCAAATGGCAGGTGCCTCCTAATAAAACACACCTAGTGATTGTTGTTATTCTGATAAATAGAAAATGTGCGGATCCATATTCATTTTTGCTTCCTACAATGACTCTGCATAAAGTAATTTTTGCATTACTAATGAAGAATTGTGAGAACTGAATGACATCTTTTATAATAGATCGAACAATAATCAGGGTGGAAAATTTAACAGAGATTTGACTTCAGTGGTAGCTTGGAGGTAAATAGTGTACAGAAACTGGATTGGAAGTTTAGTCTACAAGTCACTGTAAAGTTATTGGAAGTAAACATGACTTATTGTTAACATCTATATTTACATAATTTTGTGGAAGGGAAATGTTACAAAAACATCTAACCCAGCATGTGCCAAAATTCATATAATTATAAATTATGGTGACGATGAGCTTTCTGAAATTAGACATCAGCATCAGTAATGACAAACTTCAATGATGACATTCTCTTGTAAGACTTTGCGACTTCTGTGTTAGTTAATTTAGGACTATGCCTAGCTTTAAAAGGGAGGCCATATTGCAATTGAAGATTTTATCAAGATGATCATTGATGAAGCTATTTGTTAGTAAATGCTTCAGAAGGATTCGCTAATATTACCAAAATTATTTCATATGTACTTTCTGTTCCTGCCACTTCAGCATCCATAGTAAGACTATTTTCTGTGATGAGTGCGAAGTGGCGAGATTATAGGAACCGAGCCTCAATTAATTTAATGAAAAACGAACTACTCATATATCTTAATTTTGACCTAAAATGTGATGAGGGCTTTAGAAATGATGATTTTTTGATGAGCTTTGTGAGAAGATCCAAAGAATATCTATGTGCTTAGAATATGAAAAAGTAAAATACTGCTTTTCCTCCTGTTTTACTCCAAAATACTGTTTTTTCCTCCTTCAATCCTATTTCTTTTTTCTTACAAAAAAAACTTGACAACTCTCCTGGCAAACAACTGATAACAATATACTTTCAAAGATAATTCTGTCTCTCTCTCTATCTAAGGTCAACAAGATTTTATCAGCACCCAACACCATATAAGTACTTTATGTGGTTACACCCTGCATAGACAATTAAATAATGGTATAAAAAATATAAATCCATTTTGATTTTAATGAAACAAGTACGTTTCCAACAAACTAGTTAAACATCCAAACCATTTACCTAATCATTTAATTCCAGCTCACTCGACGGAACCCCCCCTTATAAGTGGTATTTAGTATAAATTATATCTTACTCTTGATAACTCAGAAGCGTACATTCGGCTAATTTTAATTATTGTTGCTACACATTTAATTTATTACTAATTTATTATACAACCAATTACGTCGGCGCTCTGTATTGTTAGTTGCCTGGAGCTGTATTCTGTTCATGGTAAATTATTATGGTATAAACGTTCTAAAGAAGTAATTTATTATTCAGTGGCGGCTACGCAGGGGAGCTATTAGGGTGATAGCCGCCCTAGTGTTGAACACATTTTCTGCATCATCATCATCATCATAGTCACAATGTCTTAACAGGCATGTTGTGAACTCGTAAAATGCATTAAGTCGGAGCTAGAGTATTGTCGACACGAATATTGTCAATAGTTTTGGGCACTGTAGCTCGCCATCGTTCTCGATTTGCTGCCAGTTTAGTGGCGGCCTTGATACTCATATCCAGCAACTGTTTCGTCGTATCCACCCAGCATGTAGGAGGACGGCCACGGCGCCGCCCACTCGTGGCATGACCCTGAACTACAAGTTTCTCCATATTATCGCTTCTGCGTATATGTACGAAGAATGCTTTAAGCATTCTCGTCGACACAATGGAGGATAGTCTCTTTGGATTACCGAGCTCATCCAGTATGGGAACGTTAGTTCGATGGGCGGTATAAGGAACTCTCAGCATTCTCCTCCATGTCTACATTTCGAAAGCATCTATGCGAGCTCGATCTGCCTTTTTAACAGTCCAAGTTTCCGAGGCATACAAAAATATGGAGAACACAAGAGACTGAACCAGCGACATTTTTGTAGCTTTAGTGATATTGTGGTCACGCCATATTTTAGTAAGCTTTGTCATGGCCACACGTGCCTGTTGAATGCGCCGTCAAATCTCATTTTCACAGCTACCCGAATTGTCGATCAAAGAACGGGGGTATACAAAACTGAACTACTTCACAACGGCCTATTGACTTTATTTCTCGATTATTATCATGCTCTCTATCTACGATCATAACCTTGGTCTTATTGTAGTTAATACCAAGACCATACGCTTCACTATGTTGTTCTAAGATGTTTAATAGAGCTACTAGTTCTTCCTGAGAAGCTGCAATAAGGGTTGTATCGTCAGCAAATCTCAAGTTGGATATTTTGCTTCCGCCAATAGTTACACCGCCATTCCAGTTGTCTAATACCTGTCTCATCACAAATTCAGAGTGAGTGTTAAACAACATCGGAGATAATAACATTCCTGACGAACTCCTTTTCTGGTTGCAGTTTGACTAGACAGGTTACCATCAATTCTTACACGAGCCGAATAAGACTCATAGTTGTTTTTAAATTTCGGTTTAATTAAATACTTACTTACTACTTACGCAATAATTATTTTAGTAAAATCATTAGGCATTCAAAAAATTAAACTTAGCAGATTAAGTTACTAAATTAAATAGGTACTAGTTTATTTACACAAGTAAATCACCTGACAAGCTTTTATGATCACAGAAATTGTGAATGATGAAGCTATAAGTAGATAGTTAAAATTTTGAAGAAAAGTTTAATTTTCTTCTTTTTAGAGTACCTAGTTAAATATAAGCTTTTTTAGAAAAAGGTTTTTTGCTTCTAATTTATTACAGATTTAGACTACAGCTAGACTTCAACCTTAGGTTCGCAACTGTTTCGTATATCTATATGAAACCAAAATGTTCTAAAGAGTTTTACAGAAGTGTTTTATGTTACTACATATGTATATAAATATAATGTATTTATGCTTAGTCCTAACTAAATGTTTCCACATGTCCGTAATAGAAGATAATTAAGATCTTTGACATATTTTAGACTTTTAAATATCGTTGAGTTATGTCTAGAGGGCTCTGTACTCAGAAAAGTATTCTACAATGATTCTTAAAATTTTCGAAAGCTACTACTAGTGTGAATGGTATATTTTGTATACACCTTAAAATATCAGGTGTGCGAGAAACCTATGATTTTATTTTTCTTATGAAGATTACTTCTTCCATTTCAGAAACAGTAGTTGAAGATGTGGCTTCTGGTTTGGATATCTCAGCTTTGCCTGTTCACGCTGTCTTCAGCGACGTTGCAGCTTGATGTTGTGAATGAGTGGAACTACTTGAACTTTGATCTTCCCTACCGTTTTGCTTATGCCTCAGAAATTAGGTAAGTGATTCTCTCAGAGTATCAACTGAACATAGAGGCAGTAAACAAACCACTTCAGCATGGCGTGCTCAAAGCGATCATCTTTTGAAACTGCAGCCTCCAAACATTGCCAACTAACCTGAAAATTCTTCCAATGCAACCCATGTTACAAACACTTCACTGCGCCATCTCGAAAAACTGTTAAACTACACTCGAATATAGCACAGTAAGTCCGTAAAGCGTCACTACAGTTACCAACAAATAACGAATTCGATTTTACCGACCTAGCATAAAAGACGCAGAAACAAAACAAACGTTTGACAGTCGGGGTTCTACCGTAAAGAAGTCATAGCATAAACATTACATCGGCGCTGTCAGCTCCTCAAGACTTATGTAGGTAAGACTTCAGAATTTGCGTTTATGATGAAGAAATATGCAGTAACGCAGTAAAGGTCAACATATCTATTGATTTTGCTGTAATCATTCCCGAACCATCATAATACCGTCTTTTTTAACGTAGAATGGAATATTTCTGGACACTGTACAATCCTGACGATAGTAAATAATTATGATTGCCGTATCTGGTCGTAAATATGACAACGTAAGAAAATATGTCGGCCTATTAGAATTAGTTGTTTAGTACCTTTTTGTTCAGTTGTTACTCTCAGATCAAGCCTCAGTAGTTGTTGCTTAATTGATTGTCTCAAATTGAAATTGGAACAAAATTTGTTCGTTAATAAGAATACATACTGCCATTTTGAATCAATGGGCTTTAAAAATTAAGTAAATATTCGCCTCCATTCTTGATATCATTTTGTAATCCGAGGCCTATGAAATCGACTGTAAATAGCAGATGATGGAACGTTCAGTTATTTGAAAGATCGTTTATAAATAGCAGAAAGAGTAATGGGCCAAGGTTTGCCCCTTGAGGTTACTTATGTTTGTTTGTTAGGTTACTGATTTTTAACAAATATTTACTACATTTTCACGTGCTTTCAAAACGTTTTGAGTTTTTAAGTATATCGTGGAAACGTCAATTGGATGCGTTTTTAAAACGTTTGCTGTTCAAGGTCGATTCGCTAATTTTTGGGATCGTATCTAGATCCAAATGTCGTGGAAACGCTAGCTGTCACTTTCAAAATGTTTTGAAGTCAAATATGCACAGTGCGTAGCTGTCCAATATCGCTAGTGTTAGTTTATTGAGGGTTATTTGAATTTCAAACTAAAGATTTACGATAAACAAGAAAATAGGTCATAAAACTAGGAAATGATGTTTTTCAAGAGTGTCAGTTGAAAACGTTTTGAATGCGTTTCGAAAATCGTTTTGAAACCTATCGTGGAAACACCGGCAATCCAAAATCACAAAAGGTTTTGAAAACAGTTTTGAAAGCCCATGGAAACGCAGTAAATGTATATTTTACGCATTTCAGGTTAGAAAACACAGTATTCACCGGTCTAGAGGTGTCAGACGACCGCTTCTTCATAGCGACCCCACGACTGCGAGCTGGGGTTCCAGCCACCTTGTCCACCATTCCCAGACACGTGCCTCGGGGTTCTGGACCCACTCTATCTGCCTACCCCAACTGGGAGATGCATGGACCCATGAGGGGAAACGTCAACTGCTCTCAGTTGATATCTGTCTACAGAATGAAGATGGATTCCTGTCAAAGGTTATGGGTAGGTACACCTAACATGGATATAACAAGTATTTAGTAAAACAATCTTGGGATACGGTCAATTGTTATATTTCTAAAATATAATTTTTTTTTTACGACGTTTCGACGCTTCTATTAGGCGTCATCTTCAGGTATTAAAACTAAAATAAAATATCAAAAATGTCAAACAGATACAAGATGACTAACATTCACAATTAATTTTTTTTTTTTAAACAAAATTACAATTTAAAACAAATAATTAAAATGCAACAGAAAACTTACATTATACCATAACAGTCATATGTATTATGCCGGGTGGTGTTGGCAATTTGGTTTTCAGTGAGAGACTGGCGTGGTGGAACAAAAATATCCAGCTGATAAAATATCCGTTAAAAAATATATACAAGTACAAAACATAAGAAAATAATTAAATATCGAGGAAGGTAAATATTGATAAGATGGAAGAAAGTATAGGCTATGTTCCATTTATTAAATTTGCATATATGCATGAAAGATTGCTTGTATCTGTCCTGAAATTCATGCTGTTAGAACTTCTTTTTATATGTATCATCTCTAAGATGTTTCTTTTATACCAATCTTTCTCTTTGCATAAAGTTCTAACGTTGTTAAAGTCGATGGTATGTTTATTTTCTATAGCATGTTTGCTTAGGGCGGTAGAATTCAGGTTTTTATTTTTAATATCATACTTATGATTATATATGCGTTTATTTAAATATTGTTTAGTTTGTCCTATGTATAAGTTGGGGCAATCTTTAAAAGGTATTTCATAAACCAAGTTGCTATGCATGTCCTTTTCTAATGCAGGTTTCAGGCTTGAAAATACTGTACGAGTTGTTGTCGTGGCAGTATGGGCAACATTTACGTTAAATTTATTAAAAATTTTATTAATGTTTTCGGAGAGTCCAGGTGTATAAGGCATTGAAAAATATTTCTTTTTATTATTATCATTATTTGAATGTTGCCGGCGGTTATAAAGTTGATGAACTCTCTTCTTGATAGTGGTGTTTGTGAAGTGCTGGGGGTAGTTGTTTTGGGACAGGATATTTCTTACCTTTTTGAGATTGTCAGGTCTGTTTTTGACGTCAGAGAGCAAAATGGCTCGATCGGTGAGACTATTTATTACACTGGTTTTATATGTTTTCGGCACGTTAGAATCGAAGTTAAGGTATCTCCCTGACCATATTGGTTTTGTAAACCAATTTGTTTCAATACAACCATCATTGTCATACTTCAATGTAACGTCAAGAAAATGTAATGTTTTATCATTTTCAACTTCTTTTGTAAATTGTAACCTGGGATGGAAATTATTGAAAACTTCGAATGTTTGTTCAATTTGATCAGAATGTATACAGAGTAGACAGTCGTCAACGTATCTTTTATAGAAGGCAGGTTTGATGGTCAATTTATCAATAACATTTTGTTCTAGTTCTTCCATGACAAGATTAGCGATAGTTGACGAAATCGGTGAACCCATTGCAGTGCCAAAAATCTGCGAGTAGTATTGATCTTCAAATCTAAAATATGTGGTATTTAAGCAGAACTTCACTGCAGATTTAAATTCATTTAGAGGGAGTGGTGTATAACATTCTAGATCGCTCCAACGTTTTTCAATGCATTCGATGGCCAGGTCGACAGGTATATTTGTAAATAGTGACACTACATCGAAAGAGACAAGTAGATGGTTGCTTGGAATTGTTTGTGATTTAATAAATTCATGGAAATGCCAAGAATCTTTTATATGATAATTGGAATTTCCTAAAATTTTTGAAATAGTATCAGAGAGGTACTTCGAGAGTTGGTATGTAGGTGCTCCAGTGTTGCTCACAATCGGCCGCAAAGGAACATTAGGTTTATGTAGTTTAGGCAGTCCGTAAATATAAGGTGCAACACCATTGTAGCAACATAGTTTGTTTTTTATATTGCTGTCAATAAAATTTTTTTGATGCCAACTTAGCACCATTTTGTTTAAATAATCTTGTGTTTTACGTGTTGGGTCAAACTTCTCTTTTCTATAAGTTGTAGTATCACTCAATAGACTCAATAACTTATCTTTATAAGAAGATATATCCATGATGACGGTTTTATTACATTTATCTGCACAAAGGATACACAGGTGTGGGTGATCTCTCAAAAAATTTTTGGTTGATTTGAGTAGGAAGTTGTATTTGTTCTTACATGTCTTTTTTGTATTATTCAGTTTATTACGAAAGTTGGTGATAATGTTACAAATCTGATTTCTAGTTTGGTCTTTGTTTATATTTTGAATCAAAGATATTCCTTTTTCAACACTTGCTATAATTTGATTTATTGGTAGTTTTACGTTGGGTAATGAGAAGTTTGGACCCAAACTTAAGAAACGTTTGACATCATCAGGAATACAGGTGTTTGTTAGATTTATGAGCCAATCATCGTTGCCAATTTTTGTCAAGCTACGAGACTGTCTTGTCATTAAATTTTTTATTTTCTTAATGTTTTTGGATTTGGTGGAATTAAACAATTTTTCGTATCTAATTTTCTCAGCTCTAAAAAAGGTGTTAGAAAATTCAGTCCCAAAAGCCTGTACTATAGAATGTGAAGTATGAGCCAAACTTCGTTCAATGTTTTTGAGAGACGAGTATGAATCAGATATGCATAGGTTCAATAGTTGTACATAGAACAAACTCAACAAACTGACATATTTAGATTTCTGATTATGACATTTTACAATGTAACTCTTATCCTTGATTTTTAAGAAATTAGGAACTAGCTCTAGGTTCTTGCATCTTACCAAAAATACTCTTCTGTTTTTCTCTTTAGCCAGCTTCGTCTGTAGTTTTCTGTATTGTCTAACTAGGTTGGTTCTTCCGTGGTATCTGTTCTGGTCCATTTTCACCCAGGACCGTTGTAGAATTTTTTTACTTTTTGAATCCTGACCGTCGGTACCAAATATTTAGTAAAACAATCTTGGGATACGGTCAATTGTTATATTTCTAAAATAATGGATATAACAAGAAGAATCACTAAACTCTACCCTTCAGGGCCACTTTTGTTTCTTGCTAGAGTACTCTTTCTTAGCCAGTATACAACATGGGTGGATGTACAAGGGTTTTTGGAGTTATACCAAAGTTTACGGAATACATATAAGTTGGATCACTCCGCAAAAATATCAAAACGGCCTGCCCCTTGCTCCGTCTCCCCGGTACACCAGTAGCAGTGTACCGACGTCAGCCGGGAGATACGGGGCGGCGCAAAGTAGAGGTCGAACGTGTTTAACGCGAAGTGTATATAGTGTCTCAAAAATATCGGACCTTGTTATCTCGGATTTGTTTGCAGGAAATGGATAATCTTCTTAGAAGTTTAAGAGTAATCAATTTCGCTAGAAAAGATATTACCAATCGATTCAAATTTATTAACGGATGAAGAATGACAATCAGATCCATTCTTATTTTGTGGTAAACCTTGAAATGTAAGGGATATAAATACAGGGTATCCCACGACGATTAAGACAAGAAATATGTCGGAACTGGGCAGTAGTAGAGAACTATAATTTTGGGCATGTAAATTAGAGCAGATGTTGTGTATCTTTTTGTCATTGTACTACCTAATGAGGTATTTGTTTTTGGTCACATAAGGATTGTATCACGCTAAAAGCGTATAGTGAGACAAAATATTCATTCGGTGATCTTACCATACCACCCAGGGACATTGTAAATTATATTTTAGAGCTTGAAAATATTTTTATTGATAACTTTAACAATTTAGTTTCTACAGCAGACAGTAGCAATTGGAATGACAGTGAAAAGCAAAATGTCAAAAATAATTTATTCACATCCATGTAAAGCATTTCCACATGATTATCTTTTAAAATTGTACATAAGAGTTCCTATATACTATAACATAAAATTTATAAACTGTGATCTCAAAAATAAGCCAAATTAACAAAACATTAAGGTAAAAATACTGCAGCACCTTTGAACCATCAGTTTTTACTTATCTACGAAATAGCTACAATATGTGAAATCATTTTTTTATTTTTGATATCCATTTATGTAACTTAGTGCATTAGCAAAATAAACGTTATAGTTGTATTTGTATGTCTAAATCGTCCGTCAATACATAGTTTTTCAATGACCCTCGTATCGTACCCATCGTACAACCCAGGCGTTAGCATGTCCCCGCTAAAAGACCCTCGTACATGAGCAAAAACCAACGCAAAAAGTAACTGGCGCGTGCGGCCGCGGCATCGCTTTCATGTGAGTTCTTCAAAGTGCCGACGGAGAGTGATCCAACTTGTATGTATTCCGTAAACTTTGGTTATACAGGGTTCGGGAGGGTAAACATTTATAAACTTCAATCAGAGATGACTTGATTTTGTGAAATGGGAATCACTAATTTTACCGCACTATTGAGTTGGCGATTTTGCAAGTTATTAGCAAACTGGCCTACTACAGTTAAGTTCACCAGCCATCTAGGAGGCTATAACCGACCTGGAAGCGGAGTCAGAACCCATGGTATAGATGAAGTCAGAAATATATGAGTTGCTTACATTGCTTTCAGGTCTCAATCAGTGCCGACACTTCTATAGTGCAGTTGCTTTATTATGTAGACTTGGGTAATGATAAAAACGTAATCATCTATACAAAACATATATATTATAATAATTCAGAATGTGGTTTGAGATCAAAATAATCGGAACTACCAATTTGCATTAGATAAAAACATAATAAATTGATCTATTTCAACAGACACGTGTGGCCATGACAAAGCTTACTAAAATATAGCGTCACCATAACATCACTAAAGCCACCAAAATGTCGCTGGTTTAGTCTCTTGTGTTCTCCATATTTTTGTATGCCTCGGAAACTTGGACTGTTAAAATGGCAGATCGAGCTCCCATAGATGCTTTTGAAATGTGGACGTGGAGGAGAATGCTGAGAGTTCCTGATACTGCCCATCGAACTAATGTTTCCATACTGGATGAGCTCGGTAATCCAAAGAGACGATCCCCCATTGTATCGACGAGAATGCTTACATTTTTCGGACATATTCACAGAAGCGATAATATGGAGAAACTTGTAATTCAGGGTCACGCCCCGAGTGGGCGGCGCCGTTGCCGTTCCCCTACCCGCTGGGCGAATACGAAGAAACACTTGCTGGATATGAGTATCAAGAGCGCGACTGAACTGACAGTAAACCGCGACCAATGGCGAGCTACAGTTCTCAAAACTATTGATAAAATACGTGTCGGTAATACTCTAGCTCCGACTTAATGCATTTTACGAGTTCACAACATGTCCGTTAAGACATTGTGACAATTGTATATTGGCATTTGATTATACGCAGACAATATACAATTTTGACTACACTAATTACCGCGCCAGTCCCCTAGCCAGCCTAGCAAAAAATGCCGAAAGGGATTACGGTCATCGGATTCGTCCGGCGTCTTGTAAAGGCCTAAAGCCTAAGGCATACCTTGTAGGGCCGGCACTCGGTAGGAGCACAAAAAATGTAAACAACGCATATATTTCTGATTTCATCTATAACTAACTAACCGTTAAATAGTAGTCTAGCTATACGAACTAGCTGCGTGTGACTCAGTGGCTGTTAGTCTTCGATATACTATCAAAAAGTGGCTAGCATACCATGAAGACCTGCAACTTCTAGTTTTCTACATCATCATCATAGTCTCAATACTTAACAGACATGTTGTGAACTCGTAAAATGCATTAAGTCGGAGCTAGAGTATTGCCGACACGAATATTATCAATAGTTTTGAGGACTGTAGCTCGCCATCGTTCGCGATTTACTGTCAGTTCAGTGGCGTTCTTGATTCTCATATCTAGCAACCGTTCCGTCGTATCCACCCAGCGTGTAGGGGAACGGCCACAGCGCCCACTTGGGGCGTGACCCTGAACTCCAAGTTTCTTCATATTATCGCTTCTGTGAATATGTCCGAAGAATGTAAGCATTCTCATCGACACAATGGAGGATAGTCTCTTTGGATTACCGAGCTCATCCAGTATGGAAACATTAGTTCGATGGGCGGTATAAGGAATTCTCAGCATTTTCCTCCACGTCCACATTTCAAAAGCATCTATGCGAGTCCGATCTGCCTTTTTAACAGTCCAAGTTTCCGAAGCATACAAAAATATAGAGAACACAAGAGACTGAACCAGTGACATTTTGGTAGCTTTAGTGATGTTATGGTCACGCCATATTTTAGTAAGCTTTGTAGTATGGCCACCCGTGCTTGTTGAATGCGCCGTCGAATCTCATTCTCACAGCTACCTGAATTGTCGATCAAAGAACCGAGGTACACAAAACTTTGAATTACCTCACAACGGCCTATTGACTTTATTTCTCGATGATTGTCATGCTCTCTATCTACGATAATAACCTTGGTCTTGATGTAGTTAATACCAAGACCATATGCTGCACTGTGTTGTTCTAAAACGTTCAACAGAGCTACTGGTTCTTCCTGAGAAGCAGCAATAAGGGTTGTATCGTCAGCAAATATTAAGTTATACAGGGTTATTCACGTTATTCGACACGGAGAATTGTGGCTAAAGTATTTGATAAAAAAGAAAATAATAATATGGGATGGATAGAGACCCATAAAGACTACATTTTAAAAATATGTTCATGTTATACAGGGTGTATGTATCAAAGTTATGTTTTTTTAAATGGAATACCCCATATATTATTGCATATTCAGATTCCTTGGTAAATTCTAGTGTGACTTTATGTATCATACATGGTACCTAAAGCGAACCGTTAAGGTGTAAATCACCATTTTCGGTATAAGTAGATATCAGGAAAAAATTGAATATCGCAGAGATTACAAAATATGGAAGGCTGTGACTTTGCCGTATTACTAAGCATAAAATGCATCAGCTTTGATTAGACTGTCAAATTTAAGTTACGTTTATGCTTGGAGAAATCGGTCGATGAATTAAGGAAACTTCGATCAGCGATAACTTGATTTTTTCAAATAGGAATGCCTAATTTTTTTTATAGAGTTAAACGTAGAATTTGATAAGCTTTCTAATGATATAAGGTTGTGAATATCAATCTCTCGTAGTTTTAATTTAATTTTAAATTTTCAAACAAATCGGCGATTTTCAATTTTCCTACCTATAAGCAACGTAGCAGGCCATGAAATATAAACAAAAATCTGTTCAGCTAGAAGAAAACAACTGACTTAGCTGAAAAATACACACTAACTAGATTAAAGGGACAAGATTATAAAAATTCCTTGCAACAAATCAACTCTCCCAGAAACAACTGCGATAACATCTCTAAGGTCAAAGTGAAGCTGGAGTATGGCAGTAATAGATATTTTTACTGTCTACTGTCTACCGCAATTTACTAGAGGTTAAAAATTTCTAAGGCAATCAAAAACCCTCATATGAAACAGAAACAACCAGTGACTGTTGCTCCAGCACGCAACTATCAATCATATGTAATGGTGTAAAAAAGTACTAATTTCCGTCGAAGTCGATACCTCTGACTGGAGCCCTTCTATTTTTCAATATCTATTAGCAATATTGTAGAAAAGGAATACTGACAAATCAGATTTAAATTTTCTGCCATTTAAGTTATGTTTTGTAATTGAACAAATTTTAATTCATTCTTCATTTTCTGCGACCTTGCTAATAAGTACTGAATAATTTTCAGAACTCCAGTCAGAGGTACTTTTGACTTGAGTTTTGACAGAATTGCATACTTTTTTATGTCATTAAATGTTAAATTTTATTATGAAAATAATAAACTTCTTACAACATTCTCTAGTAGTTTTTACTTTATTTCAAAATTTTTAATGGTTTTGGAAATTGCCAATCTCTAGTACATTGCAGTAGCTAGTAGGCCGTGAAAAAAATCCAATTCTGCCATACTCCAGCTTCTTTTTGACCAAAGATATGTTACTGCCGTTGTTTCTGGTTAGACTTTGTTTGTTGTGAGTAATTTTTATAATCTTGTCCATTTAGTCTAGTTCGTGTGTATTTTTCAGCTAAGTTAGTTGTTTTCTTCTACCTGAACAGGCTTTTGTTTATATTTCATGGCCTGCTACGTTGGTTATAGGTAGGCAAATTGAAAAACGCCGATTTGTTTGAAAATTTAAAATTAAATGAAAACTACCAGAGATTGATATGCACAACCTTATATCGTTAGAAAGACTATCAAATTCTACTTTTAACCGTATAAAAAAATTAGGCATTCCTATTTGAAAAAATCAAGTTATCGCTGATCGAATTTTCCTTAATTCATCGACCGATTTCTCCAAGCATAAACGTAATTTAAATTTGACAGTCCCATCAAAGCTGACGCATTTTATGCTTAGTAATGCGGAAAAGTCACAGCTTTCCAAATTTTATAATCTCTGCGATATTCAATTTTTTCCTGATATCTACTTATACCGAAAATGGTGATTTCCAACTAAACGGTGCGCTTTAAGTCCCATGTATGATACATAAGGTCACAACAGAATTCATCAAGGAATCTGAATATGCAATAATATATGGGCTGTTCCATTTAAAAGAATATAACTTTGATACATTTCGTGCTTTTGGGACACCCTGTATAACATGAAAATATTTTTAAAATGTAGTCTTTATGGGTCTCTATCCATCCCAAATTATTATTTTCTTTTTTATCAAATACTTTAGCCACAATGCTCCGTGTCGAATAACGTGAATAACCCTGTATATTTTGCTTCCTCCAATAGTTATACCGCCACTCCAGTTGTCCAATACCTGTCTCATCACAAATTCAGAGTAAATGTTAAATAACATCGGAGATACTATGCATCCCTGACGAACTCCTTTTCTGGTTGCTGTTTGACCAGACAGGTTACGTTGCTGTATGAGAAATACTACATAAGTGGTAAGGGACTCCCATGGAGATAAGGATTTCCCACAGTTAAGGCCACTTTACGTTATCAAACGCCTTAGAATAGGCCACAAAGCAGATAAAAACGGGAAAATAATAATCTCTGGCTTTTTCAATAATCTATCTTTAGTTTTCTACATAATCTCTTGTTTCTATTGTCTAAAAGATGCTGGTCGATACTAAAAAATGCCATATCATTATTTAATGTTAACGCCCTGCTATACTGGTAATATCTGATTTGTCCACTAACTAGTAGTTTCAGCTATTATATTGCTATAAATGATATTATACAGTTTAGTTAATATGATCTAACTACTGATTTGATACAAAGTATCGTATTTCGGAACATAAAGTCTATGCTCCTGCTTCAGTCACATTTCTTCACTTCGTTATTTACGTGAATTATATCTCATTCTGAAGATAAGTATCTCATACCGTGACATAGCAATTTAACTAAACTGACTACTACTTGGCAAATAATAGTGTAAGACAAGATATTGCACTACATTTAATGGTGAAATATCCTGCAATTACCTCGTTTAGGTCTATGATAGGGTAGACAGTTGTTAGATGGTCGTCAAATTCTTATAAATCTGTTGATAGCTGAAAGAAGCAGCAATATTTTAGAGGAGCACGACTACAGATATACTGAAGATTTATCTTAGTCATTATTTTTTAGGGTTAGGTCAGCAATAAGACAAAAACTACAGTCATCATCAGGCATCAGAATGTCAAAGTTTTCATCGTATGGAGTAACATGGCAAGAGTATCGCTAGATATAGCTAAAGACACTGCCCACAGCAATAAGATTTAACGAAAAATTTTATACAACACAGACACGTACAATTAAAATTTAATTAAAAAATGACGAAAAATTAGGTACAGCACTCCACAGAAGGAGATTGATTAATCTTCTGTAGAATTTGCTGGAAGATGAAAAGACAAACATATTAAAAGCCTTTTAGAGTATGTACCATGTATCTATGTGAATTATTAATCTCCTAATGAAGAATAAATATATTCCCTTCACCCATGCTTCTCAAAAAAATCGCCGATTTTCGGTGAGAACTTAGTTTTTAACATGATTCACTTCACAATAGTTGTACCATACTTGTGCCATTTAATTCTGAGACTATATTCTGAACACACGTTCTCAATCTTAAGCCTCGTGTCCACTGGCAAATAAAATTGCTAGAGTTACTCTCACAAGTCACTTGCGTAGCGTGTATACGACATCATTAGAGAAATGTTGCAGCAAAATTACTTGCACATAAAGGACTTGCGACTTGCTGACAGCTTGTATTGTACACGGTTACTCTCAGGAAATTAGCTTGTCACAAACATTTCGAGACTGTTTCGAAAGTCTTGCAGCAAGGCGTGTTGTAATTCAAATATGGAGAAGTTCAACTGGACGAGAGAAGAGAAGAGAAGAAATTTCGAATTATATCCTGAATTATGGAATGTACATACTCCAGAACTTAAGGACAGATTCAAAAAGCAGAATGCATTACAAAAATTGGCAAACTTATTCAATACTTCTATAGCAGAAATTCAAAGGAAGCTACATAATTTAAGAATGCAAGAGTGGAGAACAATTCAAAAAAAAGAAAAGTGGGAAAGGGACTAAAGAAATATATAAGAGTACTTGGGAGTTCTTTGACTCATTAAAGTTCATGTATCCCTAGAGTAGTTCTACGCTGAATCCACTTTCTCATCCAACATTTTCTCCGCCTTTTACTACCTTTCTCTTGTTTTCTTTTTTTTAAATTAAATATATCACAACTACCGCAGTAGCTACAGATTTTGCATACGGCATCTTATCTATAGTGTACACGGAATCGGAACAATCAAGCCCAAGTGAAATTGCGAGAGCAATTTCATAGATAAAATTTGCGAACAATTAAAAGATAGTGTAGACAAACAAGCAAGTACTTGCTGCAAAAACTATCACAAGTTACTTGCAAGTGGACACGAGGCTTTATCTTTATCTGCATCTTTGAGATGTTTTCTCTATATTTTGTACACATTCTTAATCTTAACTTTTTTTAGGCTTTGGATTCGGGAGTGATGGACTCCTTGGACGACTTCACCAGAATCTGTCAACCAAAGCTGGTAGTAATTGATACACTTACAGACCAAATCGTTAGGACAGTTATCTTTCCAAATGGAGTGCTAAGACCATCATCGTTGCTCACCAATCTGGTGGTAGACGAAACCGTTCAAGGAACGTGTGATTCAGCTTTCATCTATATGACAGACACAGCTTCCCCAGGTACGTAATACATTTTGGCGGTGTCAAAATAGGTAAGTTAAAGTAAAAATTCTGCGGCAGTGTACATCAGACAGCACCACGTATTATGCATTTGTGTAATATTGAGTTCTAAAAAATGATTTATTAGGGAGTTAGCATTATTGGGATATCTTCAGATAGGTTTGCCCTTATATAAGATTAGCTGAACAGCATGCTTTATAAATGTTCAAAATACATCAAATTGTGCATTCAAAAGTTCGTTAAATCGCAAGTCCGCTAAAACTCCTAACGTTCTATGCTTTTGAGTGGAATACAAGACCGACCATGTCCCCTCAGATCTTCAAGTTTACCCTAAATATCTAAAATCATTATATGACCTTCTATCAAGACGAAAACTTGTATGGTTTATAGTTTTGAGGGTATTAACATTAAATCCAGCCAATGTTTTAAGTTTCAGCCTCTGGTGAAGATGACCAAACATTTTCTCAAGTTCACCCTAAATATCTAAAACCGTTATCTGACTCCTATCAGGACTAAACCTCTTATGATGTATAGCTTGAGGGTGCGAATTTCAATTCCGGCAGTTGTTCTGAGTTTCAGCCTCAGGTGAGGAATATCAAAAATTTTCAGACCCTCAGATCCTCGGGTTCACCCTAAATATCTAAAATCGTTATCTGAATTCCTATCAGGTTGAAAACTCGTATGGTGTGTAGTTTGAGGGTGCCAATTTCAAATCCGGACGCTGTTTTGAGTTTCAGCCTCAGGTGAAGAAGATCAAAATTTTTCAGACCCTCAGGTCTTCAGGTTAACCCTAAATATCTAAAATCGTTATCTGAGTTCCTTTCAGGTTGAAAACACTTATGGTATGTAGTTTGAGGGTGCCAATCTTAAATCTGGCCGCTGTCTTGAGTTTCAGCCTTAGGTGAAGAGGATCAAAATATTTAGACCCTCAGAGGTCCTCAGGTTTACCCTAAATATCTAAAATCGTTATCTGAGTTCCTATCAGATTGAAAACCTGTATGGTGTGTACTTTGAGGGTACCAATTTCAAATCTGGCCGCTGTTTTGGGTTTTAGCCTCAGGCGGGCTATATACCTTAATCGCTGGAAAGTGTTTTTCTGAAAACAACCTTTGCCAAAGCCAAATAATCTATCGCATTTCAGAAAGTCTACGAATATTGAAACACGGATTCTGAAACATCTTTAATTGTAACCATAGAGGACAGGTCCTTCCATAGCGCAGTAGTTCTCAGAAACGATGACATAAAGACATTTTTCTTCGACATGACGAGCGTTCAACTTCAACCTGGCAAGATTGAGCCCATTCTGCTTTAATAGAACTTCTGACAATTGTTTTCTTTTGGTGTGATGTGCTTTATAGTTTTTGGTTGAACATATTGATTGATAATGATTTTGTTTCAGGATTAATTGTATACGATGGACTGAAAGACCAAGCTTGGAGGTTAAGTCATCCTACAATGTTTCCGGATCCTGATCACTCGGACTATAATATCAATGGCGAAACATTCACCTTGATGGATGGTATTGTGGGAATCACCCATTCACCCAGGCTTGCAACTGTTTACTACCAACCACTAGCCACGGATAGGTACAAATTTTGAGCTATTTTTTCTCGAAAGTAAATAAATACTTGTATAAACAAGACGCGGTTCTAGGACTAATTTCTATCGAAAGGTTTTTCCTTTGTTTTTTGAACTGGGATAATTGCAACACAAATGCATTTTATAGCACTTTTACAAGTTTTTCTCCATTTATCCTAATGTAGAACATAGTTAATATACGTTATTTTATGTTTACGAGTAGGTATTTATAAATATTCAAGAGTACCCATCGTCAGATATAGAACTGTCCTATTACTTAGCTAATATTCTATTACATCTGTTTGACATAAACATGTGATTGTAGTATATTTTGATCAAAGCACTGAGTGCTTGGAAAATAACGTCGGGACTGGTCCTGGAGTGCAGGAGGGCTCTTGACGACATCTCAGCTAAACACAAGGTATCACTGATGTGGGTACCTGGGCACGCTGGGGTAAAGGGTAACGAAATGGCGGATCATCTGGCAAGGATGGGATCCGGCAACAGTTTTGTGGGCCCGGAACCAGCCTTAGGACTGTCTGCAAACTTGATTAGGAAAACAACTGGAGAGTGGATCCAGAATCAACACTCTCTGAGATGGAACAACATCTCTGGTCATCTCCATCAGGCTCGGGAGCTGTTATCAGGGCCTGCAGAGAGAATAGGACAATTTTGTCTCTCTCTGGATAGGAGTAACTTGAGATTGCTAGTAGGCCTATTAACGGGTCACAACACCTTCAGGCGTCACTTGTTTGTGATGAGGGTGGTCAACGACCCAACGTGCACGTGGTGTGGTGAAGAGGAAGAATCCTCGGCACACATCTTGTGACGCTGTGAAACCCTGGGTTGTCACAGGCAGACTATGCTGGGCTCAAGAACCTTGGAACCAATGGAGATAAGACGGATAGGACCTAAGAATGTACTTGCCTTTGCCAAAAGGGCAGGTCTTAGGAACTAGCGCGGATAGAGGCGCAAAAGGGCCCATCGTGTGGCCGATGCACCAGCCACATTCCGTGCTGGATAGCCTCTGGTCCTTATTCATTCATTCAGTATATATTGAATGTATTATGAACTATCCTTTAACGTATTATATTAGCCCAAGGGCACTTCACTCAATGGTCTAATAATAATTATTAGAGGATTGATGTCTAAAAATTCGATTTTTTAGTAACTTCATATTTTAAAAGGCGTAATTTGGTACAGCGTAACCTATGTTTTAAAAATTGGGAGTCCAATAAAAAATACGTGAAGCCGTACTATACATATAGGGCAATTGTGATGTCGGTGAAAGGGCTCAAAACAGCCTTGCTGTATATAGCATGATTATTCCTTTTTTTCATTCTAATGCATATATGTCTTCCATCTAATGTTATCTCTGTTTCAGGATATATAGCATTCCTACGTCCACCCTTATCAAGGGCCCACCAGGTGAATTCGAAAGGCTACCGGTATCACTAGTTGGAAGAAAATCATCTCAGGGCATTGGGCTCACCTTGAACGTATTTGATAATACCCTGTATTTCAGCCCCTTGCAGGAGACATCTGTTGCCTCTTGGAATCCGTTGACCAATCGACAGCAGTAAGTACAGTACCTACATCACGACTTTTCGATTAAAATTATATGTTCAGTGCCCTCTCTTGAAGGGGGCGATGGCTGCAAATGTGGTGACTGCAACTTTTATCAACACCCTTACAGCAGTTACTGAAATTACGTGTGCATGTATGGACAATAAATGGACAGACCGGCTGAAATGAGTGACATCATAAAACGTTAAAAAATATTATCTCAGAATAAAAGAATTGGGCGATTATTTTGTGATTCGTATAGATAACTTTTTAAAAGACGTCTCAATATATTTTTTAATATTGACTTACTATTAGTAATAGCGATGATTGCAAGAAACAATACAGAAAGCTAGGTAAAAGCTTTTACATAATTCTATTTAGCAGCTAAATATTATAGGCGTATGATATTATTATTGCTTTGCATAACAGGCCATGAAGGCCTAGGGCAGAAATGAGTACAGTCTGATCTTATACTGCTAAAATTTATGTCACTTAAAATTGTCTTTGTATACTTTCACCACCTATTTCTAAGTATATCCTGCATATTTTACCTAATTCTGTCGGCTGTTTTCTCCTTCCAGTGTTTAATATTAATTCTCTTTAAATCATCTTCTGCCTTCTTCAGCCATCTCTCCCTTGGTTTACCCTTCCTTTTTTACTATTGGTCTCCGGTTTACAACTAGTTTTGCCATTCTCATCCCATGCAGCCTCTCCACATGTCCTAGCCACCTTATTCTCTGCGCTTTGATGACTGCTATAATATTGGGGTTCTTATACATGTCTTCCAGTTCCCAGTTTGTTCTTCTCCTCCATCCCTCGTTTGTCCTTATGACTCCATAAATAGCTCTCTACATTTTTCTTTCCCATCTTACAATTTTTTCTTCCTCCTCCTTGTTCATAGTCCACGTCTCACAAGCATATGACGCTGTTGGTCTTATAACAGTTGTGTAAATTCTCTCTTTGGTCTTTCTGGATACATATTTGGATTTCATAAGATTTTTCAGGGCTCCATACTTCTAGTTTCCTTTGATGATCCTTGCCTGTATTTCTTGTTTCTCCTGTCCTTTTGCTCTGTACCCCTAGGTACATAAATTCCGTAGTCCTTTCAAAAGTATATTTCATGTTGTTGGTCATAAAAGTTAGGTTCGGCTGATCATCGGAAGTTTTTTCCATTTTCCCCATGACTATATATTTTGTCTTACTTTGATTTATCTCCATTCCAAATTTCCTTGCTATACATTGGTGTTCGTTATTGAATATGGTGCCATTTGTCTTGATTTCGCTTTTTCTAATTATTGCTTCAAGCGTCAGATTAAAAAGTATCGTTGATAGAGGTAGTATGTCAGATTATACAGGGTGAGTTTTTAGTACCGGCTCGGTCGATAACTCCACTACTATAGAAGATAGCGAAAAAAGTTGTATATAAAAGTTGTAGCCACGGATATGCTCCTTGTTCAGAAAATATTTAGATTAATACAGGGTGATCCATAACTACGTGGTGATGCAAACATGCATTTTTTTAAATGAGACACCCTATATATTATTCCATATTCAGATTCTGCTAATGATTTCCGTTCTTCCAATATAGGGAATTGTTACATTATACAGGGTGTTTCAAAAGTTATGACCATTTTTATATCCAAATCGCGGACAAATGAACGTACTGTATATCAAAAAGTAATGGAACAAAAATTATATTTTTTACATGGGAAGATTAAAAATATCCTCTAGTTTTAAAATCGGCTATAAAAGAAGCCCGAGACGCATATTCGTATACAGGGTGATGTAGAATGCAAAATCCAAATTTTCTCTTTTTTTTCAAATGTAACCCCCAATATTTTATTATCCCAAAGAATTGCTTTTAATATGCTCTTTCATCTTCGTATAGCACTTGTTGTACCTACGTCCATCAGTTTCCGAGATATTTCGATTTTTCGGTAAATTTAAAATATAGCCTCTATTTGTGTACTGAAATTTATTTATTTTGAGAAAGTACTATCTGATTTGTTTTTTATTTAACGAACAACTAAATTATGACGTCCTGATAGCATTTGATGAAGTCAAAACCCTAAATCATCGAGATAATAAAGTCAAGTATGCTGAGGAAACAATTTTGTAGGCGTCATGCATAATTATCAAGTAGTTTTATCAGGTAGGCTTTGAAAAATTGACAGTTTTCATAACCTACTCAATAATACCGTACTGTGTGAAAAACTAGCTTTGAAAATTAATTTTTTCATTGAGGGTGTTTAGGAGAATCTTTGAGAGATTGTCTACTTGCCTCTAGAATATATCAACTATGAATAGCAATATCCAGAACGGAGGCACTCTAAAACTAATGCGTTTGAAAGATTGAAGAATCGTTTTATTTGGACTGTGTCGTTTCATATTTCATAGCCTACCTGATACATCTGCTTGATAATTAAGCATGACGTCTATAAAATTGTTTCCTCAGTACACTTTGACCTATATTATCTCGTTAGTTTAGTGTTTTGACTTGATCAAGTATTATTATCGTGCTATACAAAGATGAAAGAGCATATTAAAAGCAATTCTTTGGCATAATAAAATATTAGGGATTACATTTAAAAAATGAGAGAAAATCTAGATTTTGCATTCTACATCACCCTGTATACGAATATGCGTCGCGGGATTTTTTTATAGCGTATTTTAAAACTAGAGGATATTTCTAATCCTCTCATGTAAAAAAACTAATTTTTGATTCATTACTTTTTGATATACAGTACGTTCATTTGACCGTGATTTGGATACAAAAATGGTCATAACTTTCAAAATACCCTGTATAATGTAACAATACCCTATATTGGAAGAACGGAAATCATTAGTAGAATTTGAATATGGAATAATATCTAGGGTGTCTCATTTAAAAAAATGCATGTTTGCATCACCACGTAGTTACGGATCACCCTGTATAAATCAAAATATTTTCTTAGCAAGGGGCATATCCGTGGCTACAATTTTTATATACAATTTTTTTCGCTATCTTCTACAGTAGTGGAGTTATCGACCGAGCCGGTACTAAAAACTCACCCTGTATACTTATTTTCCATTGCAGCCTGTTGGCGTATGATCCAGAAAGGCTCCAATTCCTGACAGACATGCGGTGGCAACCAGATGGCAGTGTATGGTGTTTGAGTACCAGGTTCCAGAGGTTCTTCTTGAAGACTATATCATCGGACGAGATCAACCTAAGGATCATCAGAGTGCCTACACATTTCAGTACCTTGGACGATATCAATAATGATCTGATCTACAAGTGAATGGACAGTGTTGTATAGGATATAATGGTGATAAAGCATTCCGACAGAGTGAACTTGATTGATAATCGAGGGTTTTCTATCGGTCAAAAGGCATTTAATGCCGGATTTAGGCTTTTGTACAGGTTGACTAGGACTCATAACTTTTTTCAAAGATCAGTAATACATAATGGGGCAAATACTGAACACTGAATAGTCAATGTACAAGCTAAATCAATTTTATAAGCCTTAAATAATTAAGTTATCATCTTCAGTGGAACCCTAGACTCAGGCTAATACAGTAAAGCGCATGTCGTGCTTAAAAAAAAGCTTTGTTTCAGCATTTCTTGCTGCAGTTGCAAGGGATCCAGTCTCAAGTTATGCTGTATGGGACCTTCTCAAACTAGGGATATCTAAATAGTCTAATATTAAACTGTAGCATCATCAGGATATACCCAGTTCTTTGTTAACGTACTCTTAACGCAACTATGCTTGTACTTCTCAATCGAATGCCTGTAACTTCAAACAGAAGGATGCAAAATGACGGAATTTGGAACATTGGAACTCTTATTAAATGAAACCTCTCTTCTTCGCTATGGGACACATCAGCTATTCCATTTAAATAATAGTCCTTTCTAAGAAGAGTTGTCCCAACTTTGAGAGTCTTGTATAGCAGAACCTGACCGTGGAAATAAGTTTTGTTCGAAAATATATGTACTATGGTGAAGTTGAAGGACCACAGAAGTTTGAACAATCAACCTTCTGAGTTAAAACCTTTTTTTGTGTGAGTCTTAGCTTAGCACAAAAATAAATGTAATAGATTTTTGCCAGGCTACAAACATATGCTATATATGTTTCAACACCTAAAATGTGTGGTCAAAAAATATTACTTATAATTACTTGAAATAATCTTTAAAAATCTACTATTGAGCATCTGCAAAATTTTCCAATTTTCCAATTTATTTAAGGCTTATATAGTAAAAATACACAGGAATATGATTGTGTCCCGCTAAATCTATAACGTCTTTTTTTACTGTATTGTATTCAAGGGACCGGACCAACGATTAGACCGATAATAAAAAAAATCTCTTGTAAACCACTACTGCCAATGTTTTATCACAAATGGGCCTTGTAAATTTTCAAATACTGTGTTACCTCCTACCTCGACTATATAAGATACACCCGTAGATATAAGTTTGTAAGCTATAGGCCAAGACAGCTCAAACTTTAGGGTTTGGTTTTCACTATATCATCACAAATCTGCACATATACCAATTATTTCTAGCTTTAAAACAGCTTTCCTGCTCACTATAGGTAAAATTCTGATTGAACAGTTGTCAAATCAAACACGTTTATCGTGGACTGGAAAATAATTGTTTGAAGACATGGACACCTTAACAGCAAGTTTTAAACTCCTGTAAACTACCTAGGATATTGTGGTCATAATATTGTATTAGGTATGTTACGATCCTTAAAGAGTCTTTTTGATTTTAGTCAATTTAGATTTGAATACTTTTTATGCAGATAGCAATTTCTCTTTCCATCAGTTTAGGATGCCTACCGTTTGTGACAATCCAATGACCTTTTTTTATTATACCACTTCTAATGAAGATATTTTTGTCTCACGAGAGAAAGAGTTAAAAAACTCATTTTAACAAAAAGTCGGTAAATTAAAAATGTTCTCATTTACAGGTTCGGTAGGTATCAGCATGCTAAAGAAATGTATGTTTAACCCCCCACCCTTACTTTATACATCCACGGCGCATTCTAACGACCCACCTATCCGGTATGTTGATACCTACTGATCCTGTAAAATAACAAAATTTTTACTTTACCGAATGACTTTTTTTATGTGGCGAGCTCTCGGTCTAATACAGAGTTCAAATGGATCTAAAATTACAATTTCCTGTAAAATACTCAAAATTCATGTCCTCAAAGGTTTACACTCTGTTTCTTCAATTTATATTTGCTTTTGTTTCACTCGAAAATCCATACAACTAAATTAGCACTTTCTTAATACAATAAAGAAGTGAAGCCGGTTTTCAAGATATCACATTTAATCTTTACACACGTGGAAATTATCTGTTTTACAATGATGGAATCTAGTTTTACGATTGGCATGAATATTTGGAAACATAGTATAGAAATATGCTGAGTCTTAATTTGTTGTTGGAATTGAAGTACATTTCATTTTACAGTGAGTAATAATTTTTGTATTGAAAAAAAATTATTGAAAATGATTTCGAATTAAATCTTGAGAAAACGTGCTGTTTTCTATAAACCTTTTGTTACCTGATGTTAGGTATAATGAAATCTTAGATATGACAAGAATTTGCAACTTACATCACATTTCAGACATACCTGTATTAGCTTGCCTTTTTGCATTTACAACATTGATACGTTTAGCAACCAAAAAGAGAAGTAAATACATTATCTTTTCCGCTGTAGCCATACCGGAGCAGACCATTACAAAGCCCTACACCTAGAAGTAGGCTATTTAGGGCCAGTTCCACAGTACCAGTATCTATAAACATAAATAACTTGGCCCAGCTTACAGTTTTATTTACCATTTGTTCTATTAGGTGAACAAACGTTACACCCAATACAATGTTTAGGAACTGACAGTGGAGTAAGTCTTCAGAAGATGTCATAGAAATATGACAGAAAGAAGTTGATTAAAAGAGTAGGTCCAATGTCTTTAATGTGTTTTCTGTGTGTGATTTTGAAGTAGAAAAAATTGCGAAACACCAATAGAATTACATGAGTGTGAACTAGGAATGAGCTAGATAGTAGATAGTAATTATATATGACTGACAGGTCTGTAAAATTTAATTTCTAGTGAATTTTCATTATGTCGGTTATATATGTAGATATAAACAAAATTACCACGGACCAGTGGTTGAAAATGCACACATATAACTATGTATGCTTGCATTTTAATTATTTAATTAGTATAAAATCCATAAGTATCTAGAAGAAATGATAATTACAAACAAAATACTACGTTTTAGTTACTGACTGAATCATCTATTTATTTTGGTTTGCTATAAACCTCTCACTACCATTCAAAAATATAAATCGCATTACTTCTGCTTTCATGAATTGCACTACTACAGTTTAGATTTAGTAAACTATAACTCATAACATAATATAGACAAATATTGACATTCATACTCATAACTTTCATATTATTTCTAGACAAAAACTGTCAAAACACGGAGTAGACTTCAAATACCCCATTCGCTTTATGTTTTTTTTAATTCGTAGTACCTCACTTAGTGAAATAAAACAATGTTTATCAATGTTGCGATACGATGATATCATTTATAATGTTACGTTTACTGTAAGTTACCTTTATTAAAATTTAAGTAAAAAATGTATGCCATGTGTTGAAACGAGGATTTTATCTTGTACCTTTATATATGTAAATATCTGTATGTAAAATTTGTATAAGTACAATATGTATATTGTGGAGTATATTATACATAGCATTTATTTTTGTACCTTCTGTATTTTTATTTCTTATAATAAACCAGTAGCTTTCTGAGATTGCACTTCATTGATAGCAGCGAAACTTGGATGTCGTACTTTCTGAGACCCTTCTACCTGCAACTTAAATTTTGCATCGGCAACAAAAAAAAAAGAAAGTTCTATAAAAGTTAAGGCAATGACGCGTATTGTCGAAAAAGAAACCAGATGAAGCTTGGTATTTGATCTGATAGTTCAAGGGGAAGCTAGAAAAACTGGGTTCCGTCTCTGGAGTCAGAGTAGCTGGACTTTTATGAATCCAGGCAAAGGACATTCGACGATTCTAGCAGAGTTGCATGAGGATAGTCCTATTTTGTTGGCGAGGAGCGATATAGTTTCTACTACGCATCGCTTCAATCGCAAATTTATGGTGGTGTTTCCGTCAAGGGAAGAGTGGGAGTCTAGGGTAAGACAGCTCATCGAAGGAGGACAGGTCTGGTACACAGACGGTTCACTCGCTGGAGAGGGCTCGGGCTCAAGAGTCTACGGACCCCATACAAGGCTTTCACTCCTTCTTGGGGGGCACACCACAGTATTCCAGGCTGAGATCTATGCGATACTTGCTTGTGTAAATCGTATTCGGGAAATCGACGGGTCTAGGAGGTGGATTACTATCTGCTCTGACAGTCAGGCAGCCATCAAAGCACTGAGTGCTTGCAAAATAACGTCGGGACTGGTCCTGGAGTGCAGGAGGGCTCTTGACGACATCTAAGCTAAACACAAGGTATCACTGATGTGGGTACCTGGGCACGCTGGGGTAAAAGGTAATGAAATGGTGGATCATCTGGCTAGGATGGGATCCGGCAACAGTTTTGTGGGCCCGGAACCAGCCTTAGGACTATCTGCAAACTGGAGAGTGGATCCAGAATCAACACTCTCTGAGATGGAACATCTCTGGTCATCTCCGTCAAGCTCGGGAACTATTAGCAGGGCCTGCAGAGAGAATAGGACGATTTTGTCTCTCTCTGGATAGGAGTAACTTGAGATTGCTAGTAGGCCTATTAACGGGCCACAGCACCTTCAGGCGCCAGGGTGGTCAACGACCCAACCTGCACGAGGTGTGGTGAAGAGGAAGAATCCTCGGCAAACATCTTGTGTCGCTGTGAAACCCTGGGTTATCACAGGCAGACCATGCTGGGCTCAAGAACCTTCGAACCAATAGAGATAAAACGGATAGGACCTAAGAATGTACTTGCATATACCAAAAGGGCAGATCTTAGGAACTAGCGCGGATAGAGGCGCAAAAGGGCCCATCGTGTGCCCTATGCACCAGCCACATTCCGTGCTGGATAGCCTCTGGTCCTTATTCATTCATTCATTCATTGGTATTTGAGTTGTGGAGGGAGTTTGGAAGCTTTTCTGTCATTGCACCATCACCCCAAAATGAGAGGGCTCGGAGATAGAAGGAGGGGGTTGAGACGTGAAAAGAACATCGTTAAGTGACCGAATGAAAATGCGGTAGTATTTTAGTACATCTACCAAACAAAGTTCCAAAAAATTCTTTAGATATCCACCAATACACGAAAACTAACAATTCTACTACAGCTCACCTATTTTCGTGTGATATTAAGGGTGAAAGCGAAGTTAGAAGCGGTTGCGAAGGGATACCGAAGGCGTTCAATAATGTCACCCCCTATAGGGGTCGCAAAATTAGGTTAAACATAATAAAAACGGATGATATTGAAATATGTCTTAGTTGAACCACCCAAAACCATGTATGAAAAACTTCATCATCTTTAAACAATATGAATGATCTTTTAACGATTTTTAGTTTTTAGTGCACAATTACCAACCCTAACGAGAACAGGTACCCCAAGCCATGAGCGAAATAACGTTTAAAACAAAAATAGTTCGAATGGTGCTGCAGTCACTTAATATTAATAAGGCGAATGGGCCCGACATGATCCCCTCCATAGTTGTGAAGGAGAGCGTACCGAAGCTCGCTCCCATATTTACCCGCTTCTTAAGAATGTCTTAGGATTCCGGCATTTTTCCAAAAGACTGGAAAACATCTTGCATCCAGCCGGTGCCAAAAAAGGATCCAAAACTGGTCCGACCAACTACAGACTTATAGCTCTGCTTTCTGTAATCAGTAAAGTGATGGAGAAATGCGTCAACCAAGAGCTCATTAAATACCTAGAGCTCCGTCACTTAATCAACGACAGACAATATGGATTCCGACACCAAACATCAACTGGAGATCTTCTGGCTTACGTCGCACATGTGTGGAGCTAACTCATCCAGTCATTTGAGGCTTACGTCGTTGCTCCAGATATTTCAAAGGCATTCGATCAACTGTGGCATGCAGCTCTCCTAAACAAGCTCCCGTCTTATGGGCTCCCTGTTAAGCTTTGCGGTTGGTTCGCAGACTTCCTCTCAGGTCGGAAAATCTCTGTCGTGGTGGACGACTTTTCCTCTCCTTTCCATAGCATCAATGCCGGGGTTCCGCAGGGATCACAGCAGCCGCGGTACTCTGGTATTTACGCTCTGTCTGCGCGGTCTGCTCAGTTATAAAAAAAATGACCACCTGAGCTGGACTTCAATGAATTCTGTTACGGTTTGGGATGTGCTATGCATACGCTTATAGTAAACGGACAGGCATTTGGATATCAAGTTTTCAAAGACCAAAAGTGACACAGTTTTCTTGAGAATATTTGCAATATCTCATTTTGATTATTGCGGCTTGTGGTCGTTTTGCATATAAAGAAATTTTGTGTAGCAGTGCAGCAATCTATTTTGAATTACGGCGCAAACCAACGCATACTGAAAAAAATGCTGCTCAGCGAAAAAATTTCATAACACGCATAAAAACTATCAGTTTAATCAATTTCACGTGGGTTAGCAGCTGGCTGATTAAATTGTCGATTTCACAGAGTAACGAGGATTCCACCTAAAAATTGGGCTTGCTATATTTACTGGCATGTTTCGTAAATTATAGTACTTTGATTTGGTTATCAATACGCTTCTGAATCTTCCTTGCATCATTGGAGCAATATTCGTTTGAAATATGAAATGTGAGGTTTTATGCTTTGTAGCTCGTAGTTAGTTATTTTAATTTATGAACATATGCAGAGTGTCCTGACATAAACTGCACAAACGAAATCGGGTGAAACCAGATCACAATTTTTCGACAACAATGTATTTAATAAAATCTAAAAAAATGGTTGCCTTATATTAAAGTTAATTTTTTTGTTTTTTACTTCCCGCACCAATAGGTGAGGAGAGTAATGTGATTGCAAAAATTTTGGATTTTCAGATAATATGCTTTTTGAGCGTTTTGTGACATCTACGTCACTTATTTCCGTCGCTCTGTCTGTCGGTAGCCTGTCTGTTGGTTGTCTGTCTACCGGTTGTCTGTGTGTCAGTTGTCTGTCTAGTCTCTTCTAGTCCCGCAATATCAGCAATCGCTGCATGGATTGTGATGAAATTGGGGTAACTATATGCTGTGGGCTCGTAGCAAGTTATTCTATTATAGTTTTATAAATTTGAAAATTGGTGCATGGGCGGCGGAGTAATTAGCAAAAAACAAACAATTTCAAATATTCCTCAAACTTCATTTTAAGGCGTCTTAGGGGTTTTTGATCATTTTCTACCTTTTTCTTTGTGTGGGGAACTGAAAAACTTGTTGTATTCATAATAGGCTGTCCATCGACGTGTGGCATAGTACACTTGTTTACGTCCATCTGAACATTGCCTTGTCTGTTACAGAAATGGAGGAACTTTGAATTTTCTGATGTATACATACGAGTATTGCTTTAGATAGTCCGTATTGTGTAAGGGGAAAACTGTTGAATTAATGAAATTCTTACACAGTATTATTACCGTGGCAAGGATGTAAAACGCGTACAGTTTTTACAAATCGTGTCAGCGCAACAGTAATAAAAAAATTAAAGATATAAAAACAGCTCCAACTTTTTCTCCTTTTTTGGGTGAGGGTAACGTTGGGGTGGCTGAGGGTTGGGGTTGTAAAACTGGAAAATGTGTCCTATTATGTTTTGAGTTTCAGTCTCGTTTAACGAAAACGGGAATTTTCGGATCCTGAGGTTCACCCACAAAAAATCTAAAATCTTTATTTGATCTTCTATGAGAACGAATCCTCGTGTCCTACATAATTTGAGGACGCGCCTATTATAAATCTGGACGCTGTTTTGAGTTTCAGTCTCGCTTAACGAAAATGGAAAATCTCGGACGCCCGGATCCTGAGGTTCACCCTCAAAAAATCTAAAATCTTTATTTCATCTTCTATGCGAACGAAACCTCGTGTCCTACATAGTTTGAGGACGTTTATTATAAATCCGGATACTGTTTTGAGTTCTAGTCTCGTTTAACGAAAATGGTAATTTTTGGACGCCCGGATCCTGAGGTTCAACTACAAAAAATCTAAAATCTTTATTTGATCTTCTATGAGGATGAAACCTCGTGTCCCACATAATTTGAGGACGCTTATTATAAATCCGGATGCTGTTTTGAGTTTCAGTCTCGCTTAACGAAAATGGAAAATCTCGGACGCCCGGATCCTGAGGTTCACCCACAAAAAATCTAAAATCTTTATTTCATCTTCTATGAGAACGAACCCTGGTGTCCTACATAACTTGAGGACGCTTATTATAGATCCGGACACTGTTTAGGGTTTTAGTCTCGTTTAACGAAAATGGTAATTTTCGGACGCCCGGATCCTGAGGTTCACCCACAAAAAAACTAAAATCTTTATTTGATCTCCTATGAGGATGAAACCTCGTGTCCTACATAATTTGAGGACGCTTATTATAAATCCGGACCCCGTTTTGAGTTTCAGTCTCGCTTAACGAACATGGAAATTTTCGGACGCCCGGATCCTGAGGTTCACCCACAAAAAATCTAAAATCTTAATTTCACCTTCTATGAGGATGAAACCTCGTGTCCTACATAACTTGGGGATGCTTATTATAAATCCGGCCGCTGTTTTGAGTTCCAGTCTCGTTTAACGAAAATGGTAATTTTCGGACGCCCGGATCCTGAGGTTCACCCACAAAAAATCTAAAATCTTAATTTCATCTTCTATGAGGATGAAACATCGTGTCCTATATAACTTGAGGATGCTTATTATAAATCCGGACACTGTTTTGAGTTTTAGTCTCGTTTAACGAAAATGGTAATTTTCGGACGCCCGGATCCTGAGGTTCACCCACAAGAAATCTAAAATCTTTATTTGATCTTCTATGAGGATAAAACCTCGTGTCCTACATAATTTGAGGACGCTTATTATAAATCCGGACCCCGTTTTGAGTTTCAGTCTCGCTTAACGAACATGGAAATTTTCGGACGCCCGGATCCTGAGGTTCACCCACAAAAAATCTAAAATCTTAATTTCACCTTCTATGAGGATGAAACCTCGTGTCCTACATAACTTGAGGATGCTTATTATAAATCCGGCCGCTGTTTTGAGTTCCAGTCTCGTTTAACGAAAATGGTAATTTTCGGACACCCGGTTCCTGAGGTTCACCCACAAAAAATCTAAAATTTTTATTTGATCTTCTATGAACGGAAACCCGTGTCCTACATAATTTGAGGACGCTTATTATAAATCCGGACGCTGTTTTGAGTTTCAGTCTCGCTTAACGAAAATGGAAAATCTCGGACGCCCGGATCCTGAGGTTCACCCACAAAAAATCTAAAATCTTTATTTCATCTTCTATGAGAACGAACCCTGGTGTCCTACATAACTTGAGGACGCTTATTATAAATCCGGACACTGTTTTGAGTTTTAGTCTCGTTTAACGAAAATGGTAATTTTCGGATGCCCGGATCCTGAGGTTCACCCACAAAAAATCTAAAATCTTTATTTGACCTCCTATGAGGATGAAACCTCGTGTCCTACATAATTTGAGGACGCTTATTATAAATCCGGACGCCGTTTTGAGTTTCAGTCTCGCTTAACGAACATGGAAATTTTCGGACGCCCGGATCCTGAGGTTCACCCACAAAAAATCTAAAATCTTAATTTCACCTTCTATGAGGATGAAACCTCGTGTCCTACATAACTTGAGGATGCTTATTATAAATCCGGCCGCTGTTTTGAGTTCCAGTCTCGTTTAACGAAAATGGTAATTTTTGGACGCCCGGATCCTGAGGTTCACCCACAAAAAATCTAAAATCTTAATTTCACCTTCTATGAGGATGAAACCTCGTGTCCTCCATAACTTGAGGATGCTTATTATAAATCCGGACACTGTTTTGAGTTTTAGTCTCGTTTAACGAAAATGGTAATTTTCGGACGCCCGGATCCTGAGGTTCACCCACAAAAAATCTAAAATCTTTATTTGATCTTCTATCAGGAGGAAACCTCGTGTCCTACATAACTTGAGGATGCTTATTATAAATCCGGCCGCTGTTTTGAGTTCCAGTCTCGTTTAACGAAAATGGAAACCCGGATCCTGAGGTTCACCCACAAAAAATCTTAATTTCACCTTCTATGAGGATGAAACCTCGTGTCCTACATAACTTGAGGATGCTTATTATAAATCCGGCCGCTGTTTTGAGTTCCAGTCTCGTTTAACGAAAATGGTAATTTTCGGACGCCCGGATCCTGAGGTTCACCCACAAAAAATCTAAAATCTTAATTTCATCTTCTATGAGGATGAAACATCGTGTCCTAGATAACTTGAGGATGCTTATTATAAATCCGGACACTGTTTTGAGTTTTAGTCTCGTTTAACGAAAATGGTAATTTTCGGACGCCCGTATCCTGAGGTTCACCCACAAAAAATCTAAAATCTTTATTTGATCTTCTATGAGGATAAAACCTCGTGTCCTACATAATTTGAGGACGCTTATTATAAATCCGGACGCCGTTTTGAGTTTCAGTCTCGCTTAACGAACATGGAAATTTTCGGACGTCCGGATCCTGAGGTTCACCCACAAAAAATCTAAAATCTTAATTTCACCTTCTATGAGGATGAAACCTCGTGTCCTACATAACTTGAGGATGCTTATTATAAATCCGGCCGCTGTTTTGAGTTCCAGTCTCGTTTAACGAAAATGGTAATTTTCGGACGCCCGTATCCTGAGGTTCACCCACAAAAAATCTAAAATCTTAATTTCATCTTCTATGAGGATGAAACCTCGTGTCCTACATAACTTGAGGATGTTTATTATAAATCCGGACACTGTTTTGAGTTTTAGTCTCGTTTAACGAAAATGGTAATTTTCGGACGCCCGGATCCTGAGGTTCACCCACAAAAAATCTAAAATCTTAATTTCACCTTCTATGAGGATGAAACCTCGTGTCCTACATAATTTGAGGACGCTTATTATAAATCCGGACGCCGTTTTGAGTTTCAGTCTCGCTTAACGAAAATGGAAATTTTCGGACGCCCGGATCCTGAGGTTCACCCACAAAAAATCTAAAATCTTTATTTGATCTTCTATGAGGATGAAGCCTCGTGTCCTACATAATTTGAGGATGCTTATTATAAATCCGGCCGCTGTTTTGAGTTCCAGTCTCGTTTAACGAAAATGGAAATTTTCGGACACCCGGTTCCTGAGGTTCACCCACAAAAAATCTAAAATCTTAATTTCACCTTCTATGAGGATGAAACCTCGTGTCCTACATAACTTGAGGATGCTTCTTATAAATCCGGCCGCTGTTTTGAGTTCCAGTCTCGTTTAACGAAAATGGTAATTTTTGGACGCCCGGATCCTGAGGTTCACCCGCAAAAAATCTAAAATTTTTATTTGATCTTCTATGAACGGAAACCCGTGTCCTACATAATTTGAGGACGCTTATTATAAATCCGGAGGCTGTTTTGAGTTTCAGTCTCGCTTAACATAAATGGAAAATCTCGGACGCCCGGATCCTGAGGTTCACCCACAAAAAATCTAAAATCTTAATTTCACCTTCTATGAGGATGAAACCTCGTGTCCTACATAACTTGAGGATGCTTCTTATAAATCCGGCCGCTGTTTTGAGTTCCAGTCTCGTTTAACGAAAATGGTAATTTTTGGACGCCCGGATCCTGAGGTTCACCCACAAAAAATCTAAAATCTTAATTTCATCTTCTATGAGGATGAAACCTCGTGTCCTACATAACTTGAGGATGCTTATTATAAATCCGGACACTGTTTTGAGTTTTAGTCTCGTTTAACGAAAATGGTAATTTTCGGACGCCCGGATCCTGAGGTTCACCCACAAAAAATCTAAAATCTTTATTCGATCTTCTATGAGGATGAAACCTCGTGTCCTACATAATTTGAGGACGCTTATTATAAATCCGGACGTCGTTTTGAGTTTCAGTCTCGCTTAACGAACATGGAAATTTTCGGACGCCCGGATCCTGAGGTTCACCCACAAAAAATCTAAAATCTTAATTTCACCTTCTATGAGGATGAAACCTCGTGTCCTACATAACTTGAGGATGCTTATTATAAATCCGGCCGCTGTTTTGAGTTCCAGTCTCGTTTAACGAAAATGGTAATTTTCGGACGCCCGGATCCTGAGGTTCACCCACAAAAAATCTAAAATCTTAATTTCATCTTCTATGAGGATGAAACCTCGTGTCCTACATAACTTGAGGATGCTTATTATAAATCCGGACACTGTTTTGAGTTTTAGTCTCGTTTAACGAAAATGGTAATTTTCGGACGCCCGGATCCTGAGGTTCACCCACAAAAAATCTAAAATCTTTATTTGATCTTCTATGAGGATGAAACCTCGTGTCCTACATAATTTGAGGACGCTTATTATAAATCCGGACGCCGTTTTGAGTTTCAGTCTCGCTTAACGAAAATGGAAATTTTCGGACCCCCGGATCCCGAGGTTCACCCACAAAAAATCTAAAATCTTAATTTCATCTTCTATGAGGATGAAACCTCGTGTCCTACATGATTTGAGGACGCTTATTATAAATCCGGATGCTGTTTTGAGTTTTAGCCTCGTTTAACGAAAATGGTAATTTTCGGACGCCCGGATCCTGAGGTTCGCCCACAAAAAATGTAAAATCTTTATTTGATCTTCTATCAGGAGGAAACCTCGTGTCCTACATAACTTGAGGATGCTTATTATAAATCCGGCCGCTGTTTCGAGTTCCAGTCTCGTTTAACGAAAATGGAAATTTTCGGACGCCCGGTTCCTGAGATTCACCCACAAAAAATCTAAAATTTTTATTTGATCTTCTATGAGGACGAAGCCTCGTGTCCTACATAATTTGAGGACGCTTCTTATAAATCCGGACGCTGTTTTGAGTATCAGTCTCGCTTAATGAAAATGGAAATTTTCGGACGCCCTGATCCTGAGGTACACCCACAAAAAATCTAAAGTCTTTATTTGATCTTATATGAGGACGAAACGTCGTGTCCTACATAATTTGAGAACGCTGATCACAAATACAGACGCTGTTTTGAGTTTCAGTCTCGTTTAACGAAAATTGAAGTTTTCGGACGCCCGGAACCTGAGGTTAATCCACAAAAAATCTAAAATCTTTATTTGATCTTCTATGAGAACGAAACCTCGTGTCCTGCATAACTTGAGGACGCTTATTGTATATCCGGGCGCTGTTTTCAGTTTCAGTCTCGCTTAACGAAAATGGAAAACCTCGTGTCCTACATAATTTGAGACGCTTATTTAAATCCGGACGCTGTTTTGAGTATCAGTCTCGCTTAATGAAAATGGAAATTTTCGGACGCCCGGATCCTGAGGTTCACCCACAAAAAATCTAAAATCCCTACTTGATCTTCTATGAGGACGAAACCTCGTGTCCTAGATAATTTGAGGACACTGATTACAAATGCGGACGCTGTTTGGAGTTTCAGACTCGCTTAACGAAAATGGAAAATCTCGGACGCCCGGAACCTGAGGTTCACCCACAAAAAATCTAAAATCTTTATTTGATCTTCTATGAGAACGAAACCTCGTGTCCTACATAATTTGAGGACGCTTATTATAAATCCGGACGCTGTTTTGAGTTTCAGTCTCGCTTAACGAAAGTGGAAAATCTCGGACGACCGGATCCTGAGGTTCTCCCACAAAAAATCTAAAATCTTTATTTGATCTTCTATGACGACCAAACCCCGTGTCCTACATAATTTGAGGACGCTCATTATAAATCCGGACGCTGTTTTGAGTTTCAGTCTCGTTTAACGAAAATTGAAATTTTCGGACGCCCGGATCCTGAGGTTAAACCACAAAAAATCTAAAATCTTTATTTGATCTTCTATGAGAACGAAACCTCGTGTCCTGCATAACTTGAGGACGCTTATTGTATATCCGGGCGCTGTTTTCAGTTTCAGTCTCGTTTAACGAAAGTGGAAAACCTCGTGTCCTACATAATTTGAGACGCTTATTTAAATCCGGACGCTGTTTTGAGTATCAGTCTCGCTTAATGAAAATGGAAATTTTCGGACGCCCGGATCGTGAGGTTAAACCACAAAAAATCTAAAATCTTTATTTGATCTTCTATGAGAACGAAACCTCGTGTCCTGCATAACTTGAGGACGCTTATTGTATATCCGGGCGCTGTTTTCAGTTTCAGTCTCGCTTAACGAAAATGGAAAACCTCGTGTCCTACATAATTTGAGACGCTTATTTAAATCCGGATGCTGTTTTGAGTATCAGTCTCGCTTAATGAAAATGGAAATTTTCGGACGCCCGGATCCTGAGGTTCACCCACAAAAAATCTAAAATCCCTACTTGATCTTCTATGAGGACGAAACCTCGTATCCTAGATAATTTGAGGACACTGATTACAAATGCGGACGCTGTTTGGAGTTTCAGTCTCGCTAACGAAAATGGAAAATCTCGGACGCCCGGAACCTGAGGTTCACCCACAAAAAATCTAAAATCTTTATTTGATCTTCTATGAGAACGAAACCTCGTGTCCTACATAATTTGAGGACGCTTATTATAAATCCGGACGCTGTTTTGAGTTTCAGTCTCGCTTAACGAAAATGGAAAATCTCGGACGACCGGATCCTGAGGTTCACCCACAAAAAATATAAAATCTTTATTTGATCTTCTATGACGACCAAACCACGTGTCCTACATAATTTGAGGACGCTTATTATAAATCCGGACGCTGTTTTGAGTTTCAGTCTCGTTTACCGAAAATTGAAATTTTCGGACGCCCGGATCCTGAGGTTAACCCACAAAAAATCTAAAATCTTTATTTGATCTTCTATGAGAACGAAACCTCGTGTCCTGCATAACTTGAGGACGCTTATTATACAGGGTGGCCAATCGGGTGACGATAGTAATTTTTTTTAGATAGCCCGTACCGAGACCTATCCAAAACACCCCCATGTATGTCTACCGATTATTGATAGTTTTCGAGTTATGATTTTTTTTAAAAACTTAGAGATTTTCCAGTTTTTCCAAGAAATTGTCAAAAACAAAAACAAGAATGCTTTTTGGCTTTTATTTTTTTCAGCAATTATACTCAGTATTAAGCCTATTTTAATATCCAATAAAGAGAACCTGTACATCCGAACAATAATTAAGTACATTTTGGGCCCAAAGTTTGAAATCGCTGTTTTTAGTCAGGAGACCAAAACCTTCAAAATAAAATTAAAAATACTTATGCCTGGTACTGGAGCTCCAATCTAATCTTAAAAACTCTGTAACACATTGCACTTTCGGAATAATAATGAAAAAATAGCACTTATGGGGACATTTTGCGCCGTACGTGACTGTTAAAGGTAAAAAGGTGATAATTCACTAATTTCCAAAATGATTTAAAAAACTATTATTTTACTTTATTATGACAAATTAAAGGAAAAAAACTCACAACAACTAATAAACATGATAATCATTGATGTTTTAATCACTTTTAATGAAAAAAATTAATACCTGTGCTTTTTGCTGTGTACTATTGAACTTCTGCTAAATTAAGTTGTATGGAAAGTTAACAAAAGAATAATAAAACAACAATCTGACATTTAATTCCATGGCGGAATTACCTGGGAAGCGTTATCGTAGCATACGCCATCCCTTTTGCTTCCCACACCGATAGGTGAGGGGAAGATTGTGATCGTGAAAATTTTCGATTTTGAGATAATAGGTTTTTTGGGCGTTTTATAATGTCTACATAACAAAAATCTGCGTCACTCATTTCCGTCGTTCTGTCTGTCGGTCTGCATGACGGTTTGTCTGTCGGTCTGCCTGTCTGTACGCGTTTTTCTAGCCTCGGTAATGCTGCTATAATTTTGGAAATCGGTACATGGGCAGCGGACTAATTAAAACAAAAATTTCAAATATTCCTCAAACTTCGGTTTTAGGCGTTTTAGAGGTTCTTGACCATTTTCTGCATTTTTTGGGTGGGGGTGGAATTTGGGTGTTTGGGGGGTGGGGGGTTGAAAAACTGAAAAACTTGTTGTATTCATTATAGGCTGTCTTCTGACCTGTCAAGGAAGACCTAGCGATATAAATCACCTTTTTAGGTCCATCCGAACATTGCCGTGCCTATTACCGAAAATTAACACAACTGCGCTTCGCCTACATGAGCTCGCAAAAAGCTACTCTGAAAGAAAGGGATGGCGTATGCTAAGACATCGCTTCCCAGGTAATTCTGCCATGAAATTGGAAGTCAGATTATTGTTTATTATTCCTTTCCTTTGTTAACTTTCCATACAACTTAATTTAGCAGAAGTTCAAGCAAAAACACTTCAAAAATCACAATTTGGGTATTAGTTTTTTTATTAAAAGTCACCAAAACATCAATGATTATCGGGTCTATTAGTTGTTACGAGTTTTGTTTTCTTTAATTTGTCATAATAAAGCAAAATAATAGTTTTTTAAATCATTTTGGAAATTCGTGAATTATCACCTTTTTACCTTTAACACTCACGTACGACGCTAAATGTCCCCATAAGTGCTACTTTTTCATTATTATTTCGAAAGTGCAATGTCTTGCAAAGTTTTTAAGATTAGCTTGAAGCTCCAGAACCAGGCATAAGTATTTTTAATCTTATTTTGAAGGTTTTGGTCTCCTGACTAAAAACAGAGATTTCAAGCTTTGGCCCCAAAATGTACTTAACTATTGTTCGGATCTACAGGTTCTCTTCATTGGATATTAAAATAGGCTCAATACTGAGTATAATTGCAGAAAAAAATAAAAGCCAAAAAGCATTCTTGTTACTGTTTTTGACGATTTCTTGGAAAAACTGGAAAATCTCTAAGTTTTCAAAAAAACGGGCTATCTAAAAAAAAATATTATCGTCACCCGATTGGCCACCCTGTATATCCGTACGCTGTTTTGAGTTTCAGTCTCGCTTAACGAAAATGGAAAATCTCGGATGGCCGGATCCTGAGGTTCACCCACAAAAAATCTAAAATCTTTATTTGATCTTCTATTAGAACGAAACCTCGTGTCCTACATAATTTGAGGACGCTTATTATAAATCCGGACGCTGTTTTGAGTTTCAGTCTCGCTTAACGAAAATGGAAAATCTCGGACGCCCGGATCCTGAGGTTCACCCACAAAAAATCTAAAATCTTTATTTGATCTTCTATTAGAACGAAACCTCGTGTCCTACATAATTTGAGGACGCTTATTATAAATCCGGACGCTGTTTTGAGTTTCAGTCTCGCTTAACGAAAATGGAAAATCTCGGACGCCCGGATCCTGAGGTTTACCCACAAATAATCTAAAATCTTTATTTGATCTTCTATGAGGACGAAACCTCGTGTCCTACATAATTTGAGGACGCTTATTTAAATCCGGACGCTGTTTTGAGTATCAGTCTCGCTTAATGAAAATGGAAATTTTCGGACGCCCGGATCCTGAGGTTCACCCACAAAAAATCTAAAATCTCTACTTGATCTTCTATGAGGACGAAACCTCGTGTCCTACATAATTTGAGGACACTGATTACAAATGCGGACGCTGCTTGGAGTTTCAGTCTCGCTTAACGAAAATGGAAAATCTCGGACGCCCGGAACCTGAGGTTCACCCACAAAAAATCTAAAATCTTTATTTGATCTTCTATGAGAACGAAACCTCGTGTCCTACATAACTTGAGGACGCTTATTATAAATCCGGACGCTGTTTTGAGTTTCAGTCTCGCTTAACGAAAATGGAAAATCTCGGACGGCCGGATCCTGAGGTTCACCCACAAAAAATCTAAAATCTTTATTTGATCTTCTATGAGAACGAAACCTCGTGTCCTACATAATTTGAGGACACTGATTACAAATGCGGACGCTGCTTGGAGTTTCAGTCTCGCTTAACGAAAATGGTAAATCTCGGACGCCCGGATCCTGAGGTTCACCCACAAAAAATCTAAAATCTCTACTTGATCTTCTATGAGGACGAAACCTCGTGTCCTACATAATTTGAGGACACTGATTACAAATGCGGACGCTGCTTGGAGTTTCAGTCTCGCTTAACGAAAATGGAAAATCTCGGACGCCCGGAACCTGAGGTTCACCCACAAAAAATCTAAAATCTTTATTTGATCTTCTATGAGAACGAAACCTCGTGTCCTACATAACTTGAGGATGCTTATTATAAATCCGGACGCTGTTTTGAGTTTCAGTCTCGCTTAACGAAAATGGAAAATCTCGGACGGCCGGATCCTGAGGTTCACCCACAAAAAATCTAAAATCTCTACTTGATCTTCTATGAGGACGAAACCTCGTGTCCTACATAATTTGAGGACACTGATTACAAATGCGGACGCTGCTTGGAGTTTCAGTCTCGCTTAACGAAAATGGAAAATCTCGGACGCCCGGAACCTGAGGTTCACCCACAAAAAATCTAAAATCTTTATTTGATCTTCTATGAGAACGAAACCCTGTGTCCTACATAATTTGAGGACGCTCATTATAAATCCGGACGCTGTTTTGAGTTTCAGTCTCGTTTAACGAAAATGGTAAATCTCGGACGGCCGGATCCTTAGGTTAAGCCACAAAAAATCTAAAATCTTTATTTGATCTTCTATGAGAACGAAACCTCGTGTCCTACATAATTTGAGGACACTGATTACAAATGCGGACGCTGCTTGGAGTTTCAGTCTCGCTTAACGAAAATGGAAAATCTCGGACGCCCGGAACCTGAGGTTCACCCACAAAAAATCTAAAATCTTTATTTGATCTTCTATGAGAACGAAACCTCGTGTCCTACATAACTTGAGGACGCTTATTATAAATCCGGACGCTGTTTTGAGTTTCAGTCTCGCTTAACGAAAATGGAAAATCTCGGACGGCCGGATCCTGAGGTTCACCCACAAAAAATCTAAAATCTTTATTTGATCTTCTATGAGAACGAAACCTCGTGTCCTACATAATTTGAGGACACTGATTACAAATGCGGACGCTGCTTGGAGTTTCAGTCTCGCTTAACGAAAATGGTAAATCTCGGACGCCCGGATCCTGAGGTTCACCCACAAAAAATCTAAAATCTCTACTTGATCTTCTATGAGGACGAAACCTCGTGTCCTACATAATTTGAGGACACTGATTACAAATGCGGACGCTGCTTGGAGTTTCAGTCTCGCTTAACGAAAATGGAAAATCTCGGACGCCCGGAACCTGAGGTTCACCCACAAAAAATCTAAAATCTTTATTTGATCTTCTATGAGAACGAAACCTCGTGTCCTACATAACTTGAGGATGCTTATTATAAATCCGGACGCTGTTTTGAGTTTCAGTCTCGCTTAACGAAAATGGAAAATCTCGGACGGCCGGATCCTGAGGTTCACCCACAAAAAATCTAAAATCTCTACTTGATCTTCTATGAGGACGAAACCTCGTGTCCTACATAATTTGAGGACACTGATTACAAATGCGGACGCTGCTTGGAGTTTCAGTCTCGCTTAACGAAAATGGAAAATCTCGGACGCCCGGAACCTGAGGTTCACCCACAAAAAATCTAAAATCTTTATTTGATCTTCTATGAGAACGAAACCCTGTGTCCTACATAATTTGAGGACGCTCATTATAAATCCGGACGCTGTTTTGAGTTTCAGTCTCGTTTAACGAAAATGGTAAATCTCGGACGGCCGGATCCTTAGGTTAAGCCACAAAAAATCTAAAATCTTTATTTGATCTTCTATGAGAACGAAACCTCGTGTCCTACATAATTTGAGGACAC